>CM030012.1:57375550-58028764 GCA_017639485.1 Pluvialis apricaria
TTGTGGGGAATTTAATATAAGAACTGGCTTTAAATTTCTGCTTCCCCCCCTCTGTCTCCGTGTCTTCAGAACTTAAAGTTTTAGCCCTTTACCTAAGTAAAGGCGGTTAAACCCAAGTCCATTCCAGTGTGTCTCTAAAACAAACTGGTGGGACAAGGTCAGATTATGTAATTACTTTGTGTGGATTGAGGCAATATATTACACTGGATTATAATCAAGCAAATAAGCTTTTAGTATTAAAAATGCTCAATGCAATTATGATTTTGGTGCTTTATCTTAGGCTTACCTATGAGCTGAAAGTGCCGGAAACATTCTTTTATTCTGAAAAATATAAATAAGTACAAAATTTTGGTCCAAGAGAGAGTATCTGCTTTTGTAATTTACTGAAAAATCTGTGTTATAATGTAGTATCTTAAAACCAAGCAATATTCCCCTTCTGCAACTGGCATACACAAAATGAAGCTCACTTCATTTTTAAGGGTACTGTTTCCTTTTCCACATGCATTATAGCATGTGGACAAAAGAGATGTTCATTACAATCATGGCTTATAAGCTTAGAATGAGGAATGAATTAGATTTAATATCAAGATAGTGGGATAAGAAGTGGGTACTAAAGTTACAGTGTGCATTTGTGACCTCAATGTTTTCAACATTCTTCGAATACCAGATTTGTCTAGTTCTCGGCATCACCTCATGATTATTCGCTATAACCGCATACCAGAAAAGCTTATTTCACAATGATTTTCCTTCATTCTGGCCTAGTAATATACTTGTAGAGACTTGTTGGCATTTGCAATTTTTAAGATTTGTTGTTAGGCCATTTTCATATCTGTTTCATGTCTTGTATATTGAATTTGATCTCCTTCTCCCAAATAACAGAGAAATTGGCAAGACCTCTCAAAAAGTGGGTGGAGAATACATTGTCCCCCCACTCCCAATTTAGATATTTTTATTGTATGACCAATGTGTCTTAGCAGCAGCAATTTCTATATGAGAAGCTTTTAAGCATCTACAGCGAGTTATCACATTTGCACTGAGTAACAAAAATTGCTTGGAAAAGTCCCTTGTTGCTGCTTTTGGTTATGGCTGCATTATTTATGTAAGCACGTCTTTAAAGTTTTCTATTTTAAAAGTCAAGATTTGTTTCTTGTTCCATTTTGACCAATATTATTACTTAAAAGGATGATTTTTTTTTTGTTATTTCATGTATGAATGTCTTTCATCTAAAAGATTAGCAGCGTTTCCAACTATGTAGTTGGAAAACTGGTAGTATTATAATAAATGAATATCTACAATTTTCTTTGTTCTCTGGTAATACAATTTAGAAAACTTAACATGAATTGGGAAACTGTTTCCAGTTTATATAACCAAGGAGATATTGAATGAATGGAAATCCATTAAATAACAATCGTTTTGTCAAGTTTGATCAAGCTTGAAAGATTGTTGATGTTAGTTTTTTGTAATAGTATGCCTCAGCTGAAGAAAGTTGAGTATGCCTGAGAAAGCTTGTTGCAGTAATAAATTCTTGGAATCATATGTGATTAATAAATATTTAAATATATTTCAGTTGGGTTTAAGATGAAGGCATATCAATGTTCAATTTTGTTTATGCTGTCTGCCACAAACATAATTTTGTTTGTATTTTGTGTGGCAAAGGCTAAGTAGTTAGTGTTCAGTCAAGTGTTCAATAATATGTTTTTCCAAGATGTTTCAGTTTACTTCCAAGGTGAACAAGGATATAATTAAGGAAAATATAATCGAATGTCAGATTTTTGTGCTGACTTTGGCTTTAGACTGCAAGTAGTATAGTGCTGTTGTGGAAGAGTTCAGCTAAAACCGCTTAATTCCTCAGTTGTTGACTTCAGACTGTGAAGTAACGGAGATAACTGAAGTGGGTTGGTTTTATTAAACCATTTCTTGGGTTGTAAAAATGGAAAGACAGAAGCAGTTTAACCAAAAAAACTAAGAACCTAATTTAAAGGTTTTTAGCTCCATCTTGTCTTTAAGCTTGCAAGAACACTTCAAAATTCTAGAAAACAGAGAGATCCTTTTCACTGGCTCTCCTTCCTTTTTTAACCTCTTGGGGTTTGGGTATTTTATTTGTTTGTTGTTTTTTTTGGAACTGAGAGTGCATTCATTGACACAAGTATTTTTAACAGTCTGTATTTGTAATTTGATGATGACAAAAAAAATTGTTAGGAATGGTTGCCTGAGCAGGAATATTTGGTGGCATGTTTTATGGGTCTTTTTCATGAAACGTTTTGAGATTATCAGCCACTAAATAT
The DNA here is from genome assembly GCA_017639485.1 of Pluvialis apricaria. NCBI lineage: Eukaryota > Metazoa > Chordata > Aves > Charadriiformes > Charadriidae > Pluvialis > Pluvialis apricaria. The sequence goes on from CM030012.1 coordinate 57,377,836, forward strand.
GTATCTATTCTAAGTATCCTAATTTCATTTGTTAAATACATAGATGTGATCTATACTGAAGCATTTTAGGGTGTGTAGTATGGGATAATAATGACATACTTCTTGTATTATTAAGGTGTGTCATTATTACGGCATATGCACACCCTCTTATGCCTTATTGCTTAAATATGATAGTGCTTATAAGCTTTCCTTTTAAAGTATTAATTTAGTGTGATGAGTTAGGTAACAGCATATTTATGTACATTATTTTACCTATTATGGATATACCTTACTTGTGGGTTGCAAAAGCAATACTACAGTAGAAACCGTAATTAAAGTAGGGATTGAATTTAGTAGTGGTTTCTGAAGTGTGTTCAGAGAAGGAAACTTAATGTCTCTTGTCTCTTCAGATTATCAAGTGTGGCAGAAAAGAACATACCTTTTCAATTTTAGTTTTACAGTATTTTATGTCTTGCACTGAGTGAAGTAAGAATGGAGTGGTCCTAACTGAGTCATGTAGCATTTTGTTTTAATACGAGTTACCCCCTTCTCCAGGTTTTCTTGTTTGGGAGCGTGAGGTTGTTCCCTATGCTAGCGCTGATCTAGAGTGAGAGGAGAAAGCGAACTACCTAACTTAAGCTTCAATCTAGTAATGCATAAACAGGGTTTGCAAAGTGAACATACATATTTCAGACCCCAGTAAGAGAGAGTGTGCAGGTAAGATGTATGCTTTCTACCGAGACAGCTTTAGGATGACTTGCTGTTTAAATTTCAACCTAGTGGCAAAAAGCTGACTGTACTATTTTTTTTGCAAGCTTACATTCTTATTAGTCTGTATGTGTTACCTTCCGCTTCCCTAAAGTGTCTGCTTTACTGCTACGGGAACCATATGAATTTTGGAAGGCTGTGTTTAAACATTAATTTTAGCAGGGTAACAGATAAATAAGTTTAGATCTGCTAATTCGGCTACAACTGGAAATGTTATGCCATTGATAGTTGAGCTACTTTCCACGGTCACACAAGGTTTATGGGAAGATGCTGAAAACCAAGTCTTGGCTTCCTAGTGCCCTTGTGGTAATAATGTTAAATAGCAGTGGAAATATTGATACCCAGGATCAGAATAAAAGTTGATCAAGCTTATTGTCCAGGAGTCAGTGCTGGGTAGTTTGGGAAGGAGTGTAAGGTATCATGAGATGACACACTGTTGCTTGTTTTCGTAAATGCACTGGCACATGCCCCTCCAGGTTTAAGAGGCTTCCACAGTGATAGGATGCATTTGGACTAACAAATATGCTAGATCCTCAGGAGCTTCTCCCCCATTTCTTTGTCTGAAAGTTTTCAAGCCCATTATTCTTCTGTCCTTCATAATAGTCCATGGCAATATGTTCTGCAGTTTCACTGTTTTGTGAAAGACTTCCTTATGTTTTATACCTACACATGATCGTTTTGTGTAATGCTCTCTATTCAGTTTTGATGAGAAATAATGAGTTATTCTGTATTTATATTACTGATTCTGTTCGTAAGTATGTAGATGTCTGTTCTATTCCTGACCTAGAGCTTATTTTTTTCCAAGATGGAGAAGCCCCTCTGATACAATCTTTCCTTGTACAGAAGCTCTTTCCAGCCTCTGGACACTGTTGTTATTCTCTTTGACTTTTAGTTCAAATGTATCTTTATTTTTGAACTGCGTGGACCAAAATGGCAAGTCTTGCGATATGCGTGTGCCTGCTAGTTCCTTTCCTAATAATTTTGAGCCTTTAATTTTTTTTTTCCTGGTGGTTACTGTACATTAAAGTGAAAGTGCATTTCAGATTCTCTTTCCTGAGTGGTAACACTGTAGTCTGTTATTGCATATGCATCATTAGGATTATTTTTTTCTCCTGTGCTTTAGTTTCTACTTCTCAGTTAGGAATCATGTGATGCTTTGTTAGCCAATTGCTTGGTATTGTGAGATGCTTTCATGTACTATCACAAAAGGCTTTAGCGTTGACTGTTTCAAATACTTTATCTTCCATAGACTTGACTAATTCACTGTTGAACTTTTTGGATATGTTCAGAAACTGTCTGCAGAAAACAAAACCAAACCCATGTCAATCAGCCCCTCCTACACATGATAGATCTCAACAGATTTTTGTGAATATTGTTTCTAATTTACCTCCATTGGGGAAAACTAACCATTTATTCCTACTTTTTAAAATCGGTTATTAGTCCAGGAAAGAACTGTTATGCTATACCGTGACAATTTAGTTTAATTGAGATTTTTGTTGAATGTTCTTGTTAAAAGATTTTTGGTTTTTTTGAAAAGTGAACTGTATTGTTGTATTGAGTACATCCATTTGCTTTTGTTGAAGAACTGTTAATAGATGGATGACTTATGATCTTGCTGTAGCGAAGCCTTTCTGATTCTCTTCCAGTATAACTTGTGTATCTGTCGGGTTACTAGTTCTGTACTTTGACATTTTCTACGAGTTTACTACACGTAGAGCAAAAATTCTGCCTAACTTCAATGCTCTTTAAAAATGGACGAAACATTTGCCCATCTTCCAGTAACCTACTATCGTCTCCAGGGGTAGCAAGCAAAAGCTGTGATTTATAGCTCTCTAAGGTCATATTTTATTCACACAGAACTCTTGGAATAGTGCTGTCTGTTCCTGGTGGTTTGATACTTTCATTTTCATTTTCTGAAATTTTCTATATCTTCCCCTCCAAAATACACTTTTATTCTGGGAACTTCCCCAGGCACCTCTCTAGGGAACAATAACATAGAGACTTCTTACTGGGCTTTTTTGAAGCTCTTGATTAGTCTTGAGTGATCATTTTACCTTTGTCCTCATTTTATCCATTGTCCTCGCCAGTTTTTACAGGCTTTCTACTTCTGATGCATTTGGAAACATATTTTAGTAGTCATTTTTATTCCTTAGCACATTTTTTAATTAGTTTTATTGGTAGTTTTTACATATATCTTGTTGGAGTTTATGCTCACTTTTACTTTCCTCAGCTTGAACAAGACTTTTTGTTTCCTCATGGTTAATTGTACTGTTTTCAAAAAATAATAATTATGGCTACTGTGTGGTATTAGGTAAAGAAGGTTTCCTGAAAATACGTAGAGTATCAGATTCCCAAGAATAGAATTCCATGCACATCTCTTGAAATGCACTCTGACCTCAACAGACTTCAGACTCATCGCCACTTCTTTAGGAACAATTAAGTCTACATGAGGTTTGTCACAAAAATTGCAACATGTTCTTGCTGGTATTGGTTACGTTCCTACTCCCGTGCCTTTACAGCCTGTGTTTCCTTGCAAGCTGGGTTCATTGCTGCTGTGTGGGTGTCTTCTATTGAAAGAGGTTCAAGGCCACTAGTGTGTAGGTCCTGTCTTAGAGTAATGCTTTCCTAATGTCAGACTTCTCTGCACTGAGAAAAGAAACAGAGGCTTGAAATGGAACTGATCTGTGTGGCCTCGTTGGCCCAGCATGGTCTGACTGGCCTGCTGCTTTCCCGGCAGAGACAGAGCTGCATCGCATTCGGAGGAGCAGAGCCTGGGCACAGCTCGCCACGGGAACTGTGTGGGCCACCTTGTTGTAGCCAGGGATGGGACAAGAGGAGGAGGGAGGACAAAACGGTTATTCTGGATGCTGATCTTTCAGCTCTCACATACTTACTGTCAATTTTTTCTTAACTTTCCAATCGATATTTGATGCAGGAAGATGTAATAATAATAATAAACTGTTTAAAAGTTGAAAAGAATGAGTTTTAATACATTTTACCAAGCAGGGGTTTTGACTCTGAAATTTCCAACCAAGTTGCCAAGAGTGTGCTTTCATGAAAGCCTGCGGCCAGCCCACTCGTGTTCATTTGGAACAGAGCTCTGGAGCTTGTGGTGCTTGTCACTGCTTGAATTTTCCTCAGTAGGAATGGTTTTGAAATTCCCATACTAAACCTCCTGTTTGTGATTATCTTTCCTCTTTGAAATTAATTTATGTATTTTCACACTGCCTGTTGTATGTTTGTACTACGTTGCCTTTTCTTCAGGTTTACTTGAAAATAACAGACCTCTCCTGAAAAGACCCAAGGTGATGAGACTTGGATGTTAAATTTTTCTTCCTCAGATACGTATTTCAGGTATTTTAGTAAAGGTCTTTTCAACAACAACAAAAAAATATTCTGATATATAAAAGACTTTTGATATTAAAAAAAAAAAAATCATTTTCATACCGAAGTAGTAAGACTGTACTTAGTACTGTAAAACTTGAGTGCTTATCTTAGAACTTGTTCATACATCCTCTTCGGGATGCAGCTGTGCCATTTGAAGTGGTTACAGCCTAGTCTATGTGTAACTCTCATCAGCTCTTTGAACTGCAGGCCAGCCATAGTGTCATACCCTTAAGTAAACTGGCAAAAGATGTCAGAAAGCTCGTATGTTGATAGGCTTTAGTTTTATTTTTAGTGAGAAATTTCTTATGATATTATCAGATATTATTAGGAGCCAATACTGCAGCCGTATGGTTTCTGCTTACTGTAATGTTAGCACTAAGTAATTCCTAGTAAGAGTAGTCCAAATCCGAAAGTGTGGATCTAGTTTAAATTATGAAATACTTTAATCTCTGTTACTTAGCATTAAGTATTGATATGTGGAATGTGTTAAAAGAACTCATAGTTCTTGGTTGGCAGGTTCTAACATATGGCTTTCAGCCAGTAAGGTTTTCCTTCTGTTTTAGCTTTAAAAATAAGTAAATAAAGAAAAAGATCCAAACAGTACATTTTTTCCTTTGTGCCCACAAATTATTTAGTAGAGTCACAACATTGGACACGGCCCTTGAGCATTCTGTATCACGTCCTGGGCAGGAGGTGAGGTAAAACCCCTACAAGAGGCATATCCAAAACTAACCAATGCATTCAAGGAGAAGAATGTATGTGTGTTTATATCTTCCCGCAACTGACTGCAACGTCAAGGGCTGTACATGTTGAATTTTCCTGATCAAGTCCCTGTCTTCCCTCTGTGAGAGTCAGTATTGAAGAGAGCAAACAATTTAGGTCAGTCTCCACTGAGGAACCTGAAGAAGATTCCCAGATGCTTTTACACTTGATTTTTACACTTATGGACTTTACTGTGATGGGAAAACAAAGAGATTTTTCTTAAGAGCTGTGGCAGTATTGTGGCACAAAAGTACTGATGTGGGTGGTTGGGTTTGTTGTGTCGTGTCCCCCCCCCCCCCCCCCCCCCCCCCCCCCTTTTTTTTTTCTTTTTAAGATATCAGGTTCTAATTTCACTGCCAACTCCCATAAATTTTGCACAAGACCGCAATTTACATGCGGTGTTTTCTGTTACAGTAAACATTATTAATAACCTCATCTTGAGAAGATTTAAAATGCTTGAGGTCGTGAACCTAATCCTCGGGACACCATGGGTCGTAATTAGAGTTGAGTTTAGTCAGTGTGACTGAATGAATATATGTAAAATAAAAATCTAATTGTTTTTTTTTTCCCATATCCCTTACTTTTTAGAATTTCTGGGTCGTGAAAGAGAGGGTGACATTGTGACTTTTATTGCATTCTTACTGTGGCTTGTAAAATAAGTATATGCATACTTTAAATTGAAACAGCATAAATGCATGGAGTGATGTTTATTATTTTTGTCTTACATATACTGGCTATCTCAATATGTTGTATTCATTTTTAATAATACAGTAGCTAATTTTTTTTGTCTTACTTTGAATCAAATTAATGTTGTTCTTAAATTCTGTTTAAGATTAAAATTTGTGTAATACTTTGTTTGGGACAGGGGAAGAAGCTTGTTAAAGGTTGTTAAATATTGTTGTACATTTCCACAAGTCTTTGTGAATACTTTCATGTGGATTCATTGGAAATGACCAGACAGAATATTTTTCTTAGAATTTTTTTCCTTTTAGTTGGCAGTATTTCCTTCTAAGGGTGTTTTAACATTTTCCTTTACTAGGAATACTATTTTTATATTACAAAAACAAAATCCTACTGTTTCTGGAAACAATTATTTTAGATGAGACATTAGAATTATGCATAAGTATGAACACTTAAAAATACATAGGGAGCAAATTATCAAGTGTTAATAGTTAAGAAAAAATTTAAGATTAAATTTGCTCATTACTCTTGATATGATAATTTACTCTTTATATCATTATTATTATTAGTTTTGCAAAATAGACTAGCAGGCCTTATGGGAGTCAGTCATGAGTTCTGTTTGCACATTTTTACGTAGCATGTAGTGCAAGCATGCATGATATAATACTTTATTGCGTGGTGCCTTTTTTTTTTTGTGGTACTGTCATTAAAAGAATGTATTTAGTCAGGTATTTACCATCTAAGGGTATTTTCACTGTCTCATTTCAAGTATCTGACCCTTTGTGGTCCAAACTGTTTTCGCTGAAGTGAATTGATGTTTAAGAACCCCTCTGTTTGAGTAACCAGTAGAAGTTAGTTAGCATCAGTTACACAAAGAAACCACAAATATCTATCTGTCTTCCAGCAGATACTGGAATCTGGTACTAGAGGATACTGTCTAGCAGATACTAGATCCAGCAATCGCAAAAAGGGCAATACTCCAGTCCTTTACTTTTTCTCCCTCTACTCTAAAGTAGAAGTCAGTTCATTGATTTTTAATGTTGCACAAGGATATGCTTTAAGTACTTACAAGAGAAATTCATGCTATGATTTCATTTGAGAATGAGCATTATAAAATGTATGATTTGTAAGTCCAAGGATTTTTTTTTTTACTGCTTTTATGTGAGTGATGGTAATATTTAACCACTTCTATTTTTATACTTTTGATGAAAAGACCCATTCAGTTTTCTTTACATTAAGACATGTAACTACTAACTATAACTAAGATTAATGAACTTAAGAAATGCTAACTTGGCTTGATCCACCCCTTGTGCAATTGCAGTCCACCAGTAAAGTTCCTTACCTCACTCTGCAGTGTGCCTTGTACATTAGATGCTGCAGTGGAGAGAAGCAGTGGCCCTGTCGTTCTGTTGCAGCCTCTTTCCATCCATCACCTGACCTTCCTTTTCCCTTTCTCTTACCCTGTGTCTCAATCAATTTAAAAAATGATGAGAGTAGGGAAATTAAGCAGTTGGAAAACCATACTTGCTTCTTGGAGTAATGGTTTGACAATCCCCTCTCAATACTCTGGATAAGCAGTTTTTTCTTAACTTCTATACAGAGATAGGTTACCCTGAAGGGAAAAGTGAGAGGTGCTAGAGTGTACGTTTAATACAATGGCCCTTTAGCAAAGAAGCCATAATTCAGTAGTTGAGTGAAACGAATAATTGCCTCAACATTAGAGGTCATCTGTTTGTGTCCAAGTGAATGTGTAGTAGTAGAAGGTTTGCAGTTTGGCTGTCATCATACTTGTTTTGCTTTCAGCTGTCTGCTTGAGAAGTTGAGATACCATCACCTGATATATGCTGTCTTCATCAGTGAAGAGAGCTCTTAAATCCTCTTACCCCCACGTTTAAAATGGAAAATTTTAAATAGCTGATCTGTTAAAAAAAACAAACAAAAAAAAGTGTTCACTGCAGGAATTATTTTTTTTTCAGCTATTTGCTGAATCCCTGCAAGTGACTGCTCCTACAGATCGAACTGCAGAGGTGGAGTACTAGATTATAAAATTGCCTAGAAACTTTCTACTTCAATCTGTGAGTTTAAATATAATATATAACTGCCTGATCTCCTAGCTGATCAGTTAAGCATATTCCAACAGTACTGATTTTACTGTATTCCATTTCTGAATAATATATATGCAAATACCTCAATTTTTCTTTTATTTTATATTTAACCTGGAACTTTGTGGTCTTAATCTATAATTCTTTGGATGCATTTGTTGAGAAAATGCTCAGAAAGAAAAAAATATTTTTTCCTGTGTTGTCCTAGAAATGTTTCCTGTTTCCTGTGGCAGGGGGGTTGGAACTCGATGATCTTCAAGGTCCCTTCCAACCTAAACCATTCTATGATTCTATGATTCATAAGAAAGTTTATTTTAAATTTGCAAGTTATAGGAAAGGAGTTAGGGGCAACCTTTATGTTGGTATTATGGTATGAGATGTGTATCCATGAGATCATGAAGTTGATTTACTCAGGGTGAAAGAAGCTCAGCAACTTATGGTCTGGATGTATGGGCAACCAGAGGGGTAAAAAAAAAAAACTTGCTGGGTGACTGGGGTCAGAGGGTGGTGGTCAGTGCTATCTGAATGCCAGTAAAAATCAGTGTCCTGTAGGGGTCTGTCCTGGGACCTGTTCTAACAGCTGCCTGGAGAAGGTGGTGGAACACTTCCTCATAAAGCTAGCAAATGACTCCAAACTGGGGATGTGAGTTGATGTGCTCAAGGGCAGGGCTGTTGTCCAGAGGAACCTGTATAGGCTGGAGGAATGAGCCAATGAAAGTATTATGAAATTAATCAAGGAAAAATGCAAAGCCTTGTTCTTGGGAGGGAAGAACCACCTGTAGTGTTTCAGGTTGGAGACTGACTGGCTGGGGAGCATCTCTGCTGAAAAGGACGTGGATATCTTGCCAGACAGCAAGCTAAACATGAGCTGGCAGTGTGCCCTGGCAGCAAAGATGACCAACAGCATCCCAGGCTGTGTTAACGAGAGCACAATCGGGAAACTCAGTGATTATTAATGTCCTTTATTCAGCTCTTGATAGATCCCATCTGAAATGCTGCATCCAGTTTTGGGATCCCCCAGTACCAAGAAGGATGTCGATCAACTGGAGCTGTCCTAGAGGAGGGCAACCAAGATGATCTGGTCAGGGCCCAGAGCGCGTGCCCTACAAGGAGAGCCTGCGAGAGCTGGGCCTGTTTAGCTGGAGGAGGGTTTTGGGGGGACCTAACAGCAGCCTTCCAATACCTACATAAAGTCTATCGAGAAGATGGAGCCAGGCTCTTCTCAGTGGCGCATGATGGGAGAACAAGAGGCAACGGGTATGCATTGAAGAGAGGTTCCAGCTAAATAAAGGAAAAGCTTTCACCGTAAGGAGAGTCAAGCATTGGAACAAGTTGCCCAAGAGACTTCGTGGAGTCTCCATCCTTGGAGGTTTTCAAGACTGACTTTGTAAATCCGTGAGCAATCTGGTCTGAATTCAATGTTTATTGTACTTTGAGCATGAGTTGGACTATAGACCTCCTAAAGTGGCTTCCCCAGGACCTTTTGTGATCAGTATCATCTTATGTGTCTTATATGTGCAGAGATTGGTGATGAGAAGGAAGAGCCCTGCAGTAAGATTATGTCTAGGTTAAAGCTGCATCCCACATTGTGACAGGTGGCTTTACTGAGTTACAGGCTATTGGCATAAAGCAAAGAAAATCCCTGTTGAGGAGTCAATACAGAGTAAAAATAATAGCACATCTCTCACTCCAAGTTCTTCCCATTCTTGCAAGGTACAATATAGTTTTATATTTCCATGTGTGTTGGGGAAAAACCTTTGAGGTCAGAGGAAAGTTTATTTAAATAATGGGTAAGTAAAGGAAAAAATGTAGAAATCAGTGTCTGATTTGTTTAAAGTAGTTTGAGTTTGTAATACCGTGAATTTATTTGCATTCAAATATCTTGGATTTCTTTTGATATTAACTTTTATTCTTAATTTATTGGCAATTTGTTTGTAATTTTTGGCTAAACATTTTCCCATCATCTGTTGCTGATGCATATTTCCAATTTTTGCCTTTATTGTAAAGTCTAGAGGAGTAGAAATAGGAAAATATCAGCTGTTAATTCTGCAGAGAGGAGAGGCTGACTTTGATTTTTCCGAGAACTTGGGGGACTTTGTAGTTAGACATAAAGGGTCTCTGTATTGACCTTTTGAAAACATTTCAATTGGTATTTCTTTATATTTTTCAATCGTGGTTGTTTAGAGAAACACTGGATGATATTCTGAATAAAAGAAAATCATTATGTAGTTCTTGGTACAGATGTAAGCATACTTAATTTTACAAAAGTTTCTTTCCTTGGATGTTTTGTTGCTTCTGCATAATACTTTGTGACATATTTCATGGTAGTACGTTTAACCTTGGAATTTTAGTGGTTTGTTGGGGAAAAACTGTGTATTGGAAATAGCTTTGCTATAGTTGAATTACAAGATATATCTTTGGGAGAAAATGGGATGTCTACGTATTTGTTTTAGTATGTTTTTAGGTCTGAAGTGTTTTGAAGTAGCTTAGCTCAGTAAAAACATCTGCAAATTTGCTCTGCAACTTGCATTTTCACATAGCATAGCAAGTGAGTGATGTTTATTCTGCGTAAAGAGTGACATGGCAATTTCAGTAGTCTAGAAAGAACTTGTATAGAACAAGATGGAATTATTCCATGGACCCTGTGTCCTGGTTTCAGCTGGGAGAGGGCTAATTGTCTTCCTAGTAGGTGTGGTGTTTCTTTCCCAGGCAATATCACTTTTCTTCATCTAGTTTTGTATTTGCTTTTATTGATTTTTTTTTTTTTCCCCATGATGTGAAAATACCTAAGAATCTGAAAACAATAATTTAGAAGTACACTGTATGCTTGTCATTGGAGTTCGGTTTTTTTTTAAATTAAAAAAAAAGGCAAAAAAGTGCAACCACTGCATTGCAAAATGGCCCTATTACTGAGCAAGAAGGGCAGAGATGAATCCCAGCATGTAGCTCACTGAATGACTAGATAGGTCACACACCTCATATGATTAACTTTGTAGTTGGTTTCTTACAAGTAACAGTGCAGAATTGTTTTCCAGCTCTCCTTGTTCTCCCTGCCCAACATCCTAAGGGTACTTAGTCTGCGAACTGGTTCTGGCTGCCTTCAGTCTGGCTGTCGGTAGCAGCAGACTTCTTTCAGTTGCACAGAACAACTGCAATTGCTACTGTGACCTGTTAAAAAAACCAAAGTGTGTATTTCAGAAATACCTTTCAAAGGACCTTATTGAAAATAAGTACATTTTTTAAAAATAAAACATTGTCAACATGCTGAGGTGTAACGTAGGAGATAGACCTATTTATTAATTACTGCAGGATCTCCATCATTTTGATGTAACTGGTGGCCTACTTCACAAATCTGCATTTGAAAAAGATGAAGGAGAAAAAAGCAACTAACTTAAAGATACATTTTTCCTTCTAAATATTTAAGTTACTGATGGGCTGTTTGCATTTTATTGTAGCGTTGTTTCCACCACTCCATCCAGTTGCTTGGTTTCTCTTTTTTTATCACATGTAGAACCAGATATGCAATACGTTGTGTTTAGTATTTGCTGTGCCTTGGTTTATGGTATTAGTCAACAGCATCTGCTTTATAGCCATGTGCACTGTTCCTAGAAACCTGCAGAAGGCAGAAGATGGTACCACTTCTAGCTCACCAAATCTCTTGGCCAAAAGTTATTAGGAGCCTGGAAGTTCTTCCCTGTATGCCTGCTATCAGACCGATCTAGAAACAAAATATATGCTTCATTAATTCAAGGGAGCTGTTCTTATTATAAATAATTTTTATTAGTTGGTAGATGATGTGTTAGGAATTTTGTAGGTAAGCATGGATGTCTACTGAAAATGCAATGAAGGTAAAAATGGCAAACTTAATACAGTTGATCTGAATATGTTTTCACATTTTGTTACAGAAGGAGTGTACATCTTCCATGGGAGATAAGGGAGGTTGTTGTGTACAGAGTGGTCTTTCTCTTCACAGATATATCACTTGGAGTTACGGCACTTAGAATATGTGAAACAGCAGCTGCAAAGGCTGGAGAAATAGATTAATCTGCTTTATCACATAATTATTTAATTCTCAGGAAAGGAAACCCCAAAGCAGAAATTTGTTTCATTGTCAGTGTGTCAACTTACTTTCTTACCGCTTCTATCTCAGACATCTAATTGTGGCCAATAGGCAAATGCTTATTTTGTCCTTAAGGAGTTTTAAAAGTTTTTAAAAATTAAGAAGCCTAGTGGGCATAACAATGTGATTTTTATATTGCCTTTTAATTTTTTGAGAGTGATTTTTTTAATCACAGGTTGAACTTTGAACTCTGTTTTGATTGCACAATATTATTTGTATATATATTCTTGTAACTTCAGGAAATGATGTGAAAGATGAAGCCATAATGTTTTGCAGTTATCTATTATCTATATTGTATTGATTTATTTTTAATAACTATTTTTTCATACTATCAAATGAATGTTCAAAATTTAAGTGACTCCATCTCTTGCAAGAGCTTTTAAACTTAAAACTGTGTTGGGGAAGTGGGTATTTTTCCTCTAGAAAAATCTTAAATGCTGGCTCTTTTAATCTTTAGTATCAGTATGTTTTGTTTTTACAAAATGCCTATCAAAAGTTTTGTGGGAATTGCTTTGAAATATATCTAGATACCTTCAAGATGCAAATTGTGAAAATGTGGTTTTGCATCTTATAGCTGAAATGTACATAAACTGATGTTTTCCTCCAGTTGAATAAGTGGCTTTTTAATGTACCATCCTGAAAAAGTGTTATTGAAAAGGAAAGTGAAAATATCTAAATGTTTATACTCCATTTATTAGTACTAGAAGATTTCTTCTAATACAGAAAGGGAGTTCTCAGGGAGCTTTAGGCTGAGACTGTTTTCCAGTGCAATTTGCCTTTCAGTGATTCCGATGAATAGGCTCCATGAGGGAAATGAGAATGAAACCTAAACACGTGCCTGCCCCAAACCCCCAAACAAGAATGTGATATAGATAAAGGCAACTTCATGGGTAACCTACAGTTCATGTAAATATTTTTTTGAAATCTGTTGTGTTTCTGTGTTTTATTTCATGTGAGGTTTGCAGGGCAAACCTGGCTGGGGCTTCACCACATAGTTATGCATGGAGGTATTTATCTGACAGAGACTGCTTGACTTTTTAAACTCTTCTCATTGTTATAATGCAGTCCCAGCTGTAATGTGGAATGCAGCACGAGCTTCCGGGAAGTACTCGAACACTGCTTTAAAAAATGCCTAAATAGGAGTATCATCAGTTGGTGACTAAGGGTAACTGAACTCAGCTTAGCAATTCTTTAATTCTTTTGTTTTCCTGTCCTGCAGTGAGACGTGGTCTTGGCAATGGGTGTTGTGGTAAAGGAAAGGAAAGGTGAACGCAGCTTATAAAGCAGGAACTGCAGGAGGCTATGTTTGTTTCTCTTACTTGTTTTGTAATGAAATCTGTTGTTTCAGTGAATAAGCAAGAGGCAGTGACATGCAGAATTGCACGTTCTAGTGAGATACTGACCTGCCAAGATTCCTTTCATTTACAACATATTCCAGAAAAAACTTTTGACCAGAAGCATCATGTTACTACTTAGTAAGCTCATCTTAGAACGAGAGAATCCAGCATTTCTGAAACTACAGTTTAACATCTTAGTGTAAGAGGTTGGTGTGGATTATAATCAGAAGAGTTGCTTTTTTTATGTACTGTTGTAAAATTCAGTATTTTACATGTTGATTTGGTTACTGCGCTATATACTATTTATAGTTACAATATTTGTTCATATTGTAGTTAAGTTTTTAAAATTCATTTCAATTTCTCCACTACTTTAACAGTGTGAAAGAAGGTACCTATTATTTATGTTTGCACCTTGAGGTTTTTTTTTTTTTGCACTGTTTTACTGATGATGCGTTGGAGTTAGAATTCGTTGCAGTTCATAGCTGTACTTTCCTGATGGTAAATTAAGTACTGATGTCTTTTATTTAAGTGAGTAGCAATGTTTTCATGATACAGAAAAATTTATAGCTATGCATGCTAGCTGCTTACATACTTCTAGTAATACACTTTCTGCTTACATATTTCTAGTAATTAAGAACACAAACTCCAGCAGGAAAGACATCATTACTACATAAAAATACAGTGAGTGATTTAATAAGTACTATACATGTCAGGCCTTAATTGCACAGGTGATTAGAACTCTGTATGGAGAGTGAAATGGGCACTTTTTATTTAGATATGATCTATTGCATTCCTTTTGTATTAATAAAACTGAAGGTAGCATCAAATCTTTCAAGTGTGTGCACTGAAAGGATGGTAGAACTTATCAGAACAACTAATTAAACAGCAGGGGTTTTTTTTTTAAGTGAGATGAACAAGATACCAAAGAAGAAAAAGTTAATGGTTCCACAAAAGAAAACTGTGCCTTGTGAATCTTTTCATGTTTGAGTGCACATTTGGAACTGGATCCAGCTGTACTGCAGATGGAGAGGCTGCCCAGTCTGTGCAGCTGATCCCTTTATCTTGTGACCTGGAGTGTGTGACACATCGGATAAGGGATTCATTCCTCTCTCCTGCATTCCATTACAGTAAATCCTTCCATGCCTGTCACCTCATCCTAAGCATGCTTTTTTTTTTTTTTTTTTTTTGTCGGTTCTGAAGTTATTTAGGGAAACCCCAGAAACAACGTACGCAGAAAGAAGGATGCATCCTGCTGACATGCTCTTCCTTTTCCAGGAACTGACGTTCTCTTCACTTTGACTGACAAACACAAGGGATATTAAGTTTTTAATAGTTGTGTGAGATAAAATAAAAAGGAGGAGGGGGACAGCAGTATTTGAGAATTTGAAGAGTAACTCCAGTTGCAGTCTAGAAGTTTTTTCATGTTGTAATTAGACTATTAATAAAAATATGCAGTTTTCAAAAACTGTAACTGACCAAAATACAGCACAAAATTCTCTTGCCTCCACAAAGGAAAAACTGTGCCTTGCTAATCTATTAATATTCTCTGAGTGCATAAACCAAACAGCTGAAGTCACTGAAATCGTTTATTTGAAGATTCCAAGTCCTTTGCCAAACCCCTTCAAAATAGGTCAAGGAAATAACAAGGCAAGGGGCAGTCAGGAATCAGGTAGTGACCAAGAGAGCTGCAGGAAAACAAAAGGTTACCATAAGTGTTCACCACAGCAGAAGTGTTCCTTGTTAGAGATGAGAATGTTTATATACAATAAATATTAGGAATAGGATTAGCAAAATTGCAAATATTAGAATTCTTTAGTTAGGATCCGAGAAAACTGTTGGGGGAATTTTGGGGGAGCCAATTACTTGGATGAATAGCAAGATAGCAGATGAAATTCAATGCTGATGAATGCAAAATCCCGCATATTGAAGGAAGTAATTTGAGCTGTGCAAAAGCTTTACTGTGTTATGAATTAATTTTACAAATTTAGAAGACATCTAAACAACACTTTGGACAGCAGAGTTGAAGATCTCTGGCTCTGTAAGCAACAGTGGTCAAAAAAAGCAAAAGCTAAAATGTGTTAAGAATACCGTTACGGAAATAAAACACATAAACCAGTAGTTCCACTGTTGACTGGAACCACAGAAACAAGAAATTTGGGAATGAGTACTAGAATGATAAGGTAGATGAAAAGCTTGTGGAGGTCTGTGTGGGGGAATCTGAACATTTGGACCATTTTGCCTACCATTTGAGAAGTAGCTGTTTGAAGTCTGGGAAAAGTACAAAGGCACCTTTCTGCTCATGTTGAGCAGGAGCAGTGAGTAGAACAGACAGCTTGTGAATACAGACAGCCCCACTCCCTCTTAGCTGCTGCGCTGCGAAGTGCACAGCTACATTCTGACAACCATTCCCAGGGATTTATTATGGAGGTCAAGAACTTCATTAGATTTAAAAAGAATTTCTTGGTAGATGCATGAATGTAATGACTCAAGAGAATAAAATCTGAAAAGATTGTGACTTCTCTGCTTGTGCAAGAAGTCCAACACCTAATCACTAATAGGTGGAGGGAAGCATTTATTAGGAGTTGTTATTCCATTGCAACACGGCAGCTGGGCTTTTTCTTTGTTAGGTGGCGCTGAACCACTACTCAGATTTGAAATAAGAATGAGAAGTGGCCAAGTTGCTTCGAATTACAGATTGGGTACCTTTTCCATCAAATCACTTTTTGTTTCATGATGTTTTACGGAAAAATATTATTTGAAAGATTTGAAAACATTGTATATGTCTTTCCTCATCTTCTGGGATTTGGTATATTGTTCTCTCTTGTATAACAAAGATAGATTGGCAAGTCTGAAGACAAATATTGGAAGCAGTGTTAAATGCTCAGAAAAACATTTTTTGAACAAGAAGAAGTAATTGTAAGATCCTGTGATGTGTGTAGGAGAATAACAAGTTCCTTCTTTTCACCAATAGATTCTTATATTTCTGGTTTTATATGGGAAGCATTCACGGTAGTTGAAGGATTTGCAGGTTAGTGAACACAACCTTTTAGTTCTGCAGAAGTAAATTTTTTCAAATCCTTTAACTCAGATAAATTTAATTTTGAATAGAAATTCTGTATGTAGGGGAATGGCTTTTTTTTCTGTCAGAGCTCTGAAATGAGTACTTTACTTCAACAGATAATAATCAGTGGTATAATGAAGTATTTCTTTTATACATAAGTCTCACCACTTCAAAAATAACTAATATAATTGCTTGGGAAACAATTTGTTATCCTAATTATTTGATGATGATTGTCTATAGTACCGAAAATTAATTGTCATTGTGTGTCTCTTAATTGTATTTGCTGTAGTTTTGTAACAGCCTGTATGATTGTATATTTGCAATGTAATACCTGTACGGCACTCAGGCTGGAGCTGGACGTTGTGTATGTACACTGTTAGCCTACCTCTTCACTTTCTTTTTCAGTACTCATCTTTGTGCCTTAGAAGACTGGTGGTGGCCTTTTGATTTATAAGCCAGAGTTTAGTAGAGGAGTTATGTCTGAGCATCTCATATGATTAATAAATGCTCTTCTTCCTGCTTGGAACAAGTGAAGCAAATGTCATATTAAGAATTACAGTGCTAATTAATGGATGTAGTGCTTCTGATTTAAATCATGTCTACAAGTAATTCCTCTGTAATACTAAACAAGCTTGGTAGGTGCATAGAAATAAGTCTGGGCTTCACAGTGAAGTTTAGGAAACAGCAAAATGCAGCAAATACGCTAGTCTCATTTCTGAGTAGTAGAAAAATTATCTTGAAAAGGCTTTCTGGCTCAACCAAATTTCTGCTAACAGATATTTTGCAGCCACCTTCTCAACATTGAGAATGGTTGTTATAAAAAAAATATGCTAACTACCATGGCTATTGCATACCCTCCTAATTCAAGGTCCTTACTTGGCAACATTGCCAAAAAAATAAGCCATCACAAAGATGCACATGATACTGTCTTGCTTTACTAAATGATGCAAATGATTGTCGATAAAACAGGTAATTCTGAGATGAATGTATCTGTTACTGATGATTCTGTTGTAGATATTTTTATGGCATAGATGGAGTAAGCATTGGTTTGTTTTCTAGAAATTGTATGTTTGGGAGAAGAAACTGGCTTTGCAGCGGTTTCTGCAGGAAATTACTTTAGAATCAGTGTGACTTATAAATTAGATAAATACTAATGACTGAGAATAATTTCTCATGATTAAAAATAAATATTCTTCATATGTTTCTAGCTGATACAGGATTTTAATGTTTGGATTTCTAAAAATTTGTATCGTAAATGGAAAGTTTTCATATTTAGTGTGTGCGTTGGTGACGCTTTTATGCTTGAAGGTGTAACTAGTGAAATAAAAGCTTGGAAAAGCCAGTGCTGCTGCTTGATTTTGATCCAAGGCTAATATACTGTTTGCCAACTTTCATTTCTGAATGTGTTTTTTTTTTTTAATCTAGTGTGTTTCACTTTGCTAATTAATTTTAATTTTTATTATGCTAACATTTCTCCTATGAATATCTCTTCTAAAGAAGTTATTAGAACGCACAGTCTTTGGTTCTGGGAATTGCTGGGTGTGTAGCTCTTGCACACCATTAAGGATGGCCTTCACTGTTAAAATCCTTTTGTAATATAATGAGTAGGTATGTAAGGAGCAGAGTGACCACTTTAATTTTTCCAGTCGTTAATGTAGCAGTGTGGGATAGCAGGCAAAGAAACCTTTTCACATAAAACTGCATGGAATCAAAAGATCATCTTAAAATACAGACCAAGGTGTTGTAGCCCTTTCTGTTCTGAAGTCAAGAAAAAGAGTAAGAAGGAACACATCAAGGAAGCTTCTGTCAATCATCAGTTGATTCCGACAGTTACACAAATACTAGAGCTCCATATTTGGCATGCGAAGGTAAGCGGTGGTTGGAGAATATTGTTGTACAAGCTGTTCTGGCCATGAAAGAAAAGAGGTGGGTAGCTGGCAGTATTTGTCGTAGTTCTGCTGTCCTTGTGATTGGGTTTTGTTCTTCCAGTTCCATTATCCTCACGTTGTCTTAAGAAACCCAGGTTGCAGTTTACCCCCAGGGAGGGTAATATTTAATGAATAAGATTATTCCAGTTCTTAGACTTGATGAATCCCTCTATTCAGGGTTGTACAGCTATATTGGATATCCCCAAAGTCAGGTTACTTTTCAGAAATCTTTCCTGCATTCCACAGCATGGATTATCATGTAGCGTACTGACATGTCTAGAACTTGTTTTTCTGAAAAGCAAAACCTGCTTATCATGGGTAGAAAGCACAAACCTAGTAGCAAGTGCAGAGATTTGCCGTTAGGGCTTAATGTTCTCCGTTGTTTACACAGAGTGCTCAGCTAGTATAGTATATCACCTTCCCTTTTCAAGAGCTGTGGACTTACTTTGAGCTCCCTGAATGCCCCTATCAGTTATCTCGGCTTTTCATTCTGAAATTGAGCTGTTTGATGCTTTGTGTCTTAAGGAAGCAACTCCTCTGAGCAGCTTCCTATGCTTCTCCTTAGATAGCTTCCCCTACTTAGGTTGTCATGGGTTTCCTGAAGAGGATATTGGGTCCGTCTCTTTGTGCCTAGAGCTAGATGTCTAAAATATCAATCCTTTCTGATGTTGGTAATAACTGTAATAAGGGAAGTTTTTCTGTGGGGAGAGAGGAGGTTATGGCAGCATGATGCTGTCCCAGAGGTTGCAAGTTAAAAATGGAACCAAACAGAAAAGCCTACCATCACCAGCCAGAAAACCCTTAAAAATCCACAAGACTTTTCCAAGCCTCATTAGGCTTGGCAACAATTGGTGAACTTAAGGGTGTATATATAACGCATGTGCCAAAACAGTAACACGTATGTGCAGGTACGTATGAAGTATTTAACAGTTAGCATCTCTATTGGGCAGTACGACGGCATTGGTAAGCTATAGGTAGCAGGTTAGTCCAGTCGGATGTTCTCGTGAATTTTGGTATCAGTTGTATTATAACTAAGAGTTATTATACACTATATTATACACTAAGAGCGTACAAGGAGCTATGTTTGTGTGATAAAGAAACTCTTTCGCTTATAAAGCTGAATTCAATTTATATATGCTTATGTGGGTTTAAGTCATGCAGAAATGATCAGCCTTTGTGAATTGCCACCTGTTTTTAGTTAGAGGAAATCTAAGGTTGTCTGAAGTTACATATTTTCAGGCCTCATTTTCTTTGGCAAAAATGCAGGCAGGAGATGCATATTTGTCTGTCGTAAGAATACTGACTGCTTACATTTAGGCACCTTCTTAAATTCTTGTATACATTGCATTTAACTATGCAGTAAAACTTTTCAGTCTTCATTAGAAGATTAAATATTTTCCTCTGTGTAGCCGGTTAATGCCTTTATGCTCTTGTGAATGTATGAATTTCAGTTCTGTCATCAAGAACATTGCTTTTTGAATTATGTTCAAATCAGAGTATCACATACTAGCTTCGATTCAGTTGACAAATTTAGGATAAGAGAATACCTCTCTGTGTAATTTCACTTATGTCAACCTCTTTAATCCAGAATCTGTAGTAATACTAACACTTGAGGGTTTTTTTTAAAGCATTATAGTTACATAAAAAAACCCATTCATCCTTTCTGTATTGTATCAATTTTAGGCAAGAGTGACCTCTACTAAAAGTGCTCTGCTGATTAAAAATGACATCTCTGTTTAAATGCTTACAGTACTTTATCTTGCACAGACTAGTGATTTGTACTGAGGTGGTCATATTAACGTATTCATGCCAGTAGCATATTTTTAAGCATATATATTGCTTGGAGGATTAAGTGTTCCTTATCTTGTATCGTGGAACTCTTCATAAAACAAACAAACAAACTTCAAGGTTTGGAATGTAGTCTGTAGTATCACATTGCCTCTTTGTCTCTGTACTGCTTATGCAACTGCTTATGCATTGTGCTTTTTTAGTCAAAGGAATGTATGGTGGTTAATTTAAACTTTTGTTTTCAATTTATTTGTTTTATAAGTATAAACCAATTATTTGTCCTGAAAGAGAAGAAACTAAAGATACATGGACAGCTGTTAGAACTATGCTTTTAAAAATCTGATATTAGTGTACGTGGTAAATCCTAGTAAAAAATACAATTCAGTGAATTATACCCTGTGTCTCTATTTCTGATGCTGTCAAAACTTGTCAGAGAAGATCCCTGTTGACTGGAGAAAGACATATGTTGTAACCATCATCAAAAACTGTAAAAAACCAATGCCTGGAGAAGGCAGACTCCATCACAATCTGATTTACAGATGGTGTCAAACTGAGGGGTGCAGTGTGATGCACTCGAGAGCAGATGTCATTTGGATGAACCTGGACAGGCTAGAGGAATCGACTGACAGGAACCTCAGGAAATTCAACAAGAGCATACAGAAAAACTTTTGTACTGGTCATCTCCATCTGTGTAAGTTTATAGAGCTGAATGAAACTACTACTCATGTCCAAAACCCCGCTATGTTACACACTTACACCTAGTTCATTTTCTGATTCCATGATATATTTAAAGTTTTTAGAGCAGTTCATCTCGGTTTCTCTCTTCTGGGTTTTGGAAACCCATAAAAGTGTCCTGCCGAGTTGCTGTCCTTTTTCAGAACAGCCATGCTTCACTCATCAGCAAGACCCAGAGGAAGGGCAAACAGCTAAAGGTGCAAACTCTTTAGCTTCTTTGAGCTTTCTACTCACCTTTTATAAACTATCATCTGATAGGTATGATGCTTTGCTGTGTACTTCTTTGTAGAGATCCAGTTTTTCCTTTCCCTCTGTTGGGTTTGAGTTTATTCTTTCACTTCAGGACTCTGGGGACCACTGACCAACACACCTGGTATTGTGTGCTTCATCACTGATAGAAGCACAGAAGATTTTTATGTGCTGAAGACTCTGTTAATGCTAATGTGTAGAGATTTCACTGTAGCTATGAATGGTTTCCATTAAACAGAAGGAATTTTGTTTCTGCTGGGCTTGACTGACTAAAAATAACTGTCTGATATGCAGAATTTATAGTGGTAGTATAATTTTTGTATTTATAATGCCTTTCTCTTAGTACTAAAAAAAGGAAGTTAATTTTTCATTTATATTTGCTGAACTTGAAAATTGGAGAATGTAGTAAAGATTACAGCAAGGCTATGATGTGCTTAGTCAGTATAAATATGCATCGTGATGGTTTTATGCTTTAGTAAAGTCTGCTAAACCTTCAGCAGCCCATTGAGAATCATCCAAAGTGAATTTTCATTATACTTATCCAAACAATTTTTATAATCTTAGCAAACATACTCCATCTTGAGGTTTATTTAGATGAATAATGTTTCAAATTTAGCTGCTCAAGATAACGGCTTGGGAAAAAATAGCTCTTTATGTGGAAAGATTGCTGTCCTTTTCAATGCTTGTCTATATGTTTACTGGTACTGGGCTCAATAAAAATAGCTTTCTTCATCAATACAGACAGGGTAGGTGTGTGTTTCAGAGATACTTGCAAGCCCAGCTCCCGCTGAGTGCAAGTCCAGTTGTAAGAATGCATGTTCCTCCAGCTCAGGAGAAATTCCAGAGCAAACTGGATAATATGTCTGTCTGTTCAACTCTTCTGGCTGTTTGCTGTTTTCTAAATCTTAACAGGAAACTTTCCCATCACTGCCAGTTTTCCAGGATTCATCTGTGGGCTACCCCCTGTAGAGCACTGAAGACACTTTACTGGGGAAGGCATAACGTGGCTTTAGCCTTTCTGGCAGACTTTAAACTATGCATGGTTTGCGAGACTATTTTTCTATAGGCATTTTCTCAATTTTAAAAGAGACAACTTTTCTTGGGAAAGGCTGTTGTTTTCAGGCCTTGTGCCTAGAGGACTTTGCAGAGGTATGTCTCGGATCGCTTGAGAAGATGGGATGTGGCGGAGCTGGACAATTTGAGGAAATTGGACCCTATTGGAATGATTCTTCTTTCAGGCTGGTCTGCTTTCCTCTGTGGTCCAGCAGAGATTGGGGTTGTGACAGGGAGAGAGTTTGTTCCTGGGGTCACCTGCTGTTTGGGACTCCAGATACTAGGGTATTCTTGCTCTTTCTCCTGGTGTGTGAGCTTGGAGACTTACCTGTGTGCTTGCTGGTCTGCCATGAATCCTGTTGTCAGCTTTAGTGCTACACTAAGCTATTTGCATCGCCAAAGATAGATGGCTTTCCAAAATTGTAATTTGAATAATGGAAATGTGGTCTGTAGTGAAATTGTAGATTTGAACAGTGCTGTGGATCTGAAAAAGAAGGCATGCTAGTTTTATTCTGCATTCCATGAAACAAATGTGGTAAAGGGGCCAGACTTGCATCTTCAGAGGTTTTGTCCTGTTAACACTTTCTTTTTATTCTCAATAGAAGAGATTCTAATTCCGGTTACTGTAAAGGGAGTTGGCGTAGCTAGACTCAGAGAGGTTGAGATAGATTTTCTTTGTGTTCTTCTATCTGTGTTTCATTTCTTAGAAGTTTAAACCACAGCTACTGCTCTGTGGAGCCTTCAGTGACTGGTGGTAAGTAGTAGTGCATTTTCTTTAGGAACAGAATTGTATCTGCCAGAAGGAAAGCAATTTAGGACGAGTGCAAAAGGATGTCATGCAAATAACATGGAAGGCTCCATATGGTACACTTTTTGCAAGAGGAAAAAAAAGTAGAAGAGGAAGAAGGGGTGTTTGGACAGTTTCTTATAGTAATTAAAAATACAACTGTTAAAACCAGATTTATATTCAATAAAACTTAATAATGCTACCTAAGATTTATCAAAAAGATACATATGTCTCTGCTTACAAATTTCTTACTGTGGCAAGACCTGTGCTGTGCTTCCTGTGAATGCAAACAGGCAATTCTTGCTCTCTTATCTTGCTTGTGTCTAGCCATTTGGGCAGTGGTAGGGGTGACAGATTGGGGGGGGCGGGTGGGAAGCAGGAGAGTAAAAGTCCTTTTCTGGGGTGCACAGCCACTCTGTGATGAAACAGCCGGCTCTCTACACAGAGCTGTCCATGCTTTTGAGCATTTGAGTTGCAGATTAACTATGGTCTTGATGCAGTTCCATGCGTATGTTACTTTCCAGCTTCTATGCTAGCCTGCTTTAGCGAACAGTACCACCCTTTTCTGCCTGTGTGGAGGGGAAGTGATACTGGCCTGGGGCTGATTTTTGCCTAGAATCTGCTGGGAAGTCTGCTTTGTGTTTCAAGACCTGGAGCAGTGGCAAATGCCATGCAGAAATTATCTCAATGGTTCCTGGATTGTCAGCTGGAGTCTCACTGGGTTTGTTAGCTTCAGATGTGAGCTCAATCCCTGTGAGACTATTCCCACAATATTCACGTTCCAATGTTCAGACTCAGTCAAGCTTCCTAGAGTTGGGGTCATCGTGGTCACTCTTGAGCTGAAATTAGAAAGTTCCTTCATGAAGACAGTGTAGAAGTTCTTCGCTAATGGCAAGGTGTGTTGTTCAGAGTTACTGATCTATAACAGTTTCTGTTATCGGTTTGTAACCTAACAAAAAAAATAGAAAAAATAGAAAACTTGAGTCTCTGAGTAGAGTTGAAGGAGGTTTTTTGTTGGCCCCCCCCCCGCTTTGTTTCTGGGCTTAGAAAGGAACGTACTCGATTGAATTCACATCTGGTTCGCTGATTTTCTTCATGGAGAAACTCCAAATTCATTGTGAAGATTAGAGTAAGCGTTTATGGGTTTTCAGGATTTTGAATGGAATTTGAAGTATTGTGTTTTCAAGCAGTGGACAAATCAGTTTTCTCATAGGTATTTGTTCATGTTCTAATTTTGGCATTTCTTTGTCTACATTCTAATTTTAAAAATTGTTTTATACTTCATGTTGTGTCTTGGGATTTCATAATGTGCTCACTTTTTGCAGAAATGCATACGAATCCATTGAAGTTCCTCATGACAAAAAGTTCTCATCTAAAACATGTTGCCAAGTTAGTTGGAATCAACTTATTTATCAAAATAAGCTGCTTATTAATGAGAGAGGAATTTGCAAATCATAAAAAAATTGATGAGTGTATTAGTATGCACGATTTGTTTTAAAAGAGTACAAACACGCTATCTTACTGTTGCCTTATTTTCTTCATAATAATGGTTAACAAATGTATTTGTATCCGAAAGAGGTCTCATGAGCAAGATAAAGAAAAAATGGTTAGCCTGTAAAAAGTGCTTGCCAGCTAAAAATGTCTTTCCTCTCAAACTTTATGAATCCCCTCTTTTGTATTTAAACTCATAAATTGCAAATTATGTAGCTTTTTTGTGTAAATTGCTCTGGAATTTTGAGTGTCCAACATTGCAAAACTTGAGAGTTTGCCACAGTTTTGGCATTACATTATTGACTCATTTCTGGCATGTTTCCTCATCTTTATTCATTTATATTTCTTATAAATATTCCAAGAAGTTCAGAAACTGGAATCTGCCGATAAACTTTTCTCGATCTTCTCTGCTTGAAAAATGATTTTTTTTTTCCTTGATTAAAATGATTTCAAACTAATGCCTAGCTTAGATTTTCCTGTGCTTCGTGGTTTAGTTATCTGTTGTTTCTAAACGGTAAGATTTTATAGAAGTTGTTGTCCTGTCTATGCATCTGTCTGCTTATATAGTATCCTAAAATTGTTGTTGAAACTCTCTGCTGTGTCACACAGGCAGACCAGTTTGTCTACATTATTTCATACTAAAACCAAACCCTTTGAGCCTTCACGTTGATTAAAATATTGGTGTCTTTACTTGACTCTAAATAGAAAGAAATAGTTGTATGTTAAGGATATGCAAGAGTGGGATGCAGGTATTACTAAAGTACTTGATTACTCATTCTGATAATTGTGATGCAAATAGCCACCTGAAATGGTCATGTGGTCGTATTTGAGATTTGAATTGGTTGGTTGAAGACATGTTGTTTATTCTG
Source organism: Pluvialis apricaria (assembly GCA_017639485.1). Classification (NCBI taxonomy): domain Eukaryota; kingdom Metazoa; phylum Chordata; class Aves; order Charadriiformes; family Charadriidae; genus Pluvialis; species Pluvialis apricaria. The sequence goes on from CM030012.1 coordinate 57,402,933, forward strand.
GCTAAAGAAGAGGATAAAACTTTAGATTGGAAGTTAATGTTCTGAAAAGCCCTGACAACATTTTGTTTTCTCCAAACTTCAACATCTTTGGTTTCAGCAGGAACTTGATTATTGTCAACAGCTTGTTGCAAAACATCTGTGGACCAGGAATCTAAAGACCAAGTTCAAGAAAAACTTTTGCTGCCAGTTCCAAATGTTTTTAGAAGGAAGACTTGAGGAGGTTTAATTACTGGAAGATTTCTGGAGCTTTTGCCCAAGTCCTCCATGCACATTATACAAAGTCATTGTAGGAGGCGTTTTGCTAAAAAGCCGTTGTCTTTGGTTAGCCTTGTCAAAACAAAAAAGATTTCCTGAGATTTTTGTTACAATATGTTAATCTAGAGACAGAACTGCCCCAGACAGTCACTCAGTGGATTCTCTCTCTCATTTCATTTTAATTTCCATACTATGTTGGAAAAGAAGATCTCCAAACTTGTTTAGGCCCTTAATTGGATCAAAGAGGAGGATGCCAACAGAATGATGCTGTTCTGGATTGATGACCGAGGCCTTGTGGTACAAATTCTCTCTCTGGTGTTGGTCTCGTCTCCTTAAAGTATTATCACTACTGAGCTGTTACAGTTGATGAAATGAACTTAAAAAAATATCTTTTAGAATTTTTATTTTCATTTTGCCTAGAAACTCAAGCAGGCATCAACACCATCAATTTATTTTGATCACATTTGCATAATTTTTCCTCACAGTTCTGTGAGTGTGTAAAGTTTTTGATCCAATAGAGGTAGTGAATCTATTTGCATTATATTATGGTACAAGGAGGGGTTTGAGGCATGACTTATGCTGTAACCTTGTTCTAGAAATGGTTGTCATCGCTTTGTCCTGCAGTTCTCCCTTTAGAAGAAGGTTTTTTTTGTGGGTGTGTTATTTTTTATTTTGTTTGTGATTTTTTTTTCCTAAGATAAGTGTTGGAAAGTCTTAACTTTTTATTGATTAAAATAAATTTTAATTCAGTACTTAGGCTGAAGTAGTGAATACCTTAGAGATCATCAGGAACAAATAAGAGCACTCAAGATCCTAGATAAATCTAGATTGTCGTCTTCTACTGTGCCCTCTGATGTGCTGAAGGCCATTGTGGAAGGGTCTGTACTCACTTTCTTTGCTGTAAATGGTTATTCCCTGACATAGGGGCAGTTCCTTAAATCTGCTGTGTTCAAGGCTCATATCACAACATAATGTTTTACTAAGATTTGACAATTTTAAGTCTGCAGCAGCTTTGGTTGCTGAATCTCAAATATCTATGACCCATATTTTTTCCAGACTGGTAATATTGTTGAGGTTCCTGCCAAATGAAAACATTTTCAACAGTATGTCTGCTCAGCACTTCTGAAACTCTGGCGCTGTGACTATGGTGCCCAGTTGTAGCAATTGAGGAATACGTGTAAAAAGTGGCTCTTCAACATCACATGGAAAAGCAATGGCAAAGGCATACAGAGGGGATGTATGCTAGTTCCTAAGGTAGCAATTGGTCAACTGTGTGACTGATCAAACACATGTATTGTTTTGCCGGTCAGACACTTCCCTTGATTTCTTTCTGCTTATAATTGCCCACCTATTGCAGCTGTTCTCTCCCTCTTTTAGAAGCAATGAATCTTCTTTGGAACATTTACATGATTAGCGCTGGAATTAAGAAACACTTAAATTTCAGCAATGTCAAATACAGAATTATGCATTTAGCTTCCTTTCCTTACAACTAGCTCACAAATGCTTCTAGAGCAAGGATTGTTATGAAATGTGTTGGGATTCTTTTTGCCTTTTGTTTTTGTTTGATTTTGGTGTTTAACGCTGATTGTGTGTTGTGGCATAAGACAGAGTGGCCATTTACCTGTTTGCTTTCATGGCAGTCTTACTTTCGTAGCTGTAGGCAGTCTTAGTATTGTTTATGAGGTAGTACATGGAATGAATTTATCCTTCAGTGGGCTGGGGTGCACATTGGCATGGTTCTGCCACAGCGGAGTTGTCCAAAATGCACATCAACTGTCAGCAGGAATTTAACTAATGTATAGGAAGTTCAGTGTGCATTATGCTGTCAGTGTTTTCTATCCAGCTCATCTCACTTCTTTTAACAGATGATATGCACAGCTTTTCCTTGCCTCTTCACTTTTCTGAAGTCCCTTTTGGTCATTTACAGGTGATGAATTTGCTAGTAAAATTGGTTTGCTGTGCAACAAGGCATTGTGAAGTCATCTTTATATTCCATCTCAATTTCTCAGTTTGATAAAATGTTTCTAGTAAACTCATTAGCAAGTGGCTGTAGTCAGATGTTCAGGGAGATGAGTAATTTCCCGCTCCCAGCTTCCTACTACTGGGAAGTAGTAGCATCAGTTTATACCCTACTTTCTGAAGTTTGGAACAGTTTCCAAATCAGTGTGGTAATATTGGATTTGAAATAATTCTCTAGTTTTGGACAGCTTTCTGATGTGCTGAAAGATGCAAAGTATGTAGTTGAGCATCATCTTGTCTCCATAGACATGTTTTGAACAATAGTTTTGAAGTGGGGGGGAAGGGAAAAATAAGGCATCTTGTGATTCTGTAATGGCTTTAGAAAAGTGTAAGGCATTAGAGCAACTGAAAACAATTCTCATTGCATTAAAGTAGTGCAATAGGTTGATGACACTTTGCATGCAAAGTTGATTAATGAAAATGTTAATTAAGGTGGAAATATTATGCTGCAACTTTTAAATGCATCTTGATGATGCATTTAATGTTACTTGAAGATACTTTTTCATCCTAAGAATATTGGCATCAAATCACAGAAAGTGCATCATTAAATCTGCATTTCACTCATGAAATGTATTTGGTAATTATACAGTTGTTAGAAAGTCATGGGTTTTATAGAAACAAGAATAGGATCCAGGCTTTGTGTTTGTAGCATTTCTTTCCCTTCTAGTAACTTGTGTTGCAAAATACTGAGTTGCAAGCTGTCATTCATAGAGGGACACTTACTTTAAGGCACGTATAACTCATAGTATCAAAATATGTGTGGTTTTTATTTTCTCAGCTATCGAGTTCCTGCTTCGTGGAGAACAGAATGTTAATCTTTAGAAACTTGTAAGAGGTTTTTTGTTTCATTGCTAATGTAAATCAAAAAATCCGAAGTAGTTACATGTGCGATTTGCTGCTCTTTTACTATATTATAAGCAAGACACTGTTTTTGATCTTTGTTGTAGGCTGTCCTTTTTCTATATCCTGCAAACATAGCTTAATTTGCTACGTAAGCTGTCATTGCGGCTGTTGTTGAGCAGTTGGACACAAAAAGAGAAAACGGACAGTAGAATGATAGTTTTGAGGAGCAAGTGGACCTAACGATTACTAAGATAAGAAGAATAACCTTAGTTTTAATTGTAACCACATTTATTGGCTAAAACGCCGTTAAACATCATTGTATCTGGGGATTTACATTAAATCATGCAGAAATATATCTGTTTTGGTTTGGAGAAAGAGCTGGTTTTTTTTCTCGCGTATATTGTAAGACACAATCTGCTGACATTGCGCTGGTAGCTATTGAACGCATCTGATAAAACATGCCACATTCTCAGTGTTGGGGAGTTCTTTTATTATTTTGTGATGTGTTTTACCACCAAGTAAATCAGAGAAGTAAGGAAAAGTCTTCAACAACTGAAATTAAAGAAGTTAGTGAAGATCTGAGTTATTTCATCCAAGAATATTAAGCAAGTGTTCTTAAAATTATAAAAGTCTTAACGCATTTAGCTAAGCACAACTGCACCTTACTGAATGCACAGTCACTGCAGAAGTGGAAGAACGCCCGAATTGTTCAGATCCCGTCATATCATTCCAGAAACTGTAATCACTATTATTACGGTTAGAGGGTGGGGTCGGTGCTTCAGGCAAGAGGCCAACAAGTAACATATTGCTGTGCCAGTTTTATGAAGATGGGTTTGCAGAAGCAGTGTTAGACAGTTCAGTTCCATCAGTTTAAATGGGATATAATTTTGTTATTAATGTTGTGTGTAGGAAAATCTTTGTCTTGTAGTCTACGACTAAAGAGCTAAAATATGTAACGCTATTTGTACCTTATTGGTGTGATTTTGTGTTTAGGAAAAAGATCATGGATTACTTTGTTTCTGAGGCAAGGTCTGAGATTTTCTTTTGCAGCTTACCATTTTCATTTTTACAAGATAAGAGTTCTATCTAGGAATTGTTCATCTCTGAGATTCTTTGGGGTAGAATACTCAATATATGCAAAAAAAAAATCAGATAAAATTCACAGTTGTACAGGGTAAAGCAGACCATTCTCTTGGGATTGAGTCATGGCTACAGCATTGCTGTCTCTTTGTGGTTTGGGGGAAATATTTTTTGGAACGGACAGCTTTTGGTGAGGCATAAAACCGAGGGCTGCCCACTATGAGTGCTAAATATCCGTCCATGCAAATGTAGGAGTGTTATCCACTTTGTTTTCTTTAAACGTCAATCTTGAGTAATGACATTCTGCCTACGTTTCGCCAGCAGCCTTCCTGTGATGAAGTGTGTTGTGTCCAGCTTTAAAATAGTTTTGAAATTTCCTGAATGGAGGAAAAAAGTTTCAAAAAGGACATGTTACTCTTCATGAGTGGGACACCACCGAAGTATGTATGATCAAAGTGAGCACTGTTAAAAGTCAAGCTAATTTGGATTGCAAAAGGTAGTGAAGAGAGAGTTCTTTGGCTGTATGAATGGCTACAAACAGAAATATCAGGGCTCTGTTACACTGTGAAGAGTGGATTAAGGTGAAAGGTCTTTGTACAGTCCCAAATGGAATTGACTGCTGCAGCTATCTGAACGTGCAGTGGTAAACGTGGGTTCAAAGTCAAGATGACTAATGAGAAAAGAATTGGAAAGTAGCATTGCATCTTGTACCTCACTACTAACAGAGATTTGATTTTAAGATGTCTTGCACTGCTGTTGGTGGCAATTAGTTGAAGTATATGCTGATTGAATAAACTGAGGATTTAGAAGTAAGTACTGCTGCATAAATTGAGGAAAATCATGTCCGGCAGTCTTAATTTAACCAAACCATTTCACAGGAGGACAGCTTGGAGATGAGAAGGTTTAAGGCTCACTTGAAGGCTTTCCAGTGTGTATTGATTTTGGGAAGCGTTGAAGAAAATTAATACTTGCATCAAAAAAAAGGTTGTTATTCTTAAATGTGTGGTTAATAAGAAAAATAGTAAAAAAAAGTAGGGTGGGGGGAAAAAAAAAGAACACGTGTAAAGGGAAGGTAAAGTCTTGGTCTAGTTTTTAAAATCTTGACATAGCTATGTAAGAGAGAACCCAAGAAAGGGTTCTGCAAAGGAGCTGACGTTAGTTGGAGCAAGGAAAAAGCAGTTGCTCAGCAGCATTTTTAAAAATCAGTTAAAAGTGTAGTGCCTTATTTATTCAGTACAGTGGTGAAAGGATGTAGTATCGCAAACCATGTACTTATTAATAGAATGTAAAAGAAAGATAGCTATTAGAGGTTATAAAGGAAACAGTATGTGATAAAGCAAGATTAAAGTTGGAGATAAGTGAAGAATGGGTCAAAAAGATGCAAGTCACTGGGTGACAGGAAGAGTAGGTGGTCAGCTGTGGCAGAAAATTACGTTTTCCTGGATGGTGGTGGGAAGACCAACTGAAATGGATTTTGTGGATAATGATTCAAATTTTGGTCTGCCACTCAGTCTGTAAACATGTTTATATATCCAGCTTTTACTCTGAAGTGCTGATATATCTTTGTATATTGCTAATTTCTTTTGGCTTAAGGATAATGAAATAAATTACCTTTTTTTGTTGACCTTTCCCTCCTTCCCTAGTGTGGTTGTTATCTTACTGGTTTTGAATCATAAAACATCTGAATCAGTTGGCGAGTTGAGGGCATGGGGACGTCATTTCTGTTACTGGCAGTGTGGAGGGGGCTGTTTGACAGCTTTGCCGTTACATGTGGACATTTGATGGCAACTTCTGTGATTTGGAGATACTATTTAGCTGTGGTTTACAAATGAAGAACACTAGTCTGTGAGCTCTCTCATAACCTATAGTTTGGGATAACATTGTCTAGATCCTGGCAGAGCTGTTCTTCCCGTTCCCTCTGCTTAATTTTGACCTACTATTGTGGTATGTTTTTCTTTCCCGTATCTGCTGCTCATCTGCTTAAGTCACTTTTCTCTTGCATTCACTTGTTTATTTTATTTCTTTTTTTTATTTTTTTTTATTTTTTAAAGCAGACATGTGGAGGAATGTTTTTAAAATGCGTCAGTGTTCCATGGTAATACAAATGAAATTTTTTAGGTTTTAGCTATGAGAGGTTAAGTTACAAAAAGAGTTTAAAATTTTGATGTTTTGGTAGATTTTGAGGGTAGTTGCTTGGGGAAGGCTACAAACATTTTTGGTAGGCTTGTATGACAGCCTATTTGTGTTTACTGTAATCGATTGCTTTCCATATTCAGGGGGACAGAAAGTTAAACCAGGACTTTAAAAATCACTGCATAGTAACAATTAAGTCAGTGTACTTGTATAGTTTTCTTTTGAGAAATTCCTTCCCAGGTGCAGGACTTCACATTTCCCTTTGCTGAACTTGATAAGAACTTTATATGTGAATCTAGGAGGATTCTTGGATGTAAGTTGTTTGGATCCAGGTTAAATAATAAAAAAGAATAAGTTAGTATAGAACTATAACTACTGTCATCTAGCTGGCATTTTCAGTATACACATATGATAGCTTTTTGTAATTTCAGTATGGGCTATTTCTGAAAATGTACGCTTCAGTCTTTCAAACCAGCAGTGCCAACGTGTGTTTTTTTCACAATAATACTAAGAGGAGCTGGCTCTCTTTTAATGTATTTATTTTCTAACCCTAGGCAAAATTTTGTAAAAGATGAAATTCATTAGGACATTTGACTTTCAGCCTTACGTTCATGTATTCAAGATTTGAGCTCAATTAAAAAGAAGTTAGAACATAGTTCTGGCTTTACATGGAGAGTTCTTTTTGTTCTGGGTGAAATGTAGTTTATGAAATAAAGTACAGTAACTTTTTGACTAGTTGCAGAAATGTGTAGGCCTGTGTTTATGACTTGGTCTGTACTCAACCAGTGTATTCAAGTTGCTGAAGCTTAAATTTTTAAGGACCTAGTTACTATACTGAAAATCTGGGTGGGTGGGAGATACTATTTCTTGAAAAATAGTCTGTTGGTTTGTATTTTGGTACAAATCTGTGTGTAATTGAAAAATCATTTTGGCAGTGTACTCTGAGTTTATCTGTGTTGGCCAAATCCATTAGGTAGTATCTACTGCCTGTTATGCTTTTTTGTAAGAAAAAGTTGTTGTTTCTTGAATTGCATGCTGTTGACTTGTGAATATGGAAAGAGCAGAAAATTTACGTAATGTTTTAAAGGGTCCTTGAATCCCCAAATACTCTGAAAAATTGTTTTTCTTTTGTGCTGTTGTAGGTTGAGTGTAGGACAATTATCGTTAGCTGTTCAAGTGTCATGGGTCAACACATGTTTCCTGGTATGCAACTGTTGAAAGGATTTTTTTTTTTGCTTGTTTTTCTGTTCTTTTTTTTTTAATGTAACCCATACACACATTGTCAGAGCTCATATATTATTCTTCTAATGTTTGTCCAGTACTGCATATTTATTTTCAAATTTTCACTTAATTTGTTTGGAGTTTACAGCAAATATTTTTCATATTATTTTTCTTTAGTATGATCTGTTTCATATTTTGGAGACTTAGGAATGTAGGAAACAGTGATGCATCAGGAAATGCTGCATGCAGTAGGGTATTTCTGCTCATCTTGTATCATTACTCCTGAGACAAAATGATGAATACACTGCTATATTTGTAGGCAGCTTTGCAGTCCTTGCTGTTCAGACGAGACCAGCATGTCTGAGATGTTGTCATCTTCAGCATTTATGACATAGTCATCATCTTACCAACACAGATTGTGTCTTGTAGCATTTTATAAACGTCTTCCCGATATATTGAGTTTTAGTTTAACTGGCATTGTATAGCTAAGCTGTAAGTTATTACTTCTCTATTGAAATGTTACCTGACATTTTCTTTTGTCTAAAGCAGTGTCATCAAACTTTCATGGCCTTGTAGGTGTCAATGCTGAAATACTAATACATTTTAGACCTTAGGTTTTGGTCTCCTTTCAAACTTGACCATAGCAGCAGTGATCTGCCTGGATGTAGGTAACTTCAAACAGTTTCACAGACTTCTAGACATGGCTTTTGCCAATATAGTAATATTTTATGTTAGATGAGGGGAAAAATAAAAGAACCGAAAGTAGTTCAGTGTTTCACTGGAACACTGTATAATTTATTCTTAGTAGTTAAAAAAGCCTGAAAGTTTTCAGGTGATTTTTTTTGTTGCCTGTATCATGAAAGAATAAGTAGTCATTCTTTTAAAAGAACATGCTGTCCTTTTGGATAGCTGTATTGCACAAGTGATGTCCAAGTCAAAAGTGTGGTGGTTTTTTTTGTTTTGTTTTACTTTTTATTTTTCCTGCAGATGGCTTCCTCTTGGGTATAATTTGGAATAAAATTCAGTACTGTTAAGTGTTTTGGCTCTTTATTTTATTCAAAGTATGTAAGACATTACAGATGTCTTGAAATATTTCTATTTCCTCTCTATGCTTATGGGACAGAAGAAGGGAACCCCCCACGGTTGAATAGTGTTTCTATTTTTGTATATAGGAGTACCACTAACATTTGAATAATTTTGGGAAAGAAACATGTTAGTTATTTATTTTTTTCAATGAGAATGTGATCTTTACAATTTAATTTTCCACGTATTAATTTCTGCTATTCAATAGATTCTTCTATTGTGTCACAGTTATTTGATAATAATTTAACAAATGTATAATAATAATAACAACAATATATTTTCCCCATCTCTTGTGCAGTTTACAGGAAAAAGATGTGGCTTCTCTTTCTACTCCCTGTATTTTGTGAGATGATCTATAACTGGTGATGTTCAATGATGTTCAGTTGGAAAGAACTGTAAAGGCAGCCCAGGTGCCTTTGGATGTCAGAGACTGGAATTAGCTCACCAGTAAAGAAGTAAAAGAAGGCCTCTTCTGGGCATGCTGTCACTGCAGAGGACACGTGTGCAGTTGAAATGTGCAAGTGTGCCTATAGGAGATATGTTTTCTGCACTTGTTAGCTGTTTTGGGACAGGGGGGGAAATGTGTTTTTTTTCTGAACAGTCAGCTTACATTTTCAGTGCTCTTAACATTGCATTGTTTTACTTAATTACTAATAACTGGCATTTTTAAGCAGTAAAATATTTTACAAGTATTGAGTCTGACCAATTATTTTGTATTAAATTATCAAGCCAGGATAGAATTATCTAATCCCTACCAACCCACTTGAAAAAAATATTTATTCCTTCATATCCAATCCTACTCAGTACTTTCCAAGAACCAAATTTTACGATATAAAATGAAATAGCATTTTGGGTATGTTGCTCATAAACAATAAATTTTACTTTCTTTTTAAAACATGTCAGTTTATTTTAATTTTTTTTTCTTTTTTCCTCTTTCTGGCTTCACAGAGAAGAACATGTGTAATACATCAGTTTACTTAGTCTGACTAGAGTCTGTTAATTAGCACCACTGATTTGTGATACAGCGTCCAGCAATTCTAGTTACACCAGCTAGTTTCAGTTCTGTCCAAATTAATAGTGTTGTTAAGATGAGGATGTGAGCGGAACATCTCCTGAGCTGAAGGGAGTTGATTGAACCGATGATACCAAATGCCATATGCCACAAAGGAAAACAAACAAGGAAAAGAAATCCCTGAATCCCTTTCAGCTTGATTTGGTAGAAAATTCCTTCTCAGCTCTTGGTTTGGCATATTGCATTTAGTCACATAAGCAAGACAGGCCAGCCAGACTTCTCTGCAGCCCCCTGCCAGCCCCATGAAGTGCTGGATTGCAGCTGCTGACTCTCTTGCAAAAACTCTGCTCTCCATTTAGGTATTCAGGTGGAAATTCTGTCTAAATCATTATACTTAAATGGTTGAAGCTCTGAAGTATGAGATCTAATTATAATCATATCATAATATAGAGCTTCAAGTGTTATGAGCGTGTTCAGGTCCTGAAAAGGAAAGAACAAGAGGTTTTATATACAGATTTCCAGGTCCCACACCAGTCTGGGCTGACTTGCGCCAGCGCACATGGACTGAATAATTTCTTCCAAAAGCTGTTCAATTTTACTTGAAGAACTCCAGCTCCAGCTGAGGGGAGCCTAATGCTTACACTGAGAATCTGTTCCAGTTTTCCATCCCCTTCACTGACTAGAAAGTGACATCTTATTTTGAGGTTTGAACTTTTATGATGATGACTTCTGGATCTTGTAATACATTGGATCTGGAACACTCTTATCGGAAATCCTCTTACTAGCAAACACCTTATCTACATGTAACTACTTTATAAAGTGCTTCTCAGCTCTCCCTGCAATAAACTAAAAAGGCTGAGCTCTTCTAGACTTATAATATGACACTTGTTTTTCAGCCCCAGGTGTTGGGGTTTTTTGGTCTTATTTGGAAAACTGTCTTCTGCGTTCTCTGTGACTGCCCAGTAATGACACTTGGGAAGGGATGAGGCTTTTTGGCTGGGAGGAGGGTGGGGAATTAGATAATGCTGTTTCAGTGGAGGTGCCTTCACTGATGTGTATCTCTGCTAATGGTTAGTCCTTTCCAGTCTGCCAGCAAGCTTTTTTTTTTATTATTATTTTTATTCCAGTAACATAACAGAAACATGCTCCCCATAAAAACTGTTAATGCTTTATTTTGCTCTGGTTTAATTATCATGTGGTGGAGAATGGAGAACATGCAAGTTGCAGTCTTCTGGTGATTATGCAAAACTCAAGTTTAAGATGTCTTCCAAACATGTCATACACTGGAGAAGTGCCAAAAGGGAGGAAAAGCAGTTGCCATGATAAAATAGGAACTTACAAGTAACAAACTTTCTTTTTGCCAAACTTCTCTGAAGTTTTATTTTCACAGATTCTGGAATCTCTTAGCCTCTTAGTTCAGAAACTGCTGCATTCTGCAAACCTACCTGGAGGAAATACAGAATATTCATCAAAATAGCTGTTTACTGGCATGCCAGCAGCGTGAGTTAAAGCATCTCCAGTGGCACAAAGCCTTTTTTGTTTATACTGGAGCTTTTGTGAGACAAACTCTCTTACCGCACCCATTGAAGACATCCTGTAATGTATTCCAGTAGTAATGCCCACAGGTTATAATCCAGGCCTCAGTTTTGTGGGAAGAGAGGACAAGTATGTCTCACATGGTTGATCCCATTTTTCTGCACAGGAAACTGAAACTCAATGGAAAGCACCAAACTTTTCAGCTGTCTTTTCATGCTACTTATTTTACTGTGTTCTTGATGAGAGTGCTGACAGGAAATGCATTTCATATTTTTCTCAATTAATGCTGTGGAAATGTAAAATTCAGTAGCAGCAGCCAATGTACAGAACTTCATTGATGGGATACATTAATCTCGCAATCCAGTCATTTATTTATTTCAGGTCCTAGTCTAGGCTTTCACTCACATGAGAAGATGTTTCTTTGCGAGGTTTTTAGCCGCATTTCATTTTCCTGTGTTTAGGTACTTTCTCTTTTGTTTTTTTGCGGAAACTCACAGCTGCAAAAGGGGAAATTGATTGCAAATGTAGGTGGGAAATAGTAACGAAGCATATGAGAAGAATTGTTAAAATTCCCCAACTGAAGAGACCAGAAATATAGCACTCTTCCTGTAACTTCCTTTGCTTATTTTTAATTTAAGTTCTCTTAGCTGAATCAAGCTTTCAGAGCAGCGAACTCTTGTAGTCGTCTCTGTCCCTTGCATCTCCCATCAGCTTGAGGGCGATGGGGAGCGGGTGGTGGGTGGTGGGAGCAGTTGCTGCCACCTTTGGCGAGGTGGTGGGCGGTAGGATGTGGCCCTGGCCGCGCTTGCTTTTCAGGCCTTCCACTGTTCACATGGCCAGAGGGGCTCACGCCAGGTTAGGTACTGCCAACCCATTTAAACTTCCCCAGACTTTCCAAAAGCCCCTTCCCCGTGCCAGCTGTCCCCTCCTCCTTTCCCTTGATTTCCCCTTACTAGGTGTGACTGGTGACGCTGGGAGGGATGTGCTCTCTCTGGGCTAAACTGGCAGAAAACTGCTTTGGGGGGTGTCGTCTGTGTTCCAGATCTTGGAAGCGTACTGGGTTATAGCAGTATTTGGATTTGAAAATAAAGGCGTAGGACAGGGTAAGGTAGATTAATGTATTTTAACTTGATGTTTGGTGTCCAAAAAGGTTAAAAGAGGTAATGATAACTCACTGGGATAGATGGCACCGCCATTTTGCTGGCATTATTTCTAGGAGGTGGTTAGACCAGAAGACTTAGATCTGGTCTCAGGAAACCTGATTGTTTCAGTCCGTGGAGGGGAGGTATCAGGAAAGGCAAGATTCAGAAATTAGCCGAATCCTGTGCAGGTTGAGTATGACCTACCCGAAAACATGGAGGTTTTCTATAAAGAAAGAGCCCGACATAGAAGCGCGTATCCCTTCCTGCTAATACATTCATTAACTTGCAGGCTGCTGCTTCTGTTGAGCTGGTTTCCTGTCGTTCGTTCTGCCGCTCCTCCAGGCACTTTTTGGAACTCAAAGGGAGTTTGAGAGTTGCATTATGAAGTGGTATATTTCAAAATGAAATTGGTTATCACTTTGTTTGGACCGCGTGTGTTTTATTCGGGAGTTTTAAGATATACATTACCCTTTTTGTGGTTTGTTCTATAAGCACATGTTCTAGTCTAATTTCTGCTCTCTATTTTAAGAACAAATTCTGACTTTTTAATTCATTTGCGTATTTCAAGACTTCCTGTTCTGTATTTTGTCATCTTGAGACTGTTGGCATCTCTCTTAAATCTCTTAAGTCTATTTTGCTGCGGCAGTCACAGGCCTTTTAGTTGCTAGGCCTCTGTCAACTCAGATCAACGTTCTTTTTAGTGTACGCTGCGTTACCACATACTTATACCCCCCCTCTATGCCCATGCACTTTTTTATAAGTGTTGAGTCTTTGAACTATTCTCTGGCAGATATAACTAAGGAGTTATAAGACCATGAATGCAAAAAGCTTAATGCAAGGCAGCTTGCACTTTTTTTACAATTGCTGGAGAGCAACAGAATGTGTCTTCATACCTGGGTATGGTATTAACAGTGTGGTTTAGTATCTGATCGTGCAGGTGTAAGCTATAAAAATAAGATAATGAGGACTTTATGTATTACAGTAGTATTTTATATAACGTTGACCAGTTCCTCTGGAAGAATATTTAAGCATTAAAATGTCAAATCAAAATTTATGATCATATAAGTAGCTTACTGTGTGCCAATTGTAGTTGTTGTGTATGTTAATTACCCCGCTGTACTTTTTTTTTTTTGACGTGCAACCAATGCAATAATTGTACATGCTGTACATCTTTTGAAAGATAGTTTATAGTGTTATCTAGAAAAGGAGTTGGAAGGTCATTAAAGACTTGAAAAACTTTATGGCAGCTTTTGTAACGCAATGCTACTACTGTCAAAAGAGAAGGGGAAAGAAAGGAGGCAAGTGAGAGAGAAGGAGAGGAAAAAGTGCACTAGGCAAGGTTAACATTTCATGCTTGACTGATAAATATGTATAAAATGCTCGTTTATGTTTCTAAATGGAAACTGGTTTTCTAGGCTTGTATACCTCAGATGACTTGTGAAGTGTAGAGGCAGTGGTCAGTAAAAATAGAAAAAAAAAAAAACAAAAAAACCAACCAAAACCCAAACCCCAAAACCCCAACCCAAAGCAAATTAACTATTGTCATAGTGTCACAATGCATTTTGGAAACCACTCCTGAGCACTGGCTGTTGAATAGGTTAAGAGGGACAAAGATGATGCTTTATCCATTTTGTGCTGAAAATTAAAACACAAGCTTTTAATACAAAGAATCGATTTCTTTGATAATGACGATATGTTTTAGTGTCCTTCTTTCGGTATTGCTTCAGAGATGTTCTGAATATCAGATATTTTCCACCCATACTGTCTTTTTTGTCTCATACCCAAACACAATTCATTTGCTACAGACCTGTATTCTTCAGGTTGAAGTGTAATTTACTAAAGTCATGCCTCAATTGAATTTATTGCTGCATTGAAATTGTCTTTTCTGCTTTCATATTGAATATCTAGTATCCAGACTTCTCGTTATTCTTATGACCAAGGATGTTATTGGCAGCAATTATTGCTGACAAACAAGCATTTCTTGGTAAGAAAAATTTTGAAGGCAGGCTATGTGTTCCTGAATTTCAGTTCCGAGTCCTGAGTTTAAATTTATGACTTTTTAACTTTTTGAAGAAGTTTAAAATGTATGTTAAAAAAATAAATTCTCTGGCATAAAATATCTGCTTCAGACACCTAACAATTTTGTATTTGGTTTGACATATTGATGTGCATCTGAGAATTTCTGGTTACTGTCCACAGCTGTCTCACTCTCTTCGCCTGAGGTAGCCCAGAGCATGGTGGGTGTGTTAGGTTTTGTTGGGGGTGGTGGTAGAAAAAGATTCTGGTCCAAGAGTCTCAGAATATTTAAATTGCCACAAGATTATTTTGATGGGCACTTGGCTGAAAACGAGAGGCAGTTGGGTGGTTTAAATAAATGAATAAAAATTCCAAACTATTAATTATTTGCACAAGCCTTCCAATGTCATTTTCTTGCTAAACATGATTCGAATAGAGACATTGGAAGTTCATTTTGAGAAGAAAACCCCATTCAGAATGTCATCATTAATCCTGTACTATTTCTGAAATAAAGGCGTTAGCGTACAACAGTTATTCGTAAATCACCACGTCTGTAGTCTAGGTTGGTTTTGTTCCTAAATAGTCAGAATATTATTTAAGAGAATTTTTTTTTTTTTGATAAGCCATTGGGATGGCAATATCAGGTGTTCTGAAAGCAGAAAAAGAAACTGGTTTGCCAGTGAATGTAACTTTCTTTCTAAAATCTAGTTCAAGTATTTTCTTAGAAGACAAACTAGGAATACAGTCCATATAGAAATGCTTTTTACAAGTTTGGGTTTTCAGCATAGCAGTTCATTGTGGAAAGGTGTTCAAAATTACACAATGTTATGAGGCTTTAAAAAAGCAAAACAATGAACTCGAAACTGATTTTTTTTTTTTTCATATGCCTGGGTAGATGTACACCCAGGCTTATATATTTACCAGTATGTGGGGGAGGTTAACCTAGTTCTTGATGAATTTCAGTAAAAGACTTCTCAGTCTCTATGACTTTGGGGGATGAATTAGCTGATTTTAGTTGAGATGTTCCCAGGTATTTTAACTTTTCTTCTTTTGTTGGACTTTTGCTGCAGGGTCTCTGTGACAAGCTTGAGCATCTGATTATTGAGGATCACTTTAATCTGTAGCTCGAAATAGAGAATACCTTGTCTGTCACTTGTGCAGGATTAGTGCCATCGAGAGATCTTTCAGCAACTTTCAGCCTTAGGAAGCCCAAGAATGTGGTTGAGGATCTTTTCTCTGAGGGGAAGTGTTTCTTAGTTGTCTTCTTTTGACATGGTTTTTATGTTTGACTGAGGAGATGACTACTGAGGCAGAAATGTCCACGGTGCGTGGGGAGAGTCTGTCCCAGGCAAGGAGAGGCAAGATTATTCGCCTGTAACTCTTGTTGGACAGGATGTCACCTGTAGTCACAAACAACCATCCTGCTGCTTCTAATGTGATTCCCCAAAGTATTTAAACTAATTTCAGGTGTGAGAGGCTGAGGGGCAGGTAGTATCCAATAATGCCAGCATGTGCAGGCACCTAAGTGTGGGGTTTTTTTTGATTTGCTAAGGAGAGAAAGCAGGTCCTTGATTTCAAACAAACACTGTTTGCACTCCTTTTGCCTTTCCTCTGTCTCTGGTGTCATAGGTTAGAAAGTCTGCAATTAATGAAATGTATTAATGTTGGCTTCTTAACCTCTTTTCTGGCTTCAGCACCCCGCCAGCCTCTGCCTGGACTGGGCTGGAGAGGTGGGCAGCTGGTTCGCACACACCTTTAGGGGAGATCCTGGCAGCAGGTTCCAACAGTTCATGGGTGCCACGAGGTCACTGTGCAAAGGTTCATATTGGGGGACCCTGTACTTCAGTGCGGATCAGAGTAGAAAAGGCCTTTATATTTCTTTTATGATTAAAAGCTTTTTGAGTGAGTTTAATTGTTTATGGTTTCTCATCAGAATATTCCACAACGCTTGAAATAGGCTCTTACCTGGAAATAATTTGGAGTATACTTCAAGTGCACTAGTTCTATTTTAGACTAGGCTAAGGATAAATATGCAGTTTCTTAGATACAAGATATTGAAAGGCAGGAAGATGTTATAACATTCACTGTATATTTTGTATTCTGTTTACATTCAGAGATATCCCCAAAGCTCCAAGCATTTCCTCAGATTTACAGCTTCATAACATTGCTTTTTTATTATGCCAGTGAGCATTGTAATTGTTTTGTTTTGTTTTGTTTTAAGTAGAGGTATGCATCTGAAAAAGAAAATTCCCTTTGCCAAAATTCCATACATAAGTGAATGGTGAAATGGTGAAATACTCAGCAGCTGGTGCTAGGTCTTGCAAGTCCAGATGGGACAAACTTCCTTCACATAGTGTCCAGAACATGGTCTTTTATTTTCAGGGAGGGTTGTAGAAGAGATTATGATAATACATGTTAAAAACAAAGCACTGATATTTGAAAGGTAAAAGAAAGCCTACAGAAGCAGGCAATAAAATGAAACTTTATGCCCAGAGTGATTCAAGGGAGGATCAAATGTTTGGGGAAAGAGTTAAACTAGAAAGGAAGGTGGATATCTGTGTCAGATGTTTTACATTCTAAAGTCATTTTGGGATCTTTTAATTCAAGTCTTGTCGGTAGAGCTCAAATGTTTTCTATTTTATGTGCATCCAGAAAGCTTCAGATTTTATTTAACAAGGAACAAGTGTACAAATATATTTTGAAGTAAATATGTAGTGTGAGAATATATTTTAAATACCATTATTTAATTATTTAAGTGCAGGGTTCTGTAATGGTATGTCACAGGCTTCGTTTTCTGTTCTGTATACACTCTTCAAAAAATGCTTTCAACACATGACTTGCAAAGAATGTATCATGTTGTAAACTTTCTGAACAAGCTTTTTCCCCTTTCTACTTTAGTAGTACCATCAGAGGTAGTGGATTTCTGATGGAAAGCTGACCAGATCGTTGATACAGAAAACAATGTAAAGTGCAGAGAGAGCAGTCTTCCAGTCTGCAGTTACACAGACCCTACTAGAATATTGATTTGAGTTTTTGTTATGGACTTGCTTGTGCTCGGGGTGCAAACCCAGAGGTAAATGACAAAGTTCTAACACACGATTTGGCAAATGAGTAATTTCTGATCAGCAGATATGGAGAGCAAATAATATAGTTCTGCCATGTTAAGGAAACAAATGATTAAAATTTTTCTGTAATGAAACTTGAACACTATATAATTACTGTTCAGTATAATAGTATGTAGTCTTCACTTCTACAGTACCAAGTAAGCCTTCTTCCTGCATCCTAATTCCTCCCATACATTAATAGGCATTGTGACTATTTTTACATTTTCTTCAAATTTTCAACAGGCTTTAGAGTGCTTCCCAGGGAAGTGGTCATGGTCTCAAGCCTGTTGGGAAGCATTTGGACAATGCTCTTAGATGCATGGTTTACCTTTTAGGTTGCCCTGTTGTGGAGTCAGTAGTTGGACTCAATCCTCATCGGTCCCTTCCAGTTCAGGATATTCTATGATTCTGTGATTCTAGACACCAAAGCTGTGTACACTGTATGTAAGGTATATGCTGATTTATGCAAATGATGTAATAGGGAAGGACAAGGCAAAGAGTATGAGTACAGCTATGGCTCTAGGTAGGAAAGAAGGAACAAATTTCTGAATCAAGAAAAGATGATGTTTCTGACATAAAAATTAGAAGAAACGTCACTTTTAAACATTCGTTAGTCATGTCTAGACTTTAGAGGTAAGGCTTGTAGTGACGACATACAAAATTTTTAAAGATAACAAACTCAGGTGCACTGCTTTAAAACACTGTGCATCATTTTTAAATCTGTCTGGTTTCTTGTTTAGTCTGAAAGCATTTGTGGGAATAATTAAGGGAAAGTTCTTTACTTCAGTAGGCACCTGCAGTTTCAAACAATGCTTGAAATGTCATTTCAGCACCTTGAATATATGATCTCTTACATATTCTTCAGCACACCTTCTGGATATTTGCACCAGATTTTAGAAGGCAATCAGTTGTAATACGGAGTCGCTTTGAAGCACTAGCCACCACTAGAGGCTTATTTCTGTAGTGAGGTGGACAATCTGATTCTTTCTAGTTTTCAGTGTCTTTGATAGAAGCTATGTCCTGGTTCCAAGAATTGTGGCAAATAAGTGAAACAATATGGGAGCGTGTTCATTTTTAAACTTTTTTGTCTTGTTTACTGAAGAAGCACATGACCTTTGAATTATATTCACAGTGGTGCTTTTGACTGTTTTGGTATAGCATCTGGTTTGGTAAGGAAACATTTTCCTGTTCTTAGTGGCCAGTCTGTGCTGGTAATTGTGCTGGATAGTAGCTTGTATTTATACTAATTTGGAAAGTTTTTCTCAATGTTGTTTGCATTTCAAATATTACACTAACATTTATTACCTTATTTTAAGGAAACTGAGAATCAGTCATTGTTTAATTTCTTGGAGGAGCGTGTTGTCTTTATCCTCAGTCTCCATATTTATAAATTCCTTCTAGTTTATTTGAAAACACAGATTCTCTGTGGTTGTACTCTACTTCAGCTGTTTTCCTTAACAATCACTAATTGTTGTTTCTAGTAAATAGTTAAATCTAGAAAGTGTATGTTATACACAAGATCATGTTGAAATCGGGAAGAATTCTCCATGACATGAGTAGGGTTTAGACATGCATAAAAATCGAGAGAGTGCTATTGAGAGCAGCCTGCCCAGATCAACAGTCACTTCTGATGGTTAAGAATTTAGCTGTTGGTTTTCCATTTGCATTTCCCAGTTTACAGGGCAGATGTTGGTATAAATTTTATGCAGTAGGCCTGGTAATAATGGCTAATTATAATGAAAAGGATTACTTTAAAGTACATTTCATTTTAAAATAAATACAAAAAGTATATTCAAAATGAACCTACCAATCCCTCAAAATTGGTAGATCCTGTGTATATAATATGAAAAACAGCTACGTATAAGCCATACATCCCAAGCTCACGTATTTGTTATTTGGGTGCAGAATGCATTGTTTCTGGCTTATTTGGATATACCAGTTTTTCTGTGCCTTTAGTAGGGTGGTGTTTGGCGTGTCCAGAATAGTCATTTGTCCAGGAATTCCAGACACTCAGAAATCTGATAGATTGCTACTTCTAGATGTGAGATGGGAAATTACCCGTAAAGCTAAAGGGCGATGGCACCAGCAAGGATCTCCTGTCAGAACTGGTAGACTTGGCAGGTTTGAAAGAGTGTTAAGATTGTCAACTCAAGCATTTGGAGCTTTAGAAGTGCCAGAACTAGGGCTGCATAAGCAACCTTAATTTGACCTACCTTGCATGGATGATTCAGTTTTAACATTATGCCATGGCAAGGCTTTATTTATTAACAGAATCTTATTGCATTCTTTGCATTTTGGCTCATACTTGTTGAACAAATAGCTTTTCAGAGTTTGGGGGGTTTTATCCTATTTGAGCTATGTATTCCAGGCTTCATTTCCCACATACCACCTAAACTCTGCAATACATACAGAACTCTAATGATTTTATTGTCAGACTTTTTTCATGATCTTTTTATTATAATGTCTGTGTATATCAACCATGTTACATTATCTTTATAGCAGTCCTGCAAGATCAATAGTGGTGTCCTCTTATTTTTAACTGACATAGGATGAAAAACAAAGGGAGATTAGGCCGGTATTATTGAAGTCATAGACTAATACTGGATGCTTAGCTTGGAATGGCTAGGATGTCTTTTCTCAGAGTACTTTTTGATGTTCAGAACAGTTATTCTCAGATGCAGGAGGGGGTGCTTAGCACTTCTAAGGATACAGGCTCAGAAGTGTTAAGCTGACTATCTAGAATATGAAGAATGTAACATGAGAAAACTTTGGTTTTGAAGATTTTTCCCAGGGCCATAAAATAAACTGTATATCAGAGGCAGAGTTTTAACTGCTGTTCACCTAAGACTACCCAGGTTTTATTGTAGAGGTTCTAAAGATGAATCTGTAGTAAATGTTTGTTTACAACTTACTCTTCATGCTCTTTCAGTTTTTAGCAGCTGTCCAGGGGAAAAAAGCAATTGCTTGTAATGTGAGATTTTGACCTATCTCTCTGATTCCTTTGGTATCTGCATTGTTTAACAGTTCTAGAAATGTTTTGGGGTGGTTTTTTTTTGTGTTTTTTTTTTTTTTTAATTATTATTCCTAATACATACGGGGCTGTTACCTTTGCCCTCTGTAAATTCTAAGTTTATAATTTTGCTAATAATAATGTACTTGTGAATTTTTTGTGTATGTGACTTCAGCCTTGAGTAAAAGAAACAGTGAATACAAAATTCCATAAAGGCCATCTCAAGAATCTTCAGCAAACTAATTTCTGAATTTCAGCACGCTCTTCCGTTAGTGGGAGTTAGCCAATGTTGTACTCCAGTCATTTAAAAAAGAAGAAAAACCATACACTTTTCCCTTTGCTTTTGAGCTGTAGTTCTCTTTTTGTTCGTGCTGCTTGTGCACCTCTGTTCTGAGGTCAGTACTGCTGTCTTCGGTTCTGGTGACTTGCACTGCCACGGCCCTGGTCAGCTTGAAGGAACAAATACTGAAAGGATTTAGGCTTATTTGGCACAGTTTTAAGTATTGCATGTATTAAGTCTGCTCATTGCTGCAAGATCTTGAAAACATGTTGTATTCTAAGTACATATGAATTATTTGGAGAACTGCAGCCTCTTTGAGAAGCAAGTGATTTTCTTTGTCCCTGAGACTTAAGAAGTCACGAAACTTGAACATATTTTTCACAGTGATGGCAAAACTTATCTTGCTGCTATGGTATGACCTCCTGTAAAATTTCGAATGTTCACAGTGAAGTTTAGCGAGGTAATCAATAAATGGATGAAAAATATTGCTCTATAAATAGTCTTTTGTAAGAGTAAGTATTGAATAACTTTGCAGGTAGGTGTAAGGGGAATATCTATGTTTGATTAGATAAATTAATTGATAAGTAAGTGGAGAAATTAAAAATGTAGAGACATTCCAAGACAACAATTTTAGCTTCAAATTCTAACCTGTTATCCAAATGAAACCTGCATAACGTGTCAATTTATTCCTGTTGTTGCCAGTTAAACCTTGCAAAGATTATCTTGAATACTGAATTCAAAAGAAAACATCTTCAATTCATAGAGTTTTTTTATATCTCCCTTCATATCTGTAGAGCTAGATTTATATTGGTCTGGCCAACTCCAAGGCCTATGGGGTTTTCTCCATTTTCTCCAAATTTTGCAACCCTGCATATGTTCACTGTAAATGAAATGAACTGCTTGTTTCAGATAGTGTTCTGTTATATTGTTTAAAAATATTTTTTGTATTTCTTAAAACAACTGATACTGCTGCTTAACTATATGTCTCTTTTTCTTTTTTTTTTTCTTTCTTTCACTAGTTTTGCCAGCCTGGAGGATGGCAACTTTCGAAAGAGAGAAAACAGCCAACATTCTTTGTGGTGGTTTTGACTGATATAGACTCAGAGAGGCACTACTGTTCCTGCTTAACTTTCTATGAAGCGGAGATTAACCTGCAGGTAAGAACTGTACTATAAGTAACAAAAATGCAGAAAAAGGTGTTTAGAAACAATAGATTAATGTTACAGAGGACAACTTCAGAAAATATTTTGCCATTCCTGGTAAGGATGTGTTTTTCTGTCATACAGAAATGCATGTGTTTTTGCACAAAGGTAAAGCTCAATGTACTACTTTGTTTTTTATCTGCTTTGCAAAAAAACCATCAAAAAACTCTTCATATAACTTCTTTTTCTCCACCGCATGTGGTGTTTGAGTTTTTTTTGGTTTTGGTTGTTTTTGGTTTGTTTTTTTTTGTTTTTTTTTTTTTCTTAATGGGACAGCTAAGATGGTGTTCCTTTCCTTTACTTCCGTGTTTGACATAGCATAAATGATTCTCATCTTTGTTCTAGGAAAAAGGTTTATTAACTTCTGCTCCCTCTGCTGGCCACCTCTATCAGGCCAGCACAAGACAAATGTGTACAAGTATACTGTAAGCTATATACATATTTCTGTAAGTGCATTTGTTGGCAAGATTTGTGTGGGTGTAAATGGCAAGATTTTAAAACTGATAGAATAATTCTTCAGTTTTGAGGTAGGTCAGATTTTGGGTGTCAGCTACTTGGCAGGGTTTGTTTTTAAACATGTATTTAATTATTTTTAGGCAACCTCAGTCTTTCAAAAGTAGACATTTTGTTTCCCATTTGATGTAAAGTACTTCACAGAATCTCTGCTATGACATAATACTTGGAATCTTTAGAAGCTAGAACCTAGGGAAAACCTAATCCAATCTGTAATTGCGGACTCTCATTGTTATGTTTTGAAATATTTTCTTTCCCACGCGACAATTAAAAAAATAAGTAAAACCTTGGCATTAAGTATATTAAAATTAGTTAAGATTAAATAGATGGCTAAGTAAGTTTTCTGCTCTCTTAGTGAAGAACTGTAACATTATTGATTATTTTAAGAAAATGCTTTTAATAATTTATTTATTTAAATCTGGAGTTGAAATGTTACCCTGCTTGTAGAATAATTAAAAGATGTGGCATAGTAATAATAATGTGCTTTTTCTAAGTGCAATTGGAAGCCAGACAGTAATAGTTATTCTTATTGCAGTAATGCTACAGTTTAGGTGGATATTTTTGTAGATTATTAAAAGGAGTTAAAAGCGGAAATGTACCCAGAAAAGTAGATGTATTTTAGTCTTCAGTTTTAGTGTAGAACAACTGACATCTTTCTATTAAAAATGTTATTATTTAATGTCTATAATCTTTCCTTTATTTCTTTGATTTTATAAGTAAAGAGTGAAATATTCTATAGTAATTCTTTCCCAGCTGATCAAAACTTACAACGGCTGACTCTTCCTCCACTTTATGTATTTCATAACATATACTAAATTTAGCAAACTTGTTATTTATCCTGTGGTTTCTAGCAGCTGCTTTTGATTCACTATCCACATCTTTCAAGAAATGCTCATCACAAAACATTAACTAAAAAGTTTTTTTCTTATATTGCTTAAGTATTAATACAAAAATACAAAATTAAAAAAAAGCAAAAAAAAAAAACCCCAAAAAACCCAACAAAAAACCAATCAAACACCAAAACGAAGTGCAGCAGGATGTTGGTTCTCATAATGCCATTCCTGGCTATGTTGTAAAGAATGCATATTTTTCAGATGAACTTGCTGTGGTGAAATTTATTCTATGACTGCATTGTTTATAGCCAAACTTCCTGTTTCTTTCTAAAACCCAAAGAGAATAATTGAACGTGCCCTGTTACATGGTCATTAGACAAGAATTCAGCACATGTACAATCTGTAATGAAACATAAGCTTATGAAGCATTGGGCTATGAAAGTAATATTGATTTAACCATTCAGATGCATGCCTCATTAAACAAACAGTCCATGAAACATAGTGTCCAGGACTTGAAATCAAAGCTGGACAGTACTTTTCACGGTTAAATACAGTTCATGTTTTTTTGTTATTTTTACTGAATGGTATAACTCCCTACGACAAAAGTAAGATTAAATTTCAAAAACAGAGGGGTTACTTCTTTCCCAGTAGCCTTCACCAGGTAAACCTTGCTCGTAAATGAGATTGGTTGGAATTCAGCTAGAGCAGATTAGACATTTGGCTTGGTGGAATCATCTTCACAAAATCTGGAATCAACCACTTGGAGTTTCTGCAGTTAATTAAACTGCAAATTGAAAACAAATTCATTTCTCAGCTTGTGAATGCTAGAAGAGAACTATTGAACCTTTTTTGAGCTTCCTGCATAATAATACAAGAGCCTTTTTGACACAATTGATCAAGGTGGGTCTGAGAAGGATGCTTCTGTCATTCCAGTTACCTTCATTCCTGTTTCGGCTGTTTGTTATAGGATAACTTGTAAATAAATGCTACCTGAACAGTAAGGAGACTGTACTCACATGGTGTATCTAGGTGGTACCCATGATAACCTAGGGTGCAAGATTAACATAGCAACTGTAGAAGTTATACAGTTATATTCTCCCTTGAAAGCCCTGGATTTAGTTTAATCTCTTGGCAGTTGCATGTCATAAGAAGTTTTCCAGAGAAAAGTACAGGCTCTAGTAATCAGCTGATGGCCTATTTTCAATTTCCTACCACTGGATAGAAAATAAAATACTACTTTATTTGTTGACATCTATGAATCACACTTTGCATTGTTGCAGTACTGTCATTCTGAACTGACCTAGAATTTATTATCTGCAGGGATGCTGGTCAGTTTGATTGGAGATCAGCTTTCATAAAGTTGTGATAGTATATCAAAAAGATAGATGTTACGTTTAGTCTGATTAATACTCCATATCTGTACTCACGGGGAAGGTGAACACATGATATTCCATTAAATGTGGGAATAGAACTCACTTGGTGCTATGAATGTAGGTGATACAGCTTTGCCATGTCATCCTTGATGAATTGTTCTGTTTTACGATGCTAGTCTCACTTAATTGTCCCAGTAACATTTGTTAAAGCTATATAAGGAGATGTTCCTCATCTGAGATTAAAGTGAAGCATTTGAAAGCTTGACCTTAACAAGAATCTAAAGTCTGGAATGTGACTAGACTACTAGAGTCAGTCTAATAACGAATTAACAATGGTAAAACTGGTATCATTTAAAGACTTCCTTAGCATGTTTCAGAGCAGTTCAATGTGCAAGATTTCTCTCTCACCTCAAGTTCCTACCAATAGAAAGTGTGAAGAAATCTGAGATACTGCACTGTTTTCTCCTTCTAGCTTTTTAGGTCTCCAGCACGTACTTGGTCTGATCCACGTTTCTGTCTGGCTTAAGTTGCCGTTTAGATGCTCTAGCAAATAAAGCTGGATGCCATACTGACTTGCATGTATCTACAGGAATTAGGAGAAGGAGAATAAGTCAAAACATCCCTATTTCCTCTTCCCTCACAGTGCCTTGAAAGAGGGTTGTTTGTTTGGTTGGTTTTGTTTTCCATTACTGTATTTTGATTGTTGCTGTGGACTTCAGATTTCATTGATTTGAAACCTGCTTGAAATCTCATTGATTTGAAGAAAACTGTGTCCTATCAACCAAAGAAATAGTCTACTTACCTTGTTTTTCTGGCAACTGAAGCCAGAAGCTGTTGAGCAGCCAAAGAGGTATTCAGAAAAATCATAACTTAGGTCTGCAGAATTCACCCATAAAACTCAGTTACTCTGTGTGTGTAACTTTATGAGCCATCAAAAAATGCACATATATATATGTATAACTCTGCGTGGTGTATACACTGTTTGCTAAAATGAGGTTCTTATTTCTAACAGCAATTTGTGGATGTTACCACTTAGCACACAAAGACTTGATTTAATACTTTTGACTCAGCAGATACTTCTACTGACCTCAGCTGTGCTTCTTACGAATTACGCAGTTAGAATTTATACTAACAATGCTTGGAAGAGCACCATAGATAGAATCTTTTTTTAAAAAATGTTGACTCACATAATTTTGGAACTTAATGGTCAAATTGTATGTTGCTTTGCACTTTGAAAGAAATTTACCCTCTCTCCCCAACCCCACCATCAACAAATTAGAGAGTGATTTATGCCAGTAACTGAGCCTGTGCGACTGCATTTCTTGCATTACAGAAAATCTGCTCAACGAGATCAGCACAAACCCCCAAACATTTGTTTATAACAATCTTACTACAAGATTGTATCAGCCTTGTGTGTTGTCTTAAGCATATGTACATTAAACCATTGCAATTGCAAAGTTGGTAAGATTAAATATATCATTCTGGAAAAAGCACATAAGTAGTAATTCACCAGTCACCCATTTCCTGCCATTCATGTTCTCTTCCTCTCTCTGCCCCCCTTGCAAAAAGAGGAAAAAGAAATTGTAAAAATCCCAAACCATAAAATGGCAGATTCACAACATTTGCAAATATTTCCTGAGTCAAGGGAAAAACTGCCAACAAAATGACTTCATGCTTCATAAAGTTTTAATTTTTATGCTTGGACTGGAGAGTTGGTGATCCTACTGTGTCAAAGCGTATGCCGCTTGATGAGTCACTGACGTTTGGTTTTTAGCAGAGGATGAGAACATTCATTTCAGTTGTACCCTTTTTGAAGTGTGAAATCTGATCGCCTCTTGGATATTATATTAGCATGTTATTCTTTGGATGAAATTTAATAGCCTTTTGTGACTATCCCAAATGTTAAATTTGGTCTGAAAGTGACCTCTTACTGCCAGTCCCCCAAAACACATTTTGTGGAAAAAGCACCCCATTTTTAAAATAATGTTTAGTATATTACACCATCATCTTTCTAAATCTGCTGAAAAATAAATGACATGAGAGCATACAGAGATTTAATTAATGCCTTATTTTCTTTCTGCTTTTTGTAAAGCGAAAGTTGTAGCTAGTGCTCTATATTATAAGAAATAGACTTGTATTTCTAATGTCCATTTATACATTTAAGGTCCTCTCTAGACCAGAATTTAAAGTTAAGGTGAGAACAGTTGTACAGAGGAAAGCATATTTCCATCTTCCTAACAACTCTGGCAGTGGTTTTTCCTGTCTTGTTTATCCCATGGCTTGTGCATTCACACACATGCACACACCCCCTCAATTTGTACTCATGCTATTGCAGGTGCAAAAGCTTGTTTTGGGTAAAGGTCTCCTTTTCCTCTTTATTCCTGTGCTGTGTGTACAGGGTGGCCCCAAGTCTCAGCTCCCAGGATAGGGGGATGCTATCTTTTAAGCAGAGACTTTTCTTTGTCAGTAGCAATCAGGTAATTTATCTGGCTTTCAAACAGTAGTTAATACAATTCAGCAATTCATTGAAAGTCTCTTCAATGCGTTTGCCCATATGCAATTTAAAGGAATTAATTGAGTGTATTTGAATTAAACCAAAAAATCTGCGCATGTAAATTTTGCCTTGGTGTACTTCCACATGTACTGTTCTGTATTATATAAAACCCATTATGACTGAGTTAAAATAGGGTATGAATTACCAGCTTCCTTGAGTTAGTTTAGTTTTTGCTGTTTGTTCTGCTTACATTGCTTAGGTCTCTGCAATCTCCTCACTTTAGATGAGGTGTGTAAAGCTTGAAATGGTGGA
The DNA here is from genome assembly GCA_017639485.1 of Pluvialis apricaria. Taxonomy (NCBI): domain Eukaryota; kingdom Metazoa; phylum Chordata; class Aves; order Charadriiformes; family Charadriidae; genus Pluvialis; species Pluvialis apricaria. The sequence goes on from CM030012.1 coordinate 57,430,394, forward strand.
ATCCATGGACCAAGCTTGCTGCCTTAGGGAAAATTCAGAAAGATTTAGTAAACTCTAAGCTCTGAAATTACTATCTGCATGTGCATAATTCTTACTAAAGACTTGTTACTGTAGTTTTTTAACATTCTTCAGTGCTAAGGTTAACATGTTGAAAGCAGTTACTTAATGCTATTGATTATTGCCCTGTGGAATTTCAGCATTTATAGGGCAGCTGCACGTGCATTACCTTGGTATTCCCAGATCTTCCAGGGTGTGCGTAGCCTAGTGGCATACTCCAGAACTATGCCTGGGCCTATGGCTGCGTAAGCTGGACTGAAAGCTGGAACGTGTGAGTACAGGGCTGCTTTTGTTCCAAAGTTCTTTCAACGTGTTTAGATGATAATGCATGTTAGCATCTTCTGGAGTTTTCCAAGTGAGGTGCATTAAATGGTAAATATCTACTAGGTGCTGGTGGTGTAAATCGTGTAATGCTGGAGGGTGCAATAGAAACTCTTTATTATCATATACAAGTACTCTGAAGTGTGAGTAGTAGTTAGGGACTGAATGAGCTGACCTCTTATCAGAGTAACCTCAAATCTCTGTAAGTTTACAATCTGTGCCTAATTTTCTATCTTTGGTCCTTTTCTTTTTCAGTTTTTCTACTTTTTTGGTTGATAGAATCTCTACTGTCCATTACTGCAGTTTTGAAATTATTAAATCAACTTTTATGCTGTTATAATTGTTCCAGTATAAGTTTAGCTACAGTTATAATATTGTGTGTACATAGACAAGCCACGAAGTAGGTCTATTCACCTGTGGTTTCAGTTCAGTGCAGCAGATTGTAGGCAGGATGCAGATTTGTCTTCTGGAGGCAGTCAGCTAAGTTTATTTTAACTTTTGTACATGTGTTAGAATTTATTGGATACATGCGTTTGTATAATCTGAAAAGTAAATAAAATGAATTGATGCTGAATGGGTTTTGGCCTTTGATTGTTAATAAACCAGCTAAGAGTGTATTTGGCTGCAAATAACACCAACAGAGACCAAGTCACATGGAGAGAAAGGGATCCATCCCAAATGAGGAATTGGCACGAGATTACTAAAGCAAACTTCAGATAATTTTTCTTAAAATAAGAAATCGTGCATGGTCTCTAAATCTTCTTTGCTGAGCAGTTAGTAGAAAAATAACGGGCTTGCTGAACTTGGCACGATTTCAGTGCAAAATTTTGCATACAATAAACTGGTTTTGACAGTTATAATGAAGTACTAGAGTGAAAGTTTTGTGATGAGAGATGTTCTTTCTTTCTCTAGGACTGGATGAATTAATAAAAGTAGAATTCTAATTTCACTTTCTGTTCACATTTGATTTCCTTTGTGTTTCAAATAATGCCTGCCAGCTTCCACCTTCAGAACGGTAAAGCTACATCTAATGCTTTGTGTTTTCTAACTTTTCTATTAGTACCTCAGTTTAAATTGATTTTCCTCACTCTTACATGAAGATAAACCTCATTTTTCTCCGCTCAGTGTTAATCAGAACTAAATGCACTGACTTCAGTAGTATATGCCCCCAGAGTGGGGATGTACGGTCGGCATGCCTGGATTATCCTCATGTCTGAAAATGGGTGGCATCTCTAACAAAGGCAATTTGTAGAGCTGCCTGCCACAGAGATGGTTCAAAGACCTGGGAGGACATAGTGGTCCAACTAGGGGCCGTCAGAGCCAATGTAAGTGAGGCCTGGATGGACAGCTGATAGCCTTGGAGAGCTGGGTAACAGTTCAGAGTTGCTTTGTCTAGGAGCCTTCAGTGTTGGAGATCTGATAAATGGCAGATTTGGGCATACAAATGCAAGTATTAAGATGGACATGTCCAAGTTTTGAAGATGGGGGTGAAAAGACAGGAGAGGAGGGATAGTTATGGTTCATGTGTGCTGTAATTTAGCTGCATGTTGATGAAGCAAATGCTAATGTGTTTTCAAGCGGCGTAACTCCCTTAACATCAACTACATTCAGTGGTAGGGACAATTTTTTTTCGGCTATATTGGTAGGTCATTTTCATCTACAAAAAATTACTTTGGTTCCTAATGTAGATTTTGGCTAGGTCATTATTTTTAAATGATATGTCAATATTTAAAAGCGCAGCTGACATCTTAAAATATTCTCGTTGTTGTGGCAAAATTAGATTCATACAAGTTAAAGAAGAAACCATAAAGTTTGATGGCTCGATCAGAGCAATGAATATCTATGTTGACTAAAAAAAAGGTAAGGTTAATATGAGTAAATTTGACTGCTGTCATTTTTCTTGGCTGCCACAATTGTTGCCTTTAAATGAGCTGTAGTTTTTCACTGAAGTAGCAGAAATCAGTCACCTTTTTTCTAGTAAATGTTTACCATAATTTCTTATGCTGAAATTGAGGCTTACATTAAAATTGTCTGTTTATGTGCTGATTTTCCACCTGCAACATTTTAAATGCATCCAGTGTCAGCCAAATGTGACTGACAGTAGGGATTTTGTACTTGCAGGAGCCTCTATGAAAGTGGGTGGGTGGGAGGGAAGCAGAAAGGTATGTTCTGTAGTCCACATGAGGGAAAACTTGGAGAATGAGATCAGCCCTTGTCAGACATCAGGTAATCCACAAATGTTTTTAACTTAGACATAAATCTACAGGAAATCAAAGTAATTCATAGCTGCAAAGAGCTATTTGCTTGTTATGTGGATGCTGTAATTATTTTTCTTCTCTGTTCCACATACCTGAGGCCAAATCTGACACCATGAATGAAGTTAAGTCAGTTTCTGGTTTAGATTTGTATAAATCAGGGTTTTTTGGTGTTTCTTCAGTCAGAGAGAAAAGAATGAAGGTAATGAAAAATAAGTCTCTAATCACTTAATTGATTTTTTCCCCCTGTATTTAATAAACTGTCTGACTGAGGCTTAAGCCTGCATTAGTACTTTTTGTGTGTGATTTGCGTATCAAAAGAGAATTAATGTGTTCTTGAAACTGTTAGCTACCATTGAATACTGAATATAATAATATGCTGGAAAGATTATACTGTTTTACAATCCAAATAATATTGTGAAGCTATATCATTGCATAAGATACATTCAAATATGTTACATTAAATGCTTGGAAGAACCTAAGTGTTATCATTTTGTGTCAGAAAGAAAGGCCAACTTGCATAGTATTTTGTCTCTGTGGATGGTTAGGAGTGAATGTGTAGGGGACAGCAGAGGAACATGGCATCCGTCGTATCTTGTGGTCCCTCCTCTACCTCTACAGTCCGGGGACCAACTGAGCCAAGTATGCCTGGTGCATGTTTAGTAACCTCTGTGAATTTCATTAACTTGTCCAGTCCTTTCATGACCCTGTGTGTATTTTTATTACTACTATTCTGTAGCAGGAGAGTTTCATAAATTAAATAACTGCTGGATGAAGAGCTACCACCATTTGTTTGCTTTGAACGTATTTCAGTTAGCATCCTGATTATGGTGGTGGTTGTTTTTGTTGTTCTTCCTTAGGACTAACTGTGAAAAAACAGTTTACTTTGGGTTGGGTGTTTTGGGTTTTGGTCTGATTTTCAGGTGCCCAGTTGCTATGTGAGATTATTGATGTCAGCAGTAAGAAGTATATAGAGTAAAACTAAGCAATAAGAAAATGACGTGATGCAAAGGACTTTCTCACAGTTTTGCTATCCGTTTTATTGGTTGAGCTTTTGTCATGTTTCATGCAGTGTTACTACTTCTGTTTTGGCAAGCCAGCACACAAAATAGCTCCAATGAAATGTCTTTCTTACACTCCTTTGATGCTAAGCATGGAAACTAAACACTTATGCCATTCTTGGCCTTACAAGATGTCATCTAAAACTCATAATTTTCAACTCTGTGTATATATTTGTGATCTAAAGCAAACAAAATGCACTGGGCAGAAAATGTCGCAGGACTACTTAATACTCACCTTTGTACCTGCTTAGGTTTTGCTGAGTAGTGCATATAGTGCATACTGAAGAAACAGGAGACTGTGATGAAGTTTTTAAAATGGTATCAGTCATATGTTGTTAAGCTAAGCCCGTGCCCTCTGTATTGTATGCTTTCATAGATTCGCAGAGTTAATTACATTCCCTTTAACTTTTCCCTAGATAGACTGGCATGGGTACTGACCTGGGAGAGATACGTGACTGCTCATCACTTGCTCCGTTAGAGTGTGTAAATCATTTTACCACTGCACCCTGTGTGCAGCATACAAAGAAAACATGTAATGCACATTCCAGTTTTAAGAAAATTTTTGCTCGTGTTTGACACCAATTTATTTGAACAAAATATGCCATATTTTGTTACTAAAATTATTCTTTGTTTAATACTTGAAATTTTCTTCTAATACCAAGCTTTCAAACTCTTCTCTCATTACAATACTTGATAAAATGCTGCAAACTGCCCAGTTGTTATTACACTTTTTATAAATGTATAGGGAGTTTTAAAGCAAAAAGACCAATTTAAGGAAAAGCAATACCTTATTTAATAACACATGTGTCAAGCCCACAGGTATTCAATTTTAACTGTATTTGTTAAAAATGTATTAAACCTTTTTCTAGCCTGTGGATCTGGGACATCATGCCTGATCTGTTGGTAGGTAACTCCAGTTGTCAGTTACCTTTCTTATTAAAAAATGCTTGAATAATTAGTCTGAATTTGTCTAGCTTGGGCTTAATGCCGTATACATCCCTTGGCTAAACTGAGGAACAGATTGTTCTCAGAAAACAAGCGAACAAGTAAATAGTAGAATGATGATAAACAGTGCTGATCACAGTTAATTTCTCCAAACTACTGGTTATCAGTCAGGGGATTATTGCAGATTTTTTTTTCAATTTGGTCATGTGAACTTTTATTATTTTGTGAGGTGTTTTTTTTTTCCAAATGCTTGCACGAATGCATTTATTAATTCAGCTACTTTTACTGACCAAGTTAATAAACTATAAAGTGATGCCGTTAGTTCAATTAGTTAATTATTGTACATTCCAGATTACCCCATCACTTTAGGTCCCAAATATGATAAATGGATACTTCTCATGATACAAGAAGAAAGTTTAAATATATGCAGTCATGCTCTCTCTAGTTCTGTATTCTCATTTATGTAAGAACCTATAAAAACTCATTACTATATTCTGTCAGGAGTTTTATATGTATCTTTTTAGTGTAGATGTGGCTGTGTACATTCATTAAAAAATGGAGTTTAAGAAAATATTGGTCTACTTTAAATATACAGGACATACATGTTTTTTTGACCAGTCTCTTAAGAGGCCACTTTACAGCTATAGCAAACAAGTTGAGCAAAATGAAATTGCATCATATCATCCTATGTCCTTCAAAAGAAGTTTCACCATTTTCTGAGTTTGTTTATTATATATTATTTATGCAGGGAAAGGCGGGGGGGGAAAGACAAGTAAACAAATCAAACACTGCTGCAAAAATAGATAAGATTTTTCTGTGTAAACTTATGATACATCCCCAACTATGCTGTACTTAAACAATAAATAAATGCTTGTTTAATTGTATTTTAAAATTTTAAGACTGTAATTCTGTATCTAGTTTTAAAGTTCGTTACCTTGATTTTTTCCTATATGTTTTTTTTGATCTCGTGGGATATAAGTGTTAACGTTCATTACTGTGATGATGTATCTACGTTTTTGTGACAGTTTGAAATATGACGATTTAAAGTTTCTTTAAGAAATATCTGAATTTAACAGTTTGGCAATGCTGTTTCTCCAAAAGGTGCAGTGGGGCCTAGAAGAAAACAGGCAGTTTTTAAAAAACCAAAAAGAGTCCTATGTACCTTCCATGTTTCAGGTGCCCAGACTGTCACAATCACATGTATGTGAACAAGGAACCCTCACAATGAAGAGTTCTGCAAAGACAGTTTTTGTTAGCTGGGTGATTGTGTGGATAAGAAGTTCTGTAATGAACATACTAATAATTGTAGTATTACCTGGTAGATTTTGTAGACAAACTGTTCTATGAACTTGAGTCAGCCATAGTTTACAGATCTCTGCACTATATTCTTATAACTTGAGAAATCAAGTCAAGATGCAGAAGAAAAGAGGTTTCTGCATTTGGCAGGGAGGGAACAGGACCCCGATGGGCTTCAGTCAAACACAGGTATGATTATAAGGGGCAAAATATTTTAAGCATGGTGAAATCATGGATGATCACAGGTCATCATACAGTTCCTTTTGTTGATACAGTTAGATCAATCTCTGTTACCTATTCCTTAGCCTACTGAAGAGTTTTTCAGAACTAAATAGATCTTTAAGCATCTGGAACACTGGTTTGCTCTCTAGTGGTACATACTTTCTCATCTCAGCTGTTTTCAAGGCCTGCCTGTATGTAGAAGTAAAAAGAGGGAAATAAAAAAAAAAAAAAGGAATCTCTTTCACTTTTTAATTGAAATTAAGAAAATTCTTAATCTGTTCTACTGTAGTATGAAGGGCTGCTAGCCAGCAATCTAGGGAGAGAGATCAGCAAAGCCCCATAGCAGTATACCAAATACCATTAGCATCTTTTTCCAACCACTATAAGTGCAAAAGGAAAGCTATAATAATCAACTAGATTAAAAAAAATAAAATTAAATAGTATTATCTTCTCATTTAACCAATTTAAATTCATCTTTCAGTTTATGTATTGTGAGCAAGGTTTTCCTTAAGGTCCAGTTATTCTTAATTTAGTTGTAAACTGAATGCTGTGTTTATAAAATAAAAATGTATCGAGGAAAAAAAACCAAACAACAAACCAACTCTAATTTTGTTAGTTTTGATTAGAGAATATTTTTCCTTAGGTGAGAAAGGGGATAAAGAAAGATGAAATGTGCATGTGTCTGAACAAAAGTGTAACTAGGAAGAATTAAGTTTGTGGTTTTACTGCTTTGTATTTAGTATTGCTACAGAATGCTTGTGCTGTTAATACTTTGCTTGAAAAGTAGGTTAAAAGTCATGTGTTTGAAATGATTATCTACTTAGTCTAGTGACTCCTAATAATGTGCCTGCGTGCCTGTCAGAACGTTTAGCTGTGGAAGAAATACAGCTTAGTCACATTACATTTTTCTGTAAATCTTTTATGAAGGAAGAGAGGCGTTTTATAGTATAAATGATTTATCAATTCAATACTGTGCTGCTGTTGTGCCCTTAAAGTTTTAAATTAAATCTAATTAAGAATTAATTCAAGACTTGATCTGAAGTTGAGTGGATTTTATGAAAATGGCCTTTTATAGAAACCTGCTCCCTGTCTATACACCCTGAGTTTTCATTATCTTAGTACTGTGTGAATCTAGAGATTTAGAAATGTGGAATGTGTTTTAATTTCATTTTTCCTAATGTCAGGGCCCACAATTTGTCAGATAACCAGAATCTGTTGCCTTTATGCCTAGAATTCATAACTGCTCTTTAGAACAGTTGATACAATAAACTTTTATTGATTATATGTTTACTGTTGTATAACCACTAAACTATAATTTAAAAATTCTTGCATTTTTCGGGGCAGGGGAGGGAACTGTAATTAATGTAAGAGCTCTCGCTGTCCATGTTATAATGGATGGAAATAAATGAACATGTGTGGGATGTGACTGGACTGTTGATTTATAGTGTTTCTCTATTAATTTGTGAATCACAATTTTAACCTAGAAATGAGACGCAGACTAGACTAAGCATGTACATTGCGTATGTATTGGTTGCTGTTTAGGTAAGAACTAATGTACAAAGCCAAGTATATGACCATATGTGTATATATATTGCTGTGCCAGTTGTTTTTACTTTGGTATGAAAATATTATACATATCTCTTAATGAAGACAGCTTGGTTAATACAAACATACGTACTCTCTTCTTCAACCATTTTTACTTGAATGCTCAATTGCTTTTTGGGTAGGAGGCTGTCCTCAGGTCAGGAGACTCCTGAGCTGCAGACTGCTGGAGACAGGGAGAATACGCTGGAGGAACGGCTTTGCTGAGCTTGCCCTCTGTTCAGGGGGGCCCTTGACACCAAGACAGGGTACTAAGCTACAAGCAAACCTTTTGTCTGACTCAGTATAGTGATGCTTATACCTGTGAATCTTTTTTTTTTTTAAATCTTGCTTAGACAAGGGATGGCACAGCATAAGCAAATGCCACCTAACCTTTATGTCCTGAGGAATCACAGTAGCAGTCTTACAGGAACCCCAGAATCTCATTTAGTTTGTATATAAAAAAACATGAAAATATTTTTATAGCATTTGTTTCTCCTCTGGTATACATATAAAAAATTACATGCCCTTTTTTGTCTATCTAGTAATGAAAATAGAGCACTAAGGTGCATGTGCACACACACGTACCTATATATCTTATTCTTTAGGGGGAGTGTGTGTGTGAGAAGCGCTTTAGCATATGTTGACATAGAACTTGAGTGCAGTTGAGCAGCTTCCAAGAGATGCACACCCATGTTCAGGACACAAGCCTGAAAAGCCAGGCCTGACTTTATGGGTGGAAGGGCAATGGGCAAAGGCTCTGATGCAAATACCTTCACCCGTGGGTCAGGTTAGGAAGTAGCTCGTCACTACCCTGCAGCTGGCAGTGCAGCTTCTAGCTGATACCCAGCTACTGGAGCTTTTCAGTGACCGTTTCAATTTGGTGCTAGAACCGAGGAGAGCATTTATGTAATAAAATGCATGTCTTGGTGTGGAGGCCAAAACAATTAAGTGGTTCACAGATCATGATGATTGCTGCCTGACAGCTAATGTCTTCAGCTACGGCCGTTTGGCTCTGACTGAGGCACACAGGACTGTGCAGACAGGACTGGACAGGATAGGACTGTTGTTATGTATTTTGTTTTAGTAGAAAATCATTTAGGTTAGTTAAAACAACAAGTGCTTTTGAAAGAACCTATTTAGTTTCCTGCTAGAACAACAATTATGCTGTAGGGCAGTGGTCTCCAAACTTTTGATTGTGCACCCGTCAATAAAATTCCCACATGAAGCTTATTGTCACTAAACTTTTTTCATAATTAAAAGCATTTATTAAGTCAGCTTTTTAAGTTCCTCTGATACCGTCATTTTAGCTGCTTTTATTTGGATACATGCATTTGCTTAGAAAAACCCTACATTCTGAATTGTGGTTGTGAAATAAAGCTCATAAACTTGCAGCATTCCTGGCATTTAAGAGCATTTCTATCAGGTTTCTTCCATTTAATAGAAAAGTGATGTTGGATCTTTTTTTGTTGTTTTTTTTAATAAACTGAAATGATGACTAGTAACATGACAGAAATAGACGGCAGATATTTCATGTTGTCATATGAAAGGGAAATATTTTTTCTCGTAATCCTAATTAAGATAATATAGTGATTTTTGCTTAGAAGAATGCGCAGTCAGAGGAACAAATAAAATACTTAGAACTTTGGTGGGTGGTGTGGGCGTGGAGAGAATTACATGCAAAAATTGGAAAGCACGGACTTTCTGTCATTTGAAAACTTAATCAGTTAATGAATTTGTCAAAGAATGTGTGGAATTTTAGAAATGAAAGTATTTGGTGACATCTTTAGTTTTGGCCATGAGTAATAATAAACTATTTATGAGTAATAATAAACTATTTGTGATTGAATAGTAAGTGCTGGCAAGGAGGTTATAGCAACTTGCACAATATCATGAACAACTGCAAGTTTATCTGCATTGTACCTTTCTCTTCTTTGTAACTAGAAACTTAGTGGTTCATAAGTTTGAGGGATTTCTTGAGAAATTTGAACTAGTTTTCTTGTGAAGACATTCCTTTAGATTCCATATTCACCGAGTCAGGCTGGAGATGACTTTATGGATAATTTTAGCTGTAGCATTAGTGGAAATTCTGTAAGAAACAGAATTATATGAATATGAGTAGGACAACCAAACATTCTTTTGTGAAATTTTTTTTTTCTTTATTTCGAATATGGTTGATTGTAAATCAACTAACACTTTGATGTAGAAGGATCCCATTCTGTAATCCACTTCACTATCTAAAATGTAAAACAGGGACCATTTAATGTGAAACACTGTCCTGTTAAACTGCTGTCTCAGAGAACTTTATTTTAGGTACATTGGTGCACAACTTCCCAGGTGAGTTTCAACAAGTTGAACTACATCTAGAAGCTTTCAGGGAGTTGAGGCAGCCATGGGAATGTGCTCCTGTTAGTTGACTTCGTTACCAGTTTCAAATAATGCATTCATTTTCTGTTCTAAAGTTTCTAAAGTTAACTTTTTGTACGAATGCTAACATTTTAATTTGAGATGTCTTTCTGCTTATTAATTGAAGTGTTTCTGTTTTCAAGGGAACAAAAGAAATTGAAGGTGAAGAGGAGTCTGGTTTAATTCCGCCTGCAGAAGTATTTGCTCCTAAAAGTTTGGTGTTGGTGTCCAGACTAGACTATCCAGAAATTTTCAGGGTAAAGAACTTGTAATTGCCATTTATAATATATGTCAGCAGACAGATCTGTTTTTAATGAGTAGCAGTGACAGTACTTTTGATTTAAAACATCTCAGGATTGATTTGGGAATTTAAAAGCAAAAGTAGGCTTAGATCAAACTAGATAAAATTCGATGTCTGTGACAGTAAATAGCCCCTATAGGTTGAAGCAGTGCTTTTTTTTTTACCCTCCAAGCAGTTTTAAATCTACACAGAAGATGAAATAGAGATTTTTCTGGGCTCAATTTACTGTATCATGAAGGGAATTATTAGGACAAAACCAGACTTGCTCAGGTAAAAACAACACATTAATATTTGATTAAATATATAATGGTAAATTAATAGCAAAATCCTAGTTTTCCTCCATATGTAAGACAAAATGCTGGAGCTTCTTCCAGATTAAATTAAGATGCATGACAGAGATTTAGGATCTTGGATTACTTTCAGCTGATGAAATATGGCTGATCTGAGATAAATGAAAAGCTTAAGTTTGTATTAAGCTAATACATATTACGAGAAACAAATATAGTTCGGTTTACAGATCAAGGGAGGAAATCATTCAACAGTTAAGTTGTCATTAGACATTAAGAATGGCTGTGCCGAGTGAGATTAAGAGTCCACATAGCCCAGTATTTTGTATCTGATAGTGGCCTGTAGCAAATGCAAAGCAAACTGTGTAAGAATAGGGCAGGCTGTAGAAATAATTCCACAAAATACTTTCCTAATTGTGTGAATCGTAGTTAAATGACATCCTGAACCAGAGGTGTCAGTTCTGTGGGTTTTTTCATGTAATTTGTCCAGTCTCTTAACACTCAGATTTTACAATGACCCGTGGCAAGGAGTTTCACAGCTTAACTATGTGTTATATGAAAAGTTACTGTTGGAATTATTTCTAAGAAGAGAATTCCGAAAATATTTGCTGAATTATCAAAATTATAACAGTTAAGCGGCACCAAAAGGATGCTGTGAAACAAAGTTATTTGTTTCATTTTTTCCAAAGGCTTCTTAGAATGTAATGTTAAATCCTCTTACATTAAATTATTAGTAAAAATGATAAAATTGTGTCTGTGATTTTTCGATCAAAACTGGATCTGTACAAAAAATGTGGAAATGCTAAAGTGTTAATATAGTGTTCATTTTAAAATATGTTTATATTGAAATAATAAAATAAGGAATGTAAGTTAAATAACATATGGAATTGTTGATCCTTGATGCAAGTCTTAAAACAAGCCTCAAAAGCTCATTAATTCATCAGCGTTTTACTCTGGAAACCAGTCAGGTTTAGATCCCTAGAATTCAAAGCGCAGATGAAGTTATGTTGATTTTATAATTTTTAAAAGTAACTTGTAGTATAGCACTTCTTGTTTAATATTTGTGCTTTGTCCATTATACATTTCATTTATTTTAAAAAAAGAATATATCTACACCTGTCAGCACATACATCCCTTCTTAAATAGCCAAGCTAATTTTTTTAAATGAATGATTGCTTCTATAGCAAATTACCATGTCTTCAGTTGGAAAGTACTTCACTACATTAATAACTATTAAGAAACACTTATTTAAAAAAAAAATACATACAGAGGTCTTTAAATAATTTGACAACTGCCTTCTCTGTGTAGCAGTCTAATATATTTTGTCTACCTTTCTAGGCTTGCCTTGGCCTGATCTATACTGTGTATGTGGACAGCCTGAACGTGTCACTGGAGACTCTCATTGCAAATCTGTGTTCATGCCTTGTCCCTGCTTCTGGAGGGTCTCAGGTAAATGGAAAGAAAAAGGGTATTTTTCCAGTTAATTTAATTTATGAAGAAAACAAAAAATAAATTCTTGAAATATTTTTGAAGAAAAAAAGATCATAGTTCAGCTGAGTGCTTTCCCTGTGGCCTGTGAGTGCTTTCCCTGTGGCCTGTCTTCTAAAGACAGCAAAAATTCCATTCCGGGATAAGGTCAAAGGGTTAATTTTGTCACTGAGTTGGCTTTTTACAAGGCACAGTAACAAATCAAGCAGTTTGTATAAGTTTGGTTTTTAATAATAATGTATGTTCAGGAATATTTGTGCTTGCTACAGATTTTTTTTAAAGGCGTCTTTTCTGTGCCATTTTTTAACATGTCCTTCACTGAAGTTCATTTACCTGTGTCTTTTCCTTGATGCAGTTCAGGATTCCACTGGTCTTTTCTTTGGTAACTCTTTTCAGTTTCTATTTTCATAAAATTTTTTAAAAATGCTAAAAAAGTAACTTCTACATGGTTTTCTCAGAGGTAATTAAATATTCCAGGTAGCCCATGCATTCTAAAATAAGAAAAAAGTTTTCCAGCAACGACACTTCTTTCTGCTTTTTACCTGTGCTTCCTGTGAGCAGAAAGTCAGGTTTGTTTGTTGATTTACTTTAGATAAATTATTCATATACATATGTGGATTTCTGACAAGCCAGTTCAATCTTGTTTCCTTGGCATTCGCTTTGTGCTGGAACACTACTGGGAAACTGTAGTCCTTATCATGAAACATACCTGGAAACTAAGCGTGACAGTATTTTAAAGTTGATTTTATACGCATTTGCTCACATTTCCCACCCACCCTATAAATTATCAACCTTCTTGAAATCCTACAAATCCCTAAGTCTTTTCTGTTTCTCCCATAGCTCTGCCTGCTTTGGAATTTCTCTTAGTGCTGTAAGTGGCAAAATGTCCTCTCAGCTTAGTCCAAGATCTACCTTATTGCTCTCCAGGCAACCACATCTCTGTGTTTTTGCATCCCAAGCTTTTTTACTTAAAAAAGCTTACTCCTTAAAAGAGGAGTAATTAGATTGTATCTCCCTATCAGAAGCCCTTTTTCCCAGTGGTATTTGAACCCCATATTACAGTTTTTGGGGATCCACTTGAACTTCTGTCTCTTCTTCTATCCTCTTTCCTCTGCTCCACATCCCCCCTGCACATCCCCTACCCTACCCTTCCCGCTGCCCATCCATAAATATGGCTTTCCCCACCGGCGATTTCCTCTGCAAGAAGAGGGAGAAAAATTCATTCTCCTCTGGCTATTCTCCCTTCTGCTTTCTCTCTTCAAATAAAATGTTCTTTCAGTTAGAACTTAAATTTACTAGTGTCAAACTACCATTTTCACCAGAAATTAAGTTTTTCTGTGTTCTTTCTTAAGCTTCACGCTTCCAGGGCTGAATCTGAATTACGTATCTTAGAATGGGAAAACTCTTCTGAAGTTTCTTTCCAGAAGTCCTTGAGGAGCCTCCCAGATAATTCACGTGTGCACTGTTGAAATAATCGACTGCAAAATTAGTTATTGACCTGCATCCAGGTCTGCTGCTAAAGTGCTGGAAAAGAGCATCTCTGTTACAGCTCAGGGACTTTCTTGGTTTTACTGTGGAGCATTTTGGTTTCAAACATCTGCTGTGCAGCAACTAGAGCTTGCTATCTTTGTACATTTAACATCTTTGCTGCCATACAGAGTGGAGTTGTACCACACGTAGCGCTTGTACAAAAATGCCTCCCACCCCATGGTATTTAGTGGTTAAAGGTAACTGCTTGAAATCACCCGCTGCTCGAATGTCATGTGGATTTACTCCTGAGGAAAGCAAGATTATTTTGCAGTTACAATGCTTTTTGGGATGTGAGACACAAGCGCATTCCTTTCACTCCCATTTCCTGCCTGCCTCAAGGGAGGTATGTTCTTGTGCTGGAAAGGTAACCGAAGTTTTAATTCTACTTTAATATTCAGAGCAGGAACATAGCAGTAGCAGAAGTGTCCTCTTCAATACCCATATGTCACAAGTGTGTTCATACTTAAAACATGTATGCAGACAGTAGATATCAAAGAACTTCGGTTAGAAAATACGTATTTTTCTGATGTGAATGAGTTTTAAACTGGTTATTGTTTTTTGTTTGGTTGGTTTTTTTTCCTGGAAGGTTTTTTAATGTATTATTGAAAATGTAATATCAAATGCTTTCAAAGCCATAACTATTTAACTAATTCAATGGAAATGCAAGGAAGGCATGCTATATGCTTCACATTCAAGGAAAGATATCATTGTCCTTGAATTATATTTCAGATCTCTATTGGTTAATTCAATTATTCTTACTGACTTTAAACTTCTGTATACAAAATAAATACTTTTTACAGGATGAATCACTTATCTGTGTGACAAAGGCTTGTTTATTTTATATAAATTAAACTTATGCTCAACTAAAAAAAATTCTTTCTACAGAAATTGTTTTCTTTGGGAGCTGGAGACCGACAACTGATACAGACGCCTCTACATGATAGCCTTCCTGTTACAGGCACCAGTGTGGCTCTTCTCTTTCAGCAACTGGGTATGTCTAGGTCTGCTTTGAAAAAAAGTTCTTTTTTTAAATTGCAGAATGAGGTATTTTCTTTTCTCATTCAGTTCAAATCATGTGCCAAGAAAGCTACATGGTAAATATTAATTTCTTTTGAATGAAAGAATGACTAATAGTGCTTTTATCCCCCTAATCAGGCATTCATATAACCTTTTTGTACATCCTGCCTGTAGTAAGTTATCTCCAATATTTTGTATCTGTAAGTGTACTGTGAGCGGAAGTGAGCCTGGCCTCTGTTTAATTACAGAAACATTCATGTAAAAAGATTGCCCACCCCTTAGGTACTGTGCAAACTCCAGACAAAGGGAAGGAGGTTAATAATAAAACGAGTGTCGCTGAAAAGGCTAGTAGAAAACATACCATGTACTGATGTTGGTAACTGTGTGGAATTCATATTATTCTGTTGTTACCTATTATTCCCTGTCTTTCAAGAAGGTGACCTAACACAATCTTCATCAAATGCTTACTTGTTTGTTACAGTTACAACATCGTATCACTGTTACTCGGGTACCTCAATACTAATCTTGTTTCTCTCGTTGAATTTTAATACTCTGTTAGTCTTCTTTCCCTTGGTTTGTGAAGTAACTTTGAAGCACAAACTTGTAGCAACTGTGGATGAGGATGCAGTTAATAGTCTTTTCTGAACCTGTGAACCTCATGTTTAGTCTCAAGTAATCAAATGGCCTCAGAATATATGTTTTCATCCATTCTTCTCATAAATGTACAATAAGAATGGATGCAAACGGGAAGAAGAATAGGGAAGAGGAGTAAGAACTTATGTCACAGGAAGCAGTATCGGATCTGATGAGCACGATGCCATCTACTACTGATAAGATTTAATTGTATCTTTCCAAAAAGAATATTATTCCAAAAGGAATATTATTATTTTATTGATGGCAGTTTAAATTAAAAAATGCGGCTAACACGGTATAGATGCTACTTATTCTAACCACAGTTCCTGAGGTTTTACTTGGCTTATTATGTCAAGATTCATTAAGAGTGCTCGGATCAGATTGCAGGCAATGTTTTAAACATGGATGGGCCCAACAACTTTTCTCCTTTTCTGAAGGTATAAAATATGGTGTGAGGTTCCGTAAGTATGGTACAATATACCATGTGGTATGGTGTGTTTGTTCTCTAGGTGATACCTAAGTTGAGGCAGTTTATTTTGGGCAATTGTAGTGAAGGTTGCTATAAATTCACAGTTCTGAAAACGTCAAAGCAAGCAAGGCTTTAGTTAGTGCTTAGATAGGTTAGCTATCATGTCTTCTGACACTTGGCTTTTTTTATTGCAAATTGTAGTAGTGTTTTGTCACAGGATCACTCTGAGGAAAACAACGAAGGCAAGTAATCTGAAGAGTCATTATATGCATCAAATTTATAGAGGGAAACTGTGTAAAGACAGAGCAGGAACGTAAATAGGGAAGAGGAAACTGAGGACTGTCTTTTCCTCTTGGATTCTTAGTAAGAGCTTGTTTGCAGAGCGAGCTTTTTTAATTCCACTTATTGTGTATAAAACTGAATTATAAACCTTCCATATCAGAATTTAAAACTGCTTTCACACACATAGGTTTTAAGTTAATATTTACAACATTTTATTTGTGGGTAAATATATACAGATGGATGTCATGTAACGTCCTAAGATGCTATAGCAGAGTACTGAAGAGTTTGGAGTGTAACCAGGTCTCCTGGATTGTTGTGCTAGCAATCAATGATCCTTTATCTTTAGATTTTGAAATTGTGTAATTCCTTATTAGCTCATATACACTTTCCAATATCTATACTCCTGATTTACGCTTTGTCTACCATGTCATTTTTCCCATTTTCCATTAGCCTTTTTGCTGTAAGCAGTCTAGTTTCTATGATTTTGCTGCTCTTCTGCCTCCTTTTTTTCCCCTGAGTTCCAGTAAACGTTTGGAGGTCCACTCTTTCTTGGGTTTTGGTAGCTTGTAAGAAGTACGAGTCATTAAGCCCATGCTTACCAGGTGCCCTTTACAGTTATGGTGCACAGAAGCATATGAAAATCAGCAGAAGGATGAGAAAGGGACATATTGAAGGAAAATATGATCATTGCTCGCAGTTCTGGGTAGTGGCACTTCAGCTGAGCTGAAGAAGAGAGAGACTGAAGGAAGTATGTGACTATAAAACTTGGCAAATCTTCACAAAGAGAAGCTGTAGGCTTACATCCTGTTTCCCTGAAGAGATTATATGAGTTTGTAGGAAAAAAAAGAATTGTCTCAGTACCCCTTCTTTTTTGTTGTGGCATGATTTTCTCTTTTACAAGACTATCAAAACTATTAGGAAGAACTTGTCTAATGGTCTTGTGTAGGTCCCCTTCCTGTCTCTCCTATTCTTTGGCATGATGAGGACAGTAGTGGTTGCTTGCGAATGGGCCTGAAATTAGTTAAGGAACAGGCAAATAAGATGACAGTTTTATTATTATTTTTTTTTTTAAGCAGCTGCTTGAACCCTTTGCAAAAGAGACTTACTTTTCTCACCTCCTATTTCTGACCACTGCTTTTTTTTTTTTCCATTTTTTTCCTTGGTGGTGTTTTTTTTTGTTGTTCTTTTGGTTTTGGGGTTTGTTGTTGTTTGGGTTTTTTTTGCAAATGTGCCTCAGTTCCCAGCTGATGTTCCTTTCAAAGTTTTTATGTCTAAATATCTGGGGATACAGCACAATGGTAGAATCATCTTGTATCTCTAAGAACACAAATTAAAAAATGTTTGTGTTTTCATAGTGTACATCACTTTACAGAATAGCACATAGTTGTGTCCACATGTAGGTGGTGGACTATCGTTGTCTTCTTAAGGCCGAGGTTTGTTAATGCTAAATTTCTGTTTGGATTTGCCGAAAAAGAGTTGTTAATACAGCTACATATGTCTGTTTGCAATGGTTGTTGAATATAAAAAGAGCACCTGGAAACATGAACAGGTTGTTTTAAAAAAAAATCTCATTTATTCTTACTTTTCACGTAGTTCCGTGAAGAGTTAAAGGCAGTGAGTCAGAAAGGATGTGGTAGAACCTGTTAGCTCATCGCTTTGAAAAAGTTTATTTTTCGAAGATAAGGCCTAATCCGTTCCTCTGGAGATCACAGTTGAGCTTGTCAGAAGTTTTTTGTGCTTTTTGTAATATTCACACTTGCTCTATGTCTCTCATTCCATTTGAACAGGAGCTTAATGCGTATTTGTCTGTACAAACCTGGGCAAAAGCATTCTACTGTTGTCCACTGTGGTGTTGGATAGTTACTTTAATCACAGCTGTTATCCCATCAAATGCTTGTGTTTAGGACACAAATATTGACTAGGCTGTTTGTCAAGTAACGACATGTTCACTTACTTCTCTTCTGGTACAAGTCACTTAATCCTATTTAAATTATTAATAGAAAATTGAAGAGTAGCTAGAAAAATATTTGTGAACTGTTTAAATCACCTTTTTAAAAATAGCTCTTTCTTTGAAGAAGATGGGCAGCAAGACAAAATTTACCGCTATGAATAGATACAGAAATAATTTCAACATTTATTTTGAGACCTATTGTGCAATAGTAGTCTCATCATGCTTTTTCTGCTTGGCAGGATAACACTGTGTCAGCGGATGACCCTCCCTGTATTACCAAGTTCGCAGCATATCTGGAAATAGACCTTATTTTTACTTAGGCGTTAAACTACAGTTGGGAAAAACATCCCCAAAGGTTTTAAGCTTAATAATAAGGAACAGCAGTGTTTGACATTTTACATCATACATTCTTTTTTTTAGTTAAAAAAAAAAAATATATGGGAATAATGTGACAAAAGCCAGGCCTGTAGCTGGATCGCAGCACCTAAAAATGATTTCATCAACAACGATTAGCTGGAAAAACAGTAATCATTAAGTTACTTTTTAGAATGATCTGTGGTAGCCAGAAGACTTTCAATAGTCTTCTATTTCTCATTGTCTGTTAGTAAGGTAGTAGGTGTCTAGAAAAGCTTCAAAACACAGTAGCCTTCGTGAGGCTCAAAAGAGACTTTGGTTATATTTCTCTTCTCTCTCACTTTATTTACAATACATTCCTGTGTTTCTGCCTTAAGCTCGTTTCATTTCGCCAAGCTCCAACCCTACCTGCCTTCTTCATTTTGCTGGCAGTATGCTTATTCAGCACTGCCATATTCAGTCATTTGTATCTGAGACATGCATCTCCATCTCCTCAACGGGCAGTTTCTTCCAAAGTACCTAAGAAACAAAATTATATTAGGGACCTGAGCAGCAAAACAAGAACCTAAGGTTTAACCAGCACTTTTAATTTTTGCGTATTTCAGCGATGGGTAGTGTGAATCATACTGCTAAGCTGAGCAGAATAATTATGAAAATTTATTTTGCTGAAGAATTAATGTTTCTCCCTACTTTCCAAACATTTATTCGAAGACAAAGGAGGTTTTCCTTCCTTTCCTTCTTGTTTAGTCTCTTATCTGGGCTGTTTTCCTATCCCCTTATTTCCTCTGTTCCATTTCATTTGTCTGTGCTGGTTTTCCGCCTCATGTCTTTAATTCACCACTCAAGTATTTTCAGTAGAACTCTGACTGCCTTTCAGTGTTACAAAGAAAGTAGTTTTTAAATGGCAAAAGTGAAACTTTGAAGTAAATTCTACTTTGAATCTTCTGGATGAAGACACAAGGTAAGGGTGCTTTTGAATTCAGGGCTGTGTAGAGTAGAGATTAAATAGATGGGAGAGGATGAAGGTGAATAGTAACGCTAGGTTGAGCCACTAAGCAAACAAATGGAAGTGAATGATTTTCCACGTTTCCATGGTAGGACACTGACAGTGATGATTGGTTTTTTTTTTTGGTTTAAATGGTCATGGAACCAAAACTCATTACTATTATACAGTGATAAATCCATTCATAACAAAATGATGGGATCATGTGTTAATTGTCATACCTGTGCAGAAGTAAAAGAAACGCTGTATTTTCTCATTTTTCAGTCATTTGATTTTGTAGAAAATAATGAAGGATGATGGGGCTTTTTAATATTTTTGGTTTGATAATGAATATACTAAAATTGTTTTGTGTATTCAAAGGTTTGTGAGGGAAAGATCTTACTTAATAACAATAGCATTATTTTGGTTCTTTTTTAATGAAGGTATGCTGTTCCATCTCTGGTTGGATGTAGATATTTGTACGTGCAGAGGGATTTTAAACTGACAGACTTGCACTTTACAATTTTGGTTAACTCATTAAAACCCACATTTTTTTTAAATTGTTCTGTAGTTGTGCCAATAACATTCAGCATGCGTTTTGCTCTCAAAAGACTTGAAATCTCTGCTTGGGCTGATAGTTCAGCAGGCTCTGTCCTTGGTTCTTATAAGTATTTCCTTTGAAAGCTGATGTCAGGGCCCTGAGCGCATCAACAGCCCCCTGAACCCCTCCTTGCAGGGCTGAGCTGCCTGTGCTCAAGGTCAGTGTTGATGTAGCACAGCTGTGCAACCTTGTTCAGACTGTTGGGGAAAGAGCTGTGTGAAAGATGTGAGAAGGAGGGGCCTGTTGATGTCTCCGCTTGGATGCTGTACTTAAGCTCAGGCCATGCCCTTGATCTTTGCCTGAGCCCTGTTGCAGCGATGCTCGTGCCAGGCAACATAACTCTCTGACCCAGATCCTCACCCATGGACTGGATGTCCTGGCTTAATCTCAGGTCTCCTTCATGACCATGGACTTGCCTGGTGATCACTGTGACTGACCTGGCTGCCATCGCTGGATCTGGTCCTGACCCTGCCATGCTGCCTTGACTTCCTGGCTTGACCTCAGATCTTCCTCATCACTATGGGCTTGTCTGGCTATCTTGACTTTTGGCTGAACCTAGCTGCTGTCAGCAGACCTACCCAACTTATCTTTCTCTGGGTACTGTGGGACTCAACCACTTGTTGGTGAGGGTACTGCCCCTTCCCACCTTGTTTCCATACTTGGCAGCTTGCCTTGCCTTCTGTTATGGAGCAGTGTGCCATTGCTGGTCCCTGGCAGCTGATGATTCTTCAATTTTTACTGCTTACCTTCTAAAAGTCTTCTGAAAGTTGATATTTTGATACTGGTTCTTCACAATAAGTTTTGATCCCTTTGATAGAAAAATCAAGCTTTGTAAGTCCTACAAGAGACGTAGTTGTGCACCGCTACCTGCCTGGTATAGTTCGATCCTGAGGAAAAAAACTTTCTTGATCTTAAAATATGCACACTGGTCAGACTTTCACCATTCCGCAATAAAGTTGGCTTCATCTGTTAACAACCTTTCCAACATTTTATTGCTTTGCAACGCACTACCTCAGAAATTTTGGTGTGAGCTCCAGTAGCTCACACGCATGTATCACAAAGATAAACATCCCACAGTTCAGCAACTGTTGACCTATGGAGAATGCAGAGAAATGATCTGGTGGAGATCATCTGTAATTTTTTGTTTCAGTTCTAAGTACAAAGAACCTCTACGCTGAGTCAGACCTCAAAATTGCTGGACCGCAGAAAAGTTTAAGTGTAAGGTACTTTGCTTGGCTGAAGAAGAGGAAGATCTTTTAGTCTACTGACTGTCACAATTTAGTTTGCAAGTTAGTAGACACATATATACCAAAAGAGTGCAATATTAGCAGTGCTGTCAAAGGTGAGTGATTTCCAAGGCTGTTATGGTTAAACTGCGTCCTATATAGGGGAAAGGCTGAAAAGTTTAGTTGTGTGTCACATGTAGGTTAAGAGCAAGAGAACCTGAATGCTTAGGAAAAGAGTTCACACTCATGCAAGATCATAAGATAGTGCCCCAAGTGTCCTCTATCGTAAGTACTTAACCTATGTTCGTCTTTTATACTAAGGGAGGGCTTAAATACCAAGGTGGAGATTTTCTGGAGTAATTGGATCCAAACACCATTTTGCATTTCTGATGGTCAGTAGCAGGCAGGATGCAGATATTTTGCCTTTCCGAGGAGCACAACCCAATTGTGCAGTCTTAGGCTTGTGGATACTGGTTTTAATCTCCCTTCTCAGTGACCCCGGAATTTGACTTTCTTTTTGCTGAGCTAGCATAAACTACCTTGTTGGTCCTTCACAGATAGTCTTTAGCTTTTGCTGTTGCTGGTCCTTCTAGCTTTTTAGAATGTGTAAGTCAAGTAGAGAAACTGCATTCTGGACTACATAGTGTTGTTTGAGAAAGAGCCCAGTATCTTCCAGTACTGTGACTGGAACTACTTAAATATTCTTCTGTTTCAGAAGACAGTAGAATTCAACATAGAATAACTCGATGCTGGCATAACTGTAAGTCAGAGGGTACATGTTGGCTCGTGGTGTGGTATAGGAATGACACTTGCTTCTAGTTTGTTTTTCCAATAAAATAGGTGTACTTGGTCCATAGTTAAACACTGGGATAATTGTTCATAAAAAAAGCACGAGGTAAGTGACAGATTATAACGTATGTTTAGGTGCTAATTACTTCTGATGATACTATTGTTAATAACTTACAATAAATTTTACCTTTTTTCTTTTTAAGAATGATCGAACCCAGAAATTTCCTCTGCTGGCCCAGTACACAGCTAGGTTGGGCATTTATGGTGTGTGAACTTACAGCAGTAACACTCGTCAGTCATGGTTGGTGCCAGGTTATCCGCAGTAGTTTGCACTTAGGGAAAGTAAAGCTGATCAGCTTGAATGATCTGGTAGTTGCTCCTTCACAGAGGGGTTAGGTGCCTGAATTCCTTGGCTCTTACCATGATGGAGGAGCTTGCATAGAACTGTAAATAATTTAGGTTGGAACAGACCTCTGAAAGTCAAAAGGTCCATTCCCATGCTCTTAAGTAGGCCCACTTTAGAGTTAGATTAGGTTGATCATGTAGACACAGATTGTGGGACAATTGATGCATATTAATGTTTGGGAAATTGAGTATTTCTTCATGCTGTGGCAAAAATATGAGAGAAGCTCTTAGTTTAATGTCTGTAAATGTAATATTTTGGCACATGGCTTAATCTTTAACAGTCCGCTTTGATACATAGCTCAGCCCCTTCTTGTTCAGCTCTATCAAAAGACTGCTGAGTATACAGCAATTTTTCAGACTAGTGTTTTGCTGAACAGGGGTATCCATAGCTACCTATTAAAGTCTCTTTGACTTTACTTTTTATAGTGACAGTTATTATTTTATAGATTTGTACTCTCATCAGGTATGCCTCAAATAGTTCCTAAGGCAGATGGATCTTATGTGGAACCATGTCAGGAAAACAACAGGAAGTAGAGCTAAACTTACTACTTCTGTGCTTAAGATTTTTTTACGTAATATTTGACATTTTATACTTGAAAAAAACCAACCAGTGACTCTTTTTAAATAGTGTTGTCATTTACATGTAACTTTCATATAAATTTTGTAAGATTATGTAATAACATTAAAATATAATTAATTTTACCATGATTATTAGAAAACACCTGTCCAATCAAAAAGGGGGAAAAAAGAATTACGATGTTCCTCAAATTAGCTAACTTTTGTGATAGCTAATTTTTAAACTGACAATACTTGTAGGACATGCTATGCTTTACATTTTTGTTTTGAATGAAAGTAAAAGTGGTTCTACTACTTAAAAAGTGTGGCCTCCTCTAGAAAGCTTATTTAAGTTGTTGATCATGTTATTGCTCACATTGGTTTTTAAAGGCTGCTTTTTGAACATTAGGTTTTTCTGCTGTATTTTATCCTTTTATTTTGCTCCATATAAAAGACCATACGTGTTACCTTTTCCTGCTTTTTACATCAATATTGTGCAGAGAGAGAAGTTAGTGGGTACACCTACTTAAGCTACAGAAAATGGTGAGCGTCAAGAACAAACTAATATAAAAAGGTCATGAGTCAATTAAGGCTGGAAGATAAAAGAAGATTTGTAACTGTAGGAGGAGAAAAATTCTGAAACATCTTGTGTTGTGGGCAGTAATGACAAGCAGTATCACTACATTTAAGACGAAGCTTGATCAATTTGGGATTGCCTGATATAGTCGTGATGGTAAAAGGCTGGACCCTTCAGTCCCATATTTCTAAATCCAGGATATGGTAAAATACCCAGAATTTTTGCTTTTCACTGCATTTGTTGACACTTAGAAGAGTGTTTTCTGTAATGTAATAGTTTCTCATTATTTTAATTCTGGTTTAGGGGAGATATAATGTTCAGCCTCTCGTGTAGTGTACTTTATGCCAACAGATTACTGTATTGAATTGCTGTGTAAATGGGAAAAGACATTCCTGATAAATATATATGTGTATTTGTATGGCTGGGAAACATTATGAAAGGGTCACTGCACAGTCAGCACGTGAGCTGGCTTCAACTTGTTGACTAAGGAAATCATAGTGTCTTCAACATAGAGCAAGAATTGTTTATATTTTAATACTTCATTATGTTCAGAAATAATGTGAGGGCAGCTAAGCAATGTATGAAGTGACCAAATACAGCATTTTTAGTACAGTAATACCTATAACTGGGAGATGCACTAAGATCAGAGTGTCAGTGTGGGGCCCTTTCCACATCTGATGTTTGTTATGAGACTTCAGGGGTATGAACCAGAACTTTTTTTACCTCTGTCAGGTTGTTTACAAATGTCTTGCACAACTCAATTTTTTTTTCTTTCCATGAAATGTCATATATCGTGTGATGGAAAAATATATGCCCTTTGTTGGAATTTAATGGCATGTATGATTAAATTAAATTAAGACAGTTTTATTGAAGTACATAATCAAGAAACTTCTAATCAGTCTTTGATCTTAATACATTGTATACTCTCCAGCCTATGGGAGCTGGCACCACGTGTTGCGTGAGTGAATGCTGCTGGCTTATGTTGTAGTTTCAGTTTAAATCCCAGCGGCCAGTGAGCTGCGATTTAGCTCTATAACCCAGCAAAAGAGAATTTGCCATTCAGGCTTTCCAAGTAGATTTGTGTAGTCTGTCAAAGAACAAATAGATTACCAAGGGATTTGATGCGGCATTTGCTGCTAATGGGCCCTTACTGCTGCAGCAGCAGAACAAAAAGAAAGCGTTCTTTTAGATGCTGTTGGAAATAAAGGGATATTGTCATAGTGAATTTTGTACAGGGACTCTTCTGCACACCCAAGTAACTGCACTTTGTGGGTAGTCACTGAGGCTTCATTTCCCCAGCAGCATAAACTGCCAGGCAGCTGATCCCATTTGTGAATGTCGGTTTCCCGTTGCACAGTCCTGCCCCATCCCCTGTACTAAAGTGGTGCTTGCCTCACCCGCACTGGACTATTTTATCTCACCAAGTTAACAGAAAATATATGGAAGGTGGAAGGAGGGAACGTCACATCTCTTTTCTGTCAGCAACCTGTCTCAGGTTGTGGTTTGGTGCTGTGGTTTTCAGTCTAATACTGAAGTGCTGCCACGAGAACAGATCCATCCCTCTTCCAGCTTGAAGCTAGCTCGCCTTGGACTCTCGTGAGCTTTAATGCAGGTGTAAAGAAAGTAGCAGTGTGTGGGTGGGATAAGGCTGTCCCTTTCAATGGTAGCCATTAGAGCAGCTTACAGTCAGGTAATGTCAAATTATTCCTTCAGTACATGCTGCTTAGTCTTTTTACATTTGCTTGTCATATGTGGATGTGGATACACTGAGAGCTCTGTCGTTACCACTGTAATGCTGGGGCTGTGATGCCAGCCGTCAGGCGATGAGATTCTGAAATGTGTTGCGAGGCAGTGACCAATATTTCTTGTAGTGTTCACTGTTTTGCAGAACAACAAAGCATGTGAAATAAGATGCTCGCTTACTTTTTACCCAGTCCAACCTTGTATTACTAATGCCTCTTTTAGTGAGACAAAATATGCAGTAGTTCATTTTAAGCAAATTATAAGTCTCAGAAGGAGTAGTTATGTGACGTAAGTAAATACTACTGTGAAAGTAAAGAAACTTGAAGCTGTGTATTTGATAAAATGCTGTATTTAATGAGCTGGTTTTTAAAAGAAAGCTTTTCAAATAAGATGAAAAATAATAGTTATCTATTACTGTTTGCTTTATAACAACGAGGTGAAATTTTTTGAAACACTTAAGTGAAAATTTCTTTTGAGATATTTGAGAATAGTTTTCTGTTTATAGTAGGACTTCAGAAAATACCTCTCAGAAGAATAAAAACAAATTTTTTCTTTCCAGAGATGAGAAAAATGTAAGCTCCAAAAAGCAAATGTCTAATAAACACACAAATTTAGAAAAGGCAAAAGAGGCTTACATCAGCTCATAAAAAAATACTGAAATGGATCCTACGTGGAACAGATTACTTTTCTTTCTACTTTTGCTGGTATGAATGCAGAAATAGCTTTTCTCACTATTCCAAAGCAAACTTGATAGCAGTTAAATCATGAGACCTTGCAAAACTTTAAATTTTAAAACATCAGTATTAATACTTGTGCTGAAGAGGAAAGAAAAAACAGTTCTATAGAAATTTCATTCCATTTGTTCTTGTGAAATCATGTTTAAATTATTGCTATTTAGTTGCAATGTGGGCTGAGTTATCAGTAGCTCAGGAGGTCAGGAAAATCTCAGACGATTTCACAAAGAAAGAATTTTTAGAGATTGCTAAATATTTTGCAGAGGATCCAAATATGATCTTTGAAGAAAATAAAATGAGTTTTTTCACTGTTCATGTTTATGTTGTTTTGCAGTTTCCTTGATTGAATATGTGATTTTATGCTCCATGAACATCAACCAGCAGTGGCTGAAGGTAGCTCTAACGGAACATCCTGATCAGCCATCTCTGTTCTTGTTGTCTTTGCATTTGTTTGATTCCATTAATATAGTGCTTCAGTACTTAAGTCCCTTGAGAAAGACTTTGTAGTCCTTATGCAGGAAACAGATATGTTTGCAATTTCTTGTGTATCCTTGACCGTTTTTCCTGTGTACAGTTCAAGAATGACAATACTCTTCTCATTCTTGGATATTTTCTTTCTAAGGATCATAATGGTTATTACTCAGTCTGCATTGTTTTTTTAAAGAACATTTTGTTAAAGGACATTTTTCTGCTTTAAATGAATCCAGTGAAATTATGGGTATCCATTAGGTCCATCAGGATTTAATTTGGAGTAGTTCTACTAAGAATATTTTACAATCCATTGCACATGGCAGTCTTTCCCATATGTTATACTGTTCTTTTTCATATTGCAGCTACTCATAATTTTGTGGGTTTAATTCTCTATTTTGCCTGTCAGATTTATTCTTAGCTGTGAGTGAAATACTCGCTTTTAAAATGTCATGTAAATAAATAAGCTGTGTATTTATCTGGAATTAGTCATTGTAGTTTGATCCAAATCACTCAAGACTTACTGTTTTATGTGTAGCTGCAAAGAT
Source organism: Pluvialis apricaria (assembly GCA_017639485.1). Classification (NCBI taxonomy): domain Eukaryota; kingdom Metazoa; phylum Chordata; class Aves; order Charadriiformes; family Charadriidae; genus Pluvialis; species Pluvialis apricaria. The sequence continues at coordinate 57,457,478 of CM030012.1, forward strand.
GACAAAAATATCCATCATCAAGGTAAAAAGTCATTAAGTGTTTCCATATGCTTCTTGTGTTGGAGAAAGTGAAATGTACCAGTTTCAAACCTTTAGCATACACCTTTGTGTTTTCAGAAATTCTGGTTTGCACGTTGTGCCTATGAGTAAATAAAGATTAAGGTTTCAAGAGAAGGATCTATGATATGCTGGTATGTGTAAGTGGACATCACCATTCCAGGTTTCTGATGCTACCTAGCTAACATCGCTAAGTCCCATAAAAAGGCTGTCATTAACACGTAAAAGTTGTTCAGACTTTATTCCCAGACAGTTCTTGAATTGTTGAGATTGACAATGAGGGGATAAATATAGTCATTTTGTTTTGATGTGCCGCTTCCCTATTAGGTAACATACTTTGCTAATTAACTTCTAGGCAGAATAATTTCCATTAGTCTCTAAAAAGTCGTGTTTATAACTTTGGTTTCTATTCATCCTGCCATGGCTTTAAATCTGTGGTCAGAAAAGTTAATATTTCTTTGTAGTAATCATTTTCCTTGATTCTAACTGAAATTTTAAGAACAAATTGGGTTGTTTGAAAAATTTTTAATGCTCTTTCTGAAGTTTAAAATGTCTGTTGGTGGCTGAACAGAAATTCTCCTTTACTTTCAGACAGTTTATCATATATAAATCATTTTGGAGAGCTGGTAAATTGCAGTATCTGTTTTTGATTGCTTAAGTAAATCAGCAGTTGCAAATAATTTCTCCTTCACATCAAATCACGATTTCAGATTTGCTATCAGAGTAAAGAAAGATAATTTTGGCTAATTTAATTGCTATAAATAACTATTATAGCATATGCTTATTTTTCCAATGTATCTTTTGATGTATATGAGAGAGAAGGTTTCACAAAATACTTGGTAAAAACAATAAATACGTATTTCTTAAAAGGGCAGTTCTAAAGAAGGAAAGTCACCTATAAAAATTTCTAAATATTTGGGAACGTTTCAGTAGCAGTCTCCCACCTCCACCTTGGGAAATCGGGCAGCATTTCAGTTCATTAGTATGTATCTGTTATCCCAGTCCACTCATATTCTTTTACAAAATTCTTTCACTGAGTTTTGGTTAGTGTGGGCCTGTGAGGGTTATACAGAAATTCTATATCCTGGTATTAGTTTTGTACACAATTACTGTTTATCTCTACTTACGACTTTCTTATGGCTGGAATACTAGATATTTGTGGGATAAACATCCAAACTGAATAGCTTCCTATTTTAGTTATCTTACTAGATAACTAAGTAACTAAGTAGAAGATGAGATGTGTGAAATGACATGTGAAAGTAAATCATATTTCAGCAGAAGACTATTATTTAAATGTTAATGCCTGCGTGCATATAGAGACAGTAAGAGAACAAAACCTAGTGTTTTAATGATAGTTAATATTTCAATATTGAGAAATATTGCTTGCCACCCACTCTGTAGGAGAAAAAAATATTAATCTCATATTCGATTTGCATGAAAATTATCATCCACCTAACAGCTTTGAATTTAATTTTATATGCAAACCTACTTTGACTGACATTCTCTTGACATTTATTCTTTACCGGAATTTGGTTTTCATGTGTGTTCAGTTAAAAAAATACAAAAATATTTAAAATAAAATAACTACATCTATTTTTAATTGCATCTATCTAGGCTGTCTGTATAACCCAGACAGTTGCAAACCTTCAGTTGGTAATGCAGCTTATGTTTGTAAAACTCAAAGTTATTTCGTTCATATAAATTCGGCATTTACCTCCCTGTCATGTGAGTACTTTCTATATACAAAACCATTATTTCTCTGTTTTACCTTCCATTGTCTCTTCTGCTTTATTTAGAAAACTCACTCAACACACCTCATGTGAATCTTGAGCTTATCAGTCTCAGTTTGGATATGTATGGCTTTAAAACTGTGCGTATGAAATGGTTTTGCACTTTTCCCTTTCAGGGATGAAGACTTCATTAGCTAAATATTTTATTATTAATTCCTTTAGCTGTATCATTGTCTCTGGAAAAAAAACCATAATTGCTGATCATGTTCACTCAGTGTATTGGCAGAATGATGTTTGAAGGCTCAAGAAATCCAGAGGGATTTTGCTGCTCCTTTAAGTAGGTCTGCAGAGGGATTTAATGAAACTGGTAATAATGAAGTGGTATCAACATGCAAATGACAGACAGCACTGTGCGTCTTCCTAAGTAGATCATATACTGTGCTTAATCCCTGTTTCCTTGTGCCTGTGTAATTTTGGGTTTGGATGACAACCATCTGCTTGACTCAGTGTTGACAGAACACAGTTGATATTGTTAGACTTTGGGGGAGTAATAGTGGTAGGACTATTTATCCAGAAGAGATCTCTTTTATATATATACACTCATTTTCAGGGTCTCTTTGATATACTGTTTAATGATCAGTTGGCTTTTATGGCATTTATACCAGAATCTTTCTGTATGGTACTCCTGTTCCTTACCTCTTCCTACTGTCCCCAAAGGCTGATTTGTAGAGAAATCTTTGTTTTGCCCTGCCTCGTACAAAGAAGGCACAACATTCGTGATTCAAATACTGAATTGCCTTCACTTCCATTCCAAAATCAAAATTTTATCTCTAAAAATGTGTTTTGATTTCAGTACTGCGTGACACACCGATGTTTGCTTCTATGTGCTCAGAAATTAGTATGAACACTTTATTCATGAAACGTTTGATTCTTTGAGGGAGTCTTAGTTGAAGGCTTTGTGCTTTACAGACTGCTTCTCTTCCTCCTTAGTCTGACAAAGACCAAAGAAGTTAATCTCTCAGGGTACTCGTCTGACTCATGTTCTCTGTTACCCAGCCAGAAAGCAGGATAAATTAACCCTCACAAAACTCTCTGCTGGCACAGCTAGATTGCTCCTCATTTGTGAGCAAGTTTGGCCGTGATTTAATCATGTAGTGTGTAGTGCAGTCCTACTCTAATAAGAGAACTGCCTACTCTTCTAAATGTGAATTGATCCTGAACTGAGTGACAGCAATTTTTTTGTGATTGTTTTAACTGTGTGTAGTTGATTGGAGATACAGTGTCATTTATGGATTGACAAATGAATGCAATTTGGTAAGGATTATCTATATGAGTATTGCGTACAACTGTTGCCTCTTATTTATTAGTTAAACTTGTATTTTGTTCCTTAGCAGCGCTATGCAGCTACATCTAAAAATAAAAATGAAAAGAGTTTTGTTTTTCTCTGCTTTTTTCCCAGTTATCTTTAGAGCTTGACACTGCCTGGCACAGAACTTGTACTATGCACTCTCCAGTGGCCTTTCAGCAAGGCTTTTCAGTCTTTGTTGACCTGTTTCCTGGATTAGTCTGGCTAAGTTATGGATTATTTTGTCTATTAAGCTTTTTCTTGTGTCCACTAATTCAAGAATGGCATATTGGCATAATAATGTATTCGACTAGTTGAGTTTCCAAATCTCATGTTTATAACTCTTTACAAAATGCTGAAGAAGTTAGTGCTAATATTTTGATTTCATGCAGTATAGATGACAGTGAATAATTTGACAAGTACGCTTTGTGTTTGGGTTTTTTTTAATCATGCTTAAATAAATACTTAAATTCTAGAACAACAGGAAGCAGGCAGAATGATACATTTGTTGATGTAGGATGTCAGATAATTTGGTACAAATTACAGATTCTTTAAATACTTAAAAACAGTGAAGGTCAGGAAGCCTTCATTCAAAATCTTCCAGCGTATGTATAATATTTTACAGGATGTCTGTCTGTAGACTGCAAAAGAGTAATCTGTAAAAATCAACTTGTTTGTTGTTTTTCGTGTTGTCTATTTATGCCTTGACAAATTAGCATCGGATGTAGTGTGGAGCCTGAAGACCAGTATACGGTTCAAGGTTACAGACAGACACGATTGTGTCTTGTAGCATGAGGAAACTGGGCTCAGGCTGTTATTTGGAACTGTTTGTTTTCAGTAAACAACATGCAAGACTTGAAACAACACCTTGGTCACTTGGTCAGGTATTTTAATCAATGGTTTAAAAGAGGAAAGTAATCAGAAGTCTTGCTATTTATAATTTGTTTGATTCTATCAGATGAAAATTCCCTTCACATTCGTTTTATTGCTCATATTCCTGAAAATATATATTTCAAAGTATGTGTGGAGCAATAATGTTGTATTGAGTTAGTGGCTATCATCTTGAAAACAAGAAAATTCCAGATGAGATGTCTATATTGTACACTTGATTTTATTTATTTTAAATTCTTCTGGGTGGTATACAGAGTATTAAAAAAAAAAAAAAAAAACAACAGAGGGAAGGAAAACAAGTGGTACCAAAGGAGGTGTCTGGGCTTTTTCAGCCAGTGGAAGTGATTTGCCTGGGTTTCACTGTCCAAATGCTTTTCAAGCCAAGTAGCCTATTTTCAAGAAGTTGGTGAATATTGGTGGTTAGGTTCTCAATGGAAGACAGCTTCTACTACACAAAAAAAACCCCAACAAAACACAAACCCCAATCCAAAACAAACCTGCATAAAACTTCAGAACCTCTCCTTAGGTACAAATTTAGTATTTCTTAGGCTGTGAAGCTTTCATTCAGGAAAGTGAAAGAGTAAGAACCAGTGAAGTTCTCACTTAAAACTGGCTTTTGTGAAAGATACCTCAAGAAATGATGTTGGTTATTCTTGGTGAGGGGTTTTTTTTGGTATTGTATTGTTATTTCTTGTAAGTTATTTACATATTTTTATGTGATTAAATTTTATTTTATTATTTTTATTTTTTATTTTTAAATCAACTCTGATTACAAAAGACAAGTCAAATACTCTCATCGTGGTATATTCTTTTGTACTGAAGGCATCTTGCAGAAATGAAAAGAATTTTATTTTTCTGTGCAAGCACACAAGGTTCCTAGTCTCTTCTTCCGTTTCTGCTGACACGTGGCCAGTTTTGGTGAGGTGACTTTCTGCTTTTTATGCATTCAGAATGCAGAAAATGGCTGAGAGTATTTAGAAATAACTTTTAGATGGAGATTCAATCCGTTGAATATTCCATGTTCAGCTTGAAGTTAAGAACATCTATAAAGTTATGTCAGTTCCATTAGGTAACTATCGCGTTTCCCACGCAGGTTACTGGAAGGCCTTTGGACTTAGCCCAGATGTGCAGACAGGGTGTGCAGGAGATCTGTGTCCTGCATTTGCTTCTCTGCTGAGGTGTTTCCTTGTGCAGGGATTTTAGCCAATGATGGATTGCAGGGCAGTAATGTACATAGTTCACAGCTGCTTTTAACTGCTTTTTCCAAGGACCTGCTAACTTGGCGGTGTGATAGGGATTGGCAGACTCAAGAGACAATGCTTCGTATCCCTTTTGATATGTGAGCAGTTGGCCAGTTAGCTTTCCTTGCCCCTACCAGCCTATCTCCTTGTTTTGGTGATGGCTTTCATTTGTCCCTATTCAAACTCACGGAAAAGGGTGGTTATTTCCCAGTGCCCTTACAGGGTTTTTCCTGCTATTCCTTACAAGACCTGCTGATTGAGAGAGATGTGCTTAGATGTTCTCAATTTTGGTCACTTTCATAAGTTAGTTCTGCAAATAAAGCAATGCCTTTGTCTAACTCAGCAGAGCTGGGGTTACGTCTGGTGCATTCCTATCACATCAAACATTTCAAATTCATCTTCCATGGCCAGTTAAAATGTAGTGAACGTCTGAGAGAGTATATAGCGAAATGTAATAAAAACATGTTTGCAGTAAATATTCCTCTGTAGGGCATCAAGTTTATACATGGGAGATAGTTGCTAAAAGTAGTCATCTTAAATATCAAATTACATTGGTGCTGATTAAGCTGCAATGGGAAATGCCTTTGTGGAGTATAAACTGTTCTATCTGCGGCCACTTACATGCAGCAAAACCAGACTAATTTCACTAGTGAAACTATGAAAGCCTCACAAACTGCATCATCACTGCTTAATAGTTTAAATTAAAAAAAAAAAAAAAGCATTGGTTTATTTCTTCTTTTTCCCCTTCTTTTTATTCCAGTAAGTGTTGCCTTTTGAGTATAGTCCCTTTGTTCTCCAATAAAACCTTGGAAGGAAGGGAGAACTTGTGAACTCCAGGCTTACTGTAGTTGAGTTCAGGTGATAAACGTGTACTTTTTGTTTTTCTAACCCCCCTCCACCCCCAGTTTTACAGAAACGAACACCTTATTTTTCTGGTTACCAAGAGCATACTCTACTAGGTAGAAAAGTTGGAACATCAGTGGAACTTCAGCACTGAGTTTTGACCTGTCTTCTAACATAGTGAACTTGGGTTCTTAAAAGAAACTGTCAAGAAAAATCAGTAAGAAAAAAAATTTACACTGACTAGACATCCAAAATTTTCTGAAATTGAGGACACTTACCAAAAATCCATATTTTACAGCGGTAAAAACAAAAATCTAACAGACATACAGATTAATGCTGCATATGAGCATGAAGATTCCCTTTATTAGCTATATGATAGTGTATATGATTTTAGTAGTCCCTAGGAGACTGGGTCATTTTGTGCTGTACAGCCAATGTGTTCTCAATTTTTGTAATAGAACAAAAAAATTGATGTAACCGTAATATGTTGTTTTGGCTTCATAGACAGGTATCAACACTAGAAAGCCGGAGTGTTTTATGCACATCTTCTTTCTAGAAGGACGGCGTTCAAATACTATGAAGTACTCACAGGTGTCCTCCTTATACATAAGCAAAATCTTGCTTTCCACTTCGTTTATGTATTTTGTTAGTAAAATTTTTGCATTTTAAGTGCTCAGTTATTATGTACTTTTGAGAATTGTGTATTGTATTGATATCTGATGAGGAAGCCTATATTCAGAAGAGATTTCAAGTGAAAAATGCTGATACTGGATAAGTTTCAGGACTTTTAAAGGTATCGGAATTAAGATATTCCTTTTAGACTCTCGACTCATCACAATCCACAGCAAGAGAATATCGTATAGCTAGAAAAAAGGGCTATTTTTTTACACCGCTTGATTTCAATTGAATATTTTCAGTAAAGGAATGTTTTAATTCTTTATAAAAGAAAATTTAAAGTCAGTAATATCCAGAAATATTTTAGAACTGTTACCTCTCAGACTAGGTTGCAGTTTTAAGATGTGCAGAATGAAAAACCATCTCTTTCAAGACTTTTTGGTTATGGGTATTTTGATCAGGAGGGGTTTGGTTTTCTGGGTTTTTTTTAGAGAATTTAGTTGTACCAAATGTTGTGAATATTTGTGAGTTTTTTTGTGGTATTTTCCTCAATAATACCTGCCAGAACATTATAGGTTTATAGAGGATTATTTGAGATTTTTTGTATCTGATTATGGGGAAAAAGTGCCAGATGTTTAAAAAAATATATTCCTAAGTGTCTTAATAAGATATTTGGTGTGGAATGAAATGGTCTAAAAAGCCTGCTTAGCTTGAAAATAAAAACTTTAGTTTAAAACAAGAAGTATATTCCAAAGTAATCATTAAAATCCTCTGGGAAAGGAACAAGGATATTTTTGCATAAAAAGGGCAGTTGAAGTTTTTAATGTCTTACAGAGATTTTTTTTTTTTAACAGGCAGCAGTTTCTAACTTTGTGTTCAAATATATACTTACCCTCATATAAGTACACAAGAAAGGGCACTATTTCAAGTTCGCTTCTAACCGTTCACTGATGAGTGCCATTTCATTCACATGAGGAAACTAGTTTGATTTTTTTTTTTAACACTATCCTTATATTGTATATTACAAAGCAGTTTATTTTATACCAGCACAATATTAATTTTGCCACTGAAAACAATAGCAAATATTTGCAACAGTAACTCACTCAGCATTATAACAAAGCCTTCTGTCCTTGAGTCCTCTCAAGTCTCTGCCTTTGATTTTATGAGTCTGTCCTTAGGATTCTTGGAGAATGGAGTTTGAAAGGACAAGCTCTCATGTTATTGTTTGACTAAGAATCAAGTCTTTTTCTCAACAACCCTCTCTGGATCCTTGTCCGTTTATGTTTATGAACTAAGCTCCACTCCAGCGAAGCAAATTTTCATACATCACAGAAAAAAAAAAAGATTTGTCAAAACATGTAATAAAAATCACTTAAGCGAAGCAAAGTGTTAATTGTCATATGAATATAGTGGCTCTCAGTAGTCACACTTCTTATTGGGGACATTATTGTAAGATAAGCAGTAGGTTTGTAAAGGTAATACAGGCTGTCTTACTGATAACACAAGCGATGTCCTCAGGGAAACATCATACATTCCAGCATATTTCAGGAAATTTCATAAATTTCAGCATATCTCACATATCTCAGACATGTCTGCTTCTCAGGATGGGACTTTGTTTTAAAGGAAATGTATTTTTGTTTTTCCCTGAAAGCACATGGCTTTGTCTCCTAGGTAAATTATATTGTCTTAAACCGTGCTCCCCCCCCGCCCCGGTACATGAGTCTTTCTCTAAATCTAGTAGGGCTTGTTTAAACAGTCAGCTTTTCTTTCACATATCCTTCTAATGACATGTACGCTTTTACTGCCCTTTGTTAACCTTGTGACTCCTAGAATGCTATCCATGGGTGAAGTATGAATGTATTTACTAGGAAGTCTTTGTCATTTTCCTTTGAGCTAGGCAGTACAATTTTTTTTTTTCCTCCCATGGAGATAAATAAATGTTTAGAAGTTAAGCCTGGATCAGTGACCAGAATTGAATTCTGGATACAGAGAAGGCTATGCAGAAGATACACATAATACTGTTTGAAATCATTATTAAGCATCGCTGGGGTTTGTGCTGAGAAGAGGAAATCCTTGAAAGTGGTATTGAAAGGGAGATATAATACTATGTGTTTGAAATGTAGAAATACATTCAGTTAGTATTTTAGCAACCTGAAAAATAGGAAGGAGGCTGCAGTAGTTAAGAGATAGAAAAATTTGATGTTTGGCAATTTATGCATTTATCATATGCTTTTTGAAAATTGCAATTGCCCCAGAAGGTGGTACATTTTAATGTAATTTTGATTCTTCTTTTCGTACATTGTTACAGTTCTTTACTTTTCTACTTTTTCTTTTTTCTTTTTTTTTTTTTTAAGGAATCCAAAATGTACTCAGCTTATTCTGTGCCGTGCTTACAGAAAATAAGGTTCTCTTTCACTCAGCCAGCTTTCAGAGGCTCAGTGACGCCTGTAGGGCTCTGGAGTCTTTGATGTTTCCCCTCAAATACAGGTGAGTTGAGTTTTGACTCTGTGAACTTTTTGGCTAATTTCATAACTCATTTTATAACTTATATTACATTGTCTTTAACAAAAGGAGTTGTGCTATGTTTGTTCAAATAAGCAAAGGTTTTCATGATCATATATACAAGTCCTAGTCTGTACACAACTTTAATAAAAAGCTGATTGCATCACAACAGTGGAAACAATTAAAGGAGAAACAGCCTACCTACAAATACAGTAGAAACCCTAACCACAACGTCAGTTGGATGGTAAAACTTGACAGTGATGATCCATAAGTAAATGGAAAAGATATGGGGGAGATCTAATAACAGCCTGCCAATAAGTAAGAGGAGGTGCGTGGCAGGGGAACAAGAGCTTGGGGTCGTAAACCAAAACAGGGGAGAGGGTGGTTTCTGACTGGACGCAGGGAAAAACATGTTTTATTATGAGAATAACTAAGCAGTGGAACAGAGACCCTGTGGTGTGTCCATCCCTGTAGGTTTTCAGGACCCAACTGGACAAAGCCCAGGGCAACTATTTTGGATCCAGTCTTGACCCTGCTTGAGCAGAAGGCTGGACTAAATGATCTCCTGAGGCCCTTTACAACCCAAAAGATTCTGTGGTTCTAAGATAACATCTGCATTAGCTTGTATCATGGTTTTAAGTCACTGACAAATGTCAAACAGAAAATGAATTTAAATGAACAAATTGATCCTCTCTAAAAAAGACACATCTGAATCCAGCACTTTGAAACGAAAAACTTAATGTCAAGCTGTTTGTTTTTTTAGGAAGAAGACACCTAATTCTGACTCATCTGCTTTAAAAAATGCTTGTGTTATAGTAGCACATTTTTATTTAAAATATTTCAGAGATGGGCTTCATTTTAATCTAGAATAAGAAGGAAAAAAAATTGAGATGCAGTTTTGGAATATGTTTTCTAATGCTAAAGTAATCATGAATGTAGGTTTTTAATAACTATAAACTAGGTGTTGAAATGCATTGATCAAATTAGATCTGGATTTTCCTGTTGCTCTGATGAAAATGCTATTTTTAAAAGAATTGTCAAGTAAACAAAATCTGAAATATCGAATTCTATATATAACGTTTAGTTGTCATTTCAATATCAAAGCAGATTTAATTTAAAGATTTCTTATTAATGATCTTTTACAAAAGGCTGAGTTGTAGATGTCTGGCCAAATACTAGCCATCTTTTTAAAATGGAAGCGCTATACATAACTTTAGTGTCCCTCGTTACCTAAAAGTTGTGGACAAATGTAATGTCCATGTAACATAAATGTTATAAATAATAGATAGTCTTTTCTTATTTTGCAAAATACACTTGTTTACAATAAACTGTAGACTATGTAATATAATAATTTCTGGAGTTTACATGACAGATGTTCTTCTAACAGCATGACACTGTATAAAGAAGTATTTAATAAATAATTTCATCTTTTGTATTTTTAAAATACAGATATTTACAGTAAATTTAATATGTAACAGGAAGATTTTTTTTTTTTTTTAAAGAAAAAAGCTGCCCTATGTGAAGGGATAGTCAGGAGCTTTTATTTTATTTTATTTTATTTATTCTTTTCACAGTTATCCCTATATTCCAATTCTTCCTGCACAGCTACTGGAAGTTCTCAGCTCACCAACACCTTTCATAATTGGCGTACATTCTGTCTTTCGTAATGACATTCATGAGCTTGTAAGTATGTCTAACCAGCATATTCATAGTCACAACGCTATTTGTGATGTTTAGTTGTAGAGATTTGCCATGCCTCAGAGATGTTTATATGAACAATAGATATACTTTTAAAATATTACTGTAAAAGGCAAGGCAAGACAATCAGAAGGAAAAAAAAAAAGAAAAAGCGTCAATTCTTTTGTGACTACATTGAGACTATAAAGTAGAGGAGGGGAATTACTTTGTTCTAGTGCAGGATGGGAAGGAATGGATCCATTTCCAGCTTTGTCATGTGTTTGTCAGGAGTTTAAACAATTCACTTATGAGTTTCAAATGTATCCTGAATTATTTTATTTTCTCCTTACTTTTTAAGCACATGCTTGGAGAAACTGAACCAGGGTTACAGAAGTACCTAGAAACATGGTATTTTTCTTAGAGTTGTCATCACTGTGTCCTTTTACAAGCAGCCTATTAGATACCTCAAGTCACTAAAGACACACCTGGAACATCCAGAAACAGAAGTTACTTTTGAAAGTTTGGCCTTGTTGCACTTTCTTTAGTTTACATTCATTTTTCACAGCTAGATTCAGTAATATGAAGTATTTGGAGTATTTCCTTTATCAAAAGCTTTCTATACATTAAAGTTAATACTGTTTTAATTTGTTTATTTTAACTTACACGCAGATCATGAAATTTGAACTGTTGTGTTTGTAAACTATGCTCACAGTATGCACTACTGATAATATTATTGTTTGTTCCTTTCAGTTAGATGTAATCATAGCAGACCTGGATGGAGGCACAATTAAAATTCCTGAATGTATTCATCTTTCTCAGCTACCGGAGCCACTGCTACATCAGACACAAATGGCGCTTTCTCTAGTATGTTTTGATACAAACTCCATTTTCTATCCTCTCACCTATTTTTAAAGAATGAAAGATTAATTTCAGTATTAACTTGCTTTCAAACACATTGGAAATGTGAGATTTAAAACTTCGATTCCTTTCGAGATTATTCCTTTGAGAAAAATTTATTATCTGAAGTTACAGTTAATATCATCAGTATTTTACTACTAAAATATTTTTTCACTGTTCAAGAGGAAGTTAGTGATTTTTCCTTCCTAATACTGACTTTTTTAATGAGGGTTCAACCTCAGTGTTTGAGCAGAATTATTACTATTAATTTTAGCTTCTTTTCTGTTTTTATAAATTCATTTCAACTGTACATTGTCTTGACCAATTAGTCTTGAAGTGTATTTGTATGATGCCCCTATATCAATATTCAAGAATGATTGATTATATGTTAGGGAGTCACCAGAAAAAAGTAGTTCAGTTTGTCTTTTTACTCTTATAGTCATAAGTTAGAAAACACCTTGTTTGGAGGCTTCTGAACAAATCTTCTTATGTTAAAGAGAAGGATTTTCTGTCTGTTAATCTGTTTCAGATGAATCAACTCTAAAATCCCAAACTATATTGATTAGCTTCATTGACTGTAATAGGAGTTTTTGATAACTAGCTCACTAATAAAAGCCTGAAGCCGTGAAATTAACCCTACCTTTATTTCCTTGCAGTCTTCATAATTTAACTCAATCTATTATTTGAGATACTTAATACCAGTGAATATTAATTTGAGAAGGAAAAAAAATTAATTTGTCCTTTTCTCAGCAAAATGAGGGATAAATTTTGTTTAAAAAATTCTCTAGGTTTTGCATCCTGATTTGGAAACAGCAGATTACGCATTCCCTCCCCCACGAACAGCTTTATCACACTCAAAAATGCTGGTAAGATTTCTGTGTTCTGTCTGACTTTCTTAAGTAGAAAACTGTTGAAATTTTAGACTAACTTTCTTTTAAGAATTTCTACTTTGTATTTTCTTTTCCATATCCTTTATAGTATTATTGGTGGACCAAAGAAATGACATTGGACTTTGCATTCTGCCCTCTAATAGCATTCTAATGGGTTAGAAGTTTTTATAAACATATTTGTATTAATATGAAAGCACCTTATTTTCTTTTAGTATTGTTGTCTGTTGAGTTAAATCTGTGCCTTCTCTGTCTTGTAGACCAGTACAGCTGCAGAATTTTACACTAGTGGACAAACTGGTCTTTTTGTGTGTGTGTAAATGTTAAAATTAAGTCTGTAAGACACCCCACCGAACCAAGAAAAAAAAACCAAAACCTCTCACAAACATTAAAAATGTCATTCAAGATCTAGATTTTAGAGTAAATATGAGTAAAGATAGAAGTGGTAGTTGTGTCAGCACAACATATGTCACTGGTTTTACAATAATAATTATTATTATTATGCATTGTATGCTTGGACATATTGGGAAAGGAGTTGTGGGTTTTTTTAACATTGGATTTATCTTTAATAAACCACAACCTGAATGAAACAATATATAATTGTCTGTACTAAAAAAAGTCTATTGAAAGTTTTCTACTAAAATCTAGTTAATTTAGATTAAGAGTAGTTGTGAAGCTATGATAACTTAACAACTTGATAAAGTTGCTGTTTATAGCTTGTAGAAGTCTCTAGAATTGAACATGAGTTTAACTAGAATCCAAAAGCCAGTTCAGTGTAAGAACACAGGTTGGGTATTTTGTGTAGGTATATTCAAAAACGTAAAACTCTGAAGTGGTACAATGTATTTGTTGTTCTTATTTCTTGCTTTAAGATTGGTTTTTGTTATTGCTGAAGACAGAAAATGTTACCCAGATGGGAATTTTTGTTAAATCTGAAAGATACGGCCATGTTTTCAAGTGGTCTGTCAGTAGTCAGGGTACAAATGTACCTGTTAAAATCCTAGAGAGCAGCCTGGACACAAAGAAAACGGTAATATCTTTCAGTAAAGTGAGCTTTTACAAAATTAATTTTAAAACAGAATAACAGCGATCATGTTCCAGAGAAGAATAAACAGACATCTAGAAAAATATTGCAATAGGACAGCTTTATAGAATCTTGTATATGCCTGAACTTATTTCTTTAAAAAATCGTTACAAGCTTTAACATACTGTATTTGCTTGTTGATTGGCTGATCAGCTGTTTACCGAGTTCATTAATCTAATATTCTTTGCTCCTTGTAAGTTTTAAAGTTAGAGTTGGTTTTAAAAGACCTTTGAGACACCATAAAACTTGAGGTCATAAAACAATTTTTAGGCAGAGTCCGAGTAGGTACCTGAGCTAAGATAAAATAACGTGGGTGGCACACAATTTGATCGGTCTTTAGTTGCATCTGGGCCAGCTGAAGATGTCACTGCCCCAAGTCTGCCCCCAACTGTTCATATCATTTCCATTAACCCATAGATGTAAGCACTTCCTTACTCATTTAAATCAAAATAAACCAGGACTTTAAAGATCTACCATTCTAAACTTTTTAAACTAACCCTGGCTTACTTTGGCTGCAGTAGATTGACAAGTGAAGACACGAGTTGGAAGAGTCCTGGACAAGTAGCAGAGCATGACTATGATGATGCCTGTGATGCTCAGAGCCTGGTTCCCCTGGCAGCAGCAATGCCAGCTTAGGCTCCTGTGGTTCCTTGCCGCCCCTGTCCACTCCAATGGCACTGCTAAAACAGTATAATAAATCCCGGCTAAAATACCCTCTTTCCTTTATTTAGCATCAGTTTTCTCTCATGGCAGTGCCTTCATGTGGTTCACCACATGACAACAGTTATATTTGCATTGCCCAGAGGCAGTTGTGCAGGTGTAGAAAAGAGCAGTGGGAGTGAAGGGGTGAATATGTACTAAATCTATCATTGCCGTCTGAGGACAGATCAGTGAAACTGTAGCCTCGTATAACTTCATGTGTGTACAAGTATCTCCACTTCGTATGCTACACTGCTGCATCGTTTGAATTTATAGGCGTTTCTCAGATAGCTTTATACAAAGCGTAGAAAAGTTTAGTATACGACAGTGTTTTGACAGCATGTTCAATTACTGCTTACAGGATAAAGAAGTGCGAGCAATCTTCCTTAGGCTATTTGCACAACTTTTCCAAGGATACCGGTCATGTCTTCAGCTGATCAGAATTCATGCTGAACCAGTAATTCATTTCCACAAGGTAAAAGAGAAGCAGTTATGTATATTTGGTTAATATTCACTTGTGTCATGTTATTCCCATGAGCTTGCCTTTTGAACAAGTATTCAAGTTTGAAAAAATAACATAAAATATGTGATAAGCATATCATTTTGACATAATGCAATATCAGTGTATTTCAGAGGGACTAATTACAGGGGACAGTAATGAAATGTGAAACAGTTAACATTAAAGTTTAATCCAAAGAAACATTTGAGGAATCGTTAAGGAATTTGAAAATATATGTATGTAATCAGAAAACAATACTTGAAAAGTACTAGTTTTCTCTTATTGCCTGTGAGATCTAGAAAATGTGTGCATCAAACTTCCTGTTACATCATTCCTGAATTCAGGTATAAAAAGATACTAGGTAATAGAAAAGATTTCATTAGAAAGTACCACATATAAGCTGGTGAAAATATTTAACTGCTAGTACATAAATAGTTGGGTGTAGTTTTGATACTGATAATATACCTGCATTTTTTCTATCTTTATTGCAGGCAGCCTTCTTGGGGCAGCGAGGCTTGATTGAGAATGACTTTCTAACCAAAGTTCTCAATGGAATGGCATTTGCTGGTTTTGTGTCAGAGAGGGGTCCTCCCTTCAGAACCTGTGATCTTTTTGATGAGGTGAAAACTTTTTCTGTCTTTTCATGGAAATTAAAATGTACCTGTGATATTTCAGCATGTGAAAAACTATTGAAATGCTTCTGAATCCTCACTGTTTATTATATAAAGTTTGTACTAAACTTCCCTGTTCTTATTTTCTACTAAGCATACGTTTCTAGCTTACTTCCATAAAATTATGCCCTGCTCATATGTATGAAGTTAAACAGTTGTATAAATCGTGGTAATCCTGTTCCTGTTGTCAGGTTTGGAACTTCATAATGCATCACATATGCTAGTACAGAATTATTTTGTGTAATTTAATTACAGTCTTAGAAACATTGAAAAAGTAATTGAGAAATATTAAATTAAGTACATACCCAACAATGTAAACTGGGACAAACATTTTTTTCTTTGAAAAAGTAGTGCCATATTTTTACTGTATTGGCTTTTATTTGAATGTAGAGTAAAAATAGAGTTTGGTATTAATTCTGCATAGTAGTAGTATAGATGAGAAATATGGATTGTGGTATTAGAAATGTTAAAAGAATGCTTTAGGTATGTAGGACTTTCTGTGTTAGGTAGGGCTATAAAATCTGGTAACAGAAGCTCTATAAGAAAGTGAAAATGTCTCATGTTCCAGAGCAATGTGACATTGCATATTTTTCAGTGTTCCATTTTCTTTGTTCAATTTCAGTTTAAGGTTAACATTTTATAACTTCAATACAAAATAAATTATTTTTATTTGAATTATCAACATTTTTTTTCCTGTTTTAAAGTTGGTAGCGTTTGAAGTCGAAAGAATTAAAGCTGAGGAAGGTAATCCGCCAAAAATGATAAAGCATGTTAGAGAACTTGCAGAACAGCTCTTCAAAAATGTAAGTTTACTATACCTGCTGCACTTTTAGAGTTGAGATAGTAGCATTGAAATTTCTTATTTCTAAGATTGATCCAGTATCTGAAAATGGAAATGACTGCTTGTGGTAGTCATCATCTGCATTATGACAAAAGACTTTGGAACTTTAAATGTCGCCAATTTTGCATATGTGAAGGAAGTTCAGTATGGTAATATTGATTTATTAATGCTAATATTGATTTACATATAGCTACTGCTACTTAGTGTTTTATTTTCTCAGTGTGTATTCACTTAATGTATATAAACTGTTATTTTCTCTGCTGCAATCTGTCAATGCCAAATACATCTCTTTTCTTGCCTATCAACACTTTTGCATATGAAAAACGTACATCCGATTTGGCATAATGTATACTTTCAGCAGATCTTTCCTGCTGTGCAACCCAGTCCCCATGATTTGTATGCTCAGCAAGCACTATTTCATTCCTTACAGCCTGTTTCTTGGACTCTTTAGGTTTCCTAGAATACAATTTCCAGTTTCATTCTTGCCTTCCTGTCATGCCTTTATGTTACATGGTGCTTTTGTAAAATCTCTTACCATTCCGTTATTGGGGTTTTTTTGTTGTTGTTTATTTCTTATCAGCTAATCTCCCCACCCTCCCCACCCCATACTTCCTGCAGTCGTTCAGACTCCACAGCGCAATATCTATTATGCAGTCACTTGGCACCTTTATTGCCCTTTCTTTTCTATATCCCACTTCTCCAAAACTATGATTTACATCTATTCTTCTATAAAAAAGACCAAAAGAATTACCAAGTACTGCTAAATTCTGGGGTGTTTGGGGCGGTGGGGAGAGGTTGGATTGTGGGTGTCTTTTTTTCCAAAATGAGTTGCCTTTAGGCATTTGTTAGTGTCAATGCAATCTTTGTTTGGGGTAAAATTAGTATCTTTTCCGTAGGAAATCCCAAACTTTACAACCAGTGCATTCATCAGTCTTTTGTATCAGTACATTTTGGGTGGACAAATACATCTATGTATTTCAAGTAAATAGAATGTGTGAATAGTAAGGTGTGGGAAATGAGGTTAGTCTGGCTTTAATATTGTCCTTCGTTGCAGAATTTGTTTGTCTATCTTCAGACACACTCATTCACTCACTCGCTCCATCTCTCTTTTCCTCTGAAATTGCTAAATAACTGTTACACCTTTTTTGAAAGAAAGAATTGATACACATTTTAATCTACTTTGTTGATAGTAGACCTTAGAAGAGAGCAAATACATCTTTGTGGACTAAAACCATTTCACATTTAAAAATGTGTATGAAGTGTTGTCTCGTCTGTATGTGGTGTAGCATACTTATTGGAATATCTTAATGCTGATATCCATACACTGATACTTCAGACTTACCATAAGAGAAAGTATGTAGTGGAAAAGGAAGAGAAACATCATTCGTCGGAATATTTGTTACATAGATTCATTTAATCTATGAGACTTGATCTGTAATGAAACATTATTTATTCCATGGTATACCTCCTCATCCTATAGCATTTTTTTAATGATAAGTGCTGATGGAATCATCTTCTATTTTGATCTAAAAATAAGTTACTGGAAATAAAAACTTCTGAATAATTATTAAATTCTCTTCTACTGATTTAATAGTGGGGCTATACATAGCAACCTGCATTTTCTGAATTCACGTCTTTCAGGTTAACACTGTCAGAAGGTATATTAGTTGACAGTTCTGCGACATTCAGAATGGTTAGTTTCATTAGAAAGCCAATGGGCAATATTAAAGTAAACTAGTCTGGTTCTTTTTGATCAGATGGCAGAGATGAGTGAATTCAAACTTGGGGAAGATATAGCAGAAAAAATGAGGAGGCATTGCACTAAAGTTTCTTTAAATCAATCTGTCTTTTAGAAGTTTTGATTTCCCAAGAGCTAGGGCTGTAATGTTATAAGCATATGGTTACTGTGGTACTATCCTATAAACATGGGAAATCGCTGCAAACAATATAATTGTTATTATCATAGATTCACAGAGTCATAGCATCATTTAGGTTGGAAAAGACCCTTAAGGTCATTGAGTCCAACTGTAAACCTAACACTGCCAAGTCTACCACTAAAACATGTGCTTAAGCACCACATCTACACGTCTTTTAAATACCTCCAGGAATGGTGACTCCACCACTACTCTGGGCAGCCTGTTCCAATGCTTGCTAACTCTTTCAGTGAAGAAATTTTTCCTAATATCCAATCTAAACCTCTCCTGGCGCAACTTGAGGCCATTTCCTCTCGTCCTATTGCTTGTTACTTGGGAGAAGAGACCAACACCCACCTCGCTACAACCTCCTTTCAGGTACAGCAATAAGGTCTCCCCTCAGCCTTCTTTTCTCCAGGGTAAACAACCCCAGTTCCCTCAGCTGCTCCTCATAAGACTTGTGCTTGAGACCCTTCACCGGCTTTGTTGCCCTTCTCTGAACATGCTCCAGCACCTCAATGTCTTAACTGTAGTGAGGGGCCCAAAACTGAACACAGCATTCAAGGCGGGGCCTCGCCAGTGCCGAGTACAGGGGGATGATCACTTCCCTAGTCCTGCTGGCTACACTGTTTCTAATACAGGCCAGGATGCTGTTGGCCTTCTTGCCCACCTGGGCACGCTGCTGGCTCACATTCAGCTGGCTGTTGACCAACACCCCCAGGGCCTTTTCCGCCAGGCAGCTTTCCAGCCACTCTTCCCCAAGCCTGTAGCGCTGCATGGGGTTGTTGACCAAAGTGCAGGACCTGGCACTTGGCCTTGTTGAACCTCACACCATTGGCCTCAGCCCATTGATCCAGCCTGTCCAGATCCCTCTGTAGAGCCTTCCTACCCTGAAGCAGGTCAACACTCCCACCCAACTTGGTGTCATCTGCAAACTTACTGAGGGTGCACTTGATCCCCGTGTCCAGATCATTGATAAAGATATTAAAAAGAAGCAGCCCCAATACTGAGTCCTGGGGGACACCACTTGTGACCGGCCACCAACTGAATTTAACTCCATTCACCATCGCTCTTTGGGCCATCCAGCCAGGTTTTACCCAGCAAAGTGTACACCTGTCCAAGCCATGAGCAGCCAGTTTCTCCAAGAGAATGCTCTGGGAAATGGTGTCAAAGGCTTTACTAAAGTCTAGGTAGACAACATCCACAGGCTTTCCCGCATCCACTAAGGGGGTCGCCTTGTCATAGAGGGAGATCAGGTTAGTCAAGGAGGACCTGCCTTTCCTAAACTCATGCTGACTGGGCCTGATCACCTGGTTGTCCTGTAGGTGCTGCGTGATGGCACTCAAGATGATGTGCTCCATAATCTTCCCTGCACTGAGGTTGGGCTGACAGGCCTGTAGTTTCCCAGATCCTCCTTCTGGCCCTTCTTGTAGATGGACATTACATTTGCTAACCTCCTGTCAACTGGGACTTCCCAGGTTAACCAGGACTGCTGATAAATGATAGAAAGTGGATTGGTGAGCACTTCTGCCACCTCCCTCAGTACCCTTCAGTGGATGCCACTTGGCCCCATAGACTTGTGTGTGTCTAAGTGGTGTAGCAGCTCACTGACCATTTCCCCTGGGATTATTGGGACTTCATTATGCTCCCTGTCCCTGTCTTCCAACTCAGGGAGCTGGGAACTCAGAGAGCAACTGGTCTTACTGTTAAAGGTTGAGGCTAAGAAGGCATTAAGTACCTCAGCCTTTTCCTCATCTTTTGTCACTGTGTTTCCCCCTATACCCAATAAAGAATGGAGCCCTCCTTTTGTTGCTAATGTATTTATAGAAATGTTTTTTATTGTCTTTTACAGCAGTGGTCAGATTAAGTTCTAGTTGGGCTTTGGCTCTTCTAATTTCCTCCCTGCATAGCTTCATGACCTCCTTGTAGTCCTCCTGAGTTGCCTGCCCCTTCTTCCAAAGGTCATAAACTCTCTTTTTTTTTTCCTGAGTTCCAGCCAAAGCTCTCTGTTCAGCCAGGCTGGTCTTCTTCCCCGCCAGCTCATCTTTCGGCACAGGGGGATGGCCTGCTCCTGTGCCTTAAAGATTTTTTTTCTTGAAGAATCTCCAGCCTTCCTGGACTCCTTTGCCCTTCAAGACCGCCTCCCAAGAGACTCTGTCAACCAGACTCTTAAACAGGTCAAAGTCTGCCCTCTGAAAGGCCAAGGTGGCTATTCCGCTAACCCCCCTCCTTACTTCTCTGAGAATCAAAAACTTATCATTTCGTGATCACTATGCCCAAGATGGCCTCCAACCATCACATCATATCACATCAGTATTATGATACTAAATTACTCCAAAGGAGGTGGTGTACATTTGTATTTATTTTCTAGTGGATATAGATCCTTTTTAAAATGAAAGAGCCTATAAAGCATAAGTGAATGTGCATATGTGCAACTTTCCACTTACATTACTTCTTAAAATCAGTGTCAAAACTAATTTATTTTAGTCTCTTGTTATGATGCAATTTATTTATACTATTGTGATTGACCTGCTATTTCATTACCACTAAGTCAATGACTTAGTGTATTTAAAAGCCAGATTTTTAGTAGTTGCGTATCAAGCTGTCTTTGAATAAAGCACTGTGATGAGTAACATTGCTTCTGTAAGTTATGCCTAGAGCTGTCTCATTTTAAACTCACTGCATGACATATTTTGACATCTTGTTCCACAGTTTAAATAGTCATCATATTGTAGCTGTAACAGTCTAGATACATATAAGAAACAAGGATTGTTAGGGAGAGATAGTGTTTGTATTAGTCTTGCTGGTACAAGTGGAAAATCTAGATAAGTTTTTGGCATATATTGCTTCAGTAGTTGAAGACGTTAGACCTACATTCCTAATAGAATATGCAGCTGAGATTAGGTTTGTGATGGCCAAAATTAAAGTAACTCTTTCTGTATCTTTCCTCTGGATCTCTTTTCTCCGTGAAATGGAATGTGGAATAGTTATTCTCCCTTTCTGGCTTTTTCTGTTATATGTCATCTGTTAGCCCCTGCTGAGACTGTGTTCCCGTTCCCTTCCTTGCTGCTTCTGGCATCTGCTCCTCTTATCCCCCTAGTTAGATTTTCGCTTGTTTCATTAAACTTGCCTCTGCAAAGAATTTGTATGGGGAAGTAGCTGGTTTGTTTTGACTGCTATTTCTCAAGTTGATGCATTTGATCTCCTTGTTGCCTTTTGCTCCCATAAATGTAAGTATCAAGCTAGCTCCTGTTTAAAAGTTTTATTGCAAGCTGGTTGTGCTTCTATAACAGAAACCTAACTGATTGAGTAGCCCAATTTGGCAGGGGTAAACAGCGGTAATAAGTAACAGCGTCAAATTGGATAACAGTAAATTCAAACATGATTAATGATAACCCCTGGTATATGAATGAAGAGTTGAAAATATCCTGTTTTGTTTGATTGATCATTACGCTCCTCAAGATGTCAGATGTGATCCTGTGAATGGTAGTAGAATCCTCATGGAACACGTAGTTCTCAGCTGTATTTTGGAAAAGGTACAACCTTACATCAGAAAAAAATACCCAAACAGGAAAGATTATCAATGATTGAGGAAAAAAACTGAAAGAAATGGCGAATTTTCATATCTTGCTCTCTTCAGGGTATTTTTCTGGAAAGTGTGTTTTAAACAAGCTGAAATCAATGTGGAGGCAGTTGAGTGAAACTTAGCAGCTTGTGATGTACATGGTCTTTCCAGTTGCTGAACACCAAAGGCAGAAGATGCCTGTTCACATATAGGAACACATATTGCCCTGATACTGCTTCTGGTATTGACAAATGCCAGCAGAGCTTACCTACATAGAGCATGTCTTCACATACCCCACGTAGAGTCACGTCTCTGTTGGTACAGGGTGTATTTTGCTAATGTCTCCAGTATTGCATGATAATGTCAGGATCAAGACAAGTATAATAATTACATAGTAGCAAATGCAGCAATTATTTTGGTAAAACAAATACGTCAGTGTTCTGCAATGTGAAACTGATTTTTTACATTTTTTTTAATTCTGAAGACCTCTGCAAGAAAACCCAAAAGCAAGTATAAAAGCTTTCTTTGTGGCTGCTTATTACATTTTCTTTTAAAGAAAAAGAAAACAAAGACTGTAAAAGAGTGCGTAAAAAATCATGTAGGCAAACATTTATTTCCCCAATGGAAATACTGGTAGTTTTGCGACAATAGAAATCTTTTCTGTCCTTTGAGAACACCCCAAAATCTGATGTGACAGCTTTTTTTCCTTTCCTTGTAGTTTAGGCTCATCGTTTACTCTCTGATCACCTATACTAACTTCTTTCTTTTTTTTTTTTAGTGCAAACAGTGAGCTGTGTGACATATTTTTATGGACATACAGAAGATAGAAAATTCGTCCCTAATGAGGGACAGCCATAGTTTGATACAAAACAGTGCAAAAATGATTTTTCACTTCATAGTCTTGATCAAGATGAGAATATTTCTCAGTACTTGGTGAAGAGATTATTATGTTTTAATATTCTTCAACCCTCTCTCAAACGAAGAGGTTAATTGTCAAACTAAGTTCTGTTCAGGTCTTAAATATTTATTAAGCAGTATAAAATCAACCGAAGTTAAGCAGTGATTTTCTTTTCCTCTCTTTCTTTTTGAATTTTTCATGTTGACAGAAATAATTTTATAAAAGCATTTAACAAAGTTGGAAGTATTACAGATAATGAATCAAGGGTGATATGAATATGAAACACGATTATTAGTCAGCTGCATTAGATACTTGGCTTCTTAATCTTTCAGGTATGACAGGTACACAAAACATCTATAAGATTGGATGAGACAGATGGTAACACTACATAACACATTTTTCTGTAACTTCTTGCTTCTGACCTGCAGGAGAATCCAAATCCCCACATAGCATTCCAGAAAGTGCCACGGCCCACGGAGGGTTCCCACTTGCGGGTTCACATCCTCCCTTTCCCCCGGATCAATGAGTGCCGGGTGCAGGAGCTCCTCCAGGAAGGCCTCGCAAGGAGTCAGGGTGCCCCCCCTGCCACCCGTGGGGACAAGAAGTGCGTTGTTCCAGCAGGTCCCCCTGTTGGTATGTTTATTTGTTCTCCAACTTACCGATTTGTCATCCTGTCTCATGAGTTGAATATATAATTAGCATGGCTGCAGTGTGTTGCTCCCGATTTCAGGTTAATACAGTATTTTTAGTAAATAGTAGTAGTAAACTTTAGTACATAGACTTCCCTGTTTGCCTTTGCAATTTAAAAAGCCCTTTTGCATCAGCCTTTACTAAGAAGTGAAACATCCAGAGTATGAGTGGCATAATTACTAATAACAAAAAAGGATTTGATTTGAGTTAAATTGAATTATTAAATTAGATATTGTCTACTCATCTAGGTCTGATGAATGTCACTGCAGGTTACTTGTAGGACTGGCTGAACCAAGCTTTGAACTGTTAGGGTTTCTTGTTTAACACTAGTGGAAGACATTTAAATTACTAGAAAAAGGCAAGGAACAAACAGAGCATCTGTCTCAAAATAAATATACCTATATTTAAGTATAAAGAACAGATGTAGATGTTGTAGGCCTGTCAATTTCATTTTAATGCCGGAAAAATTCCATTAGTCATATTCATCAGTGTGAATGATGGCGTAAACAAGTATGTTTAGTAAACTTTCAGAACACACGAAGCTGGCAGAGCTTGCAAAACTTTTTAAGGATGGGATTAGATTTCAAATCAGTCTTGAAAAATTAGAGATCTAGGCTCTGTTGAATTTTTCTCTACTGTTTTTCTTCAAATAAGGTTTTGCACTTGCATAGGCATGATCAGCTGACTGGGCAACAGCTCTCAGAAATTAATTTGGGGATTATAATGATCTTAGGGCAAACATGACCAAACTATATCAAGCTATTGCAAAAAAGACAAACATTTTAGTACGATGTATAAACAGGAGTACAGTCAGTGAACTCCATGGAGAAATCCTTTCGTTGTACCCAGTAAGACCTCAGCTGGACTGTTTGTATCCATTTTTGGACACTGGAAGACTGTCTCTGGTTTTGGTTCTGTTGGAAGGAGTCCAGAAGAAAGCAACAAGAGTGACCAGCGGTCTGGAGAATGTGACCTACAAGGAAAGATGGAGAGTTGTTTAGACTGAAAAATAGAAGACTAAGGGAACACATAATAGCAGTGTTCAATTACATACAAGGCTGTTGGGAAAAAAAAAAAAAAGAAAGGGAATAATCTGGAGTGATAAGAAATAATGGGTTTAATTGCAGCACAAAACTAGAGTTATTTGTCAGGAAAAACTTGGTAAAATGAGGATTGTAAGTTGAATGGATTTCTTGTGAAGCCATGGAGTCTGTTATCACAGGACTTTGGGAACATATTAGACAAACATGAGAAATAACATAAATACAGTTGATCCTGTCTAGGGACAGTAGGATGAACTAGATGGCCTCTTGAGGCCCCTTCCAGGCCTGTTTCTCTTTGGGTTTATGTAAGAAGATAAATTCTATTCACCTGCCTTTGCTGTTGACTATGTCATTGAATCTGTCACTTATAGAAGATTTAAATAGTATGTGCTTGTGTTCTCTTGTCTTTCTTTAAAAGGCTAGATGCAAGCAAAGGTTTTGTTTCTTAGTAAGTTAATTTTTATGTCAAAGTTGGTTGTGGGGTTTTTTTTCAAGGAACAGATTTCATGCTTATACTCCCTATGTGTCAAAATTCTTGGATATTAGGAGCTCATTATTATCTACAAGAAGGGCATATTCTGCATTTGTATTCTATTTACTTGTCAATAAAGAGAAAAAGAGAATGTTCGTTCTTCCATTCTGAATTTTCTTGAAAATTCAGAGTGAAGCTCTGTAGTAAGAAAATAATCTTTAGATCTTAGCAAATTGGCATCTAGATAAGAGAACGGGTTTGTCAGGTTTATTCCATGTCACAGAATTCTTGGCATGGCCAGTGAATTCTTTAGGGAATAGTAGTTATCTGCTGCTACAAAATATGCAAGGCTACATAGTTCATTGCAGAACACACACACAACCTTTTTCTTTTATTATTAATTTGTACTTATTGATATATTTCATTAGTATGTTAGAAGTTGGAATCTCTTTGTTACCTGTATGACATGTAGAACAAGTAGTAAAGAGAATCAACTGCTCTCATTAAAATTCAGAGCACTCTTTTCAGGTAGTATAGGAAAACCAAAGATTTAGGATCTTATGTTCCCATCTGTATACGCCTACTAATGGTATTTGCTTAACAGAACAAAATGGAGGGCATGTTAAATTTTTCTTTTTTTTTTTTAAAGAACTTTCTGATATTCTTTGTGGCACTTGCAGAAGACATTTCACAGATGTATATTCTTCTTTTTCTTCGTTAGTTTCCATAATGGAAAAAGGAAGCACAGTTTTCAACAGTGCACAAAGGCTGGAAGTTGTTAGAAACTGCATCTCATTCATTTTTGAAAACAAATTTTTGGAGACTGAAAAGGTAATAAAATGAAGTTTTAACTTTCCCAAATAAGACTGTTCTGCTAATGAGCAAAGTACATTTTGAAGGCTTGTTTCAAATACTAATGATTAGTTTAACCATTTAAATGAAGGAAGTAAGCAATAAAACTAATCATGTAAATGCAATACTGTGTGTAATATGAAGCTAATGGATTTGAAAACCAGTTTGTAATACTACATGGGTGTGTTGATGCCCTTTTTGCTAACTTAGGTTACCATTATAAATAGTATTGTCCACATAATTTTTTTTAGAAAGGGGTATATATTGGTCTAGCAGTTTTAATTAGGAGGAGTGTAAACAAAAGGCATACATAGATGTTTCAGTGTTTGTCAACCAATGCTCTTTGAAATTTTCAGTACAGTAAATTTTCCTGGTTTTAAAAATCAATAATTTGATAGAACTCAGAGATGAATGTAAATATTTGGCATGTCTGTCTTCACTAAAATGTACTAGTGAGTTGTCATCCTTGACGTTCTTATTTTTTCAAATTAAGAAGTTGTCAGGTTTTGTAGATTCTATCCAAAGAGTTTTCAATTATTAATTTTGGACCAATCCCTCAAACTTACTCTCAAATCTAACTCTACATATGAAAATGACTGTCAAATTATTTTAAGAAATGTTTTGTTTTCTCAGAGAAGTATAACCTGTATATCTCCGAGGCTGTGCAGCTCAAGATAGAAAATGAGCATTTCTTGATTTACAAGCTATTTTGTGGAAATGCATATGGGAAAAGTCCTAATAAAATGTGTAGCTCTTTTTAAAGAATTTTGATGCATGTGTAACACAATAGTTTTTAACCTTTTTCAACTTACAGGCATTTGCAAAAACTTGAGTAGTTTTTTGTCCCCCTGCATGGTAAATTTGTCCTTAGACAATAGGCTGCCTTTTCTTATTTATCTTTTACCACCCATTAAATCTAGTCAAAGGGCCACAGTCGATAATCACTGATGTAGCACTTGCTGCATCGTTAAAACATTGGCATAAATATTATATTGGCACTGTTTTAGGGTAAACTGCGTAACAGTCTCGTGGCCTCATTGCTATGAGAGGTATGCCACTTCTAAAGCCATTTGTCATTCACTGCTTATCAAAAAACATGCTGGTTGGCCTTGATATGCTAACTTGAGACCTGGCCTGGCTGGTACAGAATAGAGCACTTGTTTTTTGTGCACAATAATCCATTTGTGATTTCACATCCATTCAATGCCTGTCCATATTCAATCATTTCTATTTACAGATGTAGGTGAGAAAAGCTCTTTAATGCATTTGAAAAAAAAATGGGAAAAAATTAATACTTAATGACTCAAGCTGAACCAACCATTATGTGAAAGTTTGATATTCAAGCTAACGAGTCATTTCCAAAGTTATTCTTTACTATACTGTCACTTGCAGTTTCTTAATAAAGAATGAATGATATTCAGTATGAATAGTGCCATTTAATTTCATTTTCATAAAGTTAGATTTTCTTGTCTCCAGACCCTGCCTGCAGCTCTGAGAGCCCTAAAAGGAAAGGCAGCTCGGCACTGCCTGACGCAGGAATTGGGCCTGCATGTTAAACAAAATCGAGCAATACTGGACCATCAGCAGTTTGACTACATTGTGCGAATGATGAACTGTGCTTTGCAGGTACAGTATGTGAAGGTTTTGTTCCTTGGTTGTCTTTGTTTTGTTATTATGATAAGCAAAAAATTGTTTAGAGTGATGCGGAGAAGCAAAATAATTAAATTATACAACCATGTACTACAATAATGTAGCAGATACTACTTGACAGTGGATTTAAGCTATTTTGTTGTTGAAAGGATAAAGGACAAAACACTCAGGTCTATACAGATCTGCCTGGAATGAAAAATAGAAAGAAAACTGTTCCCATTATTAGTAATTTAGATATAATTTAGTTTTGGTAAGTATTTAAATTATCTACCTCAATGGCTTTAAGTACTTTTTAAATGAGTGGGTGTTAGTTTTTCCAGGTAATTTTCAACTCTGAGCTCTAAAGTGTGTATTACCCACTGCTCAGTTAAAAAAAAAACATTTGTCCTCTTTGTCATCACAAGTGCGAACATACTTCAAGAAGAAAGCATACTTTCTGCTTCCATGGTTTAAGGTGGTAGTTCTACTTGTCACCGTGACGTCTTAGTTGGTCAGAGACTCACTGAAGGTGTTTGCATTTCATCTAAGTTATTCTACTGTTGAATTAAATAATTTTGTGCTGAATAAACATCAACATACGGTGGCAGCTATGAGAGTAAAATATGTGGATGACTTCATTTGACTTTCACTCGAATAATTATTCTGTTTTAGATTTACTTGTTGGCAATTCATTGGCAGAAATAATTTATAGACATCAGTGGTTTTGGTCTGCTATCTGAGAATATAGTAGTATGTTTCTTAATTTGTAATGTGATCACATTTAGTTATAATTTGCCTTTTTGTGGCCCCGTCTAAGTTCTTTTATCAAATTAGGGATTTGATTGAGACATTGGTGTTTTTACTCCACTCTCCTTTAACCTAAAAACTGTTGAAATTATTTTGCTGCGGTTTGACCCATATTTTTTAAAAAGTGAGTGCTAAATACAGTTTTAACTTAAGTATAGAAATAAATTAACATTGACTGAGCAAATGCTACCTCAGATCACCATCAAATGTAAGTTTTGTTGTCTGGTGTAGTTCTTGTTTGTTCACAGTAGATGTGTTTCTACTGTTTGGAACAAAATTCAGCTTTGCCTGAGCAGTGGTCTTTGGATTAAAATTACCTGCAGCTAGCAGATGAAAACTGAAGTCAACTGGCTAAAATTGCACAGCATGTACCAGAGTGTGCTTTTTTGGCACAGGCATTGGCCTTTTCCAAGATCTAAGTTTAGCCTCAGAGTTGGAAGAAAAGTTGAACTTATCTGTGAAACTCTGCCCAAAATCGTGACCAATGGAATACTGCACCTGCTGTGTATTCCAGAGTTAGACTTTTTCTTTCAAACCAGAAAACAGAATTGTCTAGATGTGCCACAGGTTTTGCTTCTACTTTTTTGATTGTTCCTGGGATAAAAAAATCGAGATGTTTGTAGAGAATGGGAATGAAATACAAATCCCCTTTATTTGCTATATCTTAGTACAAAACAGATGGCAGGAGAAAATGGGGAGTTGAGGAAATTTCCTTTGCTGAGGAAAGAAATACTGACATCACCTTTTAAAAAGCAATAAAATCCCATTTTTCTCTGGGGAATGTTATTTTTCTTCCCAGTGATTTGAAGACACAAGAAGGACCTTAATGTTTATAGAAATGAATATGTCTGAAGTCTTGTTGAAGTTAAAATAGAATGTTTTTATTTCGCAATAAAGCGAGCAAATATAATTCAAATCATACAGAGGAAACAGATCAAGGAATGAGGCACAATTTTTAGTGCCTTTTTTCCCCCCCAACATTATTTTCATATCTTTGAAAACAAAATGGAAATTTCCATCTCTCAGGAGTAAGCTTGGCCGATATGAAAACATCTGAACTCCAGACACTGGGCAGCTATTTAGAAGCAAGTGTACATCCACTTTTATGACATATGAAATTATTTATTAAGATAAAAGTGTGATTTATAATTTGTCTATCCAAGTTGTTCAACTGTAATATTTGGAACAACGTGTAAATTGGAGCTTCCCTGTATCAGTTAAATTAAAAAACAACATTATGAAGAATTTACTTAAGTTTGCCCTTGCTGCAGTGGGACTCGGCAGGTCAGCATTTTGCTGTAGAGACATGAATTCTGTTAGCTGTGTGTCATAAGACCAAGTAATTTAAACAGTGTCTGTTAAAAAGATACAAAAATATAATTTAAGAAATGTGGTCTTAACTGTAGATGTATTCAAGCTTTAGGGAAATACCACATTGATTATGATGGAATTTTGGGGAGAGAGTTAGATTGCAGTATTCCTTTAAGACCTCACTGAACTTTTGGAATTGTAGTAAGTGTCTCAGTCATACCACCAAACATCTCGTCACAGATTTTTCTGTTAAGGTTATTGAATATTCCCATTGGCTTTTGTAAGATACAAACCAAAATGTTGCTGTGGCCAGGAGGCATACAGCAGTTGATACAAGAGCTGAGAAGGGGCATAGGTGCCGGGCATAGTCGATAGGTTGGGCAGAGCCCTGGCGCTCTGCTCTCCGTGCTGGGTTGAGCTGGGTTGTGTGTACTGCAAGCCTGAGCCTGATGGTTTTCTCTGGGAAATCCCGGTTTCTGCTGGCTCGCTTGCTCATGCAGATAGGAAATATGATGCTCCCTGGCCACCAAACCTCTGCTACTGATAATGTGCATTGTTGCAAACCATGTGTATTTCAAGAGGTACAGGTTGGCCCTTTCTGAAAGTGTCTTTTGAACAAGAAACTCTGTTATTGGCACGTGCTGAATTCTTTGTCTTACTGGGAACAGTGCCACATATTACAAACCCAAGAAGATTGCATTCTGCGAGTTTATTGCAGATCCCTCCGTTACTATTCAAGATTTTCCTGGTTGTTTATTGTCAGGTTTTTTCTTTTAATAGAATGTATTCTCTTGTTTTACTGGAGTCCATAAAAATAAAGGTCAGATGCTATTTCAGAGCTTCTGTATACTTGTTTTGTGGATACAGAGTAGTACGTTAGCAAAATGCTAGTAATAATCCCGCCATGTACCTTGTTGCTGGTCTCACTAGATCTGGTGTGACATGCCTGCTACCACACAGTGCTTGAAAATAGATTGAGGAAGAGGAACAAAATATTCATACCATTGCTTCAAGTGAATTGCTGTTTTATTTCTGTGAAAAATTACTTAGACTGTATTTGCCCCAGTACCTGATCTCTAGCCATTTTGCAACTAGGAGGAAAAGAGGGTGGTATTTTACTGATTTCTCTAGAGACGGCAAAACTTCGCCTTGCCTCATCTCTGGTGTTCATCAGCTTGAATCTCTCTTATGAGGAAAGGCTGAGGGACTTGGGTCTTTTTAGTCCAGTGAAGACTGAGGGGGAATCTTATTAATTCTTATAAATACTTTAAGGGAGGGTGCAAAAATAATTTGCAATTACACATAAATTCCTATTTTAAAAGGTTTTTTTCTCTTTAATTTTCTGTAATTAAATTATTTTCTGTGACATTTCAGAAAAGACTACTTAACTTTTTTGCAACTAAAAAAATCTATTTTTTACCAGAGAAACACTTCTATGTAATTATGTTTTCAGCAACACATTATATTTTTAATACTCGTTAAGAAATACGGACGAAAAACATCTCAAGGCTCAATTTGCATACTGCTCCATTAATTTGTTACAAGCAAGATGACTTACCCAGATTTTCAGTTGTCTCTGGCTTTACTCTGGCAGTGGCAAGTGAACTCTGTATTTTGAAACACAGTAGCACTTAATTTGATAAAATGTCAGTAAGGGCAAAAAGAAGCCTGAAGACTGTAATTTCTTGCACTGTGTAGGTGGAGAGTACTTGATAATCAGAAACAATTTTTATATTAAAAAAGACATTCTAAGCAATTTGCATCAAATAGTTAACAGTAACAGTAAGGCGTCCTAAAACATTTTTTTTCTGGGAAAAGATTCTCTTCCGATAGTGCAAGACCGTGAACTAGTTTCCTTTGGTAGTTGGAACAGATAAAACTTTTTGTTTAAAAAGAAAAACTCCAAAACTACAATGCTGCAATAGAAGATTTCCTCTGTAAGATGTTGGTGAGTAATATTGCCTAACTGCACATGAATGTTTTTCTTTGGCAAATGTGGGTCAAATTGGAAAACGTGTGCCCCAGGCATCTGGAGTATTTAATCTAAATGTGGTTGGAGTGGGAATAAGGTGCATAAAACTGTTAAACACTTTCAAAATTGTGGTCTTTAGGTGTAGGAAAGGGGGGGGGGTCTTCTAATGATGTGATTTAATTTGACAACCTACAAAGTCATCAGTGCTATTTTAGGACTTGGTTTGCTCCAGTGTCACATCTGTGTGAATACATGTGTTCTACCAGTGTAACTGGGAGAATATCTTCAGTAGTAGAAAAATTATTCATCACTTTAGTGCTTTAGATAAATTCTAATAGATCACTACGGCATTCCATAGAGGCCATAAACAGATGTTTATCTTTCAAATAGAGTATGCTGAGTATTCTAAAAGTATACTTATACTATACAATATGAAAAACAACTGTAGGAAGTCTTAGTAGGAACCAGGGCAAAATTAAAAATTTAACCTGTGTTAGGTTACAACAAAGGTACATCTGGGCCAGTACCTGTTCTCCAGCAATGGCCAAAAGTAGATGAAAGATAGTGTTGATTAATTTGGCCTCTAGAATTTAACTTGTGACTCTTCTGGATTGCTTTGCTGTAATAAGGGCCTCTTTCTAGCACTTACTATACCATCTGTTGTGAAAGAAACTTTAATATACAAAATTAAAAACAATGGCATTCTATAAATAATATTAAATTTAATTTTCTTATGCAGATAACTTTTGTATTATATTTACCATCAGATAAAGTTTAAAAATTGTCAGTCACTTCTCAGAATTCAGAGGTTTGTGAATACTGTCCAATAGCAAGAAAGGTTTTATTACTCCTGAGAGAAAATCAGCCGTGTGTGCGTGTGTCATATGATTCAAATTCTTGGCAATATAAAGGTTAAATGAACTAGCATTTCTCATATTTTATGTTGAAAAATATGTTGCCAAAGGTCTTTATTTTGGAGGGTTATAGTAGGTTTCTCTCCTTTCACATTTTTATTTCATGGCCTGCCTTTTGTTACTCAGTTTGACTTGCATTCCTGAAAGTAGAGACACTCAGAAGTAATGTTTGAACAACAGCAGAATTTGAAAATATCTTAAGGTGTTTTAAAACATAGGAAATGTATCATGAAGAGAAATCATGGGAGTTTCACAGGGCCACACTTAATTCTATTAATTCATCAATTATTAACAATTTGATCTTTTTCATCCTGTTAGACATAGTCATGGTATTATTTAAGTGAAAGAAAGGAGATTCCAGTTTTTAAGGCTTGGACTTGAAACTTCCAGATTTAATTCCATATTTTAGTACAGGGTGGGGTTTTTTTGTCACTATGGGCACATCATATAGTTTCTGTGATCCATGTTTATTACCCAAAAAGTAGAAATAACGGGTTTTCCATCCTGCGGACTTTTCAGGGTCCCACCTATAATTTCTGGACTTAATAAAAGAAGCTGCTATTTCTGAATCTTTCTGATGATGTCTCTTTCCCAAGAAATTGTAAGGTACTAGAATATAGAATCATAGAATAGGGACCTTTAAAGGTGATCTAGTCCAACCCCCCTACAATGAGCAGGGACATCTTCAACTAGGGCAGTTTGGTCAGAGCCCGATCCAACCTGAACTTGAATGTTTCCAGGGATGGGAAACGTTCCACCTCTCTGGGCAACCTGTTCCAGTGTTTCACCACCCTAATTGTAAAGAATTTCTTCCTTACATCTAGTCTAGATCTTCTCTCTTATTGCAATAGGCCGTGCTAAAAAGTTTGTCCCCATCTTTCTTATAAGCCCCCTTTAAGTACTGAAAGGCTGCAATAACGTCTCCCCGGAGCCTTCTCTTCTCCAGGCTGAACAACCCCAACTCTCTCAGCCTGTTCTCATAGGTGTTCTACCCCTCTGAACATTTTCGTAGCACTCCTCTGGACGCTCTCCAGCAGGTCCATGTCCTTCTTGTGCTGAGAACTCCACAGCTGGATGCAGTACTCCAGGTCGGGTCTCATCAGAGAGCAGTAGAGGGGCAGAATCACCTCCCTTGAACTGCTGGCCACACTTCTTTTGATGCTGGCCAGGATACAGTTGGCCTTCTGGGCTGCGAGCGCACAGAGGTGTCTGGCTGATTCTGCATGTGTGTCCAGGCACCAAGATGGTTGTCTCAAGCTGCCTTAAACTGCCTCTGTGGTTTTAGTGAGGAATTTCTTTGATGGCTATGCAGCAGAAAACCATGCCTGCTTTTCACGCTGGCGCTGTGCCAGCAGAGGTGTTCAGGAATGAGCTCGTGTGTGGCTGGGCACTTCCTAATTGCTGTTTCCCTGCAGATTTCTGAGGTCCTACTTCTGGTAATCTGAAAGTGTTTGTGACTTCTGCTTGGACCCACACTCCATAACTGTTGTGCGAGACTGTTACTTAAAGAAAGAAAAAGAGAAGGATTAGCAGTAATGAGAGTCCCATGATGTGCTGTCCATACTTACGTCTGCTTTCAGCCTCCTTCCCTCTCAGCTACTCACCAGAACGGGTTGTGTTCACACACTTCCTTCTCCTCTCTATGTATACACGTATGCAGGTGCATACATGAGGCACAAGGGTGATACAGATATATATGTCTGCTATACAGAGCAATATATATATGTGTATATACATAAATATAAACTCAGTAGTAATGTAGATGTTAAAATAATCCCCAAGTCCCACTATGATCGGAGCAGCATGTCCGTAGTGTGAAAGAATGTGCGTCTCAAACATATGTCTTCAGGGCGCCAGTTGCGGGGAATCCCCTGGTTTGCCCCAGGGCTTTTTCTGCTGACATGAAAAGGGATCAAAAATACCAGAATTAAAATGTGATAGTGCCCTTCTTTCTGTTGATACAACTTGTTTTCTAGACTGCAGGGTGTGGAGATATTGATTATACCTTCATTATGTTTCTATGCAGTTATTAGAGCAAGATTCAGCCTTGTTATAAGGGTGTCCGCTTAACATTTTATTACAAATATCAAATGGGGGGGGGGGGGGGGGGGGCGTATTGGTTTTAATACAAGAATAAGCAGAAATACGTGTGAGCAGCTGTGACCAGCCCAGGGTGCCCAGCTGCCCCTGCTGCCCACCACCTCTGTCATGTCCTCACTGGGGTACTGTGCAATCAACAGCAAGGCCCTGAAGCAAAGCAGCAGCAACAAAAATAGGTATGTTAAGAGCTGTGGTAATCTTTAAGTGCTTTTAGCATATTTTAGCAGATTTTATGTGGCATTTACATAGCAATGTAGGCAATTTTAGAAAAAAAACCAACCATAGGGTCTGGTATCCAAACTGCAGACAGCTGGTCTGTGTCTGGGTTACATTGATTTTGGTCAGGTTGAATCTGATAGATAGGTAAATAAAAATGTGATAGCCTTTTGGACACAAACATAAGCAATAGAGCATCAGGCCCCGAAAGACGGTGTCCCACCAAGTAGCCTCCTGGCAGGGCTAAGGAGAGTGATACAAACCCACCCGTCCTGGCTGGGTCTCTGGGAGGTTCGTCTGCTGGAGCAGTCTTTACTCTTAATAGGCGTCTCCTGTCACTGGCCTTTGTTCAGTCCTCCTATATTTGCTGCTAATGCAGGGCATGCTCGCGTGTGTTTGCTCACACATAGGTATCTTATTGAAACCATGTAGCTTCTTGGAGCGTTGACGTGGTAGGCTCTGACTGCTCTTAAGTGTTCATTACTGTTAAGTGTGGCCTTGTGGTTGCCAAGTCTTCCTAATAACTCTGTGTTCTAAATATTTTTGGTTGCCTTGATGAAAAGCAGACATGTGCTTGTACGCTACTCACTGCTGTAAATAAAACGAGTCTGGTTTAGGAATTGTGTTGTACTGCTGCGTAGTTGCTCTCTAGCCTGCCTGTGAAAGATGTGGACTGATGAAAGGTAGTAAAAAAGAAAAAAAAAAAAGGTCTTGGAAAGAATAGGCGTTTTGCTAATAGAATAAGTTACATGAAATCAATGACTTTTGTTTTTACAAGTTTTATATTTAATAAATATATGCAAGGAACACCTGGAATTTTGTCTTTATTTTAAATTTTATGTATGTCTATAACATCTATTTCAGTACAAGTACATAATTCCATGTAGATTTGTGTATAACAGTTATGTATGTGTAGATGCGCTTAATCTGTTTTGAGTGTCATTTTATGTATACAGTAAGTAACAAAATATTATACAGTGTTGATGTACTCTACCCATTCAGTGAACGTACCTCTGTGGCTGCCCATATGCACACGTGTATTTAGTGTTAGTTCAGTCTTTTATTACTAAAATGAAGGACAAGAGTTTGCTTGTCTCATGTGGTCTTACTCTGGTGTTGCCCGACTGCACTTCACCCTTCAAATAACTGTTAAACCGAGGTGTAGTAGAGGAGCTGAAGTGGAATGCTTTTCTGCTCCGTGGGCAAGGTGTGTACTCCATTCATCGTTGATGGTACTTAACTTACTGGAAGAACGTGCCATATAGAAGACTCCTTTGTTGCTTCTATAAGGAATTTTATAAAGTTGTCTATTTTTAAATGTTTCATTTTGCTGGAATTTGCATAAAACATGCCAATGTAATATCATCATCTTTTATTTATTTTTCACATACAGTAATTGCTAAAACAGAAAGAACATTGAAATATATTCAAAGTCTTCTAATCATTTGGTTGCTATAATGTTTGTATATCCTTTGGTTTAAACAATTGAAATCTTGGCAGCTTGTATTCAAAAACTGAAGTGCGATGTTGAGATAAATACCATAAAGCTCAGGCTGGTTCTGGGTTTTGTCAATATTTTGTGTAAAGTTTGACAAATGCATTAATATGACAAAGATAAAATAATGAGCGTATATGGCATTTTTAGAATTATTTTGAAGGAAAAAAGCATAATAATCTATTTCTTTACAGTATAGACCTACCTATACTGTTACATAAACAAAAAGCATGTGAAGTTGTAGAACAAAACCAGAAAATAAAGGGGTAAACAAAAGAATGTTTGACAATCTACATATGTTGTAAAAAATTCTTGTAGCTGTTGACATTCATTTTCAATATTATAGCCCAGATTTATGACTTACATGAATTGTCTTTTAGAAAGCATGGGAAAATGCCATGTTAGCATGCTATGGTGAAGATTACTTTTAGTAATTCTCCCCCTCCTCCCATACACAGGGAGGGGGCAGGTTTTGCTGTCTAGTGATCCAGCAAAGTGTTTAAAAATAACTTTAATGTCTACAGATAAAAAAAACAAACAAACAAAAAAATTCATCCCACCAACCTCCTTTGCTGCCTCTCCCCCAGCGCTTCAACTCTAAGCTCCAAAACTCCACTTGGGAACTAGGAATTAAAATTTGATTCGTATGTTTAACAGTCTCACAGTGTCTGTGACTGTACAAATAGAATTGATTTTCTATCTAGATTATTTGACTTTTGAGGACAAAAGTAACTTATTTTGATTAAATTAATTCCTCTGGTCAGTTGAACACCTTGTAAAACCTTTGCTTTCAATGTTCATTGATTAAACTTCACTTTACAGAATACCATATCCTTTGTTATACCTTAAATAAGTTGCATACAATTGGCATATAATATTCTCTATCTTTTCTAGGTGTATGGAATGAAATATCTTAGTAGATCATCTCATACTCTAACTATAGCCCTAATAATACTCTTAAAATTAACCTGGATTATGAGGATGCCATGATGTTCAGCACTTCTTTACAAATGTCATCTTTTTACTTATTTGCATTGTATTATTCTGTCTACCTCTGAACTGTAGGCATCTGAGTTTTATGTATTATACATACCTTCAACAGTGCTGATGATCTTAATTCTTAACAAGTTTTCATTTTTCTTCAATTTTAATACCTTAATGTAATTGCTAACATTTTATATATTGTCCTGTACTCAGAAAACTTCGTTCTATAAATATCATGCATGCTCTGATACTTTCCACTTGCACAAGAACATTAGCACTAGTGCAATCTGGATTCACAGATGGCACAAAATATGATGCTACCCCACAACATGTTTCTTGATCAGTGTCTTACCTATGTGCCAGCAGAAACTGGGGTACACATCCTTAAACCAAGTACAGGCTTTACTAAATTTTTGTTTGTTTGTTTGGTTGGTTGGTTTTTTTTGTTTTTTTTTTTTTTGTATTAGAACAGAGGCAAAACAAGTTGTAGTTTTGGACATTTTTTTCTTCAAAAGAAGAGAAAAAAATATTAATGCAGGCAAAGCCAGCGGACTAAAACGGCCTTTAATTTATTGTTTTCAAGCCAAATTCAAGATTCAAGGCTATTGATTTCATTGGAATTTAGCCTGTTATATTTATGAAGTTAAAAGGTATAATTGCTTTTGTGAAAAACAATTTAAAGGAAAATATTTATTTTAATGGACTATTTTGGAGCCTTGCCTTTGTCATTTGGGAATAGCTGAAATACTAACCATATGTGGTTCTGTTTAAAAGCCACAGGCCACAACTACAGTTATGTTAACACAATTTGTTACTCAGCCTCTGAATCTCATGTGTAGGAAAGTCACAGACTTTGATCCTGACTTGATTATGATAGATAGCTGTTATCTTCCCAATCCCCTGTCCATTTAGGCTCCACCCTTACAGAGCTAGTTACTGTGTCAAACATTTTCTGTGAAGAAAACTTAACTGATGGTAGGCTTGGGGTTTTTCATTACTTTTCACAACCTCTCAGGCATAGTCAGTGGACCAGCAGTGTTGCATGGATCAAAACGTGAAAATCAAAACTACAGAGAAAACCCAAACCAGGATGCTGAGAGGTTTTACGAGAATCACTTCTTTGATTATCCCTACTTCAGCTAAACGTTAACAAAGGGACTCAGACTGCCAAATGGATTTTACACATGCTCATTGCAAAGAACTGCTTCAGGATAATTTGGTATAAAAGTACCATATAACATAACAAAGATTTGGATTCCATCTGTCTTGTATAATTTCTAATTTCAAATTGAAAATACAACATGCATGCGAAAACAGTAGGCATCAGAACTGATTAACTGAAAATCGATCCAGCAAACCATAATTAACTCTTCCAAACCATAATTGTCTATTCATGAAAAATCAATCTGTGGAAAGGTGAAGGATCCTACCTGAAGTCTGCTCAGAGTGCCATTGGTGGTTTTCATGCATGGCTTCAAATCTGGGTACATTCTATGTTTAAAAGTAAGAACAGGTGTACTAAAATATATGAGCATTCTGATTATCTTTTCTGCAAACATTCACTTTCTTCGGTAGCCTACTTGAAATTCATCTCATCTGAGAACACCTAGGAGTAATCAAAACTGTGTGGGGAATTGCTGCTTCTTGGATATGTTTTTCTACAAGAGCATGTTAAAGATTGTTTCTGCAGCCAGAAACTTTCTGAATATTCTACGAACATTTTTGAGGTTCCATGTTTTCCATTCAGGTTTTATTGATCTCCATAATGACTGGTTTTGGAGAAGAGGATTAGGATTTGTTGGAGGGGAAAATGACTTTTTTTCCAAGTCAGCTTGAACCAAATAATGTTTAACAAATCTACCTAAGTCAACATTTTCTTGGTTCGCATTATTTCCATGACAGTTTGGATTTTTTGTGTTTCAGTTACTGATAATATACACTCTTGGGAGCATGAAGAGAAACAAATAAAAATGCTTGCTGAGAGAGAGAGGGAGTATTACAGGGAATGTCATATGTTCCCTCTTACCTCTTAGTAAAGGGACTATGTTCCATATTTTCCATTTTAACAAAGAATTAAAATCTCCTACATCTATTCCTATTAATTTTCAAAATTTAAAACATAATTATGTACTTAAATAAAATGAGCAAGTTTGTAGCTCAGTTTTCTGGTCAGTAAAAAGAAGATGACCTTAGAGGTCCCTGGGGGCAGTGGAAATTCTGGTGGAGCCTGTAATCTCCATGTTAGTGAAGAAATATCTTTGGCTGTTCAGGCAACAGTCTAATAAGAAAGAAAGAATGAGCAAATTCATTTTCAATGAAGTCATTTTAAGTCATAACCTAAATACTTTCAAAATTCTCCAATAAAAGTTTTCCTGGAGAAAGACTTTGAAAAACTTACTGAGAAGACTAAATACAACATTTGATCATGAGCTTTAATATTTAGCGCAGAAACCTTTAGCTTGTACCATAGCACTAAAGCTTGGTTCTATCACAGTTTTGTATGAATATATAACTGTTCTAGAAATAAAAGCTGAAGTACTTATTAAAAAATGAATTTTGGTTAGCAATGTGTACAAGGACTGTAGTGGTTAGTAGCATTTAAAGTCCATATTATTAACAAAAAATGTTGATATATTTCTTTTCTTAGTCAGCATGCAACTTTCAGTTTAGAACAGATGCCCCTGGCAGCAGCTAAAGCAATGTTCTCTGCTTTTCTTGGTCCTCTTTTTATTCTTTTCTGTATTCCTTTCACAGTGTTTGGTAGTCATCCTTTGGCAGTCATTTTTTAGCTAATATTAAATCTCTTGCATTTATTTTATCACTCCATAGTGATTTCTCCAACTTTTTTAAAATTTTTTTCCTCATGACAAACAACCAACTTTACTGATCATTATTACAAAGTAGTTGCATCTGTTGACTATGTTTAGGAAATTGTATGTCAGTAAAAGACGTATCTGGGAACCTGATGTTTTGAAACTTTCTGCAATTCAACTGAGAGGTGTTTCCTTAATTTAAGATTTCTTCATGTCTTGATTTGAGGCACTATTGGGTTGTGGGACTTTTAAATATTCCAGAATTTGTTGCAGTACTGTAGACTCTGCTATGATCATCTAATGATTTCCAGTATTACCATACAGTTTTCCTTTATCTCAATTCGGTGATTACTGGTATGCTAGTAAAAATTGGCAGGTAATACCGTTTTCTGAATACTAGATCTTTACATTTTTTGGTTTCGTTAACTCTGTGTGTGCCCAGATGGAGAAATCATATTATTTTAGGTATACAAAAGCTTCCATTCATGTGTTGATCTTGCTAAGTTCATTACTGTTGTAAGATGAGATAGGGTAATCCTTATTTTGTTGCGTACTGGCTGCAGTGAGGCCATTATTAAAAACTAACAAAATAAAAATGCAGCACATAGCATATCTCTGTACTTAACTCATTCAGGATGAAGATAAAGGATTTGGGTCCAACATTTAATGACAAGGTATTTTCTAGAGATTTTCATCAAAATCAGATGTGCAGCACCTCCATGTTATTGTTACAGCAATGGTGAATTTTGGCTGACACTTCGCTGTCGTATTGAAGGTCAGAAAAAAAACATGTACTTCAAAGGCAATGGTGAATTCTTTTGCAAACTTGGAAAAATATTTTTGTAGTCGCATACCAGATACTTTGTAAATTAGCACAAAAAAGTAAGACTCTTTTTCTTTGCATTCTTGTAATTTGTAAAAATTTATCACGTTTAACATATTTCTTGACAGCAACTGTATCTAACCATTGGATATATCTCTTTAATATAGTAAATCTCACAAGACATTTTACCTTATAATATAAAATTTTGGTGCTTATCAGTCAACTTTTTACTTATTTCAAAAATAAACATAAATGTTTAGAATCAGCTATTGTAAGAGAAAAATACTTAATTTTCCCTTTATTGTTATAAAAATGCGATATTAGCAGTTTACTACTGTGCAGTTATTCCCAGCTAGAGTTAAATGAAAATACTATATGAATTACATTTAATGTATTAATTCATTAGTGTAAATAAAATATAACAGATAAGATCAATTGCAGATTGAACTGTGAATGCAAAATGGTGAGATAATTTTTTGACAATATATAATACGTGTAATATTTGGCTATAGTGACAGAGAAGCTTTGTCTGCTTAGAGGAAGGAGGCTGTTATTAGTCCTCTACTCAGTTGTGGTGCATCGAAATTATTTCCATTCACACAAACAAATCCTCAGAATACATTACCTGGCAAGTTAGGTTATTTTCTGCACCTCACTGAAAAGCATCGTTAGCTGTTCAGTTCGTGTGCCCTTATTCAGGTGAATGCAGTGGTACTGCTGCACGTGCCATGCTATGTGTTTGGCGTCCTTCCAGGCTGACTTAGTCTGTTGACGTATTATGTGCTATCAGGAATAGCTTGGACTGCGTGCCACTACCCTTCCTGTACACCGCTGCATCATCGCATTCATGTGTCTCACTCCACAAACAGGCAGCAGTATACTACACAGTATCGTTGTACTGTGTTTGTGCATGCATCACTGTGTATTAATATAGAAAGCCTAGATCTTTTATTTTCTGTGGAGAGGAGAAGGTTCAAAGAAGAAGGAGAAGGCTGGTAAATAAGAGTATTTGAAATTTTTATTAAATTGCTGACTAAGATCTCCTAGCAGGATGTCTCACAGTACTGAATCAAAAGCTATGCTCTTAAATCTCCTTACAAAACAGCAAAGAAGAAGATCCAAAATTTCAGCAGCATTAAGAGCTTTGACAAAATGTGGCCGTGGGACACTAGCATGGTTCTGAAAGAGAAGGCAATGGGGACTGTGGGATTCACGTAAACTCTGACAGTGAAGGTCTTCCTGAAAGCCTAAGGATTTCTTTGCTACTTAGAACTGGAGGTGACATAGAAGTACTGAGAAGATGGTGAACCGTATCAGGATATCTGCTCGTATTTCTTGTTAGAAGGAGACACAGATTAGAAATATTTATCTTCTGAGTCATCACATTTATGTTTATTGTACATGGTTGACAGTTCGTGCTGATAAAGTGTGTTTCATTCAGTATACACACTAAATAATGCCATGCTGTCTAGAAATTAGCTGTTGATCTTCAGAATTCTGTCCTGCATTCATTGGGTAATTTGCTACTGTGTTGTCGGGAACTGGAATCTTGATGTTTTTGGGATGCCAAAGCCATTGCTGATGCTTAAACTTCTCACTTTTTATTTTCACTACCCGCTCTTTTTTTCAGCCATTGCAATCTGGCCCATCCTTCTGAAAGCTCTAAATATTAATTGTGTGGAAGGATTTTCAAACAGCATGAGGGTATTTGGAACTTAATACTTCAGTAATATTTTACTGTACCCCAAGTTTCCTTTTATGAATCTTTTCACAGTATCGTCAGGGTTGGAAGGGACCTCTGGAGATCATCTAGTCCAACCCCCCTGCCACAGCAGGGACACCTACAGCACATTGCACAGGACGGCGTCCAGGAGGGTTTTGAACGTCTCCAGTGTGGGAGACTCCACAACCTCCTTGGGCAGCCTGTTCCAGTGCTCCACCACCCTCAGAGTAAAGAAGTTCCTCCTCATGTTAAGATGGAACTTCCTGTGCTCCAGTTTGTGCCCGTTACCTCTTGTCCTATCACTGGGCACCACTGAAAAAAGGCTATTCTCGTCTACCTGGCACCCTCCCCTTAAGTACTTATAAGTATTGATAAGATCCCCCCTGAGTCTTCTTTTTTCTAGACTAAAAAGCCCCAAGTCCCTGAGCCTTTCTTCATAAGAAAGATGCTCCAATCCCCTAATCATCTTTGTAGCCCTTTGCTGGACCCTCTCCAGCAGTTCCCTGTCCTTCTTGAACCGGGGAGCCCAGAACTGGACACAGTACTCCAGATGCGGCCTCACCAGGGCAGAGAAATTGCTATTTTCATTTCAAATAGCAATTTTCATTGCTATTCACTGTGCTTCCATAGTAGAACTCCCCTTTCTGCAATTTTTTCCTATTTTTTTCCAATTTTTTCCTATAATTTCAAGATGGTAAGAACAAATCAGAAAGGTGTTTGGAGTAAAACCCTCAGGAGGGAAGATCAGATAGGCTAGGACAAGATCTGTCAGGGTTTTAAAATGGATTGACTGGCAACTCAAAAGCTGGCAAAGAAGGCTTTCTCTGTGGTTAGTTAGCTGGATGTTGCCAAGATTTCTTACAAGTTGTATCAAACAAACACTTTTGCTGGAAGACAGTGCTACAGCAAAGTGCCCTACTACACTTCTGCGTCTTTGGTCCACACAGCAAGCTCAAGGATTTCTTCTTTCCTTTAGCAGGGTTGCCTTGTCCAAAGTCAGAGGAGTTACTTCATGGAATTCTAACCTTCAGATTTCCTGGAGCCATTTGAAAATCCCAGAGAAAAGTATCAATACATGTATCGACTTCAGGTCCAAGACTGAAAGACTCAGTTTTAAAATTGCCAGTTCAAAATTGTGTTTCTCTTTTTTCCATTGTCTGTCTTTATCTCTTACAAAAAATGCTTCACACTTGTTTTCACTTCTATTCTTAGCAAAACAGACACTTCATTAACATTAAAGGAACAAATTTTTATTAAAAGTTTCGTAAGAAACAGTTCCGACATCTTACATGCACTTATCATACTTATACTTTTTGTGGTTCAATAAGATAAGATTTCAAATAAAATCTGTATCCATATTAAAGAAGCTGCTGCCCATACACTGGAAAGTACAATTTGTACGCTTAAAATACTTCACATGAAGTTAAATAAAAATACCGTATTTTTCCAAGTTTTCTTTTTCATATTTTAAATATTTGTATTAGAATGTATATATTTCATTGATGAATGTTTTCTTGGAGGGAGCACTTTACTAAATCAAGCAGCTCTTGAAATCTCTGAATCTCTTGGGCTTTGCAGGCTTTGCAACAACATTCTTCCTTGATCACACAGATTTAATGTGTTAATCAAGATGGACACTGCTCTAGGACATGCTGCCTAATTGCGCACAACACATGTCCTTCAGTTTCCCAAACTTGCTTTAGGTATTCTTTTCTATGAACCATTTATCCTTTATCAGCTAGGGTTATAAAGCCTTAAATTTGCTGGGAGCTTTTTCTCCAGAAAAATGGGATATTTATCATAATGGCTTTAATAGCATGATTTTTTCATTATGTGGAATGGGACTATTCTGATGTTGTTACAAGGTTGATTTTTGGATTAAGCAACTTGTACTACAACTTGTATTAAAGTTGTTAAAACTGCAACTACTCTTTGAAACATAACAGAAAATTTACATTCCAGTCTATTAAGGAACTGAGAGGT
Organism: Pluvialis apricaria; assembly: GCA_017639485.1. Lineage (NCBI taxonomy): Eukaryota > Metazoa > Chordata > Aves > Charadriiformes > Charadriidae > Pluvialis > Pluvialis apricaria. The sequence goes on from CM030012.1 coordinate 57,502,160, forward strand.
CTGGCAGCAGGGTTGGCGACAAGGGATTTTAGGTTCCATCAAATTCACCAGCGCAACTAATACAATGCGTCATTTGTGCTTAAGCATGGAAAAGCCCTTGCTGGCTGAATTCAAGATTCACAACCTTATAATAAGCAGAATTACCTCAAAAAAACCGCAAAACCCCCCTTTGTCATCCTTGAAATTCTGCAGCCATTGCAGGTCATCCCAGAAATATCCTTTTCCAGCAGCTGACACTTATTTCGTGAATCCAGAAATGGAGCTGCACCAACAAAACTGATCCAAGAAAACTTCTTCCAGAAGCAGCTGGTCATTGTCGTTCTTGTTGTCCTTTGGTGCAGCTGTACACAGACTAACTGGTGCCTCTGCCAAAACTGTAGCAAAGCTTGTCGGTCCTATCAAGGTTGGCGTAGAAAAACTGAAGCTTTCCGACAACAAGTTGTCAAACACGTATTGGAAAGAGACTCCGCTTTTGGCAGTTTGTGAAAAATGCGTCTCGCAGAGGCAGTGTTACATCCACACAAACATGTATTTCAGTTCCCAAGGGCACCTGCCAGAACCCTGTGGATGTATTTGGTATATATGTATTTTTTAAAAAAATGGCATCAACTTTCTCTCCAATAATTTCTGTCTGTGCTTGTTGAGCATAGTGTTTTCCCTTTATATGCTTTTGTAGTTCTGGGCTTCTTTCAGTTCTGCACTCTACAGTTTCTGTCTCTTGGATGAGATCCTTGAACTAATTGTTTTGTTCTTTTGCCCCTGCTATGAGTATATCTCTTGGTGAGACTAATGTTTTTAACATTTTTGACTTGGTACAAGATTTTGTTCCCCCTCCTACCTCCCATCAGTCTTACACATTGTTCCCAATTATTTACTCTTTACCTCACGTATTTGAAAACTTAATATTGCTACTGTAAATCTGTTCACTACTTCTGCCTGTTGCTATTCTTATAATGCTTTTTTTCTGACATCAAGGTACTTCATAATATTTTCCATTTCCTCTCATGTTGAGTGCCTGTTCAATTCAACTGCAATATTATTTATTTTACCAATTCCTTGGAGTTGTCTGTACTCTACAGAGTTTGCTGATATCTGCAATCAGCAACAAAACAAGGTAATTCATATTGCACCTTTTTCTGAATTTTAGGACACGGTCGTGTTTTGATATGTATAACAGCGCATGATTCCAGGTGCTGTTCATGTGTAGCTTATGTTTTGCATGGAGTTACCCTGTCCCTTGTGCAGAATTGTGCATTTGTCTTTGTTGAAGTTCGGGAGGTTCTTGTCAGTCTGTTTCTGACAGGCTGTGATGCCAGTTAGTAGCAGTCCTGCTCTCCAGTGTATTCACCACTCCCCCAAATTTGGTGTCATCCAGAAATTCGATGAAGATACATTTCATGCCACTTTACAGGTTGTTAATGAAAACATTAGGTGGTGTTTGCCACAGTTATCAACCCCTGAAGACATGACTCGTAACCACCTGCCTGTTAAACTTGGAACCATCGACCACTGTCTTTTGAGTCTGCCAGTGCAAGCAGTTTTCTGCTCTTTCGTTTAGACCGTGTCTCCTCAGCTTGCCTACAAGGTTACCAAAGGAGCCTGTGTCAGAAGCCCTGTTAAAGCCAAGGTAAATGGGGTGTGTTGCGCTTTCCTCAGCTACAGAGCTTGTAATTTCATCATAGAGGTTGATCCATTTGTCCTTGGTCAACGTGTAATTTCTGTTCTCAGTCACTGTCTTGTTCCTCGTGTTTTTGGAAATGCCTTCTGTGAGGACTTGCTCCATACAGTCCAGCCTGTACATACCCCGTACCTGTTCCTTGCCTTCTTTGAGGTGGCACCCAAGGTTTTATTTCTGTTTCCCTAGAAAATCAGTTATAATTGACAAGGTACCTGTAAGAGACTAAGTATCCTAAGGCGAAAACTTTGGGGTTTAGAAGTTCTGTTTTCTAACGTGGTGTCAGTGAGGGTTTTTAGCATAAATAAAAAAATATTTTGCCATCACATGTTATTCAATGGAAAATTTTCAGTGAGCCCTACTTCCAAGTTACATTTTGTCAGCTATTGTTTGTTCAATTTTTCCATAATCAACTGGACCCAGAATCTTTTGGTAATTTATTTGAGCTGAGTGTCGACTCTTTGCGTTTCAGAAGATAGCTGTAAAATTCCACTTCTATCCAAACAATGTTTTTCTAAAGTGAAAAACTGATTTTTCGGTGAATCACTTTACATACCTATAGGAATCTGATATGTTGTAAAGATTGTATAGAATGTGCTCTGATGATGTGTTGTGTTTTTATTAAAACTATATGAAATTAGAAAATCACATGAAACTTAGAGAAGAACAGTAAAATTAAATTAACCAGATGAATGTATTCTTACATGTTTGAAAGTTTGTGACTTTGCTTATAATTTAGAAGAGATGCTGCTGCGCACTGAATGAATGCAAGAATGCATAAGACTGTGCTGTGTACTTGTGAATGGATTTGATAGATAACTGGATTAAACTGGAATATAGCATCTATTTTAATAGTTTTTCTATATTTTAAGCATTTTTCCTCTGTGCCTTAACTCAATTAACCAGGCTGTCTGTAATGGGGTTTACAAAGTATCCTGTATTTATATTTTGCAATCACTACGTAAAGCCCTGGTAGACCAAAGCATTTAGGAGTACACTGTAGTCTGTAGATATATTATGAATTAATCACCCCTTTCCAACTGAGTAGTTAATGGATATTGATCACTATTTTGTCATGAATTGCAATGTATTCTATCATTTGCATGTTGTTTGTCAAATACTTTTTACAAATTACTGTGCAGGACCTTGTATCACAGCTGGTGTAGTTTAAGGTTTGGACAGAGTCACTGTGAATGAAGCCCTGCTGTGAAATAAAAGTCAAAAGGCATCTTGGCATCCCAACCATTTCCTTGGGAGAAGATTACAGCCTGAGTATGTTGAACTTTATTGCCATGGGCCTCATGACAGTATTCAGAAACATGCATGGCATTTCTGTTAAAGAAACTCAGATGTGCTTAGACACAAGGGATGGCATTCTTGTGTTTATCAGTATCTTGCAAAAAAACTTAAATGTTGTTACGCTTTTGGGGTACAGTAAAAAAATCGGTGAAGAATGTGTAATTTATGCACATAAAAATTGAGGTTCCTGATTTCCTAAACGTAATTTGTTACGAGAAGAAGGAAATGACTAATCTCAACCATAGACGGAAATGTATTTATTGAGAAAGAAGGGAGGGGAGGGACTCGACAGCTCTTCTTTGAGTAAAATGTTGTTTCTTGTTTTGGCTTGCTGTGATATCAGAAGTGCACTGAAGCTGCATAGAGCAAATGCACTACATTTGTTAACTTGTGAACATGGGGAGTAAAGCAAAAGGAAACTTAAAAATCAATGAACATTATGTGCTTGTGTACTTCCATCTAAATTACATCAATTGAATTCTGTCCCTTATACCACTATATTTCAAGGACAGACAAACCTGTGAGAATTCAGGGTAAAGACAAATATGAAGCTCTTCAGGCAGTAAAATTCTTCTAAAATGGAATTGGATCTCCTGCTACCTGGAGTGGCCGACCTACAGTATCTTGCATCCTATTGCTGACACGATAGGTTCCTTAATGAAATGGTCATCATTATGAGGTCTCCTAGTCACACAGAAAGACCACAAAGTTAAAACAAACTGATGAGGATTCTTCTGGGTTGGGTGCAGTTTCTTTGTCTTCTGCATTTGCACTTGTATGAATGTAATGGCCATAGAGGTTGAAGAAAGTATTACATCTGGCATAATTCAGAGCACAGGTGAAGTTTGTCCGGTACAGACTTTGTGTTGAATTACTGCTGTGGGATAGTAACCAGGTAGCAATCTGAGAAGTTGTTCTTCAAAAGCCCAAAGCGTGATTCTGGTCAATGTTAAACCTGGAAACCTTAGAAAATAAGAGTATACGTTCTTGGTTTTATTTACTGAGAATCACTGCAACAGTGTAAACAAAAGTTAAATTAAAAGCTTGTAGTAATGAGTGACACATAAAATGTGCTAAGGTCATTTATGAAGGAAGAGGCATTTTGTGAGTTAGTAATTTTGAAAGACTGTATATGTCCTTATCAAAATGAGAAGCTTTAAAAGTAATGAGAATTACATAAGGCAGCATATTCCAACTTTTGAGTGGGTTCTTGCAGTTCTGTTGGTAGATAAGTCCGCAGGTAGTCAGCTATATGGTCCTCCCAGGTATGTGTTTCTTCCATCTTGTTTCTCAAGTCTTAGAAGAGTTGCATTTAACAAAATTGTAGCTGTGTTAATAAGGTTTGATTTCACCTTTGGTGACAAGAAAAAAGAAAACTGTCATCCCATTATGAAGCAGAGCAGGGGCTAGCAGTGATGTTAGCTTCACTAGGCAAAATTGTATATGAATGTTAGAAAGAAACTGTACGCTAATTTTCACTGAAAAAAAAAATTTTTCTTATGGTTTCAATAAGAAGATTCCAAACTTTCTTTTGAAGTTAATTATATGTTGTTAGTAATAACTAATGTAAGTAATTAGTGTCATGTTGGCATTTATTCAAGCAAAACACGTCATTTTGACTTTTGCTCCAGATGATGGCTTTATCTGTGGAGTTAAAACTTGTAGTTTAAATACTTTTAAAAGTTCCATGAAAATTCCACATAGGACTGTGGTTTTTTCACCTTTCTTCAAGGCAGCATATGATTATGTTGGATATAATCAGTACAGTGTAAAATTACTGGTTTATTTAATTGGATTTTTAACTCTGCTGAGATTGAATATAAAGGACATTGGTCGTAACATGGATTAATGTGGACTAGGTTTTCTTTGATAAAAACTGCCATTTTTAATAGTTCAATTGCATTAATATTGTATTTATATATGGCTGCATAAATTTTATTCAGCTTATCTAATGAAAATGAATGATTTTTCTAAAATCAGCTCATTAAAATTCAATTCTAGTTTTGCATTTCATTGCAGTTCTACATGGTGAATCCTTATTCCTTTTAACAAGCAAAGCATTTTTTCTAAACTGGACTGCTGAATTCTCTTACTACTTTAAATAAAAAGAATAGTCTTGCGTGTTGTTTGACAGTTTATATTTCTAAAATGTAAACTACATCAACAATAAAAGTTCTGTGATTCAGTAAAACTCTGCCCACATAAAACTTTGCCTGTAACAATAAGTATTAAATTCTGGCAATACTGAATTTGTCTGTTGAATTTGAAACCAATATTTCACTTGTAATTTGTAGCCAATGTGCTGCATATAGTTTATGATTACCTTACATGTGCTGACTTAACTATTCTTGTCTTAATGCTTTAAAAACATACATGACTGAAGTTTCTGACTTTTTTTTCCTTGATTCATTATGAGCTCAGTCCTGTATGGTGATGAATGCTCTTGGTCAGATTGTGGAGGGCATCTCAGCTTAATGATGGCATAGATTACCTTGTTTACCAAACAAAAGTTCAGGTCAGTACTTGTTCTGAAGTCAAGAACGGGAAGAGTTGCCTCTCTTCTCCCATACCAGAAGCCTAAGCCACCTACCAGATTCCGAAAGCCATTGATGCCTTACCAGATGCTAGCAGCCCGTGCGTCCATCCAGGCAGGCAAAATCTGTTACTTCCTAGCTGTCAGTTCTGCAATGTAATGACAATATCTACCCACCAAAGTTTTGCTGCATATTTAAACTGAGCAGAACGTAAGTCACATACATGTGTTATCAAAGTAAGTAATGTAAGGAAAAACATTCTCATTTTATTATTCACTTGTCAATTCAGTATAGCAAAACTATTATAAAAGCAAATTAATTCCTGATGCACTTCCAATCTGCTACAGAGTTCAGCAACTATCTGAACATATGATCAGCATAGCCAGAGTAACGTGCCAGGTCTTCGCTCTGATAGGCATGGGTTCAAAGCAGTACTCTGCACATGGCATGGTGGAAGTCCGTATTTCAGTGTCATAGGACATTGGTTTTAGGAAATTAATTTGCTGAGAATAATTTTTGTTCCCCAGATGTGTTTCAGCTTCATTTTGTGCAAATTAGAGGGAGCACCTTTAATTATCTTATGGTATTTGATTTGTCTACTTTTGTAGAAGTAGCAAGAGATATTTTTCACAATTGATAAAGACATTATTATATATAAGGCAGCTGGATTGCTATGTTTGAGGAGTCTAAATTAATTGCATACAATACATATATGACATTTCCAGAACTTTGGTTTGCCTTTAAAATGGAGAAGCAAAGATTTCAGTGCAATGTCTCTGTTAACTATGGCATTCTGTCTTGCAGCTACAAAGCAGATAAACAGTTAATTAATTTCACTGTTCTTAAAACAGCAGTATTATACTTCATTCCTAACTGAGATCATTTTACATTTCTTGTCATATGCTGCAGAAGAAAAAAAATATATATAGATAATACTTCCATACTACAAGTCCAGGGGGTACTGCTGACATAGAATATGTGGAGAATTTCATACTTGCAAGAAGGAATGGAAAAATAATCTACTGTGTTGTTTATGTGGTGATGATATATATCTTTGAGACATATGTTAGCTCTTGGAATATTGAATGCTCTCTAGGTGAAGTTACATTGCTCAGTTTTTATAAAGATATTTTTATGTATATTTTGGGTAAAAGCCAAAACTCTTACAGATAATTTGAGCTAAGGGATTAAGTAGATAACTTGAAACAATGAGGGTGGATCATTTTGTACCTGGTTATAAATAAACACGTGCAGAAATAAGATATGTATTTCTTTGAAAACTGTTGAGGATTCCTAAAGGTTGTAAAGTCTTATTTTAAATGGGAAGTTTTCTGATTAAGTGAAAAAATATTTATCATATCTTTATATTAAACTACAAATACATGTGCTAAATTCCAAATGGGGGTTAAGGATATGCATAACAATAGGAAATAATGAAGAAATTGAAAATGAAAAGCAGCTGAGGCTATGTCGTTTAGTCTTACTGTTCTGACATCTTACAAACTAATTTGGGGTTTTTATATACATGTCACAATACTGAAAAGCATCATTAAAACATATATTGAGTTTCCCACTGTCCACTTTTTCTTACAGTTTTCCTTTACCAGATTGGAATGTGTTATGAAGTGTGAGCACTTGCACACCTTTTGTTTTCCATGTGCAGTTAGCATACATGCATTGCATTCATGTAGAGTTAGACATGTTAAAACCTTCAGTAACTCTGTGCAGAAATAAAGCTTCACATCTATGAACTTGTTGTACACCTTTTCAGAATATGTATGCAAGTAGTTTTCTAAATGCTGCTATATTTAACTGTGTATGGACATTGGTATTCTGTTTAGGTGAGCTTGATTAAAGTAATAGAAGATAAAGTATTTGTTCTTGGAAAATCACAAAGGATGGAACGAACTTTTAAAGTAACGATAAGCAAAATATTCTTGTGATGAGTTTCTGGTCTATTGTTTTAAACCTGCAGTCCATAATCGCTCAGCAACCATTTTAAGAAAGAAGAGTGAGATGACTACAAATAACATCCTAATGATCCTTAATATGATTGTTCTTGTAATGCAGATTTTATATTTCTGCTATCACAGTTGGCTGGTGCCAAGTTTTTGCTAGTTGCCGTGTTTTAGAGAGCTCTGGTATGAGATGAAGGCATAAATGAAAAGTCTGATGGAGGAACACTTGAGAGATTTCAATTTTGGAACTTGGTCAGATGTTATAGATAGTTAATAGGAGTGTGGTTTGAGTTGGAAGGTGACCGTTGTAAGAATGAATATTAAAAATATTGACATGAATTGTTCAAATAGAAATGTTGTTTTGCCATTCATCATCCAGGGGCACAATGGTAATACATTTGTCTAGTAGAACTATGTGCATTATTGTGTTCTTCAGTGTTAGCAAAAAGAGCTAATGAACAAATCTAGTCACTTAAAAAAAAATTATCTTTTTTTAACTCTCATTGAGTATTTTTTTTGTTCTTCGCTTTTAAAAATAGTCTTAAAAATTCAAGTAGTTTGTTTTTTAAATATTAAGTTACATTCCAATTCTGGTTTCTTTTAAAAGACTTCCGTAGTAAAATCACTATTTTCATCAGTGCAATTATTAGTTGATTTACTTTGGCATACCCTTTTCAGCCTAGACAGACACAAAGGACACACTTGACTGTTGAATGAGGCATTCTGAGACTGTGAAGAAAATGGGTTTTCATCTTCTCTTAAAGTTAACCTCGTGCCAAACTTTTGTAGAGGCCGTGGAGGTGATTATTTAATATTAAATAAATGTCAGTTTCTTTGTGTAAACTTTTTGAAAGTACATTCTTTGGTCATCGCATCACTTCCATTTTAGTCAAATTTGTTGTTGACCCGAATGGAAACAAGCTACCTCTTTATTGTTTTATAAACAAGGAATACTTCCCTTTTCATATGTAAACTGTGTTGGTGAAATTACATTTCAGATGTGGGAGTGAGAAAGCTGCTAATAAATTCCTTAAGTGGGAAGAATCTTAACAATACCTATCTAGGAGAAATCGAGAGAAGATATGTATATATACACACATGCACACACATAAATATATGTTATTCTTACATGATATCAAGTGATTACAAGTTACAATGTGTATAGGAGAGATATCAGAGGGACTCCATAAGGTAGAAATGAAATTATAGTGAATAACATTGAAAATGGTTTTACTTATTTTCTTCGTATGTTTTTCTTGAAGGATTGTTCATCTTCAGAAGAATATAGCATTGCTGCAGCATTGCTACCCCTGACAACTGCTTTTTATAGGGTAAGTTTTTATTGAAAACCACTCCTATTTTGTATTTTTTACATTATGTACCTTGTTAAAATGAATAAAGTGATGACAGGAGATACATGGTGGGTAGGGAGATTCATTCTAAAATTGATTGATGTCAATGGAAGTCTTTTAATAGGCTATTATGGATATTGCTGCAGAATTACACTTGATGTTGGGTGATGATGATTATGATAAATTTACCCGGAACTAAATGCAGGCTTATATGATGGGTTAGAGAATTACAATTGAATTGTAACTAGTCACTAAAATAATTGAAAAGAATAATTTCTGATGTTATCATGTAAAAACTGTTTATTGGAATACCTTTTTGTTTAAGTTGGCATGTTAAGTGCTGGCCAAAAAGTACATGTTAAGTTTTCAGTCTGTGTGGTTGTTAACTTTGGAGAATATTATGAATGGCTTATTTTAACTGTATATTTGTGTTCAATTTCTTGTGGGTTTTTTCTTTTCTTTTTTTTCCGTAGTGTTTGATAGTGATAAAATATAATATGATAGTAAATACGAGAATGCAAATAACGCAAATTCTGCAAGCAATTATTTCAAAAGCAAAACTTCTGTACTATGACTGTAGTTATTTCTGTGTCCCAATACAGTAGCATTTTCACCAGTTCTCGTTAGCTCAAGTGCCACTTTTTACATATCTGAGGAGATGAGAAGTTCAGAACATGGACTTGCTTACAGTATTAAATAATCTTTGCTTAATGTGAATATTGTTGTACAACCCGGTTTGGGAAGTAAGTGTTTAATCATTGGTGATTGGTACGTCATGATACTGCAAAATAGTAGTTACTGTGATGGTCTAGCTAGACATTAGTAACATGTGATGGAAATTAAGAAAAATATAACCTTCCATGCTTCAGATGGTGTATGAGGCATTTATGAGTAGCCATAAATAAAATGCAGAGAGATTCCTATTTTAGCTGAATAGAAACTAAGGTTTCTGCAACAGTAAGTTGAGAAATCAAGCAGTGCTTTTTAATTTAAACTATACATTCTAATTGAACAACTTCTGGTTGTTTTAAACTAGAAATAGGTTCTGTGATTTTTCTTTTAGAGTAAAAAATGTGAAACTGTACCAGTCACAGAACACAGAAACATCTGCTGAAGATGAGAGCAATTTTGACAAAGCCATATGCATAGGAAGTTTCTTGAAATCTCCTATTTAAGCCAGTATTTACTACATATATAGAGCATAAAGTGGTAAATTTTTCTCTCTTCTAATCATTTGAACTGTGAAAAAGTTTTATTTAAATGGGCTTTATTTTAGAGCTGTACATAACACTGCTTTCTGGAAAGAGTCTACAGAGTATTTTCATTCTCTTATATAAGCTAGCATGGTGAGACATTAAATTAAATCCCAGCAAATAAACTTTCTCCCATCTTTAATTATAAGTTCATCTTTTTCTACTCCCTCTCTTTTGAGTCCTTGAGTAGCAGAATCGTGAGTTGTTTGTCATTTGTTGCTGCCACTAATGCTTAATTTGGAGAAAGAGCTAGTGGGTTATCGAGATTTTCCAGTTCCCTGTTTTATTTTTGCTACTGCATTAATCCTATATTATGGAGAAAAATTGACTTCAGTTTTGTTTTATGTTCTGATTTTTAGTTCCTCTAATAAAAATGGCCAAGAGAGTCCATATAGCTCTTTACCTTGAGAGGTAGAGACTGTTTTGGGGAGTTGTGGCAGTTTGGTTAGATTCCTCATTGGTAAAGTTTGATCAAGTGGGGGGGGGGGGGAAAGGCAGTTAAAGAAATACTTTTTTTTTTTTTTTTTTTTTTTCTGCATGGAATATCATGAGTGTTGAAATAAGCTTAAATAAGTTTTGTTTTCACAATGAAGAAGAGCAAAAACTGCGTTGAATATAGAGTATCTTTAAATAATTTCTTCTATACATTTGTAATTTTGGTAGAAGTACTGAGATCTCACACCATTTCTCTCACAACTAGTTCTCTGAAATGTTTTGTGTAATAACCCTGTCCCATACTTACTATTTAAGTCTAAAGCTATACACTCAGGAAACCGTGAGTCCCCGGATGTAAGAAGCATGATGATTTTCTTAATGTTCCAGACCTGAATTAAAAATTAAAGTAACCTGATTGTTAACTTGCAAAAAACAGCTGTTAATGCATAATAGAAAAAGAATTTTGTTTTTCCCAGATCTAATCCTCAGGTTCAGTGATGGCCCCCTTTGGTATGTCCCATTAGATACAATTCTTTGGCAAAAGTACTTATTTTGATATAAAACTATTCATACTAAACACAAACTGATGTGTTGTTCAGAACATAAGATCAGTAGACAAACTGCAGCGATTAGTTAAAATTAAGATTAACCTCTTAAGGTTCTGTTTGGGATTTGAGTAAAAATTGAACTTTTTAGAGCATTTTTCAGCTTCTCTAGAGGTTTTCAAAATTGTATGCTAGACTAGAGTGAGTATGTTCTACCGGGCATGAATCTGTGTAGGAACAATGTTCTGTGTCAGTATTCTTAAATTAAGAAAAATCTGTGTCATTTTTTCACCCCATTAACATCTCTATAACCCTTTGGAGGGATTCCTGCTCTAGAGGTACACTAAACTAATGTTCTTCTTCCCCTGTTTTGGGGAGAAATAATATCAAATCCTGCGGCTTTACTTTTCCCCCTTGAACTTCCTGCTTGCTAACGTATTAACAGTTTATAAGTTCTCTTTCACTGGGTTTCCGTTTACTGAAATCTTAGATAGAATGATTAAAGTTTTGTTGCTTAACACAGCATAGTGCTGTTCTGTCTCTGATAAGTCCAGAGGAATGTACAAACTAAAATTAAGGTCATTTGGGGGATTATTTGTTTTTTATTAAAATACCTTCAGGAAAACTGGTATGTTTGCACTGTCAAACTATGCCATGGTCTTTTCTGCTGAGTTGCTTGTCAATTTTATTTAATTACTTTATACAGTGTAGTTTACACATGCATACACATACACTTCAAGCTGCATTTCATTTTTCTGTATGCAGAGTATTCTGTATGCCAATAGCGTTGCTTCAATATGCAGAACTCTCTTATCTTTGCTATAAACGTGATTGTGTTTATGCTTTCCAAAAAATGGTGAGGTACTGCTTGGCAGTATGTACTTGTTTTTAATGATGGTTCCATTATCAGAATACCATGTGTAATGCCAGCAGCATATTAAATATTATTTCACTTAGCCCTGTTGAAACTGCACAGTGTTCTTGGTAGCCAGGAATACACAGGAATTGTGAATCTAATAATGACACGGGATTTCATTTGTGTGTGCATTGGTGTTACTGCGCAAGTGGTATTCCAAATTGAGTTATCAGTAAGAAAGCCTGTAGTAAATCTAAAAATGTTGTAGTTATATCAGTTAAATATATATTTTACCATGTGTGTTTGCTGTAGCATTTTGATGGGAAATTATGATGGTATTCCATGTCACAACATTTTATTAATGTAATTCCTTTTGTTTCAAATGAAATAATAAAAAGAAGTTGCACAACACCACAGTTCCTTTGTGGAAGGACTGTTGTGTATATGAAATGTTAAGTTTCATTTTATTTACCTAACACAAAGCAGAGCACTGATGAAACAATTACCTGTTCTTCATAAATAGCTTTACTGTATGTGGCCATACATTGTGCAGACAGCAAGTGTTTGAGGTGTATAAATAATGAGAAAGATGTGTTTTTGTGTGAGTCCAGCAGATGAAACTGAGTAGTTAGAGAAACATACTCCTAGAGGTGATGTTGGTAAGATTCTGGAGTGGTCTTCTCATGAAGTACTCAATGCTCTAGCCTTAAGGTATTTTAATATTCTTGGGAAAACACTAAAAAAATTATAGAAAGACACAAGCATGCATGATCTGACTGATCTTGTCTAAATGTCTTTGATTATGTAAAGATTAGTCTAGGGTATTTCTACATACATCTAATTAAAATAACAAGAAACATTACCCTGTGTGCAGCATGCTATCAGCTCTTGGGATGTCTGGTGAAATTTCAGAATTCCAACTCCTGAAGTCTGGTAAGTGATCTGTTGTGAAACTTGATCAGGCAGGATTTGATCGTACTCTAACTCATAGCTGGTGGGATTAAATTCATAGACAGGAAGTCAGTACTAAGTTGCATATTTGTGGCCTAGAGGAATAATTGAATTTTTCTAGAAAAAATAGTCACAATGCTTTTTAAAAATTTTAAATATTGGACGTGAGCTGTTAGCAAAATGTGACTCACTAGTGACAGTGGACTTTGGTGTGTACTGTTAATGTCACAAAAACAAACACATCTTTTGCTTTTGGGTTAGAAAAAGGTTTTAGTTTACCATTAGTAATACTGTTGGAATTTTGTTTAAAATTGAAACAGTATAAATAAAATGTATTTATACATGAAGATAAAAGAATTTTTCCATGGTTTTTTGGTATGGATGACCCATGCTTATTTGGTATGCGGTCATTTTTTCTGTGTGTAAAATAGAAACGTAGTATTCCCTGGTGCTGGGGAAAAGAGGTCTTTTTCTACACATGGGAAGAAAGGGCAAGATGAAAAGGATATATTTCAATCATGTTTTCATTTTATTAACTCTTCAAGGAAAACTGACAATCGTATAATTGGCATTGTCAAATTCACAGGATTTGGATACTCTGTTTCAATTATGACTCTTTGCCAAGGTGGCAAGATGTTCTCTAGACTACGCTGCATTTCTTGAAGGTTTAGTATGCAGCAAGAGTGATGATCAGTGGTGGGTAGCAGTTTCAGCCTGTCTGCTGGACAACAGGCAGAGGGAGCAAATCTCTCTTCCCCACTGCTATTCCTGGCCAAGTCACAATCAGAGTCCACTTCTCCATCTTCCCTCCCTTTTCAGCTAAGGTGATGTTTGGCAGTCTTGAGCAAACATTTTTTCTTCCATCCCTCAACCATTGCAGAACCTGAATGTGCAGATTATAATACAATTGTCTCACTTTCAGGGGATTTTTTTCAAAATTTTATAATCAAAATTTTACACTTAAACTCAGTATAATAATCTGTGTTCTCATGTCTTTCTAAGGATATTCTACCATGTTACATAGTAGGTGGTAATGCACTTGCACATTTTTGTTGTTTGGCATTCAGAAGTGACAGTTCTGATCAGCTGTGTTTGAATAAAGGGAGTGGCCAAATAAAAATACACTATTCTGAAAGTAAAGTTTATTCTGTGTAGAATTGATGAATGGACTTCCATATTTTACAGACAAGCATTTCTTTAAACTGCAGTAGCCAGAGTAGTAATACTTTTCAGAATCACAAGTATTTCATTTAGATTTCTGAGTCAGTTGTTTTTCATGGCTTAATGTACACTTGGATAGTGCTGATCCAGTTTCAGCAAAAATAATCCAAATGCAGTAAACTGTCTCTCAGATCCCATTAAAATTTACATATGTCATTTAGCATAATGCAGTGAGATGCATTGGAGACTGCTTCATAATTTTTATGTGACTACGGAATCACAGAATCTCCTAGATTGGAAAAGACCTGTAAGATCATCTAGTCCAATCATTAACCCGACACTGACAAGCCCGCCACTAAACCATGTCCACGACCCTTAAATACCTCCAGGGATGGGGACTCCACCACTGCCCTGGGTAACGCGTTCCAATGCCTGATGACCCTTTCAGTGAAGAAATTCATCCTAATATCCAATCTAAACTTCTCTTGGCACAACTTGAAGCCATTTCCTCTTACTCTATCACCTATTACTTGACAGAACAGGTCGACTCCCACCTCTCTGCAGCCTCCTTTCAGGTAGTTGTAGAGAGTGATAAGGTCTCCCCTGAGCCTCCTTTTCTCCAGGCTAAACAACCCCAGTTCCCTCAGCCACTCCTCATAAGACATGTGCTCCAGACCCCTCACCAGTTTCGTTGCCCTTCTTTGGACACGCTCCAGCACCTCAATGTCCTTCTTATGGTGAGGGGCGAGGACTAAATTATGTAATTCTTGGGAGGGATGGAGGGAAGAATTGATTTTTATTTTTTCATTTATTTTAATAATTGTAAGCTGCCAAATTTTAAGTAAAATTTCAGTTGGATACTGATGCTAATTTTATTCCAGAACTTGCAATGAAACATCAGAGAAATATTTTGCAGACTAGGGCTAACTGAAATCCTTAGGGTATGCTATTGTTTGGCCGTTCATCTGCATGTCTGCCCATTTATCATTTGTACTAGATATGTCTATCCCTTTCTTTATGCAGAAGGAAATAGAATTACATAAAATAGAACTCCTTTATTCAGTGTTTTTAAAAGATTAGCAAAATTTGGTAAAGCATTTTACTTAAAACTTTTGAATATAGTATAGAACATTTATTCAGATCATCTTCGGGATTATCCTAGTAGCATTTTTGAGATGAAAAAGATTTTAGTCTGTGTTTAGTGGAAGTGGGTTTTGTTTAAGTTTGTTTAAGTTTTTTTAATAATCTTCAAGGTGAGTACAAAACTGTGATTTAAGAAAAAAATTTGAAGTTAATGACAGAATATGAAACTGGAAGTATTCCATGTTAAGACACCAATACAAGTAATTCTAATGTTTTCCACAGTGAAATATATGTGTTCTTTTGCTTAACATAATAATAAAATGAAATTGAGTGTATACTTTCCTAGCTGAAATGAATTACCAAGTTTCAGTAACAGTTATGACAGACATTCAATGGAAGAAAGCCTTTACTCCTTGAAATGCCTAAATAAATCACCACTTTACTCCAGAGCCCGTTAGGTGTGGGAGGGATGCCCAGTTCTAAGGATAAGGGCTTTCTCTGAAGATTAAAGAGGCAGTACTAGAGAAATCCAGAGTAGTTTATTTTAACTAATAAGGTTAATTATGTAACAGAAGTGTAATGATTTGAAATGTGCGCTCTGTTGTATAGCGTCTGCTACAGTCACAGAGAAGCTACCTAAGGAAAGGCTGGTGTAGAAATCTGTGATGATGGGTGAAGAGTTGATTCCATTTTTATGGCTTTATCAGGCAAATTTTACAGTTAGTATCAGCTGGAATAATTGGAATATTGGTCCAACTGTACTGTGGAAAACAGTGGAAAATTTGGTAATAACATTCTCTCTGTTACTTTCTAACAAATAATAATATGTTAGTCTTTATTTTAGAACTTGTGTAAATACCAGGGAATTGCATAAAGTTATCGGATGATAGAATTAATTTTGAAAAGCAAAATTAGTGGGGTTTTTCACACTTAACATGAGTTTTCATTCTTAACTTTTATTTATGCACAACTGTGATTGGCCACGTAATTCTTATAAACAGCAGCATGCTCTTAACCTATAAAGCTAGAAGGACTTTCTGTAATGCTTCAAGCTTTCTATACTGAAATATTTTCATTCTTACATCTAGTTACTATATTTCCTTCTAAATGTTTCTGTTTTACTCTGATGTGCTTGAAATGAAATCACTTCTACTTTAAAGTTCTCCACTCTTGAATTGCTGGCTTTAATTTAGGAAACTCCCATCCTGAAAGACTTCCTTTATTGTCTTGGCAAGCAGTTTTGTCTGCTTCCATTAATTTTCTTCTTGCATCTCTATTCTGCCAGTTTTGATACTATCTTAGTCTATGAAAATGTTTTTGTGACTGAAATTGTATTAAATAACATTATTTTTAATACTGTACTTACTTATCCGTTCTCAGGATGGTAATCCCTTAAATGTAGGAATATATTAAGTTGCCTGCTTAAGAAACAGCAAGAACATGCCTGTATCATATAGTGAATAGTATGGAAGAAGCTGAACCACAAAAGAAAATATGTCGGCAGATTTTAAGTGGTTCCTAGTTTTTGCATAATTCTTCTACAGCAAACAGCAGTGAATTTAAGGACATTAGCTTTCATTGTTAGATTTTGCTGTTCTTTCACTATCAGAGCCCTAATGCTTCTTTATATCGGCAGAGATTGTAATGTTTCAACTCCAGATACCGGTCTGGTTTTTTAGGAGAAAGTGAGTGGTAATGTTGGTGAAGAGTGTAAAAGGGCATGATAGACATGCCCTGTTTTGCAGGGGTAGGATTGGATGTTAATCCTTTCAAGTGATTCATTTTTCGTAAGGAAAAATACATGTTTATCCTTCAGGCTGAGGTCAGGTCCTAGACTTCTGAAACTAGTGTAACTTAAAAGAACACCCTGTGGTATGTTTACAATATAAGCTAGGTTTTTAAATCTTAAGTTAATTTAATATGTAAATTGCTTTTCCATGTGTCATCTTGTTTAACAATTCTTCATTCAGAGATCTTTCTCATTTTGCACATATTCAAGTTGACAAAGGATTGATTAAGGATATTTTACAGTATTGTAAAGTGTGTATATTAGCATTATTTGCATTATTGGAAAATCCAGGAGCCCTAGTTATGGACCAGAACTGCTGGTCTTGCTTTCATACAAAAGAACACAAAGATGAAGATCCTTATCCTCAAGAACTTACGAAATGAATTTGAAAAAAGTAATAATACTTGAAGCCAGGCAGTTTGAGGAACTACAAGGAAGCTGTGGAGCAGTATTAGTCATCATTGTTGCTGGTGATTCTGTCCACCAGTAGGTTAACTGTGGCTGAAGCTTTTATAAACATAACATAAAAGCAGTATTTTGTTGAATTTTGGGAGAGGATAATGTGTTTACTTGGCAGGTGCTTATGAATATGAGTGGGGCCATGGAAGAGAATAGTAAGGTGAGGGTCAAAGTTCTGTCAGTATTTCCAACCACTCTCCCAGTCAAGGGTTTTTGTTACATCCATTAAAAGTTCCTTTCATATAAAGATTATAGTTCAGTAAATTATTTTTGTAAAAACAAACATATTTTTTAAGTTAAAACAGGAATCTGGAGATTCTTGTTAGCAATAATTGAATGGGTTTGTAGTATCACTTGCAAACACAGTTGCCATAATGTCATCTTCGATCCGTAAGATTTTAATTAGTGTAGTTTGGTTTTGAATGGGTACGTAATACATGTCTGTAGAACAGATTTTATGTCTTTGCAGGTAGAGCGTATCTCACTTCCAAAACTATTTTTAGGTGAAAAGAAAGTCTGGAAGAAGTAAAACAGGAAAGTATAATATGACAGTTTAGCACGTTAGTGGGAGAGGATAACTAGAGGATTTTTTAACATCTGTCTTTACAAGGAATTTTGGACATGAATTACTGTAGTAACTTTGCTCTGTTGAAGAAGCTTGCTTTCCCAGAATGATAACATCATGAGAAACATTGAAGAGAACTTTGCAATCTGCAATTCCTTTCCTTAGTGGTTTGTGGGAGGAAGAACGTGGTCAGGAAAAAAAGAGAGAGACACACACAAACACCCCCCCACCCCCTCCCCCAATTAAAATAAGAAGTAAAGATAAATGTTGTAGGAAATGTTCAGTCCTGTCACTGAGGAACTGATCCACTATCTCCTAGAATAAACAGAAACCTTTCCACTGTATTTCCACAAGCATTGGATTACATAATTTGTAACTATTCCTGATTCCACTTGAGCTCATTTTCTAGTAATGATACAGAACTCTGGTTTGACTGTAACAATTTTAATTTAGTTATAACCCCTCTCTTTACATTGTTGTTATTTCTAGGAGGGATTACAGTGTTACAGAAATACTGCTTCATTTAGAATTTTCACCATGAAAGAATTTCTGGTGGTTTAATTAAAATGTCTGGTAAAGCTTCTGACCTTAAAGTGAAGGAATGTAAATCTGAAGTAAGAGTCCCATGCATTTTCCATATTTGTAAATTCAACTTCACCTCCTGATCACTACACCCTTATTCCAGTAGAATGGAACTTATTTTTCTGCATGAAAATACAATTCATTTTATTGAATTCTGTTTCATTGGAGCATTATTATCTGTCATGATTTGAGCAGCATTATTTTATGTTTCCAGAAGACAGTAAATGCTAACAGATGGTAAGGGAGATAAGTTGCTGATATACTTGTGTATATTGCCTGCTTCTGTGTGAATTCCTATGTTGCCATCCTAGATAGCTCATCAACTGGATGTGGTCAAAGAATTGTGGTGGCACAAATGCTTTCTGGTCTTATGGTTTTCCTCTTCACTAATACACATTATTATTCTCCCAGTGATTCAACCCATAATTGAAGTTTGTATCTGCTACTCTTGTTTTCATCCACATCCCTGCTTTTTATCCACTTGCTGCTGCTTCATCCTTCATAATAGTTCCTACAGTTGAAGTTCTTATTAGGATCCTCTTCTTTGCTTTATCTGATTCATCACTGGGTTTCTGAACTTGTGAATACCACATAGAATCATAGAATGGTTTAGGTTGGAAGGGACCTTGAAGATCATCGAGTTCCAACCCCCCTGCCATAGGCAGGAACACCTCTCACTAGACCAGGTTGCCCAAGGCCACGTCCAGCCTGGCCTTGAACACCTCCAGGGACGGAGCTTCAACCACCTCTCTGGGCAACCTGTTCCAGTGCCTTACTACCCTTAAAGTGAAAAACTTCTTCCTAATGTTTAATCTAAACCTGCCCTCTTCCAGCTTAAAGCCATTCCCCCTCATCCTATCACTAGATGCCCTAGTATAAAGTCCTTCCCCAGCTCTCCTGTAGGCCCCCTTTAGGTACTGGAAGGCCGCAGTAAGATCTCCCCGGAGCCTTCTCTTCTCCAGGCTGAACAGCCCCAACTCTCTCAGCCTCTCCTTATAGGAGAGGTGTTCCATCCCTCTGATCATTCTTGTGGCTCTCCTCTGGACACGCTCCAGCAGGTCCATGTCCTTCTTATGTTGGGGACTCCACAGCTGGATGCAGTATTCCAGGTGGGGTCTCACGAGAGCGGAGTAGAGGGGCAGAGTCACCTCCCTTGACCTGCTGGCCACACTTCTTTTGATGCAGCCCAGGATACGGTTGGCCTTCTGGGTTGCGATCGCACATTGCCGGCTCATGTCGAGCTTCTCATCAATCATCACCCCCAGGTCCTTCTCCACAGGGCTGCTCTCCAGCCATTCCCCGCCGAGCCTGTATTTGTGCTTGGGATTGCCCCGACCCAGATGTAGGACCTTGCACTTGGCCTTGTTGAACTGCATGAGGTTGGCTTGGGCCCACCTCTCCAGCCTGTCCAGGTCCCTCTGGATGGCATCCCTCCCCTCCAGCGTGTCTGCCTCACCAAACAGCTTCGTATCATCAGCAAACTTGCTGAGGGTGCACTCTACCCCACTGTCCATGTCGCTAACAAAGATGTTGAACAGTACGGGTCCCAGTACCGACCCCTGAGGAACGCCACTCGTCACTGCTCTCCACTTGGACACCGAGCCGTTGACCGCAACCCTTTGAGTGCGACCATCCAGCCAGTTCTTTATCCACCGAGTGGTCCATTTATCGAATCCATGTCTCTTCAATTTAGAGACCAGGATATCGTGTGGGACAGTGTCAAACGCTTTGCACAAGTCCAGGTAGATGACATCAGTAGACCTTCCCTTGTCCACTGCCACTGTAACCCCTTCGTAGAAGGCCACCAAATTTGTCAGGCATGACTTGCCCTTGGTGAAGCTATGTTGGCTCTCACCAATCACCTCCTTGTTTTCTATGTGCCTCAGCAGAGTTTCCAGGAGGATCTGCTCCATGATCTTGCCAGGCAAAGAGGTGGCACTGACTGGCCTGTAGTTCCCTGGGTCTTCCTTGTTTCCCTTTTTGAAAATAAGGGTTATGTTTCCCCTTTTCCAGTCGGCAGGAACCTCGCCAGACTGCCACGACTTCTCAAATATGATGGCTAGTGGCTTCGCGACTTGATCTGCCAGTTCCCTCAGGACCCGCGGATGTACCTCATCAGGTCTCATGGACTTGTGCACCTTCAGGTTCCTCAGGTGGTCTCTCACTTGATCTTCCTCTACAGTGGGCGGTGCTCCGTTTTCCCAATCCTCTCCTTTGCAATCTGCATCTTGGGCAGTGCGGCTGCTGTCCTTGTCTGTGAAGACTGAGGCAAAAAAGTCATTGAGTGCCTCAGCTCTGTCGCTGTCCCGGGTGACCAGCTCTTGCGTTTCCTTCCGGAGGTCTTTGTTGTTAGTTCAAAACACTCCCGCCAATAAGAATTTACGAGGCAGATGTTGTAGCTCTCCTCTTCCTCATGCACTGCTCATGGTGTACCTGGATCTTATCATTTGGCAGAAGAGTTCCTTACAATGTCTTGCTCTGTAATGCGCTTGCATCCAGCACCTCCGCAATCCTTTTCTTTGCCTGTTGGTCAGACTGGATCTTTGTTTAATCTCTCACATGACTTACCTCAGAGTGCAATAAGTTCAGGTTTCTTCTCCTTATGTTCAGAATTCTTCATGGTATTGCTCTTCCCATTTTTGCCCATCCTCTTTCTTTCACCTTCTGAGTCATGTAGTATATATAATTTGTATCGCCAGGATGAGATTTACTACTGTCATAATTTTTTTTTTATTAATTTGCACTTTATATTCTGTATTGTGCCCTTACATCTTTCTATTTTGCTCATCCTGTTCTTGAGGACTACTTGAAGACTATTGTTTTAATAGTTTCTTCAGATAAGAGAACGCTGTATGTTGAGAGAACTTCAGAGAGAATTCTACCACTGAAGACAGAGAAAGCTGCCATAGGAGAAGGAAAAATTGTTTAAAAGAAATACTAGAATGAAGCGACAGAAGAACTTAAAAAGAATTATTTTATTACCCTTTCTGGAATTCCTTAGATGCTCTATTAACTGGGCTTTACGTTTCGTATCAAGTAATCAATAATTCCAAGAACCACTATCTGAATATAAATAAAAACATAAACTTATGAGATTTACAGGGTTTATTTGGTTTTGAGTGTAGACCTGGATAACAGGTTTGTTGCTGGGGGCTTATTTTTGTGGGCAGAGCCAATACCACGATTCCAATGCAGTCACACAGGTGCATGCTCACCGCTGAGCCACCTAATGCCAAAGGAATACGGTGACATTTTAGAAGATTTTCAAAACAGCTGTCACAATTTCAGAAAATCTTCAGAGGGATTCAACACTGCAACTGAGAATTTGTGAAATCTATAACTTAACTAATGGATTTGAACCTTGGTGAATAGAGTTGTAGTAGTCTCTATAATGAAATTAGATTTCTTTAAAAAAAAAAAATGTAGTGTAGGTGGGGGCAACAATCAGCATATTTCTTGACCACTTCTTGGAATTTAACCTTATTTAGAACTGTGAAGTTCTAGTATAAAAATGTCCTCTGTCTTTCTTTTTTCTTCATTCTAGATGATTTTAGTTTTCTTAGTGTGTTCCACCTATAACAGAACTTTTAAAATCTTTTTGTTATCTCATTGGAGAAAGGAGAAGTATATTATTGTGCATTATTTAATGTTATATGTAACTTTATATTAGCTTATGTCTGTCTTGATACATCTATATAGACATCTGAGATATTCTGTATGACTTTAAGTAATGTATAGTGAATTATACGTGATCTTCAGGAATTTGGCATCAAAGATCATGAGTAGTTAGATCTTTAAGTCACTTTTGCCAGAAAATGTATACAATAAATAAAGCTTCATCTAGAATTACATCCCAATTTTGCAAAAATCTAGAATTCTATTGCCCTCTGCTGGTTTAGTGTACCTGTCTGTGATTTGGTAGCGCTGAATTGTAAGTGAATTGGCCTTTCTTTTATCTTTCATGGTGAAATAATAGTAGATAAACAGTGTAATGAACCGCTTTGCTCCTCGCACTTTAAAGTATTTTAAAATATAAATCAGTCTTGAGTCCAGTCTTGTTTGGTGGCTTTCTGAAGGTATGGAGGTGGCAAATTGTCTTCTTTTCTTGTGGGTGATGTTTTCAGGTTGGAGAAGCTTGACTTAGTATTTCATCTCTTTTTATTAAAGCAGTAAAAATCAAAACTAGAAACAAAATAACGGAAGCTTCACAGTTCTTACTTTATGCTTTTATGACTTTCCCCCACAGGTGGGCATAATTTTATATTTTCGACCAAATGGGAAAACCATTTATTGAACTGAATTTTTTGACTGATGTAGCGCTCAGTCAGACTTGAAAACGTATTCATATACACTCATACTTGTTTGAGTATGTGCCTGCTGTGATAAATATTGATACATATGCATGGCGTGATGCAACGTTGTCTGCAAGTAATACATAGATAAGCCTCACTCCTGCAGGTCAATCTATGTAGGTTGATCCTGTGGCACTATGGAGTCTTTTTGAACTCACCAGCTATCTGTGTGGGCATAGCACAGATCTGAACACAGGACTGGCTCATCAAATATCTTCATATGCAGAACTTAGTTTACATCTCCTTGAGGAGGGGGTAGCATGTTGCCTGCAGTAAGTGGTGCCTGCTCGTGATAAGCAATAGGTGGTACTTGACTGAATGTCTATATGAACAGCTTCTGGATGGGGAGTAACCCTTTTAAGTAGCAGGGTCACCATGTCCTGGATGTTCTATAAGCTTACACATGCAGACTTCCAGGGGGAACCTTAACCAATACAGGAGAGAAAGTGCTGTGATCTCCTTTGGTATGCAAAGAAGATTGGTGGTAATTTCACAAGTGTTGCAATAACTTTCTCACAGAGGTCAAGCAGATAACCCATAGCAGTGATTCCTCGAGGAGCTGAGGAGGAAGCTATTCCTTGCATTCAGCAGCAACCTCCTTCTCACCTCTTTTCCTTCCTCTTCTCACCAAAAACATCCATCCAAACCAATAACCCAGGATATAAGTTGGAGAGAGAAATCCAGTTCACTTCTGAAGTAAACTGGATTTCTCTAAAAAATAGAGTACTGTTGAGTTTGCCCCTTCATTTCCATGGCCAAGAGACGTGCAGCAAAGTCCTGTGAGAAAAGAGCAGTCTCAGGTATATTTATATTCTGTTTTTCACTCTTTTTGTTTTGTAACTCTTCTTCCAACTTCACAATCAATAACTGGATCCTTTGCTTTGCTAGAAGGAACTTGCTTTCTTCTTTAAGCTTTTGTGGTGTAAAGGATAATGACTGATGAGTGGTCAGCACAAAGCATGCTTTCCTTTTCTAGAAACAAGCAGTCTAAATAATGTAGTATCATAGAGAAGCTGTTTGAGGATGTGCACCTCACAGTAAGTTTGAGAGTCTTGGAGTTGGTGCATGTTTTTTACTGAGTGAGCGTCATTTTCAGAATCAGAAATACCCAGTGTCGGGAAACAGAAAAAAATCTCAGCAGGTATTATCCCGTGCTGCTGGATAATAATGTTGCAAATAATGGAAAGATAATTCCTGAATCTGGGAAGGTGCATGTAGTCACACATAGCAAGTCCCAAATCTACCTTGTGTTTTCACAAACTGTAGAACATAATTCATTATTTTGATATGAGTAATGTCTGTTTCATCTATAATTTGGGAGGGGAGTGTGGGGTTTTTTAAGTGCTATTAGTCTATTGAAAGAACTTGGTGTCCTTTGAAGAAGTTAACTCATATTGTGCTGGTTATTACAATTTAAACCTCAATGCTCATTTAAGCTATCATACAGGCAGCTTTAGAATAAGGACTTTATCAGTTCAGAACTGTTTTTATTATTTTCTTCCAGGGCCTTTTTCAAGCTATCAGCCCTTAAATCCTCCCTTATAAGTAGGAAATTCTTTTGCTGCCTTCTATATTCATTCTGTCTGGCAGAAATTAATTAATAGGACAGGGAGAAAGAGTACAAATATCAGTATAGTTTAGCTATCCTGTGGAAAGATAGATGAAGATTGGGTTTATATATGTAGTATTGCTTGATGAAAAACACTGAACTACTGTTTTACTTAAATTGGAGAAATCCTGAACAAATTCTTTTGAATACAACAGTAAACATTGGGGCCTTTTTGATGTATTAGATTAGTTTCCATTCTAGTCAAACGGGCTGACTAAGCACTCCCAGGGTAGAAAATATAGACACTGCAAGCTTCATGGAATGCTTATATTTGTACCAAGAGTATTTTTAGTCCATGGATTTTGACTGCATAGGAGCAGCAGTGTGCTTCTTAAGGTTGGTATTCATATTGTTTTTTTACAAACAATCTAACCAAAACAAGCTGAGAATCCAAAATGATTTTGCCCAAAATAACTGGCAGAGCTGAGCCTGGAACTACAAGTCCTGACTGTGATTTTGTGCTCCGGCCACTATCAGGTTTTGCCATTTATTTCAACACATGCAGGTGATGAGGAGGATAATGTTTATCACTGGTTAGCTTTTTGTTGGATTTTTCTTTCATCCTTTTGTATACAAACTATTTTTACTTTGCCTACGAATGACTGTCAGTGTTGATTTATGTTGTTACATTTGAATGTAAATCTCCGTCGTTTAAAAATTGTTTTGTGCATGGCTGTTAATAGTTTTAAATTATGAGCACAGGAAGAGCATCTAAAAGCCTCTCAGCTTTCCTGTCATGTTTATCCCCATGTGAAAATAATTTGTTTTATTTTTGTAACAGTATTGCTATGGACCCAGGGTTATGAGTTTAAACTTTCTTTTGGGTTTGTGCCAAAGTTCAACCCCTCTTTACCTAGTTTAAACAATTACCTCATTTGGGCTGAGGCATCAAAGGCAGCAGGTTGATAGTCAAATCACTCCTTTGTGTGGCATTCACTACACAAATTGGCATGAGTTAACTATACCAACTAGCTAGGCTCCTTTCCCCTCCTCCCTCCTCCTCCCTTCTCCCCTGCTTTTAAGATGTGTTGTCCGTTTTCATATTCCATGATTTACCTGTCATCCACATTCCTCTGTAACACAAGTTTTGTGCATCTGGATTTGGAGTTAGATGAATGGGTGTAGTAGCTCAGCACTTGTGGGGCAGAGTGCTAGTATTTTTGAGAATCGGAAGGCCCACGACCCCTCAAGGGCAAAAACTACACACTCATTGGCCTCTCTGAAATGCCTGTACACTAATGCATGCAGCATGAGGAACAAACAGGAGGAGTTAGAGATCTGTGTGCGGTCACAGGGCCATGATCTCATTGCAGTTACTGAGACATGGTGGGATAGCTCACATGACTGGAACGCTGTCATGGAGGGCTATGTTCTCTTTAGGAAAGATAGGCCAGCGAGGCGAGGTGGGGGAGTCACTCTTTATGTGAGGCAGCAACTGAAATGTATCGAGTTCTCCCTGGGGGTGGATGAAAAGCAAGTTGAGAGCTTGTGGGTAAGGATCAAGGGGCAGAGTAACAGGAGAGACACTGTTGTGGGTGTTTATTACAGGCCACCTCATCAGGATGGGGAAGTTGATGAGGCCTTCTACAGACAGGTGACAATCACCTCACAATCGCAGGCCTTGGTTCTAATCAGGGACTTCAACTACCCTGACATCTGCTGGGAAGGCCACACAGCTAGGCACGTAGAGTCCAGGAGGTTCCTCCAGTGCATTGATGATAACTTCTTGACTCAGGTGGTGGAAGAGCCCACAAGGAGAGGTGTACTACTGGACCTAGTACTGACAAACAAAGAGGGATGGGTGGAGGATGTTAAGGTTGGGGGCAGACTTGGCTGCAGTGATCATGAGAAGACAGAGTTCAGGATTAAGTGCAGTATGCACAAAATGACAAGTAGGGTTAAAACCTTAAACTTCAGGAGGGCTAACTTTGATCTCTTCAAGGAATTGCCTGGATAAATCCTATGGGAGAGGGCTCTAGAGAGTAAGGGGGCTCAAGAGAGCTGGCTGTTATTTAAGCACCGCTTCCTCCAAGCTCAGGGTCAGTGCATCCCTAAGAGCAAGAAATCGGGCAAGGGAAGAAGGAGACCTGCACAGCTGAGCAGGGAGCTTGTGAAAAAGCTCAGGTGGAAGAAGGGAGTTTACAGTATGTGGAAAAAGGGGCTCACCATTTGGGATGAGTATAAGAATGCTGTCAGGGTGTGCAGGGATGAAACAAGGAAAGCCAAGGCAGACTTGGAATTGAGCGTGGCAAGGAATGTCACGGCCAATAGGAAGGGTTTCTTTAAGTATATAGGAGGCAAAAGGAAAACTAGGGAAAATGTGGGCCTGCTGTTGAACAAGACAGGTGCTGTGGTGACAGACGATGCAGAGAAGGTGGAGTTGCTGAATGCTTTCTTTGCTTCTGTCTTCACTGCTTGGGCCAGCCCTTGGGAGTCCCAGACTTTGCGGGTAACAGAGTCTGGAGGAAGGAAGACTTTCCCTTGGTTGAAGAAGAACAAGTTAGAGATCAATTAGGTAAACTGGATATCCACAAGTCCATGGGGCCTGATGGGATGCACCCACGAGTGCTGAGAGAGCTGACAGAAGTCATTGCTGGGCCACTCTCCATCATCTTTGAAAGGTACTGGAGGACAGGTGAGGTGCCTGAGGACTGGAGGAAAGCCAATGTCACTCCAGTCTTCAAAAAGGGCAAGAAGGATGACACAGGAAACTACAGGCCGGTCAGCCTCACCTCCATCCCTGGAAAGAGGATGGAACAGCTCGTTCTGGGTGTCATCTCCCAACATCTGGAGGAAAAAAAGGTTATCAAAAGTAGTCAACATGGATTCACCAAGGGGAAGTCATGTCTGACTAATCCGATAGCCGTCTACGATGGCGTGACTGGATGGGTGGATGAGGGGAGGACAGTGGATGTTGTCTACCTTGACTTCAGCAAGGCTTTCGACACTGTCTCCCACATCATCCTCACAGGCAAGCTTAGGAAGTGTGGGTTAGGTGAATCGACAGTGGGGTGGATTGAACAGTGGCTGACAGATAGAGCTCAGAGGGTGGTGGTTAGTGGTGCAGAGTCTAGTTGGAGGTCAGTAACAAGTGGTGTCCCTCAGGGGTCAGTACTGGGTCCGGTCCTCTTCAATCTATTCATCAACGACCTGGATGAAGGGGTAGAATGTACCATCAGCAAGTTTGCTGATGACACAAAACTGGGAGGTGTGGCTGACATGCTGGAAGGCTGTGCATACAGCGTGACCTGGACAGGCTGGAGAGTTGGGCAGAGAGGAACCTTGTGAAATTCAACAAGGGCGAGTGTAGGGTACTTTATCTGGGGAGGAATAAGCCCATGAATCAGTATAGGTTAGGGGCTGACCTCTTGAAGAGCAGCTCTGTGGAAAGAGACCTGGGAGTCCTGGTGGACAACAGGATGATAATGAGCCAGCAATGTGCCCTGGTGGCCAGGAGGGCCAATGGCATCCTGAGGTGCATCAAGAAGAGTGTGGCCAGCAGGTCGAGGGAGGTTATCCTCCCCCTCTACTCTGCCCTGGTGAGGCCACATCTGGAGTATTGTGTCCAGTTCTGGGCTTCCCGGTTCAAGAAGGACGGGGAACTGCTGGAGAGGGTTCAGCAAAGGGCTACAAAGATGATTAGGGGTTTGGAGCATCTTTCTTATGAGGAAAGGCTGAGGGACTTGGGTCTTTTTAGTCCAGAGAAAAGATGACTGAGGGGGGATCTTATTAATGCTTATAAATACTTAAAGGGAGGGTGCCAGGTAGATGGGAACAGTCTTTTTTCAGTGGTGCCCAGTGGTAGGACAAGAGGTAACGGGCACAAACTGGAGCACAGGAAGTTCCATCTTAACATGAGGAGGAACTTCTTTCCTTTGAGGGTGGCAGAGCACTGGCACAGGCTGCCCAGAGAGGCTGTGGAGTCTCCCACACTGGAGACATTTCAAAACCCGCCTGGACACTGTCCTGTGCTGTAGGTGTCCCTGCTGTGGTAGGGGGATTGGAGTACATGATCTCCAGAGGTCCCTTCCAACCCTGACCATTCTGTGATTGGGCCAGATCCTTTCCGTGGGCCCTGTGTTAATTACCACAACTGAACAAATTAAGCCATTTTAAACTAGCTGTATACACACCTACCAACGGTGAAAGACAAGAGATGTGTACAGCTCTTAAAGAGAAAAGATTACCATAAAGGAGGTGGCTTTTCAGAAGGATAGAGGTAGTCCTTCTGTATAGTTTTTGTTTAAACATTTTCTCATTTTTTACAATTAAAAGACTCAATTTCATGTACAGTTAGATGCCCTGCTAATTAACAGACTTGACATAGTCATGAGCTCGTGTATGTTTTGGATGCCTGAGATATTTGCAAGAGATGCTCAGCACTCAATACAAAGCTGAGCAGAACAGTATTTGAGCTGTTCTGTCCTGTGATTTAACAGCTAGAGCAGGCACAGGAGCCGTTACTGTGCGGTCAGTTACCATTTCCTGTGAGCTACCGTAAACTGCATCACAACTGAAACTTGGGGATCTGTTAAACAAACCAGCTAGCTTCTGTTTCAATCTGTATTGAATAAACAATGTCACATTTAATGTAACTTGAATCTTCCACACATTTAGATTTCTTAATGGGTTACCAAGAGATTTTGATGAAATTCTGCATGATTAAATAAAAATTGTATTTCTCACTTTTTGATGGTTAATCACAAGAAAGTATTTTAGTTGGGTAAATTCTAGTAGCATATCACATATAATTTCCTCAAACATACCATTTCAAAGGACCTTGTCTTTGATAGGGAGTGAATATGTGGCACATGATCAGGACTTTTAGTTCATGATGTACTTGGAAGAGCATAGTGTGGAAAACATAGTTCAAAGAATTGCAAAACCAGAAATCTGTAAACCAGACTTTAAAATTTCCAGTTGTAATTTCCTAGCTTTCCACCTGAATGCCTGGGTGCCTACAAAGAAAGTATTATATGTTCTGGCTGTTGTGTACAATTTTACAACTATAAATATTAAGTCAAGTAGTATTCATGCTCTACAGGAAAGTGTTTTACCACATAATTGTTAAAGTAAAATTTAACTTCTAGATATAGTGTATATTTCAGGTATAGGTAGTATTCTGAGTGAAAGTCATTAAATGAGGCACCCAGTAACGTACTTTATTCTTCAGTTCTACTGCAGAAATAATCATGCGCATCTATTTAGGTTACCTGCTTCTTTGCTATATGCAGTATACAACACAATTCTTTTTTTGTGGCTGCCTTTTTTCAAAAAGTAAAAACATATGATACAAGATTTCATTCTTCATGATTCAGGTCATTGAAATAAATTTCTGTTCATTGTACGTGGTTATCAAGAATATTAAACAACTCACTGGGAGACTTGTGCTACCTACTTGGAAAAAAATGGTGCATTCATAATGAGTAATGCCACAACAATTCCAGTTTGAGACCTTATAGGGATGCAGACCCTTGTGACCTCAAAGAACATACTCAATTTCGTGCTCTTTCAGGAGTTGGATTTGGGTCATACGGTGCAGGAGGTAACAATGAAGAGAACAATTTATCTAATCTTCTGCTGTTGCAACAAATGCAGCTTGTTGGAAGGACTCGGTTGCCACTTAAAATTATTTCAAATTTCATTATTATAGTTCTGACTTTTAAATAAAGTGAGAAATAATTTTCATCTGCTTGAATACTGATTTTTGTGTTGTAGGACTAGTTTATTAAAATACTATATTTTGTTGGCAAGGAAAATATTTTCTAGTAGAAATGTGTTCTGTACGATCATCACAGAATTCTTCCTCTCGAGTCTCATTTTTCTACTGTGAATCAAGAAAGCCATGCCTTGCATTGGCATTAGACTTCTATGCAAGCTTCCTGTATGTTAATTTCTTTAATGGCACAAAACTGGAGATTATTTCTCTTTCCTATATTGCAGTGCAAAAGATGGTATATATTGCATATTTCAGTCTTTATGACTGATTTTATACGTATATATTTCAATACTCAAGCCATAGCCTTTAAAAGAAATGAAGTAATAGTACTAATTTGTCAATTTTGCACATTTTTTACTTTCAGAAATTAGCACCTGGAGTTAGTCAGTTTGCTTACACCTGTGTACAAGACCATCCTATTTGGACTAACCAACAGTTTTGGGAAACAACCTTTTATAGCAACGTGCAAAATCAAGTTCGCTCCCTCTACCTTACTGCCAAAGATGACAACCATGCTGTACAGTTGAGACAAAAGGTAGGAGAATATATTAAAATAAATATCAAGGTAGTATTTTTATTCACATTTTAATTGTCTTCTAAGTTACAGAGAGCTAAGTTATGGTTTCTCCAATGCTACGTATTTTTCTTTCATTTTCCCCATATTAAACAGCATACAATAACAAAAAATTACATTTATCTGCAAGACATTGTAATTCGATGTTGCTCTTATGATTTTTCAAACAACCACCTTTTATATAAGTTTCTACATGTTTTTCCTGAAAGTAGTAACTTACCATATAGCAATGTTGTAAACTAGCGACAGTTCTATTATATGAACAGCCTAAGCTAGCAGCAGTTCTAGTGTCCAGTGTTAGATTATTATCAAACCCTAGTGTGGTTTCTGTTGAATGGCACTCAGTCTGCATTATTAAAATTGGATAGATTTTCCAGAACACAAATTGTCTGTCTCAGTAGGAGGAAGGTACACCTCTAATGCAAAAATTAAAGTATAATGGGAAGCCTTGCAGCATGGTAAAATAAGGTGTGGGTTTTTTTAAGAAGGAGCACATACACACTGTAAAGAGCCATTTGTAGTCTCGCTTCTTGTATGAAAATATGCTAATCAACTGTGTGACTGAAAAGTGTGTGCTACCCAAAGTCATACGGCATTGTAAAGAGAGGAAGTAAAATAGACAGAGATATTCCCAGAAAAGTAGTCAGAATGAAGAACTGAAAAGGCATGTCAGGTATATTAGGGATAAAGAGAAAAGGACTGTGGGACTGTGTATGGGGAACCCCTTCCAATCTGACGCTATTAAAGAAAAACGTGAAGAATAGTAGAACTTAAAAGGAAGCACCTACTTTAACCCTCACATGTGTTTATATGGAAAGCTAGCTCAACTTTAACTTAGTATGGAAAAAACATTTGCAAGATACCTAGTCCTTTAATAATTTAACATCAGGCGTTATGTCACTAATATTGGCTGCCAGATTCCTTTATTCTAATTTCCTCAGGCTATAACACAATTGGGCTACATGCCATCTACATAGTTTGCTTCAAGCAAATGCTAGAATTGGACTCCAACATGTGAAAACATGAATGTTTCAGCTGGTCTGGAAACTATTTATATAAAAGCTCACCTCACCTGACCATCCTAGGAATTTAGAGAGTATCACCTGCATCAAGCAATGAGCTGCATGTTATTTCTCAATCTGATTTATGCTTGTTGTGTGAGCTAAGTAGATAAGCTAAAAAGAGCAGCAATATTAAAATCAGTAAACCATTCTGAAGAAACATGGAAGATCATATAGCATGAAAAAGATCTAGAAAGAAATTATGTTATTTAGATCCGTCCACATTGTGCTACTTGCATATTTCAGTAAATTGCCTTCAAAGCTCAGTTATTATAATCATAACTCTCCTTAAACCATATAAAGTGTAGTTATTTGCTTTTTCTTTTTAAATTAATATACAATTTAAATAACCGAAGAAGTTTAATAAACAGTTTAATAAAGTTTTTACTAAACATTGTTTTTTAAATTAAACTTTATTATTTCTTCTATGTCTTTATATTCCTTTCTATATGTCTTGTAGGAGAAAAATTCTGTAGGTCCAGACCAGGATAAGACAGCAATGGACCTGGCTGCTGAGCAGTTGCGATTATGGCCAACTCTTAATAAACAAACGCAGCAGGAGCTAGTCCAGAACGAGGAAAGTACAGTTTTCAGTCAGGCAATTCATTTTGCTAACCTCATGGTCTATCTGCTAGTACCACTGGATACGAGTAAGAACAAGTTATTAAGAACAAGCGCTACTGGTGACTGGGAGAGTGGAAGCAACAGTATTGTCACAAACAGGTGGGTACCCGAGTTCAGTGGTAATCAGTCAAGGATGGGGCACAGTTTTCAAAAGCTTCTTAGTTTTTGGGACTTATTCTAAATACCAGATTATTTGAGTATCTTCTCTTCAAGTTCATTAATTAAGGAGAGCAGAAGTCTAATGTGATTCCTCTTAAGTAACAGGACTTAATCTGGAGTCATTTACCACCATTTAAAGGAACACAAACATTTTATTGTCTCAGTAAGAATTTTTAATCTAGTAATGCAAATGTTGAAGACAAAGATAAGGTACGATAAGAAAGAAAACAGCACACAAAAAAACCTAC
Source organism: Pluvialis apricaria (assembly GCA_017639485.1). Lineage (NCBI taxonomy): Eukaryota > Metazoa > Chordata > Aves > Charadriiformes > Charadriidae > Pluvialis > Pluvialis apricaria. Next base: position 57,535,003 of record CM030012.1, read on the forward strand.
TCTGTTAGTTTTTATATAACTTGAAAAAAACAATGTTTGAACTTAAAAGCAAGAAAACATTTATATAGCATCCATAAAATCACAATTTCTGTGCAATGGCTGCAAGGAAGAAAGGCACTGAGATCACAAAAAGCAAGAGGGCTGAACCACCGTGGCAAAGGTTAAATTACTAAGGAGGCAGGAGGAGTGTAACACCAGTTACATTGCCTAGCATGCAAATCCAGGACATTTCACAACAACTTTTCTCCCTCTCTATTTACTGTCTTCGTTATCACCTATGATCTGTCAGAATTCCCACCTGATAAAACTGTAGAACACCGGCATCAAGTAAAAGACATGCAGGCTATCAGTATCGAACTCCAAATGGCTGCTCATTTCTGCTGACTAGGCACCTCTAAACTCAAGCATTAGGACACACTCAGTAGACAAGTTGCGGTATATATTGCAGTGTATGAATCTGGCCCTTAATATTACTTTGGGAGGCATTTTCAGACATTCAAAGTACATCTCCCACTGACTTGCTTGCATTTTCTATCTGATGCACAAAAAACTTTTCTTATGGTCTTTTTAGCTTTTGAATGCTTTGCTGTGCAACCAAAATATGCATTTAATGTATCTTTCTCTATGTAACTGGATATTTGTTTACCATGGGTTGCAAATAATGCGCTTGATTCTATGAAGAGAAGGCATAGAGTTCACTTCCAAGCAGCCTTTTTTCTCTTGTGGGCTTGTCTGTGCTGGACTCCTGGAGGGAAGGTTCTCCTGTGTCACCATCCATGCAGTTCTGACAGTGTTAATGACAGTGAAAATACGCTGTAATTGTGATACCACCATATGCTTTTAGCAAGGCTTATGTATTGTAACTAGGAAAAAAAATTATCTGTGTCTAGCCAGGTTTCACATGTGCATCACCAGCTGAATTTTTCACACTTGAAATTTCTCTTATTTATGTCTATAGTATTGCAGGCAGTGTTGCAGAGAGTTATGACACTGAAAGTGGATTTGAGGACTCTGAAAACAATGATGTTGCAAACGCAGTTGTACGCTTCATCACCAGATTTATTGACAAGGTTTGCACAGAGAGCGGAGTTACACAGGATCACATCAAGGGTCTTCATTGCATGATACCAGGTAAGAACTGTGACAAAAAGGTGGTTTGTAGTCATTCTTCTTTCTTTTTTTTCCTGGTGAGAGAAATGCACTTTCTAGTTTCAGTTACTTTCAGTGAAGTTAGAAGGTTAGACTATAATTGCTGTTGGATTTCAAATAATTATTTCCTCGATGTTTAAATTAGAGATTTTCAGAATATCAGAGTTTTAATTAGATTGCAACTTTCTCTTTCATATTATGTGAGACTTCATTTATGGTGTTACTGCTTTCCAGGCATTGTAGCAATGCACATAGAGACCTTGGAGGCTGTCCATCGTGAGAGTAGGCGGCTTCCACCAATACAGAAGGCAAGTATTATGAAACATATTTGTATTCTTTACAAGTATTAGAATCATGCAATTTAGTCATCATTTTTTCCCCCTCATAATGTTAGGAAGAAACATCAAAACATTAAAAGAAAATTTCCACCAGTGATAAATAAAGTGCTTGGCTTTGGTCTCATGAAATATGAACTTAGGAAACTAGTAGAGCCAAACTTCTGATCATAAACAAGCTGTTGCATGCCCACTGTTTTTTTGAGACCCATGCCTCTTAGTTGAGTCCAAACTTCATCTCCCTTCTCTGGACTCAGTCTCAGAACAATTTTGTTTTGAAGCTTTTAAAGCCAAATATGAAAACTAGACTGAGATATAACACTGGTATCTCTGTTACACACACTTTCATTTATTTGCATCAGCCCAAAATTCTACGACCAACTTTACTGCCAGGAGAAGAATTTGTTTGTGAAGGTCTCCGTGTGCTGCTGGATCCTGATGGCAGAGAGGAAGCTACAGGAGGACTGCTTGGAGGTCCTCACATCCTCCCTGCTGAAGGAGCTTTGTTCCTTACTACTTACAGAATTATATTTAAAGGCACTCCTCATGATCAACTGGGTAAGAAAAATTAAACAGTGACAATTGTGGTCGATCAGATAGGCAGAAGTTTGAGCTGGCCTATCCACCTATTCAAGCATCAACATCAAAATGTATGTACCTCACAGTATAATTTTTCATGTTTATCAGATAAGAGTAATCTCTTCATATAGGTTTTTGTCACTGGATATGATAATGATTGATTTTGATTTTGCGTTTAGTTTAACTAGAATTTATTTCTTCAGATGAGGTGATAAATGTTGATGCTGAAGATGATGGTGCTAAATGATTGTTTATTCCTGCATATTTGTACATATTTAGAGTGCTGTCTTCAGTAATTTATGTAATATAAAATCATGATATGTACTCCTCTTAGAGGAAACTTCAGTAGACTGTCATATATGGGCTTTTATGGACTACCTAAAGTTGGAGACAGTAAAAAAGGACATTCCTGGCCATACTTCAGTAATTTCCATAGACTTTCAAATGGACAAAATGCTTAGTATCTTTATATCTCAGTTCTATCTGTAAAGTTGGCCTAATAATGCTACTTCACAGAGCAGCGTTTGTAAGCTTCTTCACCGCTAAGACAGAACATATACACTGTGTGAGATCTGCAGCTTCCACTACCCCTAGCTTTTCATTAAACAGCTTTTTTCAGCCACTGGAAGTCTGTTAAATGAAAAATATTTATGCGTTAGTATTCTGCCTAAAATTATTGTTAATAAAATCAGTATTCTTTTTAATATGTAATGGAAATAGCTGCTCTTAATGATAAATTTTCCTCTTTTGACATCTGTCATTTCTAAGCAGATTGTCATTCAGAAGTGTAAATTTATTGTGGAACATTCATGGTCATATGTAAAGGTATCGGTGTATATTGTTCGTTGTTTATAAGTTGTGTAATGCAACATGAAATTTGAATAAGCTCGAAACTGTTTCCTCACCCCCTACCAACCTGGAATTTGGGGATGCATTTCCGTCTTGTAGAAAGACTCAGAAGGAAGGAGAATATTTTTCTAATCATCCCAGCAGAAATTCAGATTACAAATAATACTTTAGGAATTCCAGGCATTTTGCCTGAAATGAATTCTGTGCCATTATTTTCGTGTTGCTTTGTACTTACTCGTTCCTACCTATTCAAAGTACACTGTGACCAAACCAGATCTGATTCTGTGATCTAACAAGTACCTGTAAATACAATTTTATGGTCCTCAGTTGGAGAGCAGACAGTAATCCGGAGCTTTCCTATTGCATCTGTTACGAAGGAGAAGAAGATCACTATACAGAACCAGCTGCAGCAGAGTATGCAGGAAGGACTGCAGATAACTTCAGCCACCTTTCAGGTAAAAGGAAGTTCTGTGAAAATTTACATGACAACACAGTCCATTCAAAAGACTTATGGGCAGCACTTTGTCCTGATATTTGCGAAGAGTTAGGTTTTCTGCCCTGTAAAGTCAATAGAGAATGCAGTCCTCTCATGGAAACCCTGGTGTTTCTTGGCCCAGTTGATATTTACAGAGGGTTACTGTTTTCATATTTGATTTCTTTCACTCCTTTCCTTACCTTTCTGTTTTGGATGCAGTAAAGGGCTATTTTGGGTCCAAAATCTCTTAATGTAAGTAGAGGCCTAGGGCAGACCAGCGGAAACATGCTTTCTCTCTCCTCCAGCTGCATGGAATGAATATGGAAAAGCTATAAATATTGCTTTCTTCTCAAGACTTGTCACTTTACCAGCTTCCTGTAAAAACCCACAGCAGAAAGTCATGGTATGTCTCACATGGAAGCTGCCCTGCCAGGAATCTTTAGCGTAGCCGCCATTGGCCAGAACCAATAAGCCTGTGTATGACTTGCACAGATCCTGGTAGTTTCCTGTCTGTAGGATCCGCCTCAGTTCAGCAGAAGCAGGTACTGCAGGGCGATTGACAGAGGTGGACTTCCAAGAATTAGACATCATGAAGTCTCTGAAGTCTTGCGTAAATATTTTTTCTTGGTAGTGATCTTAACTGTGGTCAAACCCTAAGAGATGGAAAGTTGAACGCAAAGAATTTTGATATGGATCTTTTGATCGTATCATTTCATTTTGATATGGACTGAAAGTAGACTGCAGTACTTAATCTATGAAATATTTTGTTGGGTTGCCTGACTGCAGAAGTATATTTTCATTGAGAACAGTAACATTTGAAAACATAGTAGAACAGTTTATCGGCATTTTACTAGTTCCTTACAGTAATGGACATTATTTAGCTAATCATCCTTCAAGATCCTATTCAAAAGCGTAAGATTAGGAATAAAAGTGAGTAAAGCAACCAAAAGGAAGTTGTTCTTGTGGACTTTTGAGAGGACTTCATGAGGACTTTTATTTTCCAGAAATCTTTTTACCGGAATAGTTAGCATGCTTCAACGATGTGCTAAATACAGACACAGCTCAGTGTTTTTAGTGCTGGATTCTGGTCAAACATCATCTTTGCTTTTGTTCAGCATAGTTTTGTGTTAGGTTATGAGAACAAAAACAATCATCAAACAGTTTACTTTCTGTTCCCTTTGTAACAGCTAGAGTTCAATACAGTATGAAATAACCCCTCCTCTTTGTTTATTAATTATGACTTTCAGAATGTTTTGGCTGCAGTTATGCTATTTAATGTCTTTAAAACTTCAGATCAGTATAACCCCTGAAGATTCAAGAGCTCCTTTCAAGGAGGTCCTAGAACAACAGAGTTGTTAGTCATTTGGAAAGTATTTACAAAACAAGTGAAATTTGAAAAGCAATGATGACATCCCCCATCTAGATGGGAAACAAAAGACATTCAAAAGGTGTATAGGTATGCGCTTAGAAATAAAGCTTTAGGATATTTCTTCGCTTTTTTCACATTCTTAAAGATCTTTTGGGCTCTTTTATGGAGTCCCTATTTTCTCTTTTTTTTTTTTTTTCTCCCCACCCCCCACCCCCAGATTACTGGCTGTCATCCTTTTGGCTGAGGGTGACAGGATTTATTTGTTTTTCAAAACCTTTCAAAAAGCATTTTTAGTGGGGTGGATGGATCAATGTTGAATACAAAAAGGTTAGTTCCTTTTTAAGGGTCAGGCTTCACTATTACATTTTTATTATTATCAGTTTTCTATACTTTGCAAGGTGAGGCAACAATTGGAATGACTGAGTAATGGAAGTATAATGGTTGTGACGTATGAATGCTGAAATTGTTGGTTTCATGAAAGTCTTTGAAGTGCATTACCAACCTTAGTTCCCAGTATATGAGCAGAGCTGGCAGAGTATTTCCAACCTAAACTGTCTCACGTGACTAGTATTTGAACTGTTGTAGACATCTTAGTGCCAGCACTACTACTTGGATTTACCAAAATATTTTGTGTTTGATACTATGAGAATTCCAGATGCTTCTTAGTGAAAATACCTTAGTATTAGGACATAAATGTAAAAATTAAATAAAAAATAATAAGCTGTGTAATATCCCTCAAAATCAATAAGATATATGTACATATATTTGTATTTTCCGAGGGGCATAGTACTGCGTAAGTACGGGAATTTTGCTAATGTATTTCAGGATCTTTTAATTTCTTGAATTCTATAACATTTTTTTCAGTTTCTAACGTGTCATGTCTTTAATATGCAGCTAATTAAAGTAGCATTTGATGAAGAAGTAAGTCCTGAAGTGGTGGAAATATTTAAGAAACAGTTAACGAAGTTCCGTTATCCTCAATCCATCTTCAGCACTTTTGCATTTGCAGCCGGGCAAACAGCACCACAGATAATTTTACCAAAACAAAAAGAAAAGAACACTTCTTTCCGGTATAGTCATTCTTCCTTTTTTATTACTGATGTTCTTGCTTAGTATTAGTCACATATATTGAACAATCTTGACAGCTCTGCAGAAATGCCGATCATTCAAGCAGTTTTCAGGAAAGTCAAAATAACTGAGTGCTATTTCGCATCTTTCTATATTTACTGAATAAAAGGTAGATTAGTATGATATACATGTCAGTTTGGTATAGGAATATACTATTTATCCATATTGCTAGCTGCAGTAAATTTGAACAAGCATCTCATTACATTTTGAAACGCACACAGTGTAAGTAGCATCTTCAGCTATGCCAACTATGCCAACATAAAAAACAGATTTCTTGTGTATTACTTTATAGGTTAATAACCTAATGTGGGTTAGAATTCCTTTTGTCCTTAGTACAGTCTGTACAGTTGTCCTGGTGTTTTTTAATCTAGAGTTTGAGCTTTGGGTCCTCTTTTGAAGTTTATGTTATACATTAATTTTTGCTAGACTGGGTGGATCATTAGTCTGTTCCAGAGTGGTAGTTCCTGTGATTCTCTGTCGATTATTGCATTGTTGACACAGGAAAGTAGAATCACAAGCTAGTCATTGAATCCTAAAACTTTAAGGTAATTTTTACCTTTTCTGCCTTTACTTTGTCAACTTTGTAGATTTATCATATTGCTAGCAACATAAAAATATCTAAAGAACGGTGGTGGCTGCTTATTCATTATCATTAGACATAATAGACACAAATTTATCTCAAAATAATAAAATTGCTGTTTAAAAATTAATATGGGAAGTAATTCTTCTGGCGGTTGTAATTCTTGTCATATTAAATGAAAAGTTATGAAATACATTTTATTTGGGTGAGTTCATCATAAAAATCCATACATGCTATCAGGGAGAATGAGATGCATCTTTCTAAGTATTTTTATTGCTATGAATTTATAGTACCTTCTCAAAAAGCATTGTGAAAGGAGCAAAACGTGCTGGGAAGATGACGATTGGACGCCAATATTTATTAAAGAAGAAGACAGGCACAATAGTGGAAGAAAGAGGGAATCGCCCAGGCTGGAATGAAGATGATGATATCTCTGGTAATAGTAAAAGATTTTTTTTCCATGTTGGTTGAGAAGTCTATCCTATTATGCTTCTGTTCCAATATATTGAATAAGAAATGTCTTCAAGAAGAAATTGCGGAGTCTTCCTAGACAGGAAAGAGAAAGGTTTCAAACATGTACATTTAGTAAGTGTTTTCTTTTGTGATGACAAGGCAAAAGAGGAAGTTGAATTTATTCAGTGGTAAAGCAAATACGAGACTACTATTTTTTAATTATCAAGCTATTTACATATAGTATCTTTTTATCATTTTTTACATCATAATAGTACAGATGGAACAGCACAGAAGCGTGCTGTAACTTTCCATTTATCTTTAGACATCATGACATCTGTACTTAGTCTGTGATGAGAAAGCAGTAATTGGTGAGATTCAAGAAAGAGCAAAATACTATGGGAGACTTTTGCAGATGTGGAAGTGACAAATGATTTCTGAAAGCAGCATAAGTCATTACTACTGAAAATACCAAATTTTGGTTGAAAGTATTTGGGGACAGAAGGTAGAAAGTGATTTGGGCACTTTGTACAGTTCATGTGATGGTGTGGAGTTTGACTTTCTTCCAAATACTTCTTTTCCTACCATGTGCTGCTGTCAGTATATCCTTATCTGGACCAGTGCTAATTTGTAATAAACCACTAGAGGGAACCAGATTCTCCTGTACATAAACAGGTATTGTTTTGTCATACCATTCTTTCTTTTTAAAAAAAAAAATAAATAGGCATTTCAGGTAACGAAGTGTATATCAAACACTAATAATTTCTTCAAAACATCAAACAAGCCAAATTTTCCTTTTGAATATTTGGTGAGCAAGCAAAGCAACTTATGTGACTTACAAGCAGATATATAGAAGTTGTCTAAAGCAGGACTGTGTTACTGCACTGTCTCTCTTCTCTTTGAAACGGAAGAAAGCCATTCCAGGAAAGCTAAAAAATATTGAGTCTCTTCTTTCATTCCAGATAAAAGTGGGGGGGAAAAGGCAAAAAGAAAGGATTACAAAATACAGAATGTCTTCACAGCGCTGAAAAATTATGTTCTTAATTGAATTTCCAGCATCTTCCTTAAGTCCTGAGTTAATATGCGTTCTGATGTTGCAGATTCTTGGGGTCAGAAGCAATTCTGCAGGCTGTACCTGTGTGATTTTTGGGTGATTTTGTGTCCTTCACCCAGAGACACCAACCACAATGGTACCTCTGTATTCGTACTGCTTGACAATGAAAAAAGTCTAAGGGTTTTTGCATTGCTGATACACAAATCAACTGCATTCTTCCATGAACACAGGCGTTATATAAACATTAGTCACTTTTTTCCTCCCCTAACAAAATATAAAAATATAAATTGTGAGGCTTCCTACCTTCTGCTTTCCAGATGTTTTGACTGGGAACGTGTGAGGTGATCAAAGTCTTGTCAGTTTGCTTTTCTCTCCACACTGCACTGACACCTCAGATAAAGTCAGCTGACAACAGTAGTAACTCTTTGCTTCAGATACACTACAAATAGCTATAGGAAATTTGCTATAATCACTGCAATTTCTTTTATATTGATTGCTGTGAATGACTTTTTGTTTGCAAGTCTCAAAAACCTGAAGGATAGGAAACTATGCAGCTATACCAACAATGAAGCAAATGGGAACTATCTGCAGTAGGTGATGCATTGTCATAAAAAATAAATGTTAAATATAGGGTTGGAAGGAACTTCAAGAGATCATCTATTCCATCTCTCTGCCCCAAGGCAAGATCAGCATACTTAATCTGTTCCTCATAGATGTTTACCTGACTTTTTCTTAGAAGCTTTCAAGGATGAAGGTTCCACAACTCTAGGCAATTTGTACTAATGCTTTAACCATCCTTAATGCTGGTGAAAAACAAGCAGTTTTCTGATATTCAGGCCTAAACATTTCCTTGCCACAGTTTAAAGCCTTCACTTCTTATTCTGCCGCCATATACATGTAGAAGAGATAATTCCCTTCATTGTGATTGCAGTGCTTAATGTATTTATCGGCTATTGTAATATTTCTCTTCTCTGTTCTTTTCTGGATGTTAAATATCCGCAGTTATTTCAGTTCTTTGTTTATTAGTTTTGATATACTTCTGATCATCTTCATTCCTCTTTTCTCAGTCCTATTTAGCTGGTCTGCATATAACTTGCAATGTGATTTCCTAAAACCAGGCACAGTACTCTAGTTACTAGTTGTTGCTAATGAACATCTAATTTTCATCCAGTTCTTCCCCATCTTTTTATTTTCAGAGTTTAGAATCTCATCACTACTAAATTCTGTTTCTTGTAGGTGATTGTATTGGTGTGTTCCATAAAATAGGAGGCTGTAAAACCCACTTTTACAGTCATATCACAGGAACAGTAAAATAGAGGGATTGTTCCTCTTCTTTTCAAAATCAAATTGAAATAAATCCATTTTAAACTTGAGACAGCAAAACATCTGCAACTCCCTCTTCAGGTTAAGGATACTGATATGAGCACTTATAATCTCTAGCTTTTTGTGCACAGAAAAATGTTTTGCAAACTCTGATCACCAATATATCTGCTTTCATGAGAGAGAAATGCATTTAGAAAAAATATCTCAAAACATGCACCCTCATCTTATCTGTGTCAGCTACAGCTTTCCATTCAAAACTATTAAATAGTAAATTTCTGTGTGCCCCAAAATAAAATTATTTCAAAACTCATGTAATTGTTTCTCATTAGTGCACTTTATACTTGTAAATGTTTTGTAACTTCTTCCTTACCATGACAAATAAAAACACAGAAAAAAGAGGAGATATCCACAGCATTAAATTCTCTGTTATTTAGGTCAAATAGAGAATTGTTAGTTTTGTTTGGTGAGCTGCAGGGGCAATAAAATTACTCATTTAGCTTTTTATGTTAAGATGCACCAAAAAAAAATTTATATGGATTCTACTCCTATAAATTCTGAATGTTGTCTACTGCCAGTAAAATTTTGATTGTATCTTAATTTTTATTTTTGAAGATAATTTTAATTTCCAGTTTTATAAAGTCCTGTTTTAAATTTAAATCCTTATATACTTTTCAGTGTCTCATTCATGAAGAAATACTTCCCCTCTTAGCACGTATTTCGGTGCTTGAGGTGGTAACAAGTAACTGATGCATGCTGTGAACAGTAAATCCGCTTTCAGAATTATTTGGAAATAGTTGGAAGTGTCAATGACAGGCAGGTGGCAGGTTTTGTACAAAGACCTTGCTTGACTTGAATTTCAGTGTAGTTTAAACTTGTGATGTGGTTTTTATCTCATGGTTAAAGGTTTTTCTGCTTTGGAAAGTGCAGCTGACGTGCAACAGCTGAAGAAGGCTGCTGTTTGACATTGAAACTGAGGCATTAAGAAACCAATAGTCATCTGTTCTGAAATTATGACACAGAAATATTTTTTTATTTGAACCAAGTCTTAAAAAGATTGTTACATTTTTTTGAAGATAATTTAAAAGAATTGCGAGGTCCATTTTATCTTGGATGTTTAGTGAATTTATGTGCGCATTTTTCATTATTCTGTCTTGTGTACATCTTTGTATAGCAGTTGTGAGTTTAACACATTTTCATAACCTGTTGAAAGAAAGATTATCTGCCTTTGTTTCAGTTCAAATGAATATATGAGATAACTGTCCACAATTTTAGCGCGAGAGTTGTCAGCCATGCCAGTCACAAGTGCAGTAGGTAACTGTGCAATATATTCAGGTTTCCTGAATAAAATATTATTTTATTGCTTATGATTTCTATAAACTGTGGTTTGTATGTTTCAGTTCTTGTTATTCATCCGTGACAGTAAGACAAACTTGTATTTCGTTTTCTGTGTAACTGCTGGCCTCCCAAACAGCAAACTCTTAAAGATTTTTACCTTTAGTTTCAGATGACAGCGAGCTGCACACAAGTGGTACCCTAAAAGCATCAGAAAAATCAACAATGGAGCAATTAGTAGAAAGAGCCTGTTTCAGAGACTATCAACGTTTGGGACTAGGGACCATCAGTAGTAACTCTGCTCGCTCAAAAACTGAATACTTAAGAATAACTGCATTGAACAGGATGTATTCACTTTGCAGGAGGTGAGTTTACCGATTCAGTCAAGTGGTTGAAAATAAAGATGATATAACACGCATACCACATGATGTATCCATTTAAGCAACTTACTCTGAGAAAATTTTTGTCTACAGTAGGAGTGTTCAGCCAGTGACCTTGAAGCTATTTGTATTCCACTCAGAGATTCGTCTTCTGGTTGTGCATATGTATTCATCAGATTCGGAAAGACTGCCAGCAATGGTAGCTGGAAGTGAGCTTTCAGAACTGTCCCAGAGGCTCTCAGACAACACAAGTCTTCCTTCCTAGGTTCTTTCTATAGCCCATGGAAAGAGAGTGCCCCTGGGGCTTTTGGGGAGACGAACCTAGATACTCTGAATTGCCTTTGAAGGAGTTTCTCTCTCTTTGCTTTCTACACTGTTGTCTACATCATTAGACTATTTTTCAGCTTTCTGACTTAGTCAATAAAGTTAGCTGGTAGGACTCACTCACTTGGTATGGTTTCTGTAACTCACTGTATTGGTACTGGAACTTATTTATGTAATGTATTTGCATATAAAATCTATTCTGTTCTTAAATAAAAAAGCAAGCCTCAGAAACAATTATACATAACTATTTTGTTCAAATAAAACATATGTTTTAAAATCAAATTATCTACACTAGAAGTTTGTCACGTAGTGAAAGTCACCTGCTGTGTTTAAACACGAGTGTTACTAACTCCCTTTTCATCATGAAAGCTGATGTAGTTTACTACCACTACCCACAATAATTCTTTTTAATACAAAAGCATATCTGCATGAGTCATATTAGAAGAGTATTTGTGTTCTCTAAAGCCAGTTTTGGCTAGTCATCACTTTCATTATGGATAATGAAATCGCCAGTTCTTCATGGAAGAAGGGCACACAAGAAAAATACTAGATTTTTTTCTTGTTTTCCAACTTGTCTAGCATAACAGACTAATAACTTGTTTTGTTCAATCACCACTGACTACAATGCAAATGAAAGCACTAAATCTGTACATTTTTGTTATGCTTTGAACATTATGTAGACAGCTCTTTCCTCCCCTAAAACCACCAGTTTTTAATATTCTTTTTTGGATTTTTTTGAAAAGATAATTAATATATTAGTGGATTACAAATCTCAGGATATAAATACTTATCTAGTGCCATATTAGTTTGGTTACTGTATTTTAAGAGGTAGGCTGTAAATATTACATACATTGATTTTGTATGAGGGCAGTTCAATAAGATTCAAAGAAGTGAATTTACAGGAACCATGTATATTGTAGAGGAACACAGTTGTTTAGTAAGCAGTAACTTTTCCCTGCTCCTTGTCTTAGTTTCTTCTTAACACATGAAATTGGCACTTAAATTGAATTTTTTTTTTGAGGAGATAGAAAATAATCTTTCATCTTGCTTGAATCCTTTTTTCACTGATGTGAACACAACTGCAATCTTGCTGGGTTTTCTATTTTTAAAGGTATTGTATCAGTGAATTTCCTACTCTCTGTGTATTGTAGTGTTTTAAAAAGTACACAAAAGTGCAGTTTCATATACACTGTTCCAAGGAATCTGACTGTAAAGTTTAAGTTTATTTTGACATAAACAAAAACTATTGTTTTAGTTGTGATACTTTAGGCAATCTAACATTCTTTCCTTTCAATTCTCATATTTCATACACAAGTGTCAAAACAAAACTACTGCATCATTTGCATGCCTCAAAATTCTCTTTTCTGTCATGCTCAAAAATATGACTTCATTATAGTGATAGATAAGAGATATACTAAGAACAAAAATACTGCTAAATAAAATACAACCTTAAATGGAAAGAGACTAGTAGTGATAGTCTTACAGATTTTTCGTAATTAAAGTCGTTTTTAAAATGCAGTTTTCTTTACTAATTAATGTATTTGCTAGGATTGGACTAAAAATTAGAGTTACTAAATAAAAAATAATTCTAACAGTTGTGTATTTTCATTAAGATCTATATTCAGCTTGTAATTTTAGAATTTTTTTTTCATTGCTTAAAATTTTGAAAGCAGTTTTAATTTTTGTTCAGTTTTTTTCACCTTTTTGTCAATACAGTTATCCCGGGCTTCTGGTAGTACCTCAGTCTGTTCAAGACAGCAGTCTGCAGAGAGTTGCTCGCTGTTACCGTCACAATCGCCTACCAGTTGTCTGTTGGAAGAACACTAAAAACAGTACTCTTCTACTTAGATCTGGGGGCTTTCATGGAAAAGGAGTTGTTGGCCTCTTCAAATCCCAAAACACCCATACTACAGGTGAGTTGATACAGCTAGGCTTTCTGTATCAGTAATTAAATGTAGAAATACTTATTTTTGTAGAGGAAATCAGTGATACGATTTAATCCAAAGTCTCAGGATATGATTGGTTATCTGATATTATATTAGTTCTGTTTAATTACTGTATGTCAAGAAGCACATCCTGAATGGTATGAAAGTGGTTCAAAAAATGTCAATGAATAATTCGAATGGAGATTATATATGTACTAAAAGTCTTTGGTAAAAGCTGATAGCTGCCAAATGCAATGCAAACTTCCCCTGTTTCCCTTAAATTATATTTTTCCTTTGCACTGTTTTATGTAATGAGTGTACGTTGTCCCTTTTAATAGAGGGTTATATAAAATACTAGAGACACCATTCGTTATCCATTGGATTTCTTCATGTTTTTCATTGTAATATTAGTTTAAATTTTATCTTTCTTTTATAAAGCATAGACTTGAAAGGTTTAAGTTGGAGTCTTTGCATTAAGTAAATCTCTTCCTTTGTGTGACCAAGATTGGACCAGCACATGTTTTGTCAGAATAATTAATTTTCAGAAGAATATAACATTAGGGCAACTTTAATTTTGGAAAGAATGTCACTTGACTTTCATCATCCATAGGCAGTGTTTAAGATACTTATTGTGACTGCCTGGATTTCCAGCTCTTGTGCAGGTGGTTTCTTCTGAGTTAATTTCATGCCATGTGTGAGTTTGGCATATAGCTGAAGAAAAAGTCAGTATTCTCTTTAATCAAACTGGTAGTTGCTTAGAAATTATTCTAGAATTAGGCCATAATTTTTCTTTTTTGAGAAAAAGAAAATGCGAGGTGGAATTGGAATACTAGGAACTCAATTAAGGTAACAAAGAAATTCCTCAGTCCTGTTTATATTTGCATTTCACCACATTAATGACTAAAATGCAATTAAAAGGTTTGACTCTGCTGAACAGAATTTTTCAAAACCTGTGACGACCATACTGTATAAATATGTGCAACTCACATAAAAGTAGTTTGATGATTACATGATTGAAATATTTTCTGCATTGTCCTGAATTTTTCCTTCACAGAGTATCATTATGAAAACCACAATTTTCTTAGTTGTGAAGAACAGTTTGTATCAGACATAATGCTTAGCCATATGAAGTTTTGTGTATATCAAATTCACCTTTAAAATCTCAAAAATTTCAGAGATATTAGAAAAACATGTTTTAGACAGTGTCTGGACTGGCTATTAACACTAATTAGTGACTCACTAATTATCTGCTGAATATTCATTGCTTTAGCATTGATTCAGTGTGTCTCTTCAGTATTTTGTGGGGGCGTTTTTTGGTTGGAGTGAGGAGCAAGGTAATGAATTGCATTTTTTATAATGCGTTTTTGTTGAAAAGATTCCTAAAATGAATCAGTGAAGTACTACCAATAGTTAACACAGCAGCTGCTAAAGCTATGAGCTACACCAGTTGTTCCACAGGTTTGTGGTGTGAATCCTAAGTGTGGTAATTCAAATGTTAGTCTCATAAACTGGTTTAATACTGGTTGCCCTAGCTGAAATACTGGCCAGGCATCTTTAGCCTGGCATAAATAGAATAAATTGAAAAAAAATCTGCAGGAATAGTCTGCAGATTATCTAAAGACAAACACTTCTGTGTTTTCTGTAGTAGCTATCATTTCTATGTGCATGGGAATATGAGAGCCTTCCAAAACAAGATCTTCAAAGCCTGACTGCTTAAAGCACGTTTCCTGTGTGTAATCTCATTGCTTTTGTAGGTGGTGTCTTTTTTTAATTTTATACAGTCTTTTATATTGCCATTGTCATACTTCCAGCACTATATTAAGCAACAGACAATCTGATTGGCAGTAGCTGTATCTGACATTAGCTTCTGCAGTTACTGTTTCTTTTAACATGTGAAGAAAATGGAGACTTTCCTCAGGAAGGTACTGCAAGGCAAATGAAAAATAGTTATAGGATATTTATTTTACTCATAATGAAGTTGAAGCTTGGCGAAACAAAACTTTTGAAGAAACTGATCAGTAAAGATAGTTTTACACAAGTCCATGTATTTGCCTCAGTAGGAGTTGTGTACAATGGAGGAAGTCTATATGGAAAAACGTATTGGATGCAAACTAAGAGGACAAAGATAATCTTGAGCTAAATCCAAGTTGATAGATGCCTACCTTCCTAAGCAGATTATTGGTCGACTGCCATGTAGGAAGACCATTTGTGTTTCTTGTATGTAGTAACACTATCCAAGAAAACAGTTACCTTGATAGAGGCTGGATTATTGACTATAGTAGGACCCATTGTAAGATAAAGATGGGGCAATCTGCAACCAGGCGTATAGAGCACCTATGAGCACCTGAGGCAATCTTATTGCATTACTAAGTAATGCATTTATTTCCTGGGATTTATAAAATTGCTACCAGGATCGCCATCCCCCTCTTTTGTTTAAATCTATGCTGTTGTGATGGCCTTCCTGTATGGTACAGCACTTAAAAGATCAGTCATTTTATAGAAGTCCGTGTTCACCTGTAACGGGTTCATTCTTTGAGTCACCAGCAGTCTTTCACCCCTTTATACTTCTGTTAAGCACTGTGTGAGGGGATGATTGGTGGTAAGGATGAAGAGCAAGTTTTCCATCTATCATCTTTCGCAAGGACATTATTGTTCTCAATCATAGAATCATAGAATGGTTTAGGTTGGAAGGGACCTTGAAGATCATCGAGTTCCAACCCCCCTGCCACAGGCAGGGATACCTCTCACTAGACCAGGTTGCCCAAGGCCACGTCCAGCCTGGCCTTGAACACCTCCAGGGATGGGGCTTCAACAACCTCTCTGGGCAACCTGTTCCAGTGCCTCACCACCCTTAAAGTGAAAAACTTCTTCCTAATGTTTAATCTAAACCTGCCCTCTTCCAGCTTAAAGCCGTTCCCCCTCGTCCTATCACTACATGCCCTAGTAAAAAGTCCTTCCCCAGCTCTCCTGTAGGCCCCCTTTAGGTACTGGAAGGCCGCAATAAGATCTCCCCGGAGCCTTCTCTTCTCCAGGCTGAACAGCCCCAACTCTCTCAGCCTCTCCTCATAGGAGAGGTGCTCCAGCCCTCTGATCATCCTCGTGGCTCTCCTCTGGACGCGCTCCAGCAGGTCCATGTCCTTCTTATGTTGGGGACTCCACAGCTGGATGCAGTACTCCAGGTGGGGTCTCACGAGAGCAGAGTAGAGGGGCAGAATCACCTCCCTTGACCTGCTGGCCACACTTCTTTTGATGCAGCCCAGGATACGGTTGGCCTTCTGGGCTGCGATCGCACACTGCTTGCTCATGTCGAGCTTCTCATCAATCATCACCCCCAGGTCCTTCTCCACAGGGCTGCTCTCCAGACATTCTCCGCCGAGCCTGTATTTGTGCTTGGGATTGCCCCGACCCAGATGTAGGACCTTGCACTTGGCCTTGTTGAACTGCATGAGGTTGGCTTGGGCCCACCTCTCCAGCCTGTCCAGGTCCCTCTGGATGGCATCCCTCCCCTCCAGCGTGTCTGCCTCGCCAAACAGCTTGGTATCATCAGCAAACTTGCTGAGGGTACACTCTACCCCACTGTCCATGTCGCTAACAAAGATGTTGAACAGTACGGGTCCCAGTACCGACCCCTGAGGAACGCCACTCGTCACTGCTTTCCACTTGGACACCGAGCCGTTGACCGCAACCCTTTGAGTGCGACCATCCAGCCAGTTCTTTATCCACCGAGTGGTCCATTTATCGAATCCATGTCTCTTCAATTTAGAGACCAGGATATCGTGTGGGACAGTGTCAAACGCTTTGCACAAGTCCAGGTAGATGACATCAGCAGATCTTCCCTTGTCCACTGCCACTGTAACCCCTTCATAGAAGGCCACCAAATTTGTCAGGCATGACTTGCCCTTGGTGAAGCCATGTTGGCTCTCGCTAATCACCTCCTTATTTTCTGTGTGCCTCAGCAGAGTTTCCAGGAGGATCTGCTCCATGATCTTGCCAGGCACAGAGGTGAGACTGACTGGCCTGTAGTTCCCCGGGTCTTCCTTGTTTCCCTTTTTGAAAATAGGGGTTATGTTTCCCCTTTTCCAGTCGGCAGGAACCTCGCCAGACTGCCACGACTTCTCAAATATGATGGCTAGTGGCTTCGCGACTTGATCTGCCAGTTCCCTCAGGACCCGCGGATGTATCTCATCAGGTCCCATGGACTTGTGCACCTTCAGGTTCCTCAGGTGGTCTCTCACTTTATCTTCATCTACAGTGGGCGGTGCTCCATTTTCCCAGTCCTCTCCTTTGCAATCTGCGTCTTGGGCAGTGCGGCTGCTGTCCTTGTCCGTGAAGACTGAGGCAAAAAAGTCATTGAGTACCTCAGCTCTGTCGCTGTCCCGGGTAACCAGTTCTTGCGTATCCTTCCGGAGAGGACCTACATTTTCCCTAGTCTTTCTTTTCTCGCTGATATACCTATAGAAGGATTTTTTGTTTGTCTTAATGTCCCTGGCCAGATTTAGTTCTAGCTGGGCTTTAGCTTGTCTAACCCGCTCTCTAGCTGCTCGAACGATTCCTCTGTAATCCTCCCAGGCTACCCGGCCCTGTCTCCACTCCCTGTAGGCCTCCTTTTTTCTTTTGGTCAGTTCCAGGAGCTCCTTATTCATCCACGCAGGCCTCCTGGCTTTTCTGCCTGCCTTCCTCTTTGTAGGAATGCATTGCTGCTGTGCTTGGAGGAGGTGGTCCTTGAATATTAACCAACTTTCTTGGACCCCTCTTCCTTCCATCGCTTCATCCCACGGCACCATACCAAGCAGATTCTTCAAGAGGCCAAAGTCGGCTCTCCTGAAGTCCAGGGTCATGAGCCTGCTGCGCACCTTCTTCGTTGCCTTGAGGATTTCAAACTCAACCATTTCGTGGTCACTGCAGCCCAGGCTACCCCTGAGTTTGACCCTGTCAACCAGCCCCTCCTTGTTGGTAAGAACAAGGTGCAGCACGGCTCCTCTCCTCGTCGGCTCCTCAACCACTTGGAGAAGGAAGTTGTCCTCAATGCAATCCAGGAACCTCCTGGATTGCCTGTGCCTGGCTGTGTTATCCTTCCAACTGATGTCAGGGTGGTTGAAGTCACCCATGAGAACCAAGGTCTGTGAACGTGATGCTGCCCTTATCTGTCTGTAGAGGGCTTCATCCACTTGGTCTTCCTGGTCTTCCTGGTCGGGTGGCCTGTAGCATACCCCCACTGTAACGTCCCCTGCTCCCGATTTTCCAATCTTTAATTCAGATATCTGCCCAATTCAATAACAGACTTACATGAAAGTCAGACTATTCATCTCCTGAGTCTCTTTCCTAAAACACACACAATACTCTTCACAGAATAAAGCTTTGTAAGTGCAAATGGTAAGGACGTTATCCTTTCATTTAGACATTTCATTTCCTTTCATTTAACTGAATTGTTAAGACCTAAATTGACTTTTTGTGGCATTGGTTCAAGGACTAGGAGACCCAGAGATCATTCAAGTGGATTTCAGGATCTGTAAACCCTGCTTAAGAGTTGAAGAGAAAATAATGGTTTTCCTCAGGCTTGTTCCACTTTGTCAGACAGAAACAGCATGATGTTTCCTGCATGTACGTTTTCTAATCACTTCCTAATTGTACTTCCAATTCAGACACTAATTTTAACAGGGCTATTTAGATACTAATTTTAACAGGGCTAGCTTGAAATTTCTTTTGCCACCGCCAGCTAATTAGGTTACTGTCTATTAGTTTCCAGCATAGAATCTGATTGGATCATCACTGGAGAAAACTATTTATAAATTACCCTTGTGGTTTGTCAAAATGTGCTCAGTCAAATTCTTTGACTCTCTCTATACCTTATTCCAAAACTTAGCTCTTGTGCTCAAGTTAACAAATCCCGGTTTAAGCAGTTATGTCATTTTTGTCCTATAGCACATCCAGAGGTGACTGCGGTAAACTGGAATTAAAAAAATTTGTTTGGCATTTGAAAAAGGCAATGGCCATCTGAGCATTCTTTGTCATCAAAGGAATGGCATTTTGAACCTTTCATAGACAAACCATGACATTTTCAATGCTCTGCTTTACATAATAAGCTTTTTATTTTGCTATTCTTTATATTTATAAATGTATTTGTATTTTAATGTTTCTGTTCTTCTTGTGACTAGCTCCTGCTTCTTTAGAATCTTCAAGCAGTATAGAACAGGAAAAATACCTACAAGCCTTGCTGCATGTGATATCCGTCCACTGCAAAATGAATGGCAGTAATACTCTCACTGTTAGACCAACAATTGCTCTGTCTCCAGGTAAAATTAGTTTATATAGTGCTTTCCTACTGTTAAGTTGAAAAGTGAGTTTTCTCTGATTTACTGTTAGTTCTGTTTGTCCCATATCAATGGTATTGTTTCTTTGTTGTTGCACTTTGCAGATAGCTTATTCACTCTTAGTTTCAGTGAACGTGTTTTCCGTATGTAAAGGATGTTTATAATCTTTCCCAAAATATTTTTCAGTATTCTTAATCTGATAGTAAATGATTATCCACCTGTGGGTCATAGCTTTTGATGAAATTCTCTTGAGTATGATGGGCCATTCTTGAGGCATTAGTAATTTATTACAATTCTGAATCAAATAAAATTAAGTTCTTCAGAATATCAAGGTGCCAAATCTTTCCAGAGTTGTTTTTTATATCAAATGCAACAAAATACACTGAGTTATGCATATGTGGAATCATGAAGAAATGAATCCATGTTTTATTTCAGTTATTTTGTGATGAAACCTGGTAAGGTTTATGCAAAGGTAACTCCAATGTCTTAGAGGAGTACAAGACTTGAAATTGTGTCTGTCTTGTCTTATTCAGTTGGTGGTAATTGGTCTAATATAGCCAAACAGTGGCTTTTCTTGTAAAATAACACCATTCCCCAAGTGTGCATGCTTTGCTTCATTTATTGTAAAATATGTTGATTGCTTAGCTGTATCTAACATCTCCACACTGTTGCCAATGTATACATGTGTCTTAAAAAATAAATCGAAAGTACAAAATTGGCAAGAATTAGCTGTATTGTGTGAAAAAGGGCATTTTTATCAGTTATGTTAAGCGTTACTCTGAGTGACACTGTAGTTTTTTAATCTTGTATTCTTTTTTTGGCTGACTTTAGGCACTGAAAGGAGGGCTTCAAGAATGTCTACTGTGTTTAAGCAGGTAGTGCCAGGACATTTGGATGTAAATCTATCCAATAGCTTTGCTCGAGGAGGTTAGTAAGACTAGCTCAAAGTCTATTATTTGAAATAATAAATGCTAACAAAATGTTAGTGAAATAAAAATCATTACACTGCTTACTGATTCACTACTCTGTGGAACAACAAAATAGAAATTACAGATTAGCCTCAATCCATATCATTATTTAAGTGTCTAATTTCTGTTTAAGTACTTTACTTACCATTGAAATAAAGCTTGGTTTGTGTTGGAAATTAGTGGAAAACTAAGCACTCAATTAAGAATTATGCTTCTAAATACTTTGTGATTCGTCCATACTTTTAATTTGTCTAAAATATATGGCCTGAAAATGCGTACTTTATGCTGGCATTGAATGCACTTTAGAATCTCCAATTACAGATCATTCTGGCATTTGGCTGAAGATTAGCTGATGCTTCATAAAGTTACAAATAATCTATCTGAATAATTTTACTCTAGGTAGAGGAGGGAGTTGTGTGGCCAAGCTGTAATAAGTAGGGAGGTAAAGCGTGTTCTTTGGAAATAGTTATTCTTGGGTACGAGGGCTCATCACTGTCATTTCTACACGGAGCTTTCATTCTGTGGATTCCAACTATTTTATTCTTCTAGTATGATTAAATTGTTATGAATTTTTATGTGCAATATATGCATAAATTAGTGCATCAAAATCCTTAAATACATATTTTTTAGGATAGAGAGTAATCTATTTTCCAAATGGGAGCATTTTATATTTTGTTTATTAACTTTTAGCCCTGAAGGCTGCTCTTACAATTATTTCTAAGCATCTAAAAGTTGCTTTTCTTACTTTTTGACTCCTTCCAGCTTTGTGAGAAGTGCATTAACCATTTTACAGCAAATGCAGCTTAGATTTTCAGAGGTGGGAGTGAGAATGGTCATAAGATACCTCATCTAAAATTAGACCTACTTCGACCTGCTGAGGCCCATTCCAACCTAAATTACTGTGTGATGGAAAAACTGTAGCTTCATATGAGGAAGAATAAAGCAATTTTGTAAAGAAAACCTTTCAAAAGAGATTAGAGAAATGAAGGAAGGAGGAAGGCAGGAGAGAGGGAGAAAGGAAAGAAGAAAGGAAAATACTCGGAGCTGTATAGAGAAGTTATGTGAGAATTGTAGCAGAAGGGAAGAGAAGGAGGGCAGTTAAATGGTGATCACTGAAGAACGGAACATTTTGTGCATTTTCATTAATCATAGTATATGCATATTTTAGATATAAATATCTAAAATTTCTGTTTATGGTCTCTGCTCACTGTCTTGTTGTTGTAGTACATGGAGATGAAAAAACATAGTGATTTTAACTGGATAAGTAAAATGGCTAGGGACCTAAGAGAACAGGAGTTAATAGTGTCTGGAATTGTTAGATAAATTAGTGACTGTGCCCCAGCTTGACTATGTACTAAAATAGTGAAAATGCTGGGTAGCTGACAGCAGACATCTGGTTGTATTCCATCCTCTTGTGTTGGGACAAAAGTGCCACCAGCGAAGTGGTACTGAGGGGCAGTGAAGGTACTCCAGATAAGAAAGGGAAAGCTTGCTGGTTGACTGTGTGGAAGTCATCTTTTGAAGATAAAAGGATTACTGAAATAAATATTGCTGGTTTCTGGGGTTAGAGTTTGTAATAAATGTGATGGGATGAATTTGTTACTCCTTAGTGAAGAAAAGAGGAGTCTCGAGGCAATATTAGGTCACAGACGTTGTTTTGTTGAATGTTGAAGTCTCTTGGCTAAATTTCAGCAGTAATCGGGAAGAGGGCAGAGAAGTTATCTTGTGTCTTGCTGGATTGATGCCACACCTGCTCTATATATCTGAAAGGTGTAATTACAGCCCAGTATCTGCCGTCTATTGACAGTTCAGCAGGATACGTGAGGACTTTGCTGAAACATAAGAATGTTTGACAAGTACAATGGGAGCCCTAGTGAAGGTGAGAAGTTGACAGGATAAGAGAGAACAGGGAAAGGGAATATCTCCCTGCAGAGAAGTAAATGCCAGGGTTTTTAGATTAGCTAACAGAATTCTTTTAGAAGAAACTCTAAAATACACAAAGTATATAAAATCTCTAAAATTGTTGTTCTCAAATTGATTCACGTGATTTATTATTGCAAAGCTTTTTACTACTTTTGCACAGCTAGCTATATTTCACACGTGAAGTAGTGTCACAAGACTGTATGAAGGACCAAAAGTACAGGGGTTTGGTCAGCTGAAAAAACAGACTTATTTTATGCAGGCAGTCTAAAAATGGTGATTTCTCACTCCTTCATATTCCTAAGAATAATTCAAAAAAGCAGGAAAATAAAAAAAAAAAAGTGGGGTTAACTAGCTACTTTATCATAGCAAGCAGCTATGGATTATGCACTACACTGTACAACATACAGTAGCAGTATTTTTGTAGTTTCAATTCTGTATTCCTCTTTTTTTTTCCTTGTTTTTATTCTCACACATACCAGCGCTCAAAAGCCAGGTTCAGCTATGATACACTAATTGAAAATTACGTTTTCTATTTTTCGTGCCAGACAATGTATTTTTAAGATACATCCTTTTAAAATTTGAGTTAAAAGATATGTGCCAGTGCTTGAATAGTATTTCTCATTTTTTAAAATAATCATTGTTCTTAGTAGTCATCAATTGTCCTGAATATTTGTGTCCGTGTCAGGTACAGTTTTTTACTTTGTCTGGAACATTGTAACAGAGTAGTTGCCTAAAGCCCAGTTAAGTTGTTTCTGATCTGAAATATTTGGCCAAATACTTATATTTTATTGGAACTTTTTTTTTGGCAATACCTTGGTTGGTATCTTTCATAAGAATTGTAAGTTCACTCAAAATACATACCTTTTCTTCTTATATTACTTCATAAGTATAGTGTGGTTCTACAGAACAGCACTTCTTGCCTGGCATTGTTGTGTAATTTAGTAGAATAAAATGTTTTCTCAGTATGTTTTGCTGGTGTTGGAAAAATACTAGGATATTTATAATTAATAAATACAGGCTCAAAGCAGACATTTATTTTAAAAGCAGGAGACAATATGTTTGAGTATGTTTTCGTAGAATATTTGTATTAAAAGAAGTTGCTTGTGTTGATGTGGCTTTTGAGCCAAAACTACACCCTCTGATAAGCATATAAGGCTCCCACTGAAAATGAGGATTTTTGCAAGGGGGGGAGGAAATCTTTTTGTGTGATAGGTATTACATGTTTTCTAAATTTAAAGGACTTTTACACAGTGCTTTAAAAATGTTTGTAGGTATATAGAACTAACATCTTGCACTCTGATTTGATTTAATCAAATTATGTACCTAAAATAGATTAAACCCGTTTTTTTTTTAAAGGCACTAAGGTTTAGGATTTTTAATTAAGCTAACTTTCAGCTGGATAGAAGCTTTCAATAAAGTATTCAGCAGAATGATTTAGTTGTTATATTTCCTTTGGTATTATAATTATGGAAAAACACATGATGGCTGTGCTACATGTTTGAAACTATTGCAATGACAATGAAAATTACTCCTTTTTGATAAATGGATACTTCCTTCCCATTTTATATTGGTTTTCTGGCTTGATTGATGTTTTGTCTTGTGATGACTAAGATTTGTGCTGTCTGATAAATCATGTACTATAAAGAAATTCAATATATACTAGAACTTTGGAAATTAATAAGTAACCCTTTTCTTTTCTCCTGCAATGTGTCTCGCTGCAATGTGCATTCCATTCCTCCTCCTTCTGTCTTAACTGTTATCTGCCAGTGCTTGGGTACAGAGATAAATGTTTCACTCATTCAAATTCCAAATCAGCAACTAAGGGAAGAGTCCATCAAGGTACTGTACTCTGTGTCCTGAAAGCACATTCTTTTCTACCATCTCCATAACTACTACAGTATCTTAATACATGCTAAAGTGATACTGACAGCCTTGATTCTGCATTAACAAAATTTTGGTTTTTTAGTTCAGTGCTGTTGTGTTGTTTTGTTTTGAGGTTTTTTGGCCACTGAATGTATGATGCAGTGCAATCGATTAGTCACACACTTCACCATGTTATTCATTAGTAATGTTATGATCTAATGCAAAGTGATATGTAGAAAAATTTCTGTGTGAAAATTTTAAACAGCAGAAAATTAATTCTGCAGATGAGCATTTAGTATTGCTACTGCTTTAGTAAAATACCTAAGAAATACTGTTACCCAGTCAATGAACTTTCTTTCCAAAATTATCGTTAATGTTAGTGAACAGGGAAAAATTTATATTTGCTAGATTATAAAGTCATAATAATATGATATATGCCAAATAATAAAAGCTAGATACTGCTAACAAAAAATAGGGCAAAAAATACTAGGAAAAAAATAGAATAGAAATATAATAGAAATATAACTATGTCTTTTAATCACTGTTATCCATCGCTGGTAAACATGTTCATCTGCATGTATTTGTAAGCAGTTTTGTTGCTTTTCATGTCCTACAGGCGCTAATGATGGCCTGCAATTGTAAAATGTTAGAAAGTGCGACTGTGTATTTTTGTATATATCATTTTTGGGGACAGTTGTCTGTGGTGGAGCTAGCATTTTTTCATACCAAATGAAAAAGAAATTATTTCTCTTTATTAAACGCTTGCTATGATTTCTGCTTGCTAAAGTCTTTATTATTTCATCTGTAGTAGTTCAGATGCAGAATAAAAGTTTATACCAAACATACTACTTTGATATGTGAGGTATTTGATAAAACTGGCTGTCTTTGAAATGGAGACTGTTCAGAACTGTTACCAATTCATGAGTTCCTAGCCAACCATTCTCAGTTACTCCGATTCGTTTGCTCGCATCTAAGGCAAGCAGCCAGACAGGCAGACAAGCTAAACTGTACAGACGAGTCCCTGTTGAGGATTACTGTACAGAATTATTCTTTAATAGAAACATAATCCTGCTTCTAAAAAATAGAATAAAATTATTTTGCTGGTTGAGCTATCTCAGTGGAATTTTACTGTTATCTGCAGCTTTTTTCTTCTATGCAAGAAATGTTAACTATGCATATTACTGGATTTTACTGAAGGGGTTCGAGGGTTTTTTTGGTACTGTATATCTAAATTTCTACTACTAGAAGGTATTTCTGGTGCCTCTTTTCGATATCTTGCTTCACAGATTTATGGACAAGAGTCTCTTCTGATAATCTGATTTACTGCATATTGGGTTAAAGAATTTCACACTGCCATTTGAATGCCAAATTTAGTGTACTTTAAGGGATTTGATTTTCCAGTAGTGCTATTTATACTCTGAAAATCAAGTGCCTTTCACATACCTCACATTGGACACACAAAAACAGTCTCACAAAAGCATTGTTATTAACTCAGGCACAAGAAACAGAAAAATATTTACTATTTGTCTCTTCTTTTGCTGGTGCTAAACAGGCCTTGGCAATTTGGTTTATCACTACTTTATTATCTTATGTTGAAACCACGAAACTTACTCAAGCGTGATCAGATCAGAGCACATCTGTGTGCTGTAGGAATTTCCTCCTCTGGAAATGACAATGTAGCTGCATCAGCAAGGCACAATATGCAAACTAAAAATGCTGTTGAGAGGCAGAGGTTATTGGGTTGGTACAACGCCATTCAAATATTGCTGTGCTGCTTTCAGATGCAAGTCCGTGGTTCCACGTCACACTGCACTGTTGCAGGCTCATGTTGTTGCTAGCTTTGGGATTTCTGTACCATGCCCTGCTGCCAGAGTAATGGTTATCTTACTGCCAGATTAAAACTGTGAGACTGTGGTCTTCTAGGCATTCTCCTCTCTACTCACACTACTGTACAGTAGTCACATCTGCCAGAATGTATTTATGAAACACATGATTAAGAAAAATACTTCCTTAAATTCATTTTCGTTTCTAATTGTTCATTAGACATGGAGAATTAGAAACTAAAATTCATGGCATTCTGCATTTTAATCATGGCATTTCAAAAATAAATATGGAATGCTTTATTCTGAAATATAATATTTAAATTGATGATCCTTATACACATTTTCATTATAACACAATATGGTTGATACTATTACATTGTGTCGGGTGAAAGGAACACAAGAATTCTAAGTATCAGAATTGTAAGTGATACTATTTACATTTTTTAAGAAGGTAATTAGATAATATTCTTACTAGTTAGATTTCCAAAATAATATGCCTTTGACAAGGAAATACCTCAAATTTTTGTCTCTACTTCTGAAAAGAACACCACTAGCAATTGTATTTCCATATACTTAAATGGATGTTAATAACTTGCAAGTTGTGATTCATTTTATCATTGTATTACTGATATCAAAGCAACCATTTTCTCTACAATAGAAAGCGCTGTGCAGAATTTGATTAGTATCTTAGGTTAAATGGCATTGCAGTAGGATGCTTGTGACAATTTTTGTTATGGAAATATTTCTTTCCAGTATGTACTGTTAATTATGTCCTATGAGGGATGCAAATGACATGTTTAAACACTCTACTTTCTAAATTATGTTCTAGCATATGCCTTAATAATTATGATCTCCAGTGCCTCACACAAAGAGATTTTTAAATATTTTTCATCTTTATGAAGGTGTATGGGCGAGTCTCCGTTCAAGCAACCGATTTATCAACACTCAGACTCCATTCATTGACGTTGGTGCAAGACTTGCAGGGAAAGATAACGCCACTTCCTACAGTAGCAGCACTTTCCTGCAAAGTCAGCTTTTGAGACGGCAAGCAGCCCTCTATATATTTGGAGAAAAATCTCAGTTACGGGTAATGGCAATTTTTTTTCCTAACATAGTTTTTATTTGGCTTGAGTTTAACCCTAATGTTTTTACAAAACAATAAATAATATTCTAGATGAGGCGGATGGATAACTCTCCTAAAGGTGTAAACTCTTATGAGGATTATTCCTATACACAGAATCACAATTAATGTAGTATAACTCAGTGGGGGGTGAAAATCAAGCTCCGTGGTTATGTAACTCAACAAAGTTAACATAAATAAAATCGTATAAAATTATCTTAAGGAGCCGTTAAAGATCAGGCTCAAACTCACGGAAGCTCTGTGAGTAGTGTCCTATTTGTCCCTTTTGGTCCAGTGCTGGTGTGTAGTAGAGCTAAGGCATACAAAGCTGGGTAACAGATGACTAGAGGAATAGAATAGCTTTTGTACGAGGTAAGAGCGTTCAAATTGGGAAAGACTTGGCTAGGAAGGAAATACGTTTCTAGGCAACAGAGCATCCAGCAAAACCTTCATATGCAGAAGTCCCCATGTCGTCGCTGTCTCAACTGTCTGCCTGCATTGGCTTTGCAGGGAGTGTGGGCCACAGAGTTTGGCTCTCGCTGTGGGACAATGATGAACGATGGGACTGTAGGCAAATGGAGTGGGACTGGTCTGGCGGCAGTGAAGCTTGCTGCCCTTGTAGGGGCTGTTCAGAGCTATTCCAAGGGAAGTGTTGGAGTCTGTATCTGTAAGTTCTTGCTTTCAGAGTCACACTTAATTGCACCTAAATACATACTACTGTACTCTGATTCTGCTGACGACTCATCTAATGTTCAGCTGAGTCGTCATCTCAGTGATTTCTAGTTTGGGAAGTATGAAACAGACTTATTTGGTAATTTAAAGTGCAATTTTATTTTTCCTGATGTGTTGAAATATGTTATGAAGCAAATGGAATGTTGTTAGTCAGGAAACCGATCACCAGAGAAGAAAACCTTCATTACTGTGGGCAGCCCTTAAACTCACTTGAAGCCAAATTGATGTGAATAAGGCTAACCCAGAAGTCTGTCCATCCTGACTTGATTACCTGAAGAGGACCGTTATGTCTACAGTTTTATACACCTTACTGGATAGATTTTAATATTTTAGATGCAGTTGTTTAAGAAACAGGTATCCTCTATGTGAATTCTTGGTAGTTTTACTCATTTTTTCAGAAAATGTTTGCAGACTATTTTTTTTAAAATCTCTGCATTCAAAGATCGAAAAATCAGTTGTTTTCTACCTTCTTATTCCAAATGTGAGCATACATGAAATATTATGGGTTTTTTTAAATATATAACTTTCAAAAGCATTTATTGGTAGTAGGAAAATATATCACTATTCAAGTCTTTCTGAAATTATGTTAATTCAGGAGATGAAAGAATGATGCTGTATCAGAATGATGAATCAAAATTCTTTGCAATTTTTTTCTATTTTGATTTTTCTTTGTAATCTTAAATGTTCTTTATAACTTAATTGTATTTTCAGTTGCATTCCTAAATGATGGTTATGTATCAGGTGTTATTTCTTATTCAATTTTTACTTTGTCTTTTATAATTGGTTTGCAAATTCATTTTCCTTTTGGTTTCTTCATCGCACGTTGGTGCACGGACTAGTCAACAGTAAGAAAACTGTTTATTTTCCTGCAAAAATTTTTAGTTTTATTGAGTTTGCATTTTCATTTGCTTTTCTAGAGTTCCCAAAGGATTCCTCCCAAAGTTTTCAAACAGTTCTATTCATATCAATTTTTCATCTTAAGTTTTCCTTTATAACTGTAAGCCCCAGGAGTCTCTGGCAAAGGAGACACTTCAATGAAAAAGAATATAGGGAGAGTAATGTACGAGAAATGATTACATAGAATTAAATTGCCATAATCCAATAGTAACAATTACTCACATTTTTATTTGTTTGATTTCTTAATGAATGGTAAGTGAAGAGTTCAACCATGCATCTAAAGATATGTAGTAGAAACATCTTTAGTCTGCTGCTTTGAAGTGACCCTTTAGACCACTTGGGAAAAATACAGAAGTCATTTAATGTATCAGCAGTCACAAACTAGGTGGGGATAATATGTTAGTGCTTAAAGCATTTTGAATATATTACCATACAGGTGTGTATTATTATGCAGAAATAATATGAAAAGAGCTGACTTGTTGGATGTACAAATAACAAGCATTGGACAAAATCAACATGTAATAGTCTGAACTCCAGTAGGATTTATATAATTTGGAAATTGTTTAAAAATCTATACATTGAGGATCCTTACATTATGCTGGATTATTTCTTTGCTGGTTTAGATCTTACGGGTTTTTCACTTTTTTTGTTGTTTTGTTTAATAATACAATTTTGCAGAAGACGAGTCATCTCTGGTCATTTCTAAGGAAAAGTGTATTGTGTTAGCAAATGTAAGGATAAAATTACATAGTGATTCAGTGACTGTTTCAAACCTGCTGTCCTTGATTTGTACCTAGTCTATAAGATCAGTTTGACTTCTGGTTTTGTATAAAGAAATCTTGTTGATTTTTGATTGTGAAGTATTTCCATAGCTTTTGTTAGCATCCTGCTAACTTGGAATTTGCTGGCTTTATAAAAGGCTTGGCAGAGCATGTTGATTCCTGTAGGGACCTGCTTTATTCTGCTAAATACCATGTCACAAAAATTGATGATACAAACAGAAATATATGATATTTTAAGGAAATTGCACTACTTTTCTCAGTTGCTTTTGTCATACATTCTTACAATTTAGCATTCTAGAAATAAGTTTGGTACTTGAGCCAAAATATAAATAACTAAATCTGGGTTTTCACTTTCCTACATTTCACTTGGCCATCTTATGGCCTAGCATCTTAATGAAGATTGTTTGCAGTCCAAGTTTAATTCCATGAAAGAGCAATTTCTGAAGAAAACTGAAAAAGTTTGCTGTGAAGAGCTTCAGTGATGCTTCATATATGAGAATTGTTTTTCCTAGTAATGTTCTCCATATTATACTTTTCATCATATTTCTTTTATTTTCAGTTAGCTAACTTGATCATAGAATGGTTTGGGTTGGAAGTGACCTTAAAGATCATCTAGTTTCAACACCTCTGCCACAGGCAGAGACACCTTCTGCTAGAGCAGGTTGCTCAAAGACCCATCCAGTCTGGCCTTGAACACTTCCAGGGATGGGGCACCCACAACTTCTCTGAGCAACCTGTTCCAGTGCCTCTCCACCCTCAGAGTAAAGCATTTCTTCCTAATATCTGATCTAAAGCTCCCCTCTTTCAGTTTAAAACTGTTACCCCTCATCCTACCACTACACTCCCTGACAAAGAGTCCCTCCCCAGCTTTTCTGTAGGCCCCCTTTAGGTACTGGAAGGCTGCTGTCTTGATCTCTTAATTCAGTCCTCCTCTCTTATGGCTCATTTTCTAAAAGCAGTAAGTAAAACGAAACATGGATTGTTCTGCTAGGAAAATCTCTTGGAAATTATATCAGCTATTCCCTGACTGCTCTTCTGTGTTGAAGTAGGTACTTTAGACAAACAACTGTCTCAATGTGCAGTGACTGCTTAGATGAGTCAGCCGGTTTACAGTTTTGGAGGTTCTTTTTGGATTTGGGGGTTACTTTTTTTCTGCTTTATTGAGCTACTAGAATCTGTCCTGCACAGATTCATCCATACAGTATGTCATCCATACATTCTAATTTTTATTTCTTTATTGTTAATATGCTGTAAAAATCCTAAAGGAAGCACATTATGGTGTGTATAACGAACTCAACAGACTTATCACTCAGCTTTGGTTTTTTTACTACTATGATTACTATCATTATTATTAAAAATATGACTGCCATGCAATACATTCTGCTGTTATGAGTAGTAGATGGGTACTTTATTATGGTACATTTTGCAAGTGTTGTAAGGATTTTTATTATCCTGGGCACGTGTTTAACTGAACAGATTTTTAATTAGGAATTGAAATATTTAGCAATAAAGCAGGCAAGACATTGAGATTTGATGAGACTGTCAGTGAAAAATATGCTTCCCTTTTAAATTATATCTACTGTTGCTCTTTTCACGCAGGGATTCAAACTTGATTTTGCTTTGAATTGTGAATTTGTTCCTGTTGAATTCAGTGACATCCGACAGACAAAGGCAAGCTTTAAAAAGCTGATGAGAGCTTGTGTTCCCAGCACTATTCCTACAGATTCTGAGGCAACATTCCTTAAAGCACTTGGGGAGTCAGAGTGGTTCCCACAGGTAATTTATATGACAGGCACTTCTAATAATCCATAAGCAGTACTGCTTACACAAAATAAATTTCAGGCTCTTTTGACATAGAACTATTGTGTTTTAACCAGCTGTTCTTCTTTGTTCACTGTAATTGTTTTGCATACTATCAATTCTGGCATTACATAAGCTTTATTATTTTAATTGTTTTGCATACTATCAATTCTGGCATTACATAAGCATTATTATTTTAATACAATCATAACATTTACAAATTCGGGGGGCATTTTTTTATAACATAATATATGATTTATAACATGAAACGTACACAAGTAGAGATGACCATTTTTTCTGCCTACATAAATTTATGGGTTTGGTTTTAACTGCTTTTTCTTATTTTATATATTTAAAAAATCAGAAAAAAGTATAGAAAAATAAATGAGCCTTTTTATTTTAAAACTGATTTTCTACTCTTCAGATGTGTTCCCACCCTGAATTTTCATATGCAGAAGTATTTAACAAATAAGCTAGCATCTGTTACCTGTTGTGGGATACGGGGAAGTGTTTGTCGGGGAGAGGGGATTGTGTGTGTGTTAATCTGTTCTCTCTGAATCTGTTCCTTTAGTTTCCTATCCCACATTCTCTTACATAAAGATGAACCAAATGAAGGCAAGACTGGAAGTAACTTTGCAAGATTCAAATTAAGAAGGATGTGGGAAAGTCACCTCTTCATAAATCTAAAACCATTTTAATTATAGGGAATGTTTTTTAACAGTTGCATGTTATGTTTGGAATCCTCTGCTGAACAAATTCTTAAGTGCAATTAATCATAGTAAACAGAATAGACTCTTACGCTGATTTCTTAAGGAGGAAATATATGTGAGTAACATAGTCATTTCAGTAATTACGCAGCAGAAAATGTACTCCTGGTTGAAATGTGCTACAGTGCAAGGAGTGGCTTAACCTTTTCCCTTGAGGTGTGGTCACTCCTTAGAGAACACAGGACCTGGTCATTGCTGGTCTGGCCACCACGGTGTTCAGGAAGGGGAAAAGTGGGAAGAGCATGAAGACTTGACTCCCTCATCATGTGAACATTTCCAATTACAGGGTAGTTGAGCAAGTTGATAAGAGTAGATGAATGAACTGAATGTCACTTTGATGAAATAAACATGTCCCTATAGCAGCACAGAGATCAAGGGGAGATGATAACATTGGAGTTAACTGTCTTTTGGCATATTTGAGAGGAAAAGTAACCATGTACCACTCTTTGCTCAGGACTAGATCATAATGTCACATACTAGCTGTGTGACATTTAAACCACATTTCTGTGGTTTAAATCGTGTCGTATGTGACTTATGTGGTAGTTAATTTATGACTGATTTGACACATTTTCTGCTATTCCTTTGAAAGGACATAGATCTGTCGTCTTGGAACTGTATTTTTACTGAATTAAGCTTTCCTCTTCTGGGGAATAGAATTTACACAGTATTGATTTTAACGCTATATAGGCTGAATATTTCTTTATAAGGATGTGAATACATAAGAAGAAATTTGAAGTGCTGCCCTATCTTTTGAATACAAATTATAAAAGTAGTATTTTGCATTTTTTTTATATTGAATCTGAATAACCAGATCGCATATCAATTTCTTCATTAAGGAAGGAAAAAAACCAGCCTTTTTTCTGTTCTACTGCCTGAGAAAGTACAGAACAATGAACAAACTGCTTGGTTTTAAAAGTGGTGCTCTTCTCAATCTTTTTCTATTAAAAATTACAGGAAAGCTAGTTTCTTCTG
This sequence comes from Pluvialis apricaria, assembly GCA_017639485.1. Lineage (NCBI taxonomy): Eukaryota > Metazoa > Chordata > Aves > Charadriiformes > Charadriidae > Pluvialis > Pluvialis apricaria. The sequence continues at coordinate 57,568,213 of CM030012.1, forward strand.
TTTTCTAAGTAATGACTATGTGAATGTTGAGAGTGGTTAAGTGTTTTCCATCACAATTTCCATGGTAATATTCATAGGATTTGGGGGTTCTTTAAGAGGAAAATCAGACTGCGCTAAACAGGGATGAATTTTCTAGGGTTTAACTATTGTTTTGTTCATCTTTTTTCCTCTTATTTTCTCCAATTCAATTTTGTTTTCCCTGAGTCACTTCCCTCTGCCTTCTGTACTTCCTGAAGTTTTTTCCTTGCGTACATGATCTTAGATGTCTTTTGCCATCTTTTGTGTATTTGTTTTCCTATATTGCTTTCTCCCTTCTTTCAGGCTTTCATCTTTCCTGCTGCTGCTCTTGGTTGGATTGTGTTCAGTGCTCTGCAAAGAGCAGTTTCATTATACTGTAAAAAACTGAATTGCTTACATATTGTCTGTTATGTTGTTTACCGAGAACGCTGTCATAGTATGACAAAAATGGTAGGAACATCATACAGATTTTCCTTTTAGTAATAACAATGTGAAGTCTCATAGCAAGATAAAATTGCTCAAATTCACATAAATTTGTTGAACTTCTTATACCTATCATGTTTGAATCAATCTCATTCAAGTCAATAACCCTTAGAAATTAACTAACTTTGGCTGCTCAAGAAATTTTAGTATCGCTGCATAACGAATGTTAGAATGCAAATAATTCATGTGTCCTCTTTCCATATGTTTTTGCCAGTCTGCCCAAAAGCAAAGTATAAGAAACACTGTTAAATCTATCTAAATTATTTCCAGATTTTAGAAATAGGATTTTCTGCTTTTAGGTGGTGGTATTATTATTAATAATAATAATAATTTATTTATTATTTTCCACCTTCCCTGAGATTGAGCATTGAAAATATTATCTTGTGAATATCTTACATTGGTTCTCCCATCAAAGTACTTAGTGAATTTATGGAACCTTAACATTTCACAGGAAATGATTTTAGTGTTAAGCCCAGGATGGAATTTCTCTACAATAAATCTGTCAACTGTGCTGTTCCCATTCTCCTTTTTATGACAGCTATTTTATTACAGTACTCATTGGTTTTAATAGTTAAAGTTCCTATCTTCAAATCTTTGCTTAGTTTTGTTGTAGCTCAGATGAAAATCCTGAGACTTACATTTTACATCTCTGTGCTATATGTAGATTTCAGAATTCATATTTTAATATTAAATATGAAAAGATTCTATATTGATAATATCTAGAAATGTCTCTTATACTTGATATGTTGCTTATTTGTAATACTTTATAGCTTCACAGGATAATGCAACTGGGCGTGATCATCTCTGAGCTCCTGGAAAATGGTTCTTCTGTTATGGTTTGTTTAGAAGATGGCTGGGATATTACTGCACAAGTAAGCTGCTGTTAAAACCTCAAAATAGCTAAATATTAAGAAAAAACACCACGCAACAATTTTTTACACAAGTTACTGATACTTTGGTATAACGTTAATAAGTTTGTCTTGTTGCAGCAGAGAAGAAACTAGAATGCATGAATCGTTGCATTCATTTGCAATTTACACCATGAAGGAGTTCCTGAAAATTAGTTTGTTCCAAAGGTCCCAATGAACTTACAGTTCTAAAGCTTAGATATAAAATCTGCATTCCTGTACCTGACCATGTGCAAGAATGAAAGCTGAAAGTTGCCACAACAGAGCATTTATCTTTGTAAACATAGTGCACTTTAAACACAGGAGAGAAGGGAGGAATTCTTTCTCTTGCCATTCACTTTCCGTGAAGTTAGGAGACCACACTGAAGGACAAAATTAAATTTGTGCCAAAGTGACCGTAACACCTGCTGCAAAGATGGCTCACCAGAACAGATAACTTCGTGAAACAAACTCTAAATTAGGTGAATGAAGACCCCCTGCCTCATTTAATGAATGCATTGTGTCCATGTAGTTGCTTCATAATTCAGAAGATAAACACAGGTATCAATAATTTTAGTAAATAAAAACTTCATGTGCAGCCAGCATCCTGATACCAGGTAAACAAACCCACAAAAGAATGTTAACATAATTTTTGGAATCATTGTCAAACAATGAAGGATAGAGAAGGGGACGTACATAGCTGGAAGTGAAAGAAGTCTATGCTGCATTTTAAAGTCTCCTGAGATTCTGTCTATAAAAACAAGCTGAATTTGGCTGCTGAGCACCATAGCCTGACAACACTGCAGAAACTCTAACGTCACCCTCTGGACCAGTTCTTTAACACTTTCTTTGCTGAGTTAGCCAATATTATTTTATAAACATTCATTATCCTTATTTTATTAATAGAAGTGGTTTTATTTCAAATATAGTTTAAATGTGGTAAACATTATAATGACTTCCAAAGTCTATAGTTGCTCAGGTTTGACTTTTACAGGTATCGTAAATTCTCAATTTAATTGAAGCTTCTTCATGTGAGATATTATTTGGTTTGCTTTAGAAAAATACTTAATGTACGTAGCAAAATACTTATAATTGAGTTTATATGAAGGGGTTTGTTTCCTTGAACTATAAACAGATTATGGAATATTTATGTTCATTGACTAAAGTGTTCTCCTAACTTCTGTCACTCTTAACAAGATGTATCTTGTCTTGTGATCTAGGTAGTGTCTCTGGTGCAGTTACTCAGTGATCCCTTCTATAGGACACTTGAAGGCTTCCGAATGCTGGTGGAAAAAGAATGGCTCTCTTTTGGTCATAAATTCAGTCAACGTAGTAATCTGACTCTCAATTGTCAGGGTAGTGGATTTGCTCCTGTTTTCTTACAGTTCTTAGACTGTGTGCATCAGGTAAGTCAATCTCTATCTAACTTTAATTTACAAGAAGAATTCATAAATAAGTGCGTAGATGCCACTATTTCAGCTGTTATAGATAATGGTTTGAGAGGACTAGTAACCTCCTTCTGTAGGCTTTATTAAGGTGAATAGATTTCACCACAAGAAGAACTGGAATGGTTGCCTAGAGATGCCTACCCATCCACATAAAACGGCCTAAGAGGGATGGTTGGTGTTACGGATCTTTTAAGGTCATTTATGCAGAGATTTCAAGTAGAAGTTTCTTAAGCTTAAGACTGGCTTTTGGCAGTGTGGAGTACCTTTATTCAGAAGAAATTGATTGATTGTTAGTACAGTGACTGGGCAGTTTTTAATTCCTTGTGCTTGATTACAAGCTTTGAAGAGGCCTTGTACTCCATCAGTTCTTGAAACAAGCAGCTATAAACCAGGGGGACATGAGATGTTATTTTTTATATATACTGCATGTTCAGAAGAAGATGAACACCAACAGTTATGTCGTGTAAGAAGTTAGGTTAATAATATTACACTCATTTCAGGTTAATTCTAAAGTCTGTCCTTTTCTCATCTCAAACCAGTAAATCGTTTATGGTTTGCAGAGTCTCTGTTTACGGAAACACGAGATAGGAGCTTGCATAGTTCCTCTTGTACATATGTCTTTCTTTTCCCACTTCTCTCTTTTTCTCGCTGAAAAAACTGAAGAGACTCCTGACCATTATTAACCTGTATTAAAATTTATGGATGACTGTGTCTGATAGAAGATGACTGTTAAAGCACCAGCTTTCTTACTGGGACCAGACATTCATAGTGGATACTTGCATGAAGTAGACCCTGAAAGAGGAGTCAGCAAGTAGACTTACTCTGCTACCTGAAGCAAAGTCCACATATTAAATAACTTGCTAAACCAGTGAAAAACAATCTTTAAAAGTCTATGGGAGACTGATAATTAATGTGCTTGTAAGAAGATGAGTAAAGACTTACTGAAGAACATGTTGCAGAAAATAAAAGTTTTATTTTTATCCCAACGTTAAACACCAACAGCCATCATTATTGCTGTCTTGCAAGTTAATAAATCATATACTTGGAATTTGGTTCAGTTCCTACAGCATTCCCCATTAGAAAACCTTAGAAGTATTTGTCACATCTCCCGTTTCATCAATCTGTTTCCCAATGGCTGTGGTCCTCAGGTTAATTTTCATTTGAAATGGGGAGAATCAGCAGTGCATTTTTCATTCAAACAAATTAATCTGCCCCATTGTCACACCAACTATTCCTTAAAATAGCTTAAGTTTATTGCTCCTTTTCTCAAGTAGAAAAAATAATTCTTGGTTGGAATGAGTACAACAGGACAGAATAGCCTTGTCTTCCAATACTGAAACCCCTCTGCATGGTGGTTCATTCAATTCTGTGTGTAAATCATTTGTCTGGTGCTGTATTCGCTCTGCTGTCAGATGTCTTCTCCAAGCTTTAATCGGCTGACTGGATAACACTGTCTGTTAGTAGAACAGAGTAAACCTACATTTGGTTTCAAGCAGTAGTATAATTTTGAAGTGAATCCCTCCAGCATCTCCACTTACCGTTTGTTGATGCTGTTTTGGTGCCTGTGTGCTAGATTTTTCTTGGAAGAATTTAACCCAGAAGTTCTGCTTCAGGTATGTACCAAATGCTCACCAGCTCTTAAAAGGATCTGAACCAATGATTCATCACTTAGCTTAAAACCACGGGGCTTATCAATGTACAATAGGGTCATCAACTCAACTGGACTAAATCTAGTCCAAAGTGAAAGAACAAATGTGTAGTATAGCTGCAGGGACCGCAGCACCAGCTGCTTCGGTCTGTCTACTCCTTTTGCTCTGAATTACTTGCTAATGTAGACATAGCCTACATCCTGTTTCTGATGCTGGAAACACTTTGTTCCAGTTTTACTGTAATAAATCTTAGAAAGTTGGCATGAAGAAAAGCAAGGAAATTATCCACGCATACCTGTACAGTATTTTTTTCTCAAGTCCAGAGATCACACAGACTTTGGAAAAAAATGGGTTATCCAGAACAAAGATAAAAATTAAATTCAAGGATTTTGGTTTATTTTCATAAAATAGAATGTACCATGTTTTCTTCATGGCAAAATTCTTGCTTTTTCAAGTTAGGTTTAACACAATATGCAGTTCTAAGAACATGGAATAATGGATTATAATCATCCTGGCTTTAAAAGTTAGGATGAAATGTAAAGTGGGATAATTCCCTGCTCTTAACAACTGTCAGGTATGATTTTGCCTCAAGCTGCATGCAAGGTGCCTAAAATATTTCTCCTATACATGTGAATGTGTCAAGGAAATTGAAAAACATTGCCTTTGTAATTCATCTCACATAGCAACTTTGGTGCATGTCACTAGGTATGTGACTCTTCTCTATCTTTAAGAGGCAATATAAAGTATACGAGTTATTAACAGATACATTTTACAGAAAGATCTGTATTTTCTGGATTTTGGTCTTTAGCTGTGTCCACATACCCTGGCTCCAGCTGTATCAGCAGAGAGATTACCTCCTGCAGACCATCTGGGGCTATTCATCACTTCTTCTCTGGTGGAGATACCATCCTTCCAGTCTGTTAGCTAAGGGGTTCATGTGAACCTGCCTGCCTTTTCCAATCAAAATGGTAGAAAAAAATTGGTAGAAAAGACCATCTTATTTTGATGGGTGTGGTTTTAGAAGCAGTTCAGCAGGTCAATCTGAAGGAGGCAGTAACTTCTCATAACAAAAAATAGGGCTGTCTAGGGGTTTCTTTTCAGCCAGTGTTATCTTCAGCTGAGAAGGGACATGGGAACACAGCTTTACTGCATAATCAGTGTAATATAGGTAATATAGATTTGTCTGTTATTAGAAAAAAAATCTTTAAGCGTAATGACTTCCAGTTGTATTTAGAGTGCAACTCTTGAGTAAGTTTTGTAGAAACAGACATAAAGATTAGTCTTCTAACTCATGATGGCATAATATTGGCTTACCAAATTCTAACAGTATAGTTGTAAACTCGAGGGACTATTGAACTCTAGGGGCTAGTCCCCTTGAGGGATTTTTGAAGCCAAATTAATGGTTGAAATTTACTATGAAAAATAAATTTACTTAACATTTGTACTTGAACATTTCTGTTGTTTCATTGGTGCAGCTTGTTAGACAACTACAGGATCCAACTAGACTGCAACTTGACTCTGAAGTGTAATATATTATGATCAGCTTTAAAAAATTGCCCATTCACTGGAAATAAACATTTGGTCTTTCAAAATACTTTTAACCATTACAGTCTCAAGATAGTAGGCGCAGTAAGAAAGTCACCGTAGAGCCAGTATGTGCATTAAATGTCATGGGTTAAACTAAAGATACAGAGAAAACAAATGAAGCAGTGATTCCTAAATTAGAACTGCATCATCTTGTAAAAAGTCATTGTTTATGCCAATATCTCCAGGTGTCAGCTGAATTATTAATGCGAAATCATTCTTTCACAATAGCAGCATCTGGCAGATTCTCTGCCTCTAAGAAGACTGAGTTTATGAAAGTGATGTCAGTGCCGGAAACTTTTCTTATTTTTCTTCTGTATCTATTTGGTAATTTATTAAATGTAATTAAACCGGAATGATTTTCTAGAACTGACTTCTTTTAAGCTCAATAAGGAGCTCTGTTACAGCACCCTGTGTAAGAGGAGGTGAGTGTGCTACTCCCATGGTAGATGTATTCAGTTATTCCAGTGTTTGCAGGAGTAGCCTTTTAGTGATTACTAGCACAGGACATTCTGGAGTACTATATTTCGTATTTAAACTAAGTAAATATTGATACATAGTGGGATAACAAAACAAAAATGTATTGTAAAACTAAGGAAGGCTGATAGAAGTGTAGGATTATTAAATACATTTAGGAGATATTTAAGTTTATTGGGAACATGGTGATTTGAAAAAGAATTCTAAAACACGGAGTTTCTCTAATCATAATATTAGAAACACCTGTTGGTTTACTCAGGTTTTAAATGCTCACATATTATGGAGACTAAGCATTTTAAAAGATGATGCAGTTGTAATTTTCAAAGATACCCTGTTCCTGTAGACTTGTCTTTCTAGGTGGTATGTGTTGAAATCGTGAAGTATAAAACATTGCTTGTAATATATATGTAAATTATGAGTATATCCCTTAAAATTAATGAATTAACTGAAATGGCACCAAAGAATTATCAGAGAGAAACCAGCTATATTTAACCTGAACCTAAGTGATTACGTTGCCTGCAGTAATAAAAATCTCTTCTATGTTTAATTGCTTAAATGAATACAAGTATTTTCTCCTATGTTAAATTTCTAATTTATCACTTCTGATGTTGGAGCTGTATTTTGTCAAGAGCTTTTTTTCCCTGATAGCTCAGCCATGTTTTTAATTTTGCAGGCTGCACTGCAGCTGAACAAATCATCAATAACAGTAGTCACTTCACCTAAGTGTGGTATCTTTCCCGTCTCCAAGTGTGCTGAAATCAGCCACAGCCATTAAAGTACAACCAACAACAATAACTAAAATATTCAGCTTTATCAAAAAATGTTTTAGATTATAGTTGTTTTCACTTAAAAAATAAATTATATTATTATAACTTCTAGTTATTTGTAGTTCCAGAAATCTCAGAATTGGGATCATTCTCAACACCTAGATCCATGACAGGATTTTAGTAGCAGCTTATTCTTGTAACTCTTCAAGTGTATTAAAATCACTGTTGGACCATAAGTAGAAATTAGGACCCTGTATAAGTAACGTCTAGTAGCAGAATGTAGCCTTTCCTTCTTACAATGTGTTAAAGAAAACTTTTCCTGACACAAGGTGGAAAACGTATACTAAACTACTTGTATATGTGTCTAAATGCACACATATGCAGAGATTTTTGGATTTCAATGCAAAAGTACATTATGTCATTACTTAACAGAATTAGTGTACTCTGATTATATTTTAATCTAGTATATACCAGAAAATATATTTTCTTTTTTATAAGGAGAACTAGAAAGTTACTTTGTCTATGAAGTTGAACATTTGAATTTATTACAGAAAAAATTTTGCTTAGCTTTATTCTTACAAAACTGCAGGACTGTAGTCATTTGTCAGGGAGAAGTGGGGTTAAAGTAAGTGTGCATATATTGACCTGAGATGTCTTAAAGTATCTTAGCATTTTAAATGCCAAGTCACAAGCTAATATTGAGATATGATAACAACAGATTCTCTGACTGAAATGCTGTGTATGTGTTTATAGGTCCTTTCAAGGGATTTTCCTGTCACTGTTGTGCATTCGGTAGATAACCTTTCCTTGCTAAACACATTTGTTTTCTTTATTTAGCTGGTTGGGGTTTTTTTCAACTGGCGCATGTGAAAATCTAAACATCAAGGAGCTTCAAGTAGTCTAATAATAGTTTCCATAAGTACTGAAAAAAAAAAATAGAGCCAAAACTGTTTCTCTCTTGAGGAACTGATAAGTAGAGATCAGAGAGAAAAGATGGAATGAGAAAGTAAGAGGGGTGGGAATGCAAAAGACAAGATCCAGGAAGACTGCAGAACTAAAGATATTTTACAAGTTTGATGTGAAGCTAGACAAAGCACAGTGGGACATATTTCAAATGTGAAATTCAATCATCCATTTCTTTTTTGATTGCAAACTGTACTTATTTCATATCACAATTCATACTTATTTGAAGAGTAAATTGTAAATGTGAAATGAACGCATGAAATTTCTGAGCAATATCTCATCAAGATTAATTTTAGAATCTTGAATTTTAGATGGATATCAGGTATAAATATCATCAGTCATTAATGCTGAAGTTTTTTGCCATGAATATTAAACTTAATGCTTAATGTCTTACACCAGGCTCTTTCTGATAATGTTCAAGAGGAAGCAATTGTGAAGAGTCAACTCTATCCTTCTTTGCTGTACTCTGATAATCTTGTATTGTGTTCTTAAATACCTACTCCTGACTCGTGTTGGAGACATTCACTGCATTAGATAGATCCCAAGCCTAACTAAGGATAACAGTTTAAGATGTTACATTGTTTTTACTGTTTTAGAAGAATAATGGCAAGACACCTCATCAGTATGTTTTTCAGTTTTTTTCACACTGTAGTATTTTGGTGCGTATTTTGAGAAGGAAGAAGTATGTGTCGACTACCAAGTACTTCAGAAATTATCTGTTTCAGTTATGGTAGATGGAATATCATTTGCAGCATTATCTCTGTACGTGTCTGCTACATTAGGTTCTGAGCAATAGTAAGAAGTTGGCTACAAGACCTTCCAATTAAAGTTTGATTTCCGGCTACAGGAGTAGCATCTTTGCCTATAAAGTTACATGGTGTCTCACGAGTAATCATAAAAGATTTATATCCAGTTTGATTACTTGAAGAATACTGGGATTTGTACAGAGTAGCATACTGCTTATTATATAGGAGACCCTATGTGTTCCGAAACATTTTTGCAGCATTGACAATATGTTAATTTAATTAGCTTTAAAATATTTTTAGACAAAATGTAGAAGGATTTGTGTGTACAGAGAAGACAGCTGCCTATGGATGTATTTGTTAGCATTCACGGGGGAATTATTTTGCTGTCATATTTCACATTTTTATTTATTACATATCTATTTATATTATACCTCACTATCCCTTCTTTTTTTTTTTTTTTTTTTTTTTAGATTCATAACCAATACCCAACAGAGTTTGAGTTCAATCAGTATTATCTGAAGTTTCTGGCTTTCCATCACATATCAAATCGATTTAAAACATTTCTTCTGGATTCAGACTATGAAAGACTAGAACATGGTATGTGTGATGTTGGTTTATTACATGTTGGTTTTGTAGTTGTCAATATTTTTCTCATCAATATTTGGTCTACAAAAATTTGCCTAGTTCGAGCTGGTCCAGTAACTGCATGGTGATGATGTAATGAATTCCGTTTCAGGAATATAAAGGAAAACGGAGGTGAAGAACATGCAGAATTTTCTGAATTAATAATTCCTGAGCTGTGCCACTGATGAGACTAAGAGAAAGAAATTAGTGCCATGCCTCAGGTTTTTTTGGCAATTTGTCCACATGGTTCAGTTTCCCCTACTAAATACCTTATTTGAACAGAAACAAAGTCCTTGTGAATCCTTCAGAGAGTGCATGAAATTTCAGGAAAGGAAAACCTTTCCATCTATTATCTCTCACTTCTTTCTCTTGCATTCTCTTCAGTGTTTCTCTTCTTTTATATTTCCTTTTTACTTCATCTATCGTGTGCAACCTTACTGGTTCCAAGGCCTTATCTACCCTCAGAGCCCTCTTAATAAGACTTCACAGCCACAGTTGAGGCTGTTTTTGGAACTTGTTCACTAAGCAAAACACAAGTGCTCTGAATTTCACTGCTTTGTGGGGTGTTTCTCGTGGCATGTGGTCAATTTTAATGCTTTTCTTCAAAACTGTAGTAACTGTGGAACAGATTAAACTTGAGCAACCATTTTATTTCCAAAAAAAAAGTTAATTTCTATTATTTACCTTCATTTGAACAAAAGCAAGGAATTGGAGTTAGTGACCTCCTGTGGTTTCTTCCAGCCTGGATTGTTACAGCGTTCTGCAATTAGGGGGGGAAGGGGAAGGCTGTTTATTTAGGTTACTTTGCTTTCAAATACCATTTAATGCAATATAGCACAAATCTATGACTAACTTCATTACACTAGCCTGATTTGTTTTCCCTGAAATGAGTTAGCAAGTAGTTTCAGGTGCAGCTGGGCCAGCAGGTTGGAAGAGCTGGTCTCCTTGGTTGGTGGGGACAGGATCAGTTAGCAGGGCTTGGTGATCTGCTGAGTCAGCATAGCTGCAGGCAGAAAGGGACATTCATTAAATACACTCAAGTATTTCAGTAAATTTCAGAACAGGTTTATAAATATATACTACTGAATATTTTTTCATACAAAATTGATGCTCTACCAATTTGTGGTAGAGTGGCAGTTGCAAAGCACAGCGGTTGTTTCAGCAAATACAATCTCTTGTTGTGCTAGCGTTTGGTAGTAGATTGTACGATATGTTTACTCTGTGAAATTCCTTTTGGCTATGCTTTAGTGTTTGTTAGATATTATCATAAAGATATCTTTTTGCTGCTATTATTTTCCTTAGGGACTTTGTTTGAAGATAAAGGAGATAAACATGCCAAAAAAGGAATTTGTATTTGGGAATGTATTGAAAAGATGCACAAGAGGAGCCCTATTTTCTTCAATTACCTCTATGCTCCTGCTGAAATAGAGGTATGCTTTATTAAAAAAAAAAAAAAGTGATTTGTTCTTCTAAGTGATGCCTTGAGTACATTTTGATATCTTAATTGTTCTCAACTGAATTAAGCATTTGGTGGACAAAGTTGACCCACCTTGATTGGTTAGAGTAGTGTCTCACAGGCTTATGTTCTCAGTCAAATTAGTTATGGAAATATCATTTAAAGGGCCAAATTCTGGAACATGTATTTATGCATCCTGCTGAGGTAAATAAGGATCTTTGTTTGATTTCGTTTAATTATATGAATTATTATAAAAATGATCTTGACATTTGCACAGATTGTTTAAAAAAAAATATTACATACTACAAACCATAGTTATTGGGAAATGAGCTTATAGTTGTAATGGGGTATGTTTCATAAAGATCTGATTAAATCACAGTATTTGTATGTGCACTGGATTGGACTGTGTCTTGAATAATTGTATAAAATTCACAATACACTCACCATTATAGAATTCCAATAGCCAGGGAAGAAGCAGTCAAGATATCTCAGGAACTGCAAGAAAAGGGTGCTGTTCTTACTGTAGTTATGGAGTCAATGCTGTTTTAAGATGTTCCTGCCATCCACTTGCCCCACAGATGTTAATTCCTGTGCTGCTCTCTCCTGTTTTGTCAGTGAGCTTCACCCTGATAAACCATTCTGTGATTTGTTTGCGTGTCTGTCCACTGCTGGTGACCAGAAAATATAATGCCGGGACAGACTCCACTGTCTTGGAGGCCATGGCACCACTGGTATTTTTGTTGGTGTTTCTTGGTTTTCTTTTTTGCTCAAGTAGTTTCACCACATTGTATCTTAGCATACAAAGCAGCTTGCACTCAAATCTGCTATATAAACTGACCTCATTTAAACAAAAGGAAGAAAGATATTATTTTCTTTAAGGTATTTTGAGTCTGCATCACATCACTATTGCAATCAACAGTGCAGCCCCCTTCAACCCATGCACATGCACAACACACACATACTTACACTTGCCTAATAAAGTGGTGGTGCAAGGCAGAGGAGGGAGAAAACAAGAGAGTGACATTCAGTGGATAGTACTTTAGCTGTCTTTGGTTTAGAGAAACGTCTGTTTTTTCTGTAGAACAATCATTGTGATGAATTTGGAGCTTGATGGGCTGCTTGTTCACTGTATGTTTTATCCATTTTGCTGTAAGCAGTAACCCGATTAGGAAGCAATCAGGAGTAGCTCTCAATATTTCGATAGTGTTTTCCTTCTCTTTTTAGAAGAAACTATTTTTCCTCACGTGAAATGATGTAACAGTAGCAGAATTAGTCATAATAGCAGAATTAGTCATTATGACTGAGCATCACTTTTCAGACTTTAAAATTGCCTGTTCACCTGAGGCAGTAATTTCCTTCAAGTAAGGTGCATGCAAACTGAAAGTCTTACCTTACTTTATAAAAGAAAAAAAAAAAAACAACAAACAACCAAAAAAAAATTTTAATCTGTATTATTTCTTTTAAACTACTCTGAAAGATCTACAGTCCCTGATTGCCTCCCTGATATTACTGTGTTTTTTCCAAGTGGCATGACCACCTACATTATACAGCCTGTCTCCTGTCTCTGATGGTAAAGTGTCTTGGATTTTGTGTTGAGAAAAACTGAAGGGTGATTGCTATCAAGTGCCTTTTGTATCTTTATTAGGAGGTACAAAGACTGTCAGGGTACCAACTGCATGTACTGAATTGGAGTTCTTGAGGCACCTGGTTTAGTAGAAGGATAAAAATGAGCAGTCTATTCCCAATGCTAGTATTAGTTTTAGGTTTTGATCTGACTCAGCCAAGATCTTGCTGTGGAAGTTACCAAACTGCAGAACTACTCACCCAGTGCAATATACTGTTCAATTTAGAATAATCTAGAAAATAGAAGTATTGTATTGTAAGTCTGACTTCCTTTCTGTCATTGTAATAAAACTTTGTTTCAAATAGGCACTGAAGCCAAATGTAAATATGTCCAGCCTCAAAAAGTGGGATTATTATGTAGAAGAGATTTTAGCTACAGGTCCTTCCTATGATTGGACCATGGTAACTGCAAAATGCACCGTTTCAGAGGAAACTGACCAAACGGATGGTTCGCTCTCTCAGACTAAGAGGAAAATAGTATGGCCGTGTTACGATGATGTTAAAAAAATACAACCTGATGCCATTAGCAGCCTTTTAACTGTAAGTACCTGTGTTACATAGAACAATAAGTTCTCTTATGCTCATGAAATTAATATTTACTTTTTATTTAAGTTACTGCCATATAGATATACTGTTATTGAAAGGGTCATGATAGATGTCAAAACAGGTATTTAGTAAAACTAACTGGTTGATCTTGAGAATTGATGTTTGCTCTGGGAATCAGTCAGGCTTCCTGCAAAGCTTGTTCATTCTGAATAAACACTTTTCTGGGAGTACACTTTAACAGTAGTTAATAACCATGAGAAAGCCAGTCATAGATTCATTTTTTTTCAGTCTTTTTTAAATGATAAGGTAGGTAGCATGTTAATTTTTTATGTTGCCTTTTATAAGAAATGCAGGAACTGTTGTTTTAATTTGGGCAAATGTTGAATCTAGATTTCATGTCCTCTTTCAACTCAGTTTAAAGTAGGTGTGTGGTAAAATGACAAAGACCCAGATTTCCAGACAGATGAGAAAACAGAATCTGACACTTGTTGATTTTAACAAGGGGGAAGCAGATACACAAACATAAACTGAACATCTTGGCCCAAATGTCTCAAAAAAGCTTTCCATGATTGCTCTCAGTTTACTCATGTTTACTAGGACCGAACTCGTAAACTTAGATTCTTCAGAAGATTTTGGTACTTGAAATAGATGCTTGATTTTGGCTTTTTCTTGTTTGGGTTCATTTAGGCTGCTTAGGTTGTGTCCTTTCTTCATTACAAGATCACAAGGGATCCCATTATCGTGATAATTGTTGCAGTTATTCAGAATGATTTAACATTTGTGTTTTCTTAAATGTTTGTTGTTTGATTATAATTAACAGTCCTAATATTTTTATTATAATCTTAATTGATAGCACGGGAAAATGACAAGGGCATTTTTCACTTCCTGGAGCAATTGTTTCAAGCCATATGCATATTCAGATAAACATCACTGTGTACAGTTTATTTCAAAAACTATTTGCAGACTTTACCTTGTATTAAAGCTGGGATTATGGAGCCTAATATTGCAATGCTTGGAAAACTGGGATATGCTGTGCATTCCCAAACTCCCCGGAATCAAAGATGATTTTTAGTAAAGTCTTAAGGCAGGAAGTTTCTGAATGGATTTGAGTCCTTGAGGACAGACTTGCTTTCGCTAGAGAGTTAGCTTTATTCTGGCACATTCCTCAAATTTCTTTTGGTCCATTCCTTCCAATCCTAATTGATCCAACACAGGAACAATGCCCAATTAAAAAAAAATAATAAAATAATAAGTTGTAAAACTGCCCTTGGCTCAAAATAAGATAGCTAGAACTTTTCAGAGCTTATAATTTCACAAATGCAAAGAAAGAACAGTCTCTCAGCAGGGGTCCTATCAGGGATTCTTTAGCACAAAAACAGAGAGCTTTCATATCAGGTAACTAGAGGCCAGAAGTACATCAGGAATATAGCAACAATGTTCTTCTGCATTTCTTCCTGGGGTAGATGCCAAACTATCCATATCCACAACTGTGAGAAACTGCCATATAACAGGGAAATTAGCCATATTATATTCCAAAGATATGTGGGTCAGGTTTTATAGAGTTTAAATGTTATTTGTGAATTAGATTATAGTAATAAAAGATAGCAATGGAGAGGAACATTTGGAAAACTTTGAAGAGGTTGTATAAAGGTTACAAAAATATTCTTCTAAGTTTAAAAAGCAAAGTGAACTTTCTTTTAAAACAAGTTGTTAATTTAGGGCTATTGCTGATGTACGAGAAAGACCTCTCTTTAATCATAAATCCATTGAGAATGTGTTGGTATCCAAAAAATGTTTGAACTGAGACCATAGTTAGCAATGGTAAATTATTAGGGAAGACTGATTCTCCCTTATTTTATAATGATAAGCCCAAATTTGTTTGTTCTAAAGATATTTTTCAATTGAAAACTAGATAGTGCTCTTCAGGATGTGGTGCTCTTCTATTAAGAGCAAAAGGTGTAATTTTTTAGCAGTAAATGTTCTAATGTGTTTTGGGTACGTAACAATCCACCTCTGACCAGATGTGTGTGATGGCTCTATGGTTTCCATAAATCCTTATGTTTATGAGTTTTAGAAAGTTAATCAGTCTGCACATTTCATTAATTTAGTCCTAAATTAAGCGTTGTAGATATTGCAGGTAATAAAATGCATTTTAAAATACAGATTTCTGTATAAAGCTTCTCAGTTCACTTCTACCACATCAGAGGCAGCCAACAAACATGAGCTAGGTTGTTCAAATCTTAAATTCTCAAAAGTGTACTTTGGAGACATAAATGTTCAAAAGTAGATCCAAACAGAGGTGTCCCTCTAAGACCATTTTTTAATGGCCTTTCTGCATGATAGAAATCAGAAACAAGGCACCAATAGTAAGAGTAGCTACCCATCCATTTTTTAAATAAAATGAAAGGTAATTGTGAAACGGCACACCTATGCTTCTATTTTCTCTTTCAGAGATTAGTTGAAAATAGTTTTAAAATCATTTCTCCATTTAAAAAAAAGGTAGATTTCTCCACAAAACTCAAAAACAGCTCACTTGACAGGCACTTTGGGGTTCCTGCTGCCTTTTTTTTGTAAGCACTTACTTTCCTTGCTTGTAAAATTCAGTGAGATTATACCAAGAGCCATGTCTTCAGTACAGGCTAAAGTTCTGGGTTAAATGTTTCCCTTAAAGTTTAGCTCTTCAAATGATCCTTTGACGTGAGTATGTTGTGATACATTATACATGAGCTAACTTATCTGAGTGACGTTAAACAAAGGGAAGTGCAAAGTCCTGTGCCTGAGGAGGAGCAACCCCATGCACCAGCTATGCTGGGGGTGCCCAGCTGGATAACAGCTTTGCAGAAAGGGTCCTGGGGGTCCTGGGGAACAGCAAGCTGACTGTGATCCAGCAACGTGCCCTTGCAGCAATGACGGATAATGGTATCCTGAGTTGGATTAGGAGTGTTGCCTGCAGGTTGAGGGAGGTGACCCTTTCCCTCTATTCAGCCCTGCTAAGGCCAAACCTGGAGTACTATGCCCAGTTCTGGGCTCCCTGATACAGGGGGAGATGGGGCTACTGGAGAGAATCCAGCAAATGGCCACAAAGATGATTAAGGGACTAGAGCGTCTCTCATATGAGGAAAGGTTGAAAAAGTTGGTTGGGACTGTTTAGCCTGCAAAAGAGAAGGCTTGGGGGAATTCTATCAATGTATATAGATATCTGAAAAGAAGGGGGAAAGAAGATGGAGCCAAGCTCTTTTCAGTGGTGCCCAGTGACAGGACCAGAGGCAATGGGCAAAAACTGAAATGCAGAGGGTTCCATCTGAACATCAGGAAACACTTTTTCACTGTAAGGGTGACTGAGCGCTTGCACAGGTCTCTCAGAGAGGTTATGGAGTCTTCATCCTTGGAGATACTCAAAAGCCATCTGGAGATAGTCCTGGGCAACTGGCTCTAGGTGGCCCTGCTTCAGAAGGGGGGTTGGACCAGATGACCTCCGAAAGTCGCTTCCGACCTCAATTGTTCTGTGATATATGCCTGGTTGCTGGTTGTATTATAGGTAGTAATCTACCAATATGTCAGTGAAAATGCAAGTCAAATCCTTGAGGGCAGACACATCTGCACTGTGTCCCACTAATTTGCTAATGTTCCTAAAAAGGTATTCAGTCCCCATGATTCATTGGGAGTGGCTGAGATTCTGGTACTTTTAAGAATTGCGAGAGATGAACCTATGTGTCTTATTCTTATTCATAAGCAGTTACATCACTTAACATTAGATGGTGATTGCTCAGAGAGAGGTTGGCAAACTCAAAGATGCCACTTCAGGATGCCAGTCACCCAAATTAACTCTACCATAAATATATGCCATACAGAACCAAAGCTACATAAAGGGTCAGTGAATAACCAGCAAAACAGTACAAACAGCACATCTCATGGTGTGCTATTTTATAACTTTTGGTTATGTGCCAGAAAGGCTGATCTGTCAGTGTGAACCCTGAACCAAAAGTTTATTCCAAGTATTGAAGAACTAGTCATGTACAACTTGTTGCATACACAACTCTGAACACTTGATAGAGGCAGAAATTCAATCACTTCCATACGCATTCAACATCTTTCCGTTTGTAGTCAAAGTCTCAGAAGCCTTCTAGCCCAAGAGTTGAAGAGAAAATACTGACAAGGGAGGATTTCCAAAACAGGGTGCTCTGTCACAGTTAAGACAGTTCAGTAGCATTGGACTTTGTCCAGGTTGTTTTGTGTGTGCACAAAGGAGGTGATCAGTCTCTACAATACTGGAGTGTCTGCAGAATCATAGAATCATAGAATCATAGAATGGTTTAGGTTGGAAGGGACCTTGAAGATCATCGAGTTCCAACCCCCCTACCATAGGCAGGGATACCTCTCACTAGACCAGGTTGCCCAAGGCCACTGGCCTTGAACACCTCCAGGGACGGGGCTTCAACAACCTCTCTGGGCAACCTGTTCCAGTGCCTCACCACCCTTAAAGTGAAAAACTTCTTCCTAATGTTTAATCTAAACCTGCCCTCTTCCAGCTTAAAGCCGTTCCCCCTCGTCCTATCACTACATGCCCTAGTAAAAAGTCCTTCCCCAGCTCTCCTGTAGGCCCCCTTTAGGTACTGGAAGGCCGCAATAAGATCTCCCCGGAGCCTTCTCTTCTCCAGGCTGAACAGCCCCAACTCTCTCAGCCTCTCCTCATAGGAGAGGTGCTCCAGCCCTCTGATCATTCTCGTGGCTCTCCTCTGGACACGCTCCAACAGGTCCATGTCCTTCTTATGTTGGGGACTCCAGAGCTGGATGCAGTACTCCAGGTGGGGTCTCACGAGAGCGGAGTAGAGGGGCAGAATCATAGAATCATAGAATCAGTGAGGTTGGAAGGGACCATTAAGATCATCAAGTCCAACCGTTAACCTACCCTGATTTAAAAACACCCACTTCTAAACCATGTCCCTAAGCATCTCATCTACCCTTTTCTTAAACACCTCCAGGGATGGTGAATCCACCACCTCTCTGGGCAGCCCATTCCAATGTTTAATAACCCTTTGAGTGAAAAAATGCTTCCTAATATCCAATCTAAACCTGCCCTGACATAACTTGAACCCGTTTCCTCTTGTCCTATCACTTGCCACGTGGGAGAAGAGGTCAGCCCCCATCTCTCTAAAACCTCCCTTCAGGTAGTTGTAGAGGGTGATAAGGTCACCCCTCAGCCTCCTCTTCTCCAGGCTAAACAACCCCAGCTCCCTCAGTCGTTCCTCATAAGGCTTGTCCTCCAGACCCCTCACCAGCCTGGTAGCCCTTCTCTGGACACGCTCCAGCACCTCAATGTCCTTCTTGTAGTGAGGGGCCCAAAACTGAACACAGTACTCGAGGTGAGTCCTCACCAGTGCCGAGTACAGGGGGATGATTACTTCCCTACTCCGGCTCACTACACTATTCCTGATGCAGGCCAGGATGTTGTTGGCCCTCTTGGCTGCCTGGGCACACTGCTGGCTCATACTCAGCCGGCTGTCCACCAACACCCCCAGATCCTTCTCTGCCAGGCAGCTTTCGAGCCACTCCGCCCCCAGTCTGTAGCACTGCATGGGGTTGTTGTGACCCAAGTGCAGGACCCGACACTTGGCCTTGTTGAACCTCATTCCATTGGCCTCAGCCCATCTGTCCAGCCTGTCCAGATCTCTCTGCAGAGCCAATCTACCCTCAAGCAGATCAACACGCCCCCCCAGTTTAGTGTCGTCTGCGAACTTACTGAGGGTGCACTCAATCCCCTCATCCAGATCATTAATAAAGATATTAAAGAGAACTGGTCCCAGCACCGATCCCTGGGGGACACCACTTGTCACTGGACACCAACTGGATTTAACCCCATTTATCACCACTCTCTGGGTACGGCCATCCAACCAGTTTTTTACCCAGCGAAGGGTACACCTGTCCAGGCCACGAGCAGCCAGTTTCTCCAGTAGAATGCTATGGGAAACGGTGTCAAAAGCCTTGCAAAAGTCCAGGTAGACAACATCCACAGCTTTTCCTTCATCCACTAAGCGGGTCACCTCATCATAGAAGGAGATCAGGTTTGACAGGCATGACCTGCCTTTCACAAACCCATGCTGACTGGGCCTGATCACCTTGTTCTCCTGCATGTGCCGTGTGATGGCACTGAGGATGATCTGTTCCATGACCTTCCCAGGCACCGATGTCAGACTGACTGGCCTGTAGTTCCCCGGATCCTCCTTCCGGCCCTTCTTATGGATGGGTGTCACATTTGCCAACCTCCAGTCGGCTGGGACCTCCCCGGTTATCCAGGACTGTTCATAAATGATGCAGAGTGGCCTGGTGAGCACTTCCGCCAGCTCCTTCAGTACCCTTGGATGGATCCCATCCGGCCCCATAGATTTGTGCACCTCCAGGTGCTGAAGCAGGTCCCTCACCATTTCCCTTTGGATTACAGGGGCTTCATTCTGCTCCCCATCCCTGTATTCTAGCTCAGGGGTTAGGGAACTCAAGGAACAACTGGTCCTACTGCTGAAGACTGAGGCAAAGACAGCATTAAGTACCTCAGCCTTATCCTCGTCTGCCGCCGTCGCCGAGATCTGTGAGTCATGCAGGACCGGAACGACAGAACACACCGATGCGATGCACAGTCGAACATTTATTTCCGCTACAAGCCCGATTTTATAGACAGATCAGTTTAGTTTGCGCAACTAGCTAAATGTTAATTGGCTAATTCCCCCGGGCACGAGCTGTCCATGCGACCCGTCTTTGTCTTCTATTGGTTCCTTTTGATGTTGCCTTTATGTTGCAAACATCTTGGAATGTCCCGTTATCATTCCGTCCTTGATGGTTACTCCAACTTCTTGGCTCCTTTTCCAGCTGCCAGCTGTCTCTTCTTGTGTCCTTCCCAGTCTCGGTACCTGAGATAAAGGTGCAGCCTAAAACTATCTAATGCCTTGCAATCTCATGAGAAGTAGAGGCTTACACATTCTGTTTAGACAAAGAGGTAGTTATCATGTTTATACTGATACTCTGTAGCTTCTAAAGATCAAGGGCAAAGAGGGCTATAGTGTTCAGGCACAGCTGCTACTCTGAGCAATTTAAGGTGATGTCAGAGGCATTGCAGTTTCTTTGGCCTACAATGTTAAAAGTTTCATGTTCTATTAAAAGCTTGAAAGCTCGGTTAGTCAGGACCCGGCACTCGTCCTTAGTCAATACGTTACCAGCCTGGTCTACTAGAGGACAGAGATTATCCTTAGTCCTCTTTTTATTGCCAATATATTTATAGAAACTTTTTTTGTTGTCCTTGACAACAGAAGCCAGGTTTAGTTCTAGCTGGGCTTTGGCCTTCCTAATTTTTTCCCTACATAGCTTCACTACCTCTTTGTAGTCCTCCTGAGTGGCCTGCCCTTCTTTCCAAAGGCCATATATCCTCTTTTTTTCCCTAAGCTGCAACACTAGCTCCCTGCTTAGCCAGGCCGGTCTTTTTCCCCGACGGCTTGTCTTCCGGCACATGGGGACAGCCTGCTCCTGCGCCTTTAGGACTTCCTTCTTGAAAAACATCCAGGCTTCCTGGGCTTCTTTGCCCTGGAGGACTGCCTCCCAGGGGACTTTTTCAACCAGGCTCCTGAAGAGCCCAAAGTCCGCCCTCCGGAAGTCCAAGGTGGCAGTTCTGCTGACCCCCTTCCTTGCTTCTCCCAGAATTGAGAACTCTATCATTTCGTGATCACTGTTGCCAAGACGGCCTCCAACCATCACATCCCCCACAAGACCTTCCCTGTTGACAAACAACAGATCCAGCAGGGCACTTTCCCTAGTTGGCTCTTTCACTAACTGTGTTAAGAAGTTATCCCCAGTACCTTCCAGGAACTTTCTAGACTGTTCCCTCCCTGCTGTATTGTATTCCCAGCAGATGTCCAGCAAATTGAAGTCACCCACGAGGACTAGAGCTCGCGACCTTGAGACTTCTCCCAGCCGTTTATAGAATATTTCATCTGCCTCCTCATCCTGGTTGGGCGGTCTATAACAGACTCCTACTACAATATCTGCCTTGTTAGCCCTCCCCCTGATCTTTATCAATCACCTCCCTTGACCTGCTGGCCACATTTCTTTTGATGCAGCCCAGGATATAGTTGGCCTTCTGGGCTGCGATCGCACATTGCTGGCTCATGTCGAGCTTCTCATCAATCATCACCCCCAGGTCCTTCTCCACAGGGCTGCTCTCCAGCCATTCTCCGCCAAGCCTGTATTTGTGCTTGGGATTGCCCCGACCCAGATGTAGGACCTTGCACTTGGCCTTGTTGAACTGCATGAGGTTGGCTTGGGCCCACCTCTCCAGCCTGTCCAGGTCCCTCTGGATGGCATCCCTCCCCTCCAGCGTGTCTGCCTCGCCATACAGCTTGGTATCATCAGCAAACTTGCTGAGGGTGCACTCTACCCCACTGTCCATGTCGCTAACAAAGATGTTGAACAGTACGGGTCCCAGTACCGACCCCTGAGGAACGCCACTCGTCACTGCTCTCCACTTGGACACCGAGCCGTTGACCGCAACCCTTTGAGTGCGACCATCCAGCCAGTTCTTTATCCACCGAGTGGTCCATTTATCGAATCCATGTCTCTTCAATTTAGAGACCAGGATATTGTGTGGGACAGTGTCAAACGCTTTGCACAAGTCTAGGTAGATGACATCAGCAGATGTCATCTAAATCCTGTCTGTATCATTTAAATATTACAAAGCAGATTACTTAGCAGATACATCTTTTGAAAGACACAGTAGTGCTAATTGCTTGTAATTACTTATTTCAGGAAATGGATATTTACACAATTGTATTTGTTATAACCTTTCTTTTTATATGTATTGATGACTTCTCCTGTAAGTCTAGGCAACAGGGGATGAACCAGAAAGGTAAATTTAAGGAACTTTTCTTTCAAGGAGATGCAGCTATTCATAGTCCATTCCACATATGGAAGGAAAAAAAAACCTGACATTTTTAGTAAAATTTAAAACTGAAAGGGCAAGAGTAAATCTTACTGATTTATTGCCATGTAAGTTTTTTACATGGGGTTTATTAAAGGAGAATTTATTCTCTAACTTTTCAAGTTATATATAGGAGATTGTTGAAAGTTTTTCATTTTAAGTTCTGGAAGCACTACTCATCGTGGAGCCAAAAAAGAAGGAATGTGACCCAGTTGCTAAGGAACAAGTTTCGGTTACTTCCAGATTCTGCAGAGAAAGACTCATACTCAGAAGTCAAGACTAGGGCAGAAAGAGAATCATCAGATTAAAACCTGACTAACTTTTAGCACTAAAGAGCTTATATCCTTTTGCAACAATTTGGAAAACCTTTTACGTAAAAAGTCTGTGGTAAATTGATTCAGTCGTATGTATCCCATCAGGAAGTGTTTTACACTCAGCATTTTGAAAGAGGAACAGGTAATCTACAGAAGCCTTTAGTCTGGCTTGTGTTCACTGTTCCTTATTTTTGTATCTACCTATGAAGATACTCCAAACAAAACTGTTCTGGTTTTATTTCTTGGTAGGAAGAGAATGCCGTAATATTTACTGTATGTAGTGGCTTTCAACTACCTTCAGTATTTAAAACTTCCAGTTTGATTCTTGCTGTTAAGCCAGATTTCTTATATTTAGTTTTACATTCGAGTTTTCTGATTTAACTTCAGCAAGGAAAAATGTATAGAAATATTTTGTTCCTGTTACACTGTCAAAGACTGGCTTTTTTATCTTCAGAGTTCAAGGTTTAGTTCAGGAGTTAATTTCGTGGTCAAGATGTTTTCTTACCTTAAAAATACAGTCATTTTCTTTAAGTCTTTCAATCAATAACAATTTCCTGGAGAAATTGTCATTCTAAAAGACCAATAGCAGTTGGAGAATATTATGAAATCTACTTTAATTGTTTGGTATAGTAGAAGTAAAGACAGGCAGAAACTTACTGTCTCTCCTTTGAAAATAAATGTCATCGGTTTTAGTTCGCTTTTATATAGCATGGGAATTCTCTTCCCTATGGCAATTTTTTGTTCCATCATCAATTCTTAATTGGATTTGCAAAATTGAGGTTTTAATTTGATTTCATTAAAAATCAGATTTTCATAACAATATAGTTGTTGAAAGTAAAAATATAGAAAGGAAGCATGGCAAGGAATATGGACCACACATCAACGTAGTGACAAATGTATCGATGAATGTTCACAAGTAAACATAAACTAATGAAATAGCCTCTTTTTACTTAACTTTGCATGCACTGTCTTATTAACGGGAAATAACCCTAACTGGAGGTTATCAACATAGGTCATATTCCCAAGTTCCACAATAAGAACATGTTGTTACAGTTTGGCATCCAAATTGAATAAATCTTTCTGTTTCGTTTCCTTCTTTTATTACAGCTTTGTATCACATTTTATAAACCAGGGTAAATGTTAATATTGGCAACGTACAATATTGGTGTCACAGCACAGAATTTGTTCTTTGTAAATATTTTTATAAAATATAGCCTATCCTTATCATTGTCAGGTTTCTGTTATGGCAATTGATGTTGAATTTTGTGTGTTCAGGAGGACTGGCAGAGAATTGAAAGCACAATGTCTGCTCCAGCCTGTGACACGCAAGAAGAATGATGTGGCTGATGCTGTACTTGGTTGCCTTTGACTCCTGAGTCTGGTTGATTTCAGTTTATAGCTGGTTTGACAGAGGCTTTTGTACTTTGCTGGGCAACATGGCCTAAAAGTTCCCTCTGTAAAAATGTTGACTAGAAAATGGTTATATAAGAATGATTGCTAGGAGGTGATCAGTTAGAAATGCTTATCCTTAAGAAAACCCCCGTTATTTGTTTCAGGAAATCGAAAGATTGGAAAGTAAATTAAATCAGAGCCCAGAAAGGTGGCAGCTTTTGTGGGAAAGGGTGAAAATGAATCTAAAGGATGACACCAGACAAGACAATGTAAGTAGTAAAAGAGCTCATCCAACACAATAATTCTGTTCCTACTATATAGGCTACCTGGGGCACTGACAAAATCACTGTATTTCTTGGAGTAAAATACTGCTTTGAAAAAATAGAATATGTTGTTCTAACCCATGATACTGGCTCTGTGTTTCTGCATGTAGAAAAATATATTGATAGTTGTGGTATTTATCTAATTGCTTTTCCAGAGTAGATTAAGGAATACAGACAAACTGAACATGAGCATTTTACTAATACACAAATATATGACTTTATATATTCAAAAGATTCTTGAAGTAGAAAAAAACTCAGTTCCTGAAGGTAGTAAAAAGGACATCACAGAGTTTCAGAGATGAGCAAAGATATCTCCATGTCTAAATAGAATTTTGGAATTGTAGATTCTAGTAAAGGTTTTGCTTGTGTTTCCAATTCTTGACTGCAGTAAAAAGAATAGCTGACAATATAGATATTTTCGAAGTCAAAGATTGCCTCTTTGCTATCTACATGCATTAGGAAGAATGTTAGATACTATTTTTTGTGAGCTTTCCCTATAAACTTGGCACAGTGAATTACCAGCTCAAGATTGTACCCTAACCCTTCAGCTTCATGTACTTGTTCAAATTTGCCAGCCTCCATGCAATGGTTAGTCCACAGCACTATTTTATTACTTGTCCTTTGCTCTCAGGAAAGCAATATGCTTTATGTCTGTCAGAGTCATTCAAGTTCACTTTATACCCTAGATGAATTCAAGATGAAAAAAATTTTATCCTAGCAAACAAGGAATCTTTTTATTGAACTGGAAGCAGAAAAGACATTGCAAGTATAAATATACCTGATAGCAGTCTCCTGTCTGACCTGTTATTTAAGGATTCTCAGATAAATGCATTAGCTAAGGGTCAACCCCAAAAACTCTATCTCTAGGATGCTGTCATTTAGATTAAGAGCAAATTCAGGATCCCTCTTGTTCCAGGTTATTGAGATTCTACTAAAGTTATTTGGATCTATAAAGTAGCTCTTGGAAAATGCACCCTTCCCCTTCCCTATGAAATCAGGGAAGTATAGTGTATCCAAAATCTGACTGGTTCTAGATTCTTCTGAGAAAGCGAGGGAAACATAGTTCAAGGTTACATTACTAGAATGTACACGGCTTTTCTGAAATACTGATTTCTCACACCATGTGAACACTTCTGCTTAAGAAATGCATTGAATCGCCATCCTTCTGACTTCTTTTCTGAGGCAGCACTGACTTGTATTATGAAGATTTTTTTCACCTGAGAATAATTCACAACTTACATGTTGTACCACGTATTATTAGTATAAAGTTGAGACAGTCTCACAATGCAAGACATTGAGTTACCTTTTTTCTTTTATTTTCATCTTTTTTAGCTCCGGAGACATCCTTCTGGCTCCTCAGGGATGATGTCAGCTAATCTACATTCCTATCAAAAGAGGTCTTTGTTGGAAATACCTGACAGTGGGCTGGGCGAGGAACAGAGTGCAAGCATCCCTCCCTCTAATGGAGTAGATAGAAGAACAACTACGCTGTACAATCATTTCACATCAAAGAATGATGAAAATAGGTAAATCGAGTAATTGCAGAGTATTTATAAACCTCATATTAGTTTGGTACAAGTCTCTGCCTTAGGAAAAAAAAATAGAAATTTTCATATGCACAGAATGCTTTGTGAATACTTTTTTCCTGCTTTGTGGTTTTGATTACATTTAGTTGTCTTGATGGATAGGCCTCTATCTCGTAGCAGTATCTCCAATCTTCCCCTTTATATGCATAAGCAAATTGTAACTGCACATTCAATGCATCCAAAGTACTGAAACAGCGTTTATCAGTGTGTACCACAGTTACCAATAACTAAACTATTGGTTTAAAACCTATTTGTTTTACTGCAGTAAAAGAAGTGTTTGAATACGTTTGTAGTCATTTTGGGGCTTTTGTGCATCACAAGTATTCATATTATGGAATCACGTGCCATTTGTATTTTCTGTACCTTTCAGATCTTTTGAAGGTACGCTATACAAAAGAGGAGCTTTACTAAAAGGTTGGAAACCTCGCTGGTTTGTGCTGGATGTGACAAAACACCAGGTAAAACCTTTTCAGATAGTGGATTTTTTTTAATGACAGTTTTACTGCTTTTTTATTTACTGGGTTTGTATAGATTGATTTTACAAATAATACTGATAATGATTATTTTCAGAGACAATGTGTGTGTTACATCGTTATAGACCATATATCTATGTTTATCTTGTGTTTCTTGTAGCTGACACAGCATTCAGAATGAATGGACAGAGGCTTTCTAGTATTTTGTTTTTATTAAAACGGTGATAACTGTTTAGCATATAATCATAAGACTTCTTGGGCTGGAAGTCATACATTATTGTTTGGGCCCAAACATTTTTTTGACTGCTTTGTACCTCAGGATAAAAAAGCCAGGTAGCATAACTTGCCCTTTAATATGACCTCTTTAGTTTCTAAAAGAACTAAAAACCCTTTCTGAGCTAGAGTATGAAGAACTTTGAAGGTATTTCCTAGAGTGCAATTGGGATGCTGAGAGTTAATATGATAACTGATAGCAAGTTTAATTCAGCCCTTCCTGTTGAAAGTGTAGTAGTTATCGTATGCTGGGTGTGTATTTTACAGCCTTTTTGTTGCCCAAGCACTTTGCCATAAGCGTTTTTCTTTGCAAATGAAAGGGCATTATATACTCTGGGAAATCACAATCTGAATTGCTTCAGCAGAAAAATCCACTTACTGCACTTGCCTTTTAGTGCTTTTCTGTAACCTGTATTTGAGAAAGAATCTCTGTGTGAAAGTCTTTTCAAATATGGAGAACAGGATCACAGATCGCTCTGAAATGAGTTTGAATTTTCTAAATGACTTAAAATGAGTTAAAATTTCATCCCAAGTCTGTATTTCTAAAAGTCCTGAAATGCCAAGTTGCCGACTGAACAATAATTTCAGGTGCCATATATAGGAGTATTTTAGTTTAGTTAGAGTGACATATATCTAGTAGCAAAATTATTCATAAATATTCTGATAAGTCATTGTACAGCAAGGAGTACTAAAAACAGAGGAGATCTGTTGGTCTAGACATTTTGCCCAATTTACATTGTATGCTGGAATTCTGCAGTGGAAATTTGTGGTACTTTAAATAATGTTGGGTCATCAGGCAGTAATCTTCGTTGAACCAAATATTCGACAGAGTGTGGGTTGGAACCTCCAAGACTCGTGTGCTTTTGTTTAGAAATATTAATTTATTGTAATCTGTACACTTAAAAAGATGTAATATAGATAAAGACAGTCATTTTATAAAATGCTAATTGAGGATTTCTAGATTAGTGTGATAAAATACCAACAAATGTGCTGATTATAATTATTCTTCCTGATATACAGGACAAAAGGTTCGTTTTGCAGAAGAAAAAAATACTTTCTCGTTTTTTATATAACCAAATATCCTCCTGAGTATCATAGGTGTAGGAGTAATACAGGTTAATGTTAGTTGGAATCCTGTTGTTTGACATTTGCCATGAAGGTTATGAAGGTTTGCTTTATTATTTTATGTTGGGTTTTTTTTGTTTGTTTGTTTATTTGTTGGGGTTTGGGGTTGTTTTTGGGGGGGTTTTTTTGAAAAGCAAGTATTGGATTTTCTCTTCTGGAACTTGTTTGCATATTGAAACTCAGTTTACGGAGTGGTTAACATTCATATCAAAGTATCTTTGCAAGGAGAAAAAAAATGCAAGCTTCATTTGACCACTAAGTGCAGTATAGGAAAATGTGAGTCTTCTATGTAGTTTATAATTATCTAAAATTATACTTAAATTTTTGCTGATCATTTTAAATTCTTGAAATATAGAGAATGTGTTCTGTTAACTCTTTGGTGAAGTAAAGCTTTTGTGTTAGTTTCAATGTAATGAACAGTGAAGACGTAGTGTCTGTTAGAAAAACTGATAAGGAATGCTGAATCTTAAAGTTTTTGCTTTCATCCTTCACTCGTCCTCTGCCCAGAAGCAATGCATGACTATTTGAAGCTTCTCTGCTCTGAAACTCTGGTGACAAAATGCTCTTCCCTCAACTCTCTGTCCACACAGAAGCAGATGGTGGAGACTTTGTATTACCCAGAGATGTCAAATACAGGACTGGCCAGTTAAGGGCTATCACCAGTCCCACCAGTTTGTACATAGCAAACCTATGGTTTCTGTCAGTTGTGTCTTAGAAATTTCCCATGTCTGATGTCCTCAGGTCCTAATACTGTTTGTGCCTCCCACCCTTACCCCTCCATGCCCCCAAGTTGTATCCAAGAAAGGGAAGAAGTGAAAGGTCCATCTAAATAGTGTATTTGGATATTTTTTTTCTCTTCTGGTCAAGCTGCGATACTATGATTCTGGTGAGGATACAAGCTGTAAGGGACACATAGACCTTGCAGAAGTCGAAACTGTGATTCCTGCTTCTCCAACAATTGGAGCCCCAAAACATGCAAGTGAAAAAGCATTTTTTGATGTAAGTATATCTGGTCTTTACTTGATCTTTATCTGAAAATCTGTTTTCTTGGTGTGTTTAACCTACTACTTTCAGTCCTGCTGGAAGGTGTGAGCTAGGAAGGAGCTGTCATGCCAACTCAAACCAAAAAGTTTTTACACAGCTGGCATCTGACCCTCACTTTCAACAGCAGAAGTTCAAAAAATATTACATTCAGGCCCAATTAGTACATTGAGTATTACATTTTAAAGTAAAGTTTTCAAGTTTCTTTTTCTATTTTATGTGTTGACTTGCCTGTCTTCATGTTCTTATTTTTCCTTTGCAGTTGAAGACAAATAAACGTGTATATAATTTTTGTGCCCAAGATGCACAGAGTGCTCAACAATGGATGGATAGGATCCAGAGCTGCATTTCAGATGCTTAGAAAGGAAAAACGTTCCACAATAAAGACACATTAAAAACACCTCTTCCTGTAAGAAGCTAAGTTCTGAAATGTTGCTGACAGACAACCAGCCTTCGTTACGTTTCAGCCATAAAAGTTGATAACATGCTAAAGTTCCTTTTCTGTTTAATGATTGTAACCACTATAACTGCTATATTTTTTTCTGCAGGGAGGACTTTGAAAAATAATAATCGATTTATCCTGAATTTCTGCTTTCTTCTGTACAATTTCTAGCTATAAAAGTGGGCTGTATTTGCACTATCATCTAACCCTGGTTTTCTCATTCTGTTAGGAAACCTGTCCAAAGGAAACTGTAGAAATTTTCCCTCCAACAGGAAGCGTATTTTCACTTTATTTATACTTTTAAGCAGAATGTTCTTATTTCCAAGCTAGCCACAAATAAGAGGGAACATGTCTACAATTCCTAAAAATAAATAAATAAATGAAGCTTGTGAGTCCAGTGACATATATATCAGGTTGCCAATGTTTATAGACAGTTGGTATTTTAAAGACCAAAAAGTTAAATTGCCCAACACCAGACTTTCAAGTGTCTTCTCAGTGTGCAGGTCATTCTCTAATCTTGTGCTCTACTGAGTGCTTCTGCAATGTTGTTATGGAATTTCAAATTCTAAGGATTATCTGAAGATCATAGCACTTTTATTTACATTCTGTTTGCAATTACAATGGGATAAATGAAAACTGGCTGACACTATCCAGGAGAAACAGAAAACAACAAACTAGGAATTCAGTAGAAGAAAGATCTCTGATGTGTGAGTTATATATGTTAATTTATATGCTGTTCTGCTCACTGTAAAATAAAAAATAACAAACATGATAATGCACTAAACAATGAAGCAAGCACTTGCACTGAAATCTTTAAAATGCAGACATTTTGCAGGACAGAGGTAAGTTATTTATAGCAGAACAATACTAGCTAGTTAACAGCATTTACAGATATTAAATATGTACATAATCAGGTTTGCCGTGTCGTGATTTGATACTTTTTAAACATTTTTTGCACATGAATTGGAAGACTCTTTATAGATTTTTACATTTGATAAAATTGTGTTTGTTCAGCTTAAAATCCTGGTGAAACATTTTTAATATCCCCAAATTAGTAGGAATTTTACAGTCTACAAATAGTGATGACATGAGTAGAATATGTAGGTAATTAAGCCATTGTTTTTATTTTGAAATGTTAATATGTTAAATAGCACACTAATATTACAAAAGGTTTGTATATATGATTCACTATTTTCTCATTTTTCCAGACATTCTGCTTGTAATTTAATGTCAGCCTAACCAAACTGACTATACTTATAAGATTTTTCAGTTATAAAATTGTTTGTGTTTTTTTAATAACTGATGTATTTTGTCAGAAAGGAACACAAATTTCTCACCACACACAATAGGAAGTGCAGCTGTTTTTAATGCGTTTGCAATTTCAAAACAAAAATATGAAGGATTTTTCTAGCATTTTTCAATTGACAAATTTCCACCTGTGACAATGGTGTTTGCACATTTGTATTTTTCTTTGTATATGAAGTACTTTTATATGTACTTTGTAAAATACTGATCCTGTTCTTACGTTATATGAAAATATACATACCACTGCTTATTTTGTAACTAGTGAATTTTAACTCTTGTATGTTATGTGATATATGTATGCTAACCATCTTGTAATAAATACACTTCTTAAGGAAAAGTAAAACCTTTCCTTTTACTGTAAAGGAGAAAAAAGCAAGACCCACATGTTGACATATTTCCACAGGCACAAGACAAATCCTTATTTACTCTGTATTAAGAATAGTGGGTGTATTAAAAACTATGTGGTCTTTTGTATACTTGTAAATATTCTTACATAAAAGTTGCACTTGAGCATCCTTAACTCAAACACATGTCAACAGTAACACTAAAGACTAAAGAAATCAGAATTTAAAGCAAAATTATCATTCTAACAGGTCTCAATGTATAGCCTTTACTAAAAGGCTAAATACATATAAAGTTCATACTAAGTCATTGAATAATGATGTTAAATATATAAAAAAAAAAATCCTATATGGTATCACAACATAAATCGACTGCATATTTTCACCCTGAAACATATCTCACTCATTTATATCACCTTATGCAAAAATTATCTAGTTCATAAGAAATAAAATAGAAAAAATGACAAGGTCTTACTTGAGAACGTGCATCTAAAATGAATTACTGAGCGTAGTGTTGGGATAGCAGAGTTAAAATGGAAAGGGAATGTGTGATGGAGGTAGGGGACCTGTGACAATTCTTGGATGCTGTGGTGCTTAGATGATAAGATTTGCATATTGAGCTTGGCATGGATGCTAATGTTGCCTTAAATGTTGATCTCAACTTTTAGTGTCTGTATTGATGGAAAATGGACTTGAGCAACTTAACTTAAAAATATCAAAATAAAAGCTGAAATGAGATATGTGATATTTGTGGTGTTTATATAAGGAATATACAAAGGAACGGGAGGCATAGGCTCTTGGTGTGAAGACACAAAGTTTGCAGTGTCGCTTGAGGGTCTCCTCTATTCAAAATGAAGATTCAAACAGAGACTTAGAGAAAATGTGGAGAGGTTAGCATGGCAAAAGCTACGGAGTTTGTCAGTGTGTTTGAGCTGTGGCAGCAGAAGTAGAGAATTAGGAACAGAGAATTTGCTTGGGAAAAATTCTGTGTAGAAAGGGATCCATCTTCATATTCTGTGAAAATTCTCCAGAAAAAGGAACCTGTCCAGGAGCTGGGGATGAGGTAAACATATGCTCCCTCGGGTGTATCGTATCGCTATTCACATTCTGTGTATCATAACATTCCTACTGTCAAAAAGAGTATTATCAGGGGCTTTATTTACATAGGGGAAGAAAATTGCTTGCCCTTCTCTGTGTTGAGTAGCAAAACGCCTGCATAATAGGTGGCGGGATGAACTGAGTTTAAGTTTTGAAGTGTTATTACTGGTATATTATATTAGTAATTTCTCTTTCCTGTGTAATATACAATTGTTTTCTATAAAAGTCCTTACTTTTGATGGAACTTTAGAATTAGTACACTAAATAATAAAATATTTAGCATGCCACATGTGTGGGTCACTGGTTATGTAATAATACACAAACAGCTAACAGACCCAGGAACAAATGTTCAAAATTTTGTATCACATCCCACACACTTATTTGTATCTGATATTTCGTGAATTGCAGACATAACAAAAATGTGGTGATCTTGTCCAAATACCGTCGTTTCGCCTTTTCATCCTGTAATATTCTTGGAGTATGTCTAAGTGGCTGCACCACATTTCTCATTTTTCATATTTGTGATCATTCAAATATTTAGTCTGTTCATGATTATCCTGTGGTTGCTTTGGGGAGTTAGAAAACTGAAATGAATCTACCAGTTCCCCTGTTATGCTAAAGGTCATGCTGAGTATCACTGTTGCACCTACTTTCTGGGGTTTTGTCTGTATTCGATCAATTTCTTCCCAAATTTTGGCTACTTTGCAAGCCAAGGGAAGTATTAGCATCCACATTCTCATTTAGGAAATTTTCGTCTTTGAGTTTTTTTACATACAACTTTTTCTTAACTGACTGTCAAAATAAGGATGCTGCAAGTTCACTGTTGTTTCCTCTCTTTACTACTAGTCCAGCTAGCCTCTCAAAGGAATACAAATACTGTTGATAAGAATTGTTTCTGTGTTTCTCTGCATAATACAAACTCCAAAGACTAATTTTACCTGTTTTTATTTTTCTGCTGTAGGCTTTTCCTTCTAAGCTGATTTGACTTTTCACCTAAAAGGACTCTTCAATTCTTTATCTTTAATTCACTACTCTTTAAGATTGTAAGAGCAAATCAATTAAGTGTAATCAACTATGCCTATCATCTTTATTCACAGTCACACTGCAGTAATTAATACTAACTTCCCTTCTTACCACTGACAGTTATGGATGTTTCTCCTTCATCATAAGACTGCCCATTGAGAGCTGAAGGGACTGAACACTGATGTCATTCCTGGTTTAGCAAGCAACTATGAAATAAACACAGCTTTTAATGAGTTGAGATTGTCATAATGCTCACCTGAGTCAGTCTTGAGGAGACAGAGAGCCTTTCTTAAACTGAGATATTTGATTTCGTATGTGTACTCCATATATTACTCCTCAAAAGTTCTCAAAACTCAATCTTGGAACAAAAGGTAAAAGCTGTGTTTTAAAGGCAGGCTCTCCAATATAATTTATTTGTTTATCCCTTGATCTCTATGCAGACCCTACAAACCAGGAGACGTGCTAGTGGCAGCTGAATTATAATTCTAGATTGCTAGTCACATTGAGCCAAAATACTGTCTGTCTGATTTTTTTTCATTGTGGCCTAATCTGATTGATCTCTACTTCTCTAAAATACTGCTTGTTGTCAACATCCAATGGGAAATTACATTTTGTCCAGTTTTAGGTTGCACCATATAGTTCAAGATTCCTTCTTTCTCTTCAAATTTTGCTCACATGGCAGAATTAGCACATTTATGAATAGGAAACGTTGCTTGATTGCAGCAAGTTTACTGTTGCTGTTGTCCATTGCGTACTCTTTGGTAAAGACCTTTTGTTTATGTGTCTTCTAGGAGATTCATAGAGAGCCTATACTTTTATCTGTAAAATAGGCAATAATAGAAGATGGAAATAGTTAGGCTAAAAGGACCACGCTATTACCCTGGAAAGAAATACAAAGGTAGCAGTTGTTTCAGGTATTGAATGGTGCTTCTTTCTGCCCCTTGTACTCACCTAGAAGAACCTGAGGCATAGTCTTGGCTTATTTTAAGATTTATTTATTGATGATTTATTTATCAACGTATACTGACAAAATAACAATGATTTATTAATTAAAAATATTAATTAATTTCTCTCATTGTTCAACTCAGTAAGGATTCTTATATTTCAAACCCACTCAGCCTGTCACTGAACAGGACCTCCAAAACTTGTAGTGTCCCTTTGCGTTAAAAGTCTCCATTAATTGTCCAAAATTTATACTAGGTACAACATCACTGTTTAATGATGGACAGATGAGACTGCTTTGAATTTAACACCCAGGAAGAGTGTTCTGTGCCAATGCTTTCTGAACATGGAGCAATTACCATGTAGCTGAAGAAACAGGCATCACGCTGACAACACTGAGGGCTTTGCCACGTTACACTGGCTGTTGGCCATCTTCATTAGGAGTGCCAGTCAGTTCAAAATTCTGTTCACATCAAGACCTCCAGTAAGTTCAAAATGATAACTTCATAAAATTGTGTATAATTATTAATTAAGCTCAATATAGTAAGCTATAGTACAGGTAAAATCGCTTCTCGGCCTTTTGGCTAAGATCAAGTGTAGTGTAGTGTAGTAAAATCACTCTTATGTTTAAATACTTACATGTTCAGGTTTTGCGTATGTTGCATTGGTTTTGTGCCACCACAATAGTTAAGATTTTGATTTTTATTTCTGCTGTGCTCAGATTATCACTGGCAAATATTTGAATGCAATAGCTGAAGCAAATGCTTACCCTCATTTTTAAGTCAAAAATACTCATTTTTTAGTATAAAGCATTCAAATCTTTGTAGTGTTTTGTGCAGACAAATGATTTAGGATTGGAATTTCAATAAAAAACATTGGAGAGTTGGTGACACAATTACCATTGAATTTTGATGAAGTTGAACAGCCTGTTTCTCTGAGATGCCTGTAAGATATTTTTCTTTATTATATTCTTTTTAAATTTTCAAGGAACTTTTATTTAAAATATCCAGCTTGCTCCTTGCCTCCTGAATTAGAGTGTCAGTAATTCATGTATTTGCTTTAAAGGGAAATGAAATTAAGTTTAAAAAATCTCTTCTGCTTGCCTTACTTGATTCAAAACAATTAAAAAAAAAAAAAAAAGTCAAAATTCAAGTCAAAGTTAACTTGGCTTCTTTCACTTCAGGCTCCTGACTCAAAGGAAAGCTTGTAGTAAGTCTCCTGTTCTGGTATGAGTATGCAGCTATGCCTGAAAACCTGGAAAATACCCCATGAAGTGATAATGAACCAGAGCCAGGAATAAATTGAGGAGTTAGTTATGGTATGTAGAATCGTGTCATTGACCACTGTGTGTATTATGTACCTTAGCAGTGCCAGGACAGGCTATAGGTCTTACTACGATCTCAGAAAGTATTATACTGTTGCTACGGCAATCAGACATCTGTTTTAAGCCTGCAATATCTGATTCGTACCCTCTTCTTCCTGGAGAAATATTTTTCTGAGACTTCGTCTCTTTAGTGACACAAATTTCTGTAGAGAAAATAATTTCTAAGATAAACTCATTTTTATCAATTATTATTTTAGTTGTTAAAAGCACACAGCTGACCACACAGTGGCATGTGTGACAAGTTTCTCAGCCTAGGAATAAAAACCAAACATGTAGCTATTTCCTGTGATACTGAATGTTTTAGTTCAAAGAATACTGCACACAGATTTTTGTCATGTGAGCAGATTTTCCATTTTTGCTATCAAAACTAAATATTGCTGTCAATAAGGTCATGTATACCCTAGCAACTTGCTGTGGACTACCACAAATTTTTTTAGCTGTTGTCAGAAAGGCCTCAATTTAAAAACATTTCTCGCCTGCCCTAGGTCACTGCATGCATGTTGCCTTATGATATTCAAATATTTCCTGAAAACACAGTTCTGTGCAACTTTCCCACTTTTTCTTTTCTCAGACCTGTTCGCCATTTCACAGGGAAACATTATGCATATTTAAATTGTTTTAAATTAAATTAATATAATACTTGAGATAAGAACAGCTTTCCTTATTTGATGATGGTGTCTCAAGACAACTTGATAACTTTATTTGAAAAATGAGTATATGCAACCAAAACAGAGGTCCTTCAGTCTATCTTGGGATTCCAGCCCATTGATTTCTATTAATTTTCATTATCAGTCTGAGTTACATGAAAGTGTAGTGAGGCCTTCGGCGATTCTTGAAATTACAAGTGACTGTATTACTGCTCTCATTGGTGTATATTAGAAGTTAGGATTTTAGGTGAACCTTTGTATATATTTTGTTCTCACCAAGCCAGGATGAACAGAGATTATGAAGGCTATGCACGTCAAAAAGTAGAGAGATATAGGGGAAAAGCAAGACCTGCTTGGTAATTAGTGACACAGCAATAAGTTGATGTCAGTGTAAAGCAGAGATCAAAATAGCACATGCAAACAGCTTAGTGCATATTCATCTATTGGACAGATGATCAAAGAATTAAGAAAGGAAAAAGGCACATATCTGTGACAGAGTGGAGTGTCAGAAAGCTCATACTGCAAATGGGAAGAATTGCAGGTAAGCAGGCGGTGGAACTGGATCCGATACACCCACATCTCCAGTAGCAAAGGAAGACTTCTGATCTGCTTTGCTCTCCTCTGAGCAGTCACATTACCTGTTCACCAAAATATCCCTTTATACTCATCTCACTCCCTATTTTGTGGTTATGACCTTTACTTGTCTGATCATGTCTAAATTTAGATGAGAAATTTTTGAGAAGCAGAGATGATCAGTGTTAACTTGTTCCCTAGAGGTGCCTAGAATACTTGCAGGTGCTGTGATATAATTAAAGCCAAAAGGGAAAGAGTCTTTGTTTTTCAAAGTGCTCTGAAAATAGTTGCTAATTCAAGTTGTACATCTGTATTTTGGAATTTTGGGGGGCAGGGGAACAGGGTTGGTGGTTGAGCTTGGTCTGCCATAAGGGATAATGGGCCAGTTCGTAAAACTGGATCTGAGCCTGGATTTCAAACACTCTCAGCATTTGACATGTGATTATCGCTCTTTGGAATTAGATTTAACAGCACTGAGGAAAGAGGTTAATGTGAAGCCAACATCAAGTATGCTGAACTCTGGTCATTGAAAATACCATTGCTAATATTACTATAAGTGTATTTCCAGTAGAACATCACAGCTTTGTTTATCAAACACAGACTTAGCCAAATTATTATCAGCTGCTGGAGATGGGTACAAAGGATGCACTGTCAAGTCTCTACTTTAATTTCCAAATTTGGGCCATTCTTTCCATGACGTAACATACTTATCTGTTATATGGATACTCTCAAATGTGGAATAATTAATAATAGAGAATTTTATCCACATAGTAGAATATGGATGCCTTTGCTTAATGTTTGTTGCTTTAACCAAAACAATTTCGTTACAAATTTTCTTGCACTTTAGCGTAGCTGAGCATGAACTACTGTCAGAGACAGCACGGAAGGCAAAATGGACCGGTAGGCTGACCAAAAATTGCAAATACACTGCTGTGTCCTATTGCTGGCATAATTATTGCTAAAATTATTTTGCACTATTATGTAATTATTATTGTTATTTCCTGTGGTGAGAGAATTCCTAGTGGTTTGAAACACCAACAGCACACCTAAAACAAAATCCCCTTTGATGTGTATACTGAATGTTTTTCAACCAGAAACCATGCAGCAAATGTGCCTGTTCCATTTTACCTGTGTAGGGAGGAAGCAAAACATAGAAATGACATGCCAGTAAAAGTGGGCCCAAATATCACTCATCAGTGCTAATAAATACTTGAGGAAAATAATGCTACTTAGAACTATTACCTTTGCTCCTCTTAAAGGATCTTGGTAGGTAACATAACCACTTAATTTTTGGTAGACTGCTAATACATGGTTAAAACAAACCTGAGCTTTTGCTGTGTTAAGTAAAGCTGTTCCTTTTAAAGACACAAGCACAGCAACACTCTGCACTAGACACTGTAAGAAGAAATAGCCATAGAGCCCTTGAAAAAGATGACACTATGCAGGATTTCTTGCAAAATCAGAAGTGATCATTATCAAACTCTGGTTTGCAAGGCTTAAAGAGAATGGGATAGGAAAGAGAAACCTGTAGTTCTTTTTTGAGAACAATCATGGATAGCAGTTACAAAGAGAGATGTGTACTTAGGAAACAAACCCTCATATTGGCCAACATCTGAATTATGCACTGCTGGATTAAAAAAATAAATGCTAATAAGGTACAAAATACTTTTTTCTTGAATTAGGAGTGTTATCGTGAATTTCTATATAAAATACAAAATCCAGCACTTATGAGAGGGCGTGTACAAGTACAACACATAGAATCATAGAATAAGTGAGGTTGGAAGGGACCATTAAGATCATCAAGTCCAACCGTTAAACACACATGCATAATAAGAAATTATAAAGTAGATCCTTAAAGTGCTAGCCCTTGCCTTGTTACACAAGGTGGCATGAGATGAGGAGCAGAAGGAGAGAGGAGGGAGCTGATCTAGAGTTGGCAGGACAGCAGCCAGGCAAATGGAGAAAATGGGAAATTATTTTTTATGTACAAAACTTGAAAAAGGCTGCCATGTTGCTTGGTACTGCATAAGCTAGCAGAGAGCTTAGGAGAATGAAAGACTAAGAATCTCAAGCCCAGGATGGACAGAAATGGCAGGCTGCATTTTTATCTAGGGTTGATGTGTTTGAATTATTTTGCAGGAGCATGGCAACCTTTTCTTCTGAAGGAAAAGACCGAGGACAAGCTCTGAGGTGGAAAAACATGTGTGGTTTGCATTAATCTTACCATTTTAGTAGATGTTACTTAAATTAATACTTGGTTACTCTGAAAGGGAAAAGAGGATTGTCATGAGGACAACAGATTACTAAAGCCTTTGCCAGAAACACATTCTGGGTGGCTGAAATGACAGCTTATGCACCAGAGGACCTGTCCTGGGGTGGTGGCCCAGAACAACTGAAAATGGGTAACAGAATAGGAATGCTTGGAAATGGTTAATCAGCATGAAAGTGTCTGCAGCTGCAAATGGCTCTGGTCAGCTGAGGGCAGGGGCTGGCTGCTCCCTGTGCCTGGCAGCAGTGGGGAGGAGGGGGGCTGCTAGTCTCCACAAAGATAAGTCTTAAACTAAAATCCTTAAAAAAGGGTAGGCCTTAAACTGAAGAGAAACAGGATTAATGCACCCTGAAACACAGTCCTCGTGGCAAGTGGGGTTTACTCCTACTTGTCCTGGGTGCCCTCTCAGAAGAGCAAGGGGTCCTGGGCCCAGGTATGCCTCCTGCACAGCCCAGCTGAGGCAGCAGGCCCTGACAAGGGGCACCTGTGCCTGTATCTGGGCAGGTGTCCTGGTTTGAGGACACCTCAGCAGGGCTGTGCCGGGCAGAGAAGCAATGTCAGCCATGGCCGTGCCTATGACTCTGCCTTTTTTCCTGCCTGGGCAGATGAAAGGTGATGGACTCTGGTGAGAGCAGTCCTCAGTACCTGCAGGAAAGGTGAGGCAGTGGGGCTGAGCTTGGTCGCTAGGAGAACTCATTTTTATTAGGCGGCGGGGGGGAACTACTCCCCAGGATCTCCTCAGCTGAGTGTGAGGCAGAAAACCTGTTTGGGGACTGTGACCCTTGAGGCATCTGTACCTTGACTGAGCTGCCATGTTGCCAGAGCGTGTGGGGTGTAACCCGGTGCTCCAAACGTGATTTTGCCCAAGGAGGTTCCAAAAGGTAAGCAGGGGACATACAGAGTTTGGAGGTAGTGTTGGAAGTTTTGATATGATGGCATAATTCCAAGAACTCCTGTCCTCTAGAAACTGCTAAAACATGAAGGACTATTGAACAGTAATAGTTCAGTATGCAGCAGTCTTTTAGCATGGTATTTCTGAAATATGGCGTTGCTGTGCTTGAGGGTATGTTCTGTGCTGGATGGTTTGTGTGCAGCCTGTGTTGGGAAGATATTCAGAGACGCCTTTTGTGTTAAAGGACCTACTACCTGAAATGAAGGAATTCTCTGGTGATTTTTGTGTGTTCCATTTAGCACGTCGCCTTCATCTTCCTTCATAGGGAGCCCTGAATTATGTGGTGTGAGATTTGAATGCTATGATCCAGGTGATGAACTCAGCCTTGAGAAGGGAAGTTTCTACTTACTGTTCAAATAGTTGTTCTAAGACCAGCTGCAAGACTTGGTGGTTAGTGTTTGAGATGTGTTGCATCGCTCTCTCACAGGAATTTTTATGCAGAGTTGTTAAAGAAGTGTGTGGATATTGCATCCTGCTTTGAGCTGACCTCTGTCAACTTTGAGGTAAATTCAAAGGCGTTTTCCCTTCCTTTAAGTGATAACACCTCAAGCTTTGCAAAGTCCTAGCAAAAAGTGCTAATATGCTATAGAAATAGAAGCGAGCCAAAAGGTGGATGCAGCTGTTGTTTACTACATTATTACGCATTTTGATTCCATATGTGCCTCTGTGGAAAAGAAGTACTTCAGAATAAGCAAATAAAAATTACATATATTGGACAAAATAAGTACAGCTAACCCACCTTCGGCATCTAATTTCTACATTACAACAGAGCTTTTCTGTATCCAATCCCAACTCCCCAAAGGATTTAGTGTAGATCAGAAATACCTTTAAGCCTAATCATGTCAGTGGAGTTCTTCCACAAAAAAATAAAATACCAAATCCGCACATATGCTGAACGTGTTGAAGTTGTGTAGAATAAAAGAAGGTCTGGACATTGTGTTAATGTGATGGGGAGAATATTTTGATGTTGTAATTTGCTTAAAAAGCATGTGTAAGTAATTGCTGCATGAGACACTGACTATTCACAGATGCAAATGTTTCCATCTCCCAACCAAAGACTCCTGATTCATTTTGCATTGCAGTTTGTTATAAAGCACTGATAGGTACTCAGCTTTTTCCTGTTGTTAACCATGTCTTATGTTTTATCTGAAAAAATTTCATGCTTTTGTCATCTTAGAAAAGATTGTTTTATTTTTTTTAATTCTGTTACCATTATGAACAACAAGAAACCTCCTGTGCTCAGAAGGGATAAGATGTTCCTCTCTATTCTGATCATGGGAGTGGTATACTTGCATGCTTTGCATTTCGTGCATTACATATGTCATTGGCATGTGTATGACATGCCAGCTGAGGGAGAATCTTTTTACATGTTGTTGCCCATCCAAACAGCTTATATTAGAAACCACGGTATGACTTAGTATGTGGCTAACTGAAGAAATTCCCTATAGGCTGCAGGTGAATGCTATAGGTGAATTCCATGTAGGTGGCTGTTTTGGGAGACGAAGTGGGATGAAACCTGCAGTTAGCCCTTTTTCTCTATGCGGTAGGATGAGTACATCACCTTAAGCCACTTTTTAAAGATCCCTCAGCTGCTGTATTTTAATGGTTGTAGCAGTAACTTCAGATAAGTGTACCATCTGAAACGAGATGGATCTTTCTTTGCTTTACCGCAGTACTCTTGGATGTAGCTGACTCTCAGAAGGGATCAATCGCTCTGCTCTTAAGAGATGTTGTAGCCAACCAGTGCATTTCTCTGATTACATTAATATAAACAGCATATATTGGATATTACAGTACTTAGTTTGACTTGTAACTAACTTCCTGAATAGTATTGTCAACAATAAAAATACTTGGAGTTCTCCATTTTCTTGGCACGTTGTTTGACAGGTCTGTTTCTTTGCTGTCATAGGTAGCAAAGTCCAGGAAAACATGCAGCTGAACAGCTGTCGTATATGTGGGACCAGGCAAAGGGCTATTTTTAGTTCCTTTGGTTTTTTACTTTTGTTTTGGAATTCTTTATTTTGGGGGATGAGGGGGTGGAATGGTGTGAAATTATGGCCTGCTTAACTCTTTGGCAAAGGTCACCCTGAGTTCAGCAAAGCTCTCCCTGAGTTCAGCAAAGCAGAGATTTCATCCCTCATGAAGGTTATCATATCTATTAAATTGAGTTTGAGCTTTGGTCATGTGGAAACCAATACTTGCTGTTATTATTAAAGTTGCTTTCTTTTTTGCAGTGGAATTTGGAACCATGTTTCTGTCCTCTCTGGGTTTACCATCATAATTTCCAAAATACTGTGTTTTGGAAAAAGAACAAAAATAATACATGTTAATAACTATGGGACGAAGGGAAACTTCAGCTGGGTTTGAAAGTGGTACCATAAATTGCTTTTAATTCTGTGGATTTATGATTTCACAAAAGAAATTATGAGATGGTGTTTGTTACAACTAGTAACCAAGATGAAGATATGATGCAGGAATTATTTTCTAGCAGAGTCAGCTAATTTGATTGTAGCTCTTCACTAATGCAGCAGCTATAGAAATTAGTTTGTACTTCATATGCAGTGTGTTCTAGTTATCTGCAAAATACATACAAAGCTTTTATGTCAAAGCATTCAGCGGTCTGAGTGCACAGCCAAAGGAGTGACCCTGAAATGTTGCTCAGGTGGGTTATGTTTACTGTGTTAAATGGGACTCAATCTTCCAACCCTTACTTATAGAGACATAGCTCAAAATAAGCTAGTGTAGAGTCATAATTTATAATACAGCCTACAGACTTTTTCCCAGTTCTCTGGGACTATTTATAAGTAAAACATATATTCCTAGATGTCAGGTCAATACTTGATGGCATGAGGTGTATATAAAATTCATTACTTTGTATAATGAACAATTGCCCCTGGGTCAGCAATTGTTGGTCTGGGTCAGCAGCCAAGCTGCCAAGGGAGGATGCAGGTCTGTAGACCTGGGGCTGTGGGGATGCATGGGGCCCCTCGCTGAGGCTGGGCAGACAGTGTCCTTGCCTGCCAGAGGTGCGTGCTGGTGGAGAGTCTGTGTCACCTAGTAAAGGAGCAGCAGATATCAGGATGGTTAAAGTCTCCCATGAATACCAGGGATTACCATTCACCATGAATGTGAAGCTTCTTCCAGCTGTCTGAAGAAGGTCTCATCTACTTATGCCTGATCATATGGTCTGTAGCAGACACCCACCACAATATTGCCTGTGTTGGTCTGCCTGCTAATTTTGACCCATAGGAGGTCATCCAGCTCATTGTAGGTTCAAGGCAGAGCTCCATGTGTTACTGCTGCTCCCTCACATGAAGGGCAACTCCCCCTTTTCACCTTCCTGGCCTGTCATCCCTAAAGAGCCTGTATCCATCCATCATGGCACTCCAGTTCTGTGAGCTGTCCCACCATGTCTCCCTGATACCAATGAGATCGTAGCCCTGCAACTGCCTGCAGACCTCTAATTCTTCCTCTTTGTTTCTCAAGCTTTATGTGAGTGCACAGGCACTTCAAGGAGGAACCCAGGTGTGTTGATTTCCCAGAAAATGTACCACAGTATGTTAGTATTGCTCTCAGTGTCACTGAACATTTTAAGATGGATAGCTATAATATTAGAAAATAGTGCATAGGCTTAGGAACCTGCTCCTGAAGCGATATTCAGTACAGGGCAGCTCTTTGCTTCTAGTATAGCCTCTTAGAGTGAGCATGGTTATTTATAGCTAAAGAGCAACTAAAGCAGGGCTATATTTGCTCTCCTGAAGTCCCGTGCTGTGAGATATCCACCTGGATAAGAAATGCAACTCAGAAACATTCCCTTGTGTCATGATTCAATGCAGGACTGGATTTGATGGATCCCTCCAGTCAAGTTACAGACCAGCTGAGTAGTTTGCATCCAAGAAATTCTTTAAAAGCACAGAGAAATTCAGTTCTGTTGTTCTGGTTCAATCCAAACCCTAGTGAAGCCATGTGATGTAACTTACACCATTTTATGGCAAAGGAATTCAGCATTCCAAATATTTTAGGAAGTGAGTTAGTGTTTACGTAAGTTTGACAGGCTATGCAATGTGACGTACGTCCTGTTCTAGCTTGGTTGCCAATATGGTTTGCCAATGACATTTTTACTGTGGGAGCAAGACATGCAATACTTTCAAACTCAGTTTTGCCAGTGTTTCTCTACCTCAGATCCTTCAGATGGAGATTTTCCATATGGTT
Source organism: Pluvialis apricaria (assembly GCA_017639485.1). Classification (NCBI taxonomy): domain Eukaryota; kingdom Metazoa; phylum Chordata; class Aves; order Charadriiformes; family Charadriidae; genus Pluvialis; species Pluvialis apricaria. The sequence continues at coordinate 57,612,158 of CM030012.1, forward strand.
TGCATTGAAAAATCATTTGCATTGCATTTCATATGGTTTGCAATGTGTATCCTGCATTGCTCTGTATTTGGACGTGGCTTTGTATTGGTTAGTCCTAGAGTCCCACTTAAGTTTTCTAGTCTGTCCTTACAATGTGTCACAGATAAATCTGCTATGTCAAGACACCACAAAAATGCTTCTGTGTCTTTGGCATCTGTGCTCTGCATGCCAGAACCATTTATTTAATTTACATTTTTTCCTTTTGAATATCCATTATTTAGAATGTAGAAACAGTAGCACATCTTCCTTTTAACTCTGGCTTTGACAGTTAAAAACATTGCTTCTGAAGGGTCTGAGGCTCTGTTCATTGGAAAGAATTTTGCATTTTTTGTGCACAAAGCAGCTAATTCTTATACAGGAGAAAAGGCTTGTTTGTTATAAATACTGTAAGAGCTAGAGTTGTCAGCTGCTGTCACCTCTGTGAAGGGTGATGCAGTAGCAAGGATCCAAAAGGTGTATAAATAAATTTGGGGGGTAGGGCAGTGGCATTCTTTGTTGGTTTGGGTTTTGTTGTGGTGGGCTTTTTTCTTCTGCAGCTATGCCCCCTCTGCTGACATAAAAAGCAAAAAGGATATTCCTACTGGATATGAGCCCTACTAGTAAACACCTGAATTGGTACTATGGTGTGTGTTAAAGCACCAAGATCTTAAGTGCATTTTATAGATGGCATGGTGAAGTTCCATCATCTTCTGTCATTAGCATCCATAAGACCTTCTCTTTCCTCTCTGCCCTCAGAAAAAATTAATGTACTTTCTTGGGTGCTGAAATTTTTTAAAAAGATAAATTGGTGAGAAGTTGCTATATTTACATTGGAAGAAAGACCAGGTGGTTTTGATATTTCTTTCATTTTCCCGAAAACACAAATTCAGAGGCATCATGAGGTCAGCTTCATGATTTAAAACAAAACAAACAAACCAAAACAAACCATAGACACATAGAAAAATAATACAGTGTTAGACTTCTATAAGGAATTTGCTCAAGCCCACGTTACTTCAAGCTGAATATGAAGTATTTGTGTATTTAACCCATAAAAAATGGAACTAAATCTGGAAGTGCTAACTAAAATCAGTGTTCTGTAGTGGAACGAAGAAATGACCTTGTGAATCAAGAAGCAAAAGCAACAGAGAATCTTACTTGAGTATCCTTTGCTTTTTATCTTACCAGTCTGTTTTCTCAGAAACTGAAACCAACCCCATCTGTATCCCAGCATCAGTTTTGAAGAAGCTGAAACAGCGCAATGGATGTTTGTAAATGAGGAACATTACATCAAGGCCTGTAATTGTTCATTGATGCGGAGAATTCTTAATAGAAAGCATTCTAAGCCTGGTGCTTGGCAACGTGGGCAAATACGCTATCTTTCTGGACTGCCTATTCCGTAACAAAATACTGTTGTTGGTAATACCGGAGAGCATTTGCAGTCTCTACTGTCCTACAGAGTATGTTGCTGCACCAGGGAGGGGCTTTCAGTCTTGCACTGTGACAGTTTACTCCTAAATTATTTTTCTTTGTTATCCAAATGTTCTACTTACTCCGATTATCCTGAGTTTTTAATTTTGTCATCATTATCTAGAGAAGTTCTCAGCTCATAAAAGATGACGAAAGCAAAAACTTACACTTTGTGTGGTTTTTCTGGGTGAGCATTTCCAAAAAAAAAAGAAGTATTTTGAATTTGTTTGTGTACCTTTGTTCTAGATCTTCTGGTCCTTTGCACAGTAAAACCAATATATCAAACAACGCAGTATATTTTTTCAGGTACAGCTTTATGCACTGTTATCTTTTTGTATGCTGTAGTTTAAAATACAGAAGGGATTTCCTTATTTACAGTTCAGGTGGCTGCCACTTTGGGTTTGTGATTTTTTCTTTCTTTTTTGAGGCTTTTTTCCCTTCTTAATATGAAACAATTCCTAGACTGCAAATATGACCTGGTCTTTGTGCATTGTAGGAGATGAGTGTTTGGATGAGAGGAGCTTGTGTGTCATTTTTACTTGTTTTCATTGATCCTGGTGCTTTGTTTTTCTTTAGAAATCTAAAAATTCCTTTTGCTGCTAATAATATCTCTACTGTAGAGAATTTATGAAGGTGCTGCGATATTTTGTTTGCACTGAAACTGTTACTGTTTGGAATATGAACCATTTTGTTTAAATTCTGATGGAAGTTTTTGTTTTGCTACCCTGTCCTTTAGTGTAGTAAACATTGTTTAGATGGAAAGTTGAAAGCAAAAAGGTTTGAGAGGTTAGTTTTATGAATGTCTTCCTAAATGAATCCTAGGAATATACAGTATGTTTCTTAAAGCTTTTGAGTGTATTCCTAGATATTACTTCAGATTGTTAGACAATGTCCTTCAGAAGTTTTTGCAAAATATTCAAACACAATATACCTTTCATACTAGCAAGGGAAATCCACTGCATACTGTTTCATAGAAACAAATAATCTTAATTTCTAACTTTATAATTCTTAAAAAAATAGGTTTTATGGGGACTCAAAACAATTCCTATTTAACTTGCTCAGTTTTCCCAAATATCTTGTTCCAGATGACAGCTGTTTGTTTTTATGCCAAAATTTGAGGTATCTGTAAGATTGGATTCCAAAATGTCAATGCCATTATAGAGTATAGATCAAATTTGGGGCAGTGGGGAGGGAGGGAAGGAGTGACTACAAGAACCTAGTTTGTTTTCAAAGGACTTCACACACTCATGTGGTCTGGGACATACCTGAGGTCATGTTGCATCAGCCTTTGGTAATAAATTGAGTTTAGCTCTCACTGGTACTAAATAATGCTGATCTAACCTTGTCTAGACATGGGGTTTTGTTCACTCCCCCGGAAACTTACTCCATCCCCCACCCCCAAAGATTAAATGTATTGTTATACAGGGTATGGATGTTTATGCTTAAGCAGTGCCTTGTGAAATCTTCCACAGTGTGGTTTATTTAGGAGCAGACCATCTGAGTGTAATTCAATTTCTTGTTTGCAATTTGTTCAGGAACTATTATTATAAGCTCTTCAATATGGAAATAGTCATTGGCTTTTAAGGTGTTCTAACCTTGTCCTATTTTTGCCTCTTTTAGTAACCTCGTTTAATGAGAAATGCCGCTTGCTGGGATATGTGATTAGCTGTAGCTTCCTCTTTCTTCAGTGGTTATCCACACCGATTCCCGTAGTATTCATGACAGAGACAATCTTAGTTCACAACCTGTACCTGCAGCCCAGCTTCGTCTCTCGGTTCTATGGGCAGCTGGCACCTACTCTGCTCAAAAGCAGAAAGGGCAATAGCACAGCCATGCTTCACTTCCTTTCTGCTGCTGTTGGCAGTGAGACAACCTTTAAAGTCCAGTCACCATGCATATGTTCCTATTTTTATTTAGCTTTCTATGGTTCTTTCCTATTGCAGTAGGGGAACAAGCAAAACCTGAAGATGTACTGTCTTTCTTTAAATAAATCTATCCTTATTCCAGAAAATGTTTCCAGAGTCATTCAGGAAGTTACAAAGCTGTTCCTGCAGGATACTCTGGTGCTTGCTATTAAACCCAACTTTACATGCCTGGCTGCACCTCCTGAAGTGTTACTTTTCTTTGAAGGCTGCTAAGAAGTGGAAAAAGAGGATGTGGAATTAATCACGTTGGTACAGGACTACCTAGGCATCAGAGGGAGAGCTGTGTGAAGTCTTCAAGTACCATTTTGGTTGCTTTTGATCAGTGCACAGTTGCATCCTGATCTCCTGAGCCATTTGTGCCCCTGTCCTTAGCTGCACCACTCATTTGGGCCTCACTTGTTATAGGTACTACTAAGTCTGAAAAGGGACTGCTTACCTAATATAGGAGGTAGTTTTCAATATGACCATTTTAAAGTTATGTATGCTCAATCCTCCTGAGAATGAAAACATAATCTAGAGCCACATCAAGAAGCACAGAAACATCCTGAGGAAGAAAATACGTAGCTTAAGAGCTCTGTTTTTTCACTTAGTCATGAAGAGGAGATAATGATACAAGTTCTGCAGTGTAGAGGTGTTGAGTTGCTAAAGGTTTCCTTAATACTAGAAAGCGATGACTCAGATGGGAAAACTCTAAGAAAAGTCTGTCAATAGGCTGCAGCATTTTATTCCTTCCTCAGAAGATGCTTCAAAAGGCAAAGGGGGCTGGCAGGACTTAACGTTCTGCAGGTGGTACTGGCATCATCAGAGGAAAGGATCTTGTTTCACTCCTTGTGGTTTCAACAGCATAGCAGTAAGTTACTATCACCCCTTTTTCCTGACTAGGGGACTCTGCTGCATAACGAAACCTGTATTTTGTTATATTTCTCAAATGCAGAAACGGCCTTTAATTTATAGGGCAGCAATATTAGCTACCTGCAAATTTCCTTTCAGAAAGTCCTGAATGACTCGTGTGGTGGTTTTCAAGAACATTCGCTACTACAACCTGAAATGCAGCTGTAGTACAGAGTTTGCTTTTAGTTTTATGTCAGTATCTTTCCTCAAGGGTAAACCTCAGAGAGCATCCTGCAGTTTATTGAACATAAACGCCTTGACCATATCAGCACAGGGAAATGTGTGTTCTTCTGGTCCAATTTATTTATACTTTGATAATGAATTTGGAATTGTTTTTAGCTCTCCACAGGGCACTAATTATAAGAATAGATGAAAATGCAAATGTTCTTGTTCAAAACAGCAGTAAGGATGTTCTTAACTTGTTAACTCAAATGGAACTTAATTATGGTAGACATGTATTTACTGCTGTCCTGAACTGAGGTCAGTAAGACCTGGCACTGTCAAGATAATTTTTGACTTCATTGCTACAAAATGATTTATATAGGTGAAAGAAAAACTTGTTTTTGTTTTGAATCCTAGGCCTCTCGATGCATTATGGTTAGTATCTTGAGAGCATAGTTCTCAGTATACTCTAAAGGATTTAGTTGTAAATCTCTGTCCTTGTACACTTCTTCAAACTAGCCTGCTAGGTAAAAACTTCTGCTCATAAATATTTCCTTTGTTCAAGAGAGATTACAACTGCGTTTACCTGATTTCATACAAATGAATGTTAGAAATGTGCCTCAGTCAGATCCAGGCTTTTTCAAAGTTCAGAATTACTCCTGAACACATCTGGGGCTTCAATGGGAAGCAACAGTGAAGTTAGAATTCAGACCCGAATATTTGGAAAGAGCAGACACAAGTTGTAAGCCCTATATTCCACACTATAATGAATAGTGTGGAAAAGGAGAGGTATCCAGTTGGAGCCTCTTGAAATTCACTGTTAATGGCTGTAATTGTTCATCAGACTGGATTAATATGTATGAATTCCACCTTGATTCGTGAAACAGACTATTTGCTTTCAGGAAATGAAGCTTGTGGGGGGAAAGCAGTCCTGTTTTTCTATATATCCTTTAATACTCAAGGGTATTCTGACACATGCCTTGCAGCCTTTCTGCAGTAACAGGCCCAAGTCACAGTGAGCAGAAAGTACAGTCTGGCTGTGCCCTTGATGAGGGAGCTGATCTTGTTACGCTGTGGTTTGTCTAGCAGAGCTCAAGCCTTGTACTCTGGGGGTGGCATTTTTCTTATTTATTTGTTCTTTGTTTAGCCCTGCATTTTTATGTGCTGGCTGCAGGTCAGTCATTGCTCAGCCAGCAGCTGTACTGGCCAATTCAAAGAGTCACTGAGATGAACTAAAATGTTAGTTTGTCTGTTCGTCCCTAGACTTCCCAGGATTTCCAGCAGTAAATCTGGAAAATGCATCTAATCCCACTGAAGCATTCACCAGCTTTTTTGACATGAAGGATCGTGTGGTGGCCATTGTGATTTGTGTGCAGCAATGGAGTCTCTGGGACGCAAACCAGTGATTAGGAGCTGTGTGATTTGGGGGGAAAGGGGAGAGTTTGTTTGCTATTTCTGGATTAGGGAAGGAAGGCAGTTAAACTTTATATTAATGAACTGACTAGAGGAAACAGACCCAAAATCCAAAAACCCTGCCAAATATTAACTTTCTGTTGATGATAGAATTTGTTCAGTTTATACACCTGCTGTAGAAGTGCTTTTTATCAGAAGTTGGCTCATTTCCAGAGATGAATATAAGCCTCTGGCCAATAATAGACAGAAAAATAGAGAAACAAAAACAAAATCACAAGTATCTGTCCATAATGATTTATTCACATTTTCATCCACATTGAAAGCAAATGTTTTGATTAATTTGCTGCAAGTTTACTTCTCTTGTTTTCCTTAACATTTTTCTTTATTATTAGATTTACATCTTAATACAAATAGTCTGCTATATATTTAGATATATTGTTTTGCTTATAACGATATATCTGGAAAGAAAGATAAAATTGAAGATAGCTACTGAGATACAATAAATTAAAGTTTATCAAATTTGTTTTCAGGTCACTACTGCTTCTTAACTATGAAACATAGAAACCCAAAATTTCACCGTAATTTTGTTTTTCTTGTCGTAGAGATGGTGGTGCAGACAGAAAGGCTGATGATGGCAGAGTAAACTTTAAAAAAAAAAAAAGAGAGAGGGAGGAATACTTGTGATTTCTCTAAAATAGAATGGAAGGGGATCTGTCCGACTGTTATACTATACTTTTCTGTCTATAGATATGGTACACAATGGAAGCATTTGGCTCCAGAATGAACTTGCCAAATAAACTAAAGGGGGATTTGGGAAGTTTGGTCTGATGCTGTAACTCCTTGTGAACTTGAACTCCCTTGCAGAGCTGGTGCAAGAAAACAGGGAAGCCTCCGTGCAGAAGCAAAGGGATAGATATTCCTTGCTAGGCTTTTTTATTTATTTAAGTTTTCTGAACAGTTGAATCCAGTTTGGGACAGAAAATGAGGAAAATCTTGAGATCTTATGAGTTGTTTCCACAAAACTTGTACAGTTGTATGTTTCATATACCGGAATAAACATGTTGACTGTTGGGTGCTTCCCTTTGGAAAAATGCCCAGCCCTTAACATCTTTTCTGATCTGCCCACTGTTAGTGCTTTCCCAGCGGCTGATGTGGAAATGAGCAGCTCTCTTCCAACCATCTGAAATGAGCAGAGTGACGCTTCCTTTTCTCTGCTCCCTCCTTGCGTGCTGGGAAGGGGTGGCTGGCTCTGGCTGCCTGCGCCAGCTCCTGCCTCTCGGCTGTTGGGGGGGACCAGCCTCCGCTTGGCCTCCTGACGGGCAGTTCCAGAAAAGGACCTTTGCTCTCCAGGACAAGCTAAGCAATTCTCACCAACTGTTCTGATCTACTGGAAGTAGCTCTAATTTACTTAAATGAATAGCACATCTGACTCTCCTGTCTGAAAAGCAGGATCCTGTTTTCCATGGCCTCACTCCTTCTTCCACCCCCGCTCACTCCTCTATCCCCTGGAGGAGGACAGCGCTGCCATACGGCATAGCAATCCTCAGTGCTGGAAGTGGCCAGTTCAGGACAACTGGAAAGGAATTTGAGCCATTACTGGAATTCTAATCGTAGACTCTTCTAGAAAAGAGCTTAACAGCTTTTTGCTTGTCCTCTTGGGTCTGATGTTTGACAGGAAATGAGTTTGAAGGGTTCAGGAGCAGGTCACAGAACTTGCCTTGCTGCCAGCTGCTCTGCCGACCTTAACAGTGTGTTTGCAGAAATCTGATACACTTGCTTATTATTAAAGCCTTTTCTCTGAGAAAAGTTACTTCCAAAGCCAGGTCCTACCAGACGTATTGCTAGCATATTGCATCCTCGCCTCTCTGAATTCTTCTCCACTGACACTTGTTATGACCTAAGACTCTAACCATGTGAAAAATGCTGTTTTGTAATTCAAGGCAGAGTGAACAATTGTGTTTGCAGGCATGTTTATGTTTGTCTTTTGCAGCACTTATTTTGTTTGTCCTTTATATACCCATCTGTGGGATCTCAAAGAAACCCAGATACTTTCCTGATCTTGCATAATTAATGTTAGACTTCATAAAATACCTCAAATCTGGTCTCAAGAAAGTCATTTTAATGGATGGGCTGACTGTTTCCTGTGTAGCAGCTGAGAAGTATATTCCCAAGCAAATTTAAAAATAAAGCAGCCTCCATACTTTCTTGGAATCCTATTGGCAAGTCAGTATTGTTCAGACTAGTACAAAGTTCAAATAGGCCATGGAGACTGATGGCATGTCCCTATTTCTTCACTGTATTTCTGATTTAGAAATTGCTTTCCAAAGTAAAAAATATCAGAGCAGGGCAGGCCAGATCAGGACAGTGTGGAAGCCCAATAACAGAGCTACGCTGACTGGAATATTGCAACTAAAAAGCTATAGCAGAAGTACCCTTGATCACCTGCTTTGGGAGTGCTACATCTTCCCAAGAGGACAGTTTAGCAGCTTTGTATGTTATCTTGCACAGGGACATGTCTAGAGAATAATCCTTGCACAGAGCCTCTACTTTGAACCCAGGAGGCTGCTTTTCCCCTCTTCTTCCTCCTGCCCAAGAAGTTTAGGTGTTCTTGCAAAAAAATAATTAGGGAGATGAAATTAAAATAACACAAAATATGCGAGACTGATTTGCTATATCGCTGCATTTTTTCTTAGCATTTTTATCTTTTTATATCTCTCTCATGTCTTCACTTCTGTAGGAATTTGGCTCATCTGCATCTTCTGCTGCTTTAATATGTTGGTCAGTTTACACTTCAGTTCAGCCTTCTCAAATGTCTGCTGTCTCTCCAGAATCAGTGTGTCCTGGAAAACTAAATGTGTGCAAATACTCTGACAGAAAACAGACACATGGAATACATAAATGTACCATTATTTTGACTTCTTAGTTTAACTGGTGAAAAGTCTTCCAGAAATCTTGAACAACAACTGAAATGGGTTTGCAAGCTCAAAATACCTATCATTCACAGATAACAACTACTTCAGCCCTAATCATTTGTGGTTCCTGCCCCAGTTCAAAAATTACTCTGCAGGCCAGTCTACTATTAATGCAGATCTGAATAGTAACCCTCTGATTTAACAGTATGATTACCAGACTTTATAGCACTGAGCAAAAATAAGATGTACGTTTTGCTTCAGCACTATGTATGTACAGCACTCTGTAGAATGAAAAAGCCAGGAATTAATAAAAAGTAGGATGCTGACTTGAAACGTTTCTGGTCTCCTTGTCCTCCTTAGGGGTTCTTAAAAGTCCTGCTGCCTGTCTTTAGCTGCGCTATTTGAGAGGAGCTATTTCTATCTTAACACATTTATATAAAAGAAGAGTGGAAATGTAACAAAACCATTATATTACTTTTTAATGCAATGACTGCTGTGGGTATGGGTAAGTAGAATAGGCCATGAATGGCACAGTTAATGCCAAAGCCAGTTGAAGAAGTTGAAGCTTACTACCTGCTCAGGATCTCCTTCTTGTAGGATACAGGTTTTCTGTGTAAGAGCTGGAAAAGCAAGGGAGATGGAACCTACCACGTAAAAGCAACAACAAAAACCACCAATGCTCCGGCAGTCTGGTCCTTTTACAAGTGCATCCTTCCCTCAAAACAGAACCAGTTCCCTTCCTGTCGACGGAGGAGCTGTAACAGACTGCATAGTTTTCCATGAGACACTTGGGAACTTTAAAAGAGTGAACAAGCTCCTTAGAAGGAACACTCTGTGCACCTCCTTGCTACTGGGTGAGGCAACAGTCCTGTCTACATGACTCCTCAGGTAAAACATTCAGACTTCCAGCAGTATAAAGTGGCAGCTCAAATTCACATGGGATCCAAGCGCTCGCTTTCCTGCCACAACTGAGTTTTCAGAGTAGAGAACATGTGAGCACTAAGAATCACTGGCTTTTAGATATTTATGAGCTTCTATCCTTTTCTGTGGTGTAACAATAGCCTTGGATGCTCTCAGTGCACCAGAAGAGATGCGTTTAGCATGTGCAAGATGAGAAACTTTGGGGCAGTGTGGATAAGAATTAGGCACACTGGTAGTGGAGTAAGTATGCACATGACATGCCTCAAGAAACCAGCTATGTTAATTCTTTGTCTAGATGAGATGAAACATGGGACCAACCTTAGCAGCAAGAGTCAGTACTAGCTTTAGAATCAGAAAGGAACATGTACTTTTTCTTTTTTTTTTAATTGCTGAGGGATGCCTTGTTGAAATAGCCCTAATTAAAAGATTTCCTTCCATAAACATCACTATTTCTAAGACCTGTTTTAAGTATGGACATGGGAGGTGATTTTTGTTCCATATTTGTTATGAACAGTTTAGGTTATAAAGAAATGAACGTGTCTGTTAGCACAGCAATAGTGGAGTTGTAATGTACCTCTGTAGTAAGGCTGGATGTATCTGGAAGAGCATCTGTTCCAGCCATCCAATAAGGATAAATATTTATTCTCCAAAATAACAAAACCACCAAAATTACCTAAATTAATAAAGCGGTGCTTCCTAATTCCTAGAGAATATCATATCCTTCTCATAAAGGAAACGGAAAAGTTGACTTGCACTCATTTGTAGGTAGACTCATATGTGAAGCATGGTAGAGACAACCATGAGACTGAAGCTTGGTTTAAGCAGTGTAGTGAGAATGAGGCAATTGGAGGACAACTAATTCAAGGCTAGAAGAAGAGATGGGAAGAGAGACAAAATCTCATCTCAGTTATTTGATTTATGGCACGCATAAAGTGGCAAAACCCACAGTAAGCTGGTTCTTGGTTAATGGTGGCCTGCTGAGACAGGTCCTTTAGAACATTGTAAATTGGCCATGGCTTTGCTGAGGGCTTTCATAAACTTGGGGTTAAGGTGTGAGAATCCAAAGACTCTAACTCCTTAGTGAAGGGGTGGTTATCCTTCCTGACCACTTTACCAAAATATCTGTGTGGCAGGGCCACAGGACATGTTTCACTTCTACAACTGTATATACAAAACCAGACAATGGATAACCTTCAAAAGTAGCTTACGGAAAGGAGAGAGCTGTAGCTCTTCAGAGGCCTTATCTCCCTGTTGCAGAGGCTGCGATTCTGCTTTCAGCTTCACCCTAATCACTGCCTCGGCACAGCACTGGTGCGGTGGTGTTCTGTGGGCACTGTCCTGGAAGTGTGTCAGCCCCACAGGTTTCCCTCTTTGCCCACGTGAACATTATTAGCTAATTCTTTTGATCATTCAGTTGCTCCTCTGCATCATAAAGAGCTAAGAACTGCAGCTTTTAACTTCCTCTCTGCTGACTGACTTTTTCTTTAAATTTTTAGGCAGATTAGCGAAGTACACTGATGGAACAAACATCAAAAAGGAAGTTCAGTCTTGGAAAGGTCAAAGACAGGCATGTGTGTAGAGGAGATTCAGAGCGCAGACAGCTACTGACCCAGTGAAGTCACCTGGATGGAACTGCTGAACATTGCTTCTCTGCATATGGTATGGCTTTGGGGATTCTTTTGCTTATGTTTTTGTGGTTTTGTTTTCTTAAAGAAGAACATTCCATTTTTACCGCAGTGGAAGCTGAGAAACCAGTACTGTTCTTGACTGGGCCTTTGTTTCAGAAAGTTCATATCAGAAAAAAAAAAAAAAAAAGGTGACCCATAAGATGATAATGATTCCAAGAATCATTAATTTTCCCCTTCTGGACAGGGGCCTGAAAAAACTTGCTTGTAAAGGCAGAATTTCAGGGGAAACTCCAACCTAAAGAGTCATCCTTGCCTCACTAGCCAAACAACTGTAAATGATGAATTAAGAGCAGTTTAAGTCAATTCTGCATGTGGATTCTCCCATTTTTGTCATATGCGATGAGCTTTTCATATTTGGAGGTCCTCCTCACTGTTGCAAAAGAGCTACATAAATATCAGAGGAAACAATGAGCTTGACTGTGCACTAAGTGTTATCAAATGTGCAAGTTCACTGGGGTGGAGAAAAGGAGCAGAACAACACTATTTTCTATTATCATCTCTAGTCATCCTGGGTATGCTAACAATAAATGGGTGGAAAAAATGTTGAAAACAAATGTTGTTTTCTTAAGTTGATGCTATTCATGGCAATTTACCCTTGAGTGCTGAGGCTAGATGCATTGAGTTTTCACTGCCTCATGGGGTCTGTGATTACCTTAAAGGAAAATGCTGATTAAATGTATTTTTCTGAAACAAACTTGATTCTTCTAGCACAGAAACTTTAGTAATCATCTCTTGTGGCCCGATCGAAAAAATCCAGTGGAGCTGCAGTGGGATTCATTTCATTGACTTCAATAAGCTCTGGATCAGACCCATGGGGAATGAAGAATGACTTTCCCCTAATCTCTTAAATTCTTCTCCTCTCTCGTTCCAAAGCGATTACAAAACTGGTGAAATGGAAGGAATAGTTTCTCTTGGTCTCGTGTTCTTCATCAATCTTCGGGTTTATTTTAGGCTATAAATCGCCCTAATCATGGATGCTTTCTTGTTTTTGTCTTACAATGTTTAGTTGCAGAAGGCCAAAATGCATGTTTACTGCCTTTCTGCAGCTGCTGTTGTACTGAGATTGTTTATCTGCATAGTGCCTGTCTGCTGTGGCTTCTTAGGCATTTCACAATCTGAGAAGCTCAAAACTCTTTAGTAGAGTTTTCAAATTGATAAGAGAACCAAACCACGATGTTCTGGGAAGGAATCCGTCAGACTGAAAAAGCTAGGTTTTTTTCTCATTTTGCTGAGGGCAATAGTAGCAATTTTCTGTGGCTGTGCTGTCTTGCAGTGCTACATGTCCTGCTTCATTGCTGGCAGAACACAAATGTGTGCTGCAAACGGTTTGCTTAAGGGTTTGCATGACACTAGTAACAAGATACATACAGTGGTTTCATATAGTTGCATTGTATATCCATAAACATTGTGCAGTGAATACTGCCATTCTACTGCCAAAGTAGTTTTAGCTATGCATCACTACTACTGTCCAGCATTGCAGTGTTTCCAAACAAGAGTTGGGCTCTTTAGCCAGGCTTCCCGAGATGCGTTGCCACTGCTGTGTAACATCCTGGGACTTTACATGCTATGTGTTGTGGCATCCAACTGCAAGATGATGGAATTTTGAGGCTTGGAGTGAAATATAAATTCCCATGATTCTTCTTATCTCACATCCATCTTGTTTTTTACAACCCAGCCAGCACCAGTTTAATAACATTGGCAAGCACCAGGATGTTCATGGTGATGAATATAAACAGACTGTTGCAAACATGTCTGAAGACATGCAAAGTTTTCAGGACCAGGGCAATAAGGGCAGCCAAGCAGGAATTTGACACCAGGCACACAGAACACTACCCCTACCCTTACCGGGGTAGTCTTGCTCAGTAGAGTGTGATCTGCCTTGCGCAGCCAGTGATGACTGGTAGCAGGTTAGTTCTGTGGATCTGGGATTACGAATGGGTAAAATCCCCTGTGCCCAAAGCCCTCTGGAGGGGTAGCAGGGGATTTGTTATGTAAAGGCAGTTCTCCCTTTGACTTATGCTTCTCCATCCTTGAGCATGCCATAAGTTAGCTGCTGACTATCTTTGCGTGGTAGAGCAGCTGACTGACTATTGCATAGAAGCCATGTGCTGCTGTCATGAAGATGTGTTCGGCTGAACAATCCAGAATAGGTACTTATAAGTCTGTGCATTTGTGAGTCCCCAGGTTGTTTGCTTTGGATGACTCTGTTGCGTATACTTGGAGCCCCTGCAATAATTCCAGAAAGAAGGGCCCACAAAGCCTGCAATTGCAGGTTCACCTGTGTTAAGGCATAATGGTCTTGAGAAGCCCCTTCTGCCAAGCTTCCCACATGCTTGTGATTCTTGGCCTTCCAGTCTCTGTCCCTCATTGCTACTGCAGAGGAGAGACTGGTTTGTTTGCCTGTTGTCTCCATGTCAGGCACGTCACCACTAAACTTTACAGTGACTGCATGAGCCCTTCTGCACAACTTGTCATGAAAGAAAGGGCTGCAGCCTTATGCAACAGATGGGGGGAGGAGGCTGGCAGACCCTGAAGGCAGACTTATCCTATAGCAATTCAAAACAATAAACAAATGTTGCCACAACTGGACTAGAGTCACTCCTGCTTTGAGGATTAGGACTGCTTATGGAAAAATGTGTGTTGTGCTTTGTTTGGAACTCATCCCGCAAGTTAATGTTGTGATGTATAGCCTCCATCCTCCCCTTAAGTGTGTGGCTGGAGTGGTGAACATGCAGAAATGTTTTATATGGGGGAGGGTTCATGCTTTGTACAGAAAGAGATGATTTCTAATAATAAACACATTTTGTGTGGGTGTGTGGTGAGTTGTTTGTTTGCTTGGTTGTTCATGTTTTTTCTAAAGAAATTATTTGTGAAAGATCATAAGTATGTGTCCTCAGTGCACGCTGGTCATTGAATGCTAGAGATAAACTGTCCTACTGGTAGGAGTCAGGGTTAAGGGCTCTCCCAGTGCCCAGAATTCTCTTTGCCATCACTTCGTGCAGAAATGCATGATGACGCAGGCCAGGCGGCAGTATGCCCTGGAAGAGGATGGTTGCAGATGCAGGGACTTGCAGAGGATGCTCAGGCTGCAGTCTGCAATCTGTGGTGGACTCTTAGAGCCTGATTCCCTAGCTGGGTGAAGCAGGCTGACTCTTCAACCTCTGCAGCAGCTGCGTCTGCAAGGCCACTTCTCTGTCCCCTGTTTTCGCGTCAGGAACCCTTTCCTCCACTGCTCTGTCTCTTTATTTGCCTCCTGGGATGCCCTTGCGAGCATTTTGAACATGTCGTCATCTCTGGAGCTCTTCTTTTTCCTACGTAGATTGGACAAGTATTTGCTTAACGACAATAGCAGCCCTGTCCTTAGTTGCCATGAGTTGTCAGCTGTTGGGGGGAAGGAGAAAATGAGCTATTGTAAGAATGATGCTTTCATGCCAACTGGAACAAAGAGCTTGGGTTACTCCCCCTTCCCCCTTTGTTTTAGCTTTCTGGTTCTTCCCAGTCTTGGAGACATTTTCAAACTCCTTTGCCTCTGAAGAATAGGGAGCATCAGTCTACCTTGAGGAGAGGAGTTTAGAAAAATTCAGTGCAAATCAGACTAATGTCTGCATCTGTTCTTATAAAGCATGTTGTGACAAGGGCAAAACAATGGTGCGTGCAGAGGCAAGGTGGTGTTTGTTTGCATGCTGGTACTGGCTGTCCTTACTTAGGCAGGTATCCCTTTTCCAAAAGGCGTCGGACAAACAGAGCTGTTGCAGTGGAGTGGAAGGACAGCGCTGGCTCTGAGTGGTACCATCCGTTATGAGTCACTTTGAGAGAACTGCACTGCTGTGCAGTTCTGTTCCCTAAATTAGATTTCCTTAAGGTTGCTCTTATTTTTTGGTTCTCTTACCTTTCCCAACAATTGCAGTCAGCATGAATTGCACAACAGTTAAGTGACCCAACAGTCCAGAAAGAGGTATGTGAAACCCTAGTCGTGCCTTGAATCATTTGTATTTTTGCAATCCCTGGCTGCTTTTTTTAATCCTCAGCTGCTTCTTTGCCACTAGAGTTAGAGCTTGTATTTCTGTTCTGTTAATTGGTGCAGTGCTGCAATCTTCAGTTAGGTGACCATGTAGGGTGGAGGGGAAGAGAGAATGTTAAAAGGAAGATGGTGTAAACAGCCAGATGGTACATGGCAGGACTGAGCAAGTAAAGTGGTCATTCTTGCTCATCGTTAAGGGGAATCCAGAGAGCCAGTACTTTTCCCAGCATGGCCTCTACTTGGAGTGAGTGAGAGATACTGCCTTTTGTTAAAAAAGAAGGTGGGGATAGCGTAGATGAATACAGCAGCCCTTGTAGGCTAGTTGGAACCAGGCTGCCTTAATGATACAACTGGAAGGGCAAGAGGAGCTCTGACACAGTTAGAAACATTCTCATCTTCAGCTCTGTGCATCTTCTTTCACTCATCAGCACCGTGGTCTTTGGCTGAACATACTGAGGTTGAGGGTTTCAGTGTTAGGCTGGTTCTGTTTGGCTCCCTAATCACCTGCAGCAGGGACAGATTTCTTCTGTGACACCCACAAAGTGCTGCGATGGGGTTTATTGGAAGTATATCCCAGTTCAGGGAGCAGTAATGTTTGAGCTTCTGTAAGCACTCAGGTCAGCTGGGGCTCTGTTCCATCCTGTTGGCCACTTTTGGCGCTATCATCTGGGTAACTGCTTTTGTGCTTTTGTTCCTCACAGCGGCTGCAGCTCAGATGTATGCTGCTGCCCACCTCTCCCCAGAGCAGGGAAACCAAAGGCCTGGGTGCTGCGCTGGGCAGGGGCACAAGCCATGAATGCTTGCCCTGGCGGGATGGGGAATGCAACACAGCAATCAGGAGACACTCATGACTGGATCTGCAAAAAAGGGTCCCAGCTGCCCATCGGCACTGTCTGTGGGATGAACTCTGGTTGGGATGATGGTGGCACTGTGACATGCCTGGCAAAATTTACACAAGCTGCTGGGAAACCCAGGGGGATGTGAGGTGGCACCAGCCTCCTGCTTCACTGGAAGAAAACTGAACTCCCGTCTCCCTCAGGCACAACTCATAAGTAGAAGCAACAAAATTTGAATTCACAAGCAACTTTGTGGGTTTGGGGTGTTTGTTTTGTTGAAGTGGAAAATTTTTCTGCTCAATGCATGGTAAGTTACAGGTACAGATAAGTCCTAACAGATAATATAGTATAGATCATACAGTCTGCTGATAGAATCCAGGCGTGGGGTTACGTTGAAGATTTGTCACAGACTGATCGTAGTTTAGACTTTACCCGCTATAGGTTTAGGTCTGATTCCTAAAACTATAATTTGTGCGTGTGATCCCTTCCCTCCCTGAAGCCTCATTAAATGTATATTTTAGTAAATTGCTTTATGTTTCTAATACAATTGACTGACCCCTAGTGCTTAATGGAATTTCTTGTAACAGGAGTGTTGGAGCTGCAATGGGATGATGGATAGCATCAAACTGTAGGACAGCTTGTGAGATGCATCAAATATGAAGTCAAAATGTGTGCATATATGAGGGACAAATAGCCTCCAGTAATAAAAATAGTTCCCTATTGCCATATGAGTTAGTATGTTACAAGAGCATTAATTAATAGGTTTATTCCAGGAATTATTCTAGGGCTGAAGGGCAATCTGATCATCACCAGAAGGATACTGGTGCTGCCAGAAACAAAGCTGCAAACAGCATAGGAATTTGAGAAAATGCATTCAATGCTGTATTTGTAATGGATTTACATATTTGTATAACTGCAGAATGAATTAATTATATTCCCACTGCTTACAATACAAGGAAATCTGAGAAGATAATATTTTCCACTGATGATGATAATAAATGTGATCTGTATTAAGTAGTTAAAAATTATTTGAGCCAAAATTCCATAAAAATTGGCAAATGATGTATGGGCAGTTTTTCCTGAAAACTGGCAAGAAAGCAAACTGAAGGAGTGTTGCTAGAAATCTGTATGTTTAGCTATGCTTCTAATGCTGCTGGAAAAAGCTAGGAGGTTTTATACTGGCTTATGCAAAAATGTGTAAAATGATGAAATGCTACAGGAAACTGAAATTATTTCCCCACCACCTTTACGTTGCTCAATGCAGCTGCTGTGCCAGCCACCTCATATGGGGGCCAGGAGGCACGGCCGCTTTGTCAGCCCCCCGCGGCCGGGTTCCTCTATGCCAGGGCTGGGACAGGGGTGCTGCAGTCGGCAGGGCTGCGGTTGCCTCTTCTGCACCACCTTGTGCCTGGGAAATACCTTCTCAAACAGCTCTGTCGGTACTTTTGGGCCGGGAAGGCTGAGATGTTTCTTTCAGACTCCTGTAAGACTTTTTATATTTCCAAAACAAGCTGTTTTTTTCCCCCATTGATTGAGAGGGGAAGCTTTCAAAATGAGAAGCTTTCAAAACCTTATGTGGGTGTATAAAATAAAGATATCTCTTAATGTATATGTTTAGAGCTATATGTATCTGTAAAATAAAAATATCTCTAAACATACATTTTTAGAGATGAGACTAAAGCTAAATCTACCTTTTAAGCCCCGGATTGCCCCTGTCCCTTTTCAGCTGGCAGACAGGCAGCAGAGCCAGCTGCAGAGATAAGAGTCGGCCTCCCTGCGGCAGAGTGATTAAAACCTCCTGATCTGAACTCCCGCAGACTCCCAGCACTTCTGATCCAGATCTGAGCTTGGTGGCACAAGCCTGTTTCTAGCACTAGTGCAGATAGCTGAACCACTACAGCAGTCACGGCTGAGCACTGGAAAATGGAAGAAGTGAGTCACATGAGGCAGATGAAAGCCAACGCTAAGTGCTGTGATTATTCTATCAAAACAACTGCTATAAACATGTCTTTAAAAAAAGCCCCAAATCCTTAGCTAAACAATATCATCAGGTGATATTAACTGGTGACACTTTCTAATCTGGGATTGTGAACTAGCTGGCTCTGTGTATGCTTTGCTTTGCAGCAAACTGTCAGGAGCAGACAGGTAGCTGCACTTGCCAGGCTGGCGGCCCACCGGGGTGGAGAGGGGGTAGCAGCTCCCAACCAGTTGTCACACAAAATTCTTTGTGCCAGTACCGCTCTGGAAACTTTTTTGCCAGTGCCCCAGCAAAGGGCAGGGGTGCTGTGAGGGGGATGGTGCAAGGAGGTACCCAGTTACACCTTCTCGGGGGCCTGGGTGATCCCTGCCTGGGGACAGTGAGGGCAAGAACACCGTGCCATGGGGATTCAGTGGGAGAGGAGTGTGGGACAAGGTGTGTGACGCCACTCACTTACACCATAAATGGATTTAGCAGAGTTTGATTCAGATGCGGTTACGTAGTCTGACAAATTATTTGCTACCAGAGCAGGAGACCCAACCTGTAATCCCCTAGGAGGAGGTTGTAATGCCACTTGCTGTAGCTGTGCTAGCAGCCAGAGGTTCACCGCAGCCTGTAAAACCTGGCCAGAAATCAGAGTGAATTTTTGGGACCATGACTGGGATGGTTTCTGTGTCATTGCTTGGGATGGTAGTCTGAAACTTGCTTGTTTGTCTCTCCACACACTGCATTTACATTGTTTGAGCTGCATTGTTGATATAACAGGCAAAGCTATGCTTGGGTGAGTTCAGAAATCTGCCATGGTCTGGTTCAACATCCATGGCTCACACAGTTACAGCTACCACAAAACTAAAAAGTCCAATTATTTTAGTGCTTTGATGGGTGTATGAAACCCAGTATTTTGCTGCGGTGGTTGCAACTGCTGTCAGCAGCTCTCCTCACGCACTTTGCCAGCAGGCTGTTTTCTGTAGCCCTCCTCAGCAGGAGAAGCCTCCCTAACTGCAATCAGAGGTATTGACTGTCCCTTTCAAAGAATTCAAGAACAGGAGAGGAAGAAGAGCATTTTCTCACACCACTAACTCTCTTCAAGAGATCAAGAGGGCTAAACCCTAAAAAGTCCCTTTAAAATGTCAAGATGATGTAAGGTACCTGTGTCCCACCCTTCTTGGGTGTTCTTGGCTCCACTGTCCTTGACCTGAGTAATT
The DNA here is from genome assembly GCA_017639485.1 of Pluvialis apricaria. Taxonomy (NCBI): domain Eukaryota; kingdom Metazoa; phylum Chordata; class Aves; order Charadriiformes; family Charadriidae; genus Pluvialis; species Pluvialis apricaria. The sequence continues at coordinate 57,631,595 of CM030012.1, forward strand.
TCAGTACTATTTGTTTTGAGTAATTTTGGGTTTGCTGCTGCATGTCCCTGTGAATAAGAAACAATGTTTCTATTGGCAGCAATTAGTTCTCCATCCACCCATGTCTCCTGAAGTATGATAAAAGCGCAGAATGAACTCTCAGTCTCTGACCTTTCCTGTGTGTGTGCGTTTTGTCACCCAAGTGGACTGAGAGCAACATTTCATCCTTTAAATGTTCACATGTCCATGCGAATGGGAGAAGTTGTAAGATTTGGGTCTAGACTTTGAAGATACCTCAGTATTTGGATTTGGAGGTTTGGTTGATGCCACTGGTAAATCCAGCTCCAACTTCTGTAACTTGAGAACTGACTGTGTGAAATCACTGGGAGCTCTGCCATGCCTATTTGGGCGTTACAATTTCATACTCATAATTTCCTGGGTTTGAGATTCAGTGTTTCTCTCTGAACCAACTTTAAGTAGGGAGAAGCAGGTTATTAATAAGGTTAGCTCTCCAGGGTTTTGGTTTTTTTTTTTTTCCTTGTATGTTCACATTTCTGGGAACTCCACACTGCAAAACTTTTGACTAAAGGTCTTCTCAGGTTTAAAAAAGCAAGAGGGGTTCTTACAAGTCTGTGGGAGGCATCTCTTTGGTATCCGTATGGTCTTGGCTGCAATCTTCAAGCCTACTGGGAAATGAGTGAGAATCCAGTCTTCTGCACACAGTGTCAGAATGCCTGCTAGTTTTAAACTTACATTTTTTTTAAAGGGTTAAAACGCTTTCTGTTTAAGAGTGAATCTCCCAAGAAGTATGTCTGCTGCAAATCAGAGGACTGCAGTTCCCATAAGCTTCTCCAAAGCCTGATGGAAGTTCCCTGCTAGATCTGTAAGCACACCCTGTGAATTTCTGAGTTATGGAAAGTATCTCTGTTGAGTTCAGACTTCATGACCATTTGTTCCTTGCAGAGACTATAATTTGTTTACACTTCACTGAAATGTTGAATCACTAAATTCATAACATTTACTGATGCCAGTGGCTGCAAAAGGTAGAAGCTGTCACTTACTAGGAGTGTTAATAGACATGTTGGATGACTTTGTGGGATGCCTAGCTTATTTTTGTTCTGCGCTGCTACATAGCCATGGTTTTATCATGCTATATTCCTAGAACCAATAAGACCTGCTCTTGCATCTCCCCCACTCCTCCTTTATCACCTAGAATAATGTAATGCTGCTGCTGTTCATGGGGGTGCACAGCTCTGTGGTAACAGGGGTGCGTGGTGATGGTGACTAAAGGTCCTTCTGTGACTGAGTATCTGCCCCATGGCATCTTCAACTGCAAGCTCTGCTTTCCTTTTCCTAGATGGGATACTCACAGTCTATGCTAGAGTAGTTACTTCTCGATGTGTGACTGTGGCAAGATAATTATCTTCCAATGTGAAATTCTTGCTTGTGCTATGGCCAGGACATAGGTTATTATTATTTCAGAACAGAAGAGTATGTATAAATTATATACCTATACAGTATATATAAAAAGTATATACCTGAACAGAAAAGCACTGATACAGTTTGCAAGTGAAATGAAGTGAGGCTGGAGTGGTTGTTTTGTTGTTTTATGCTCACCTGGGCCTTGTTTCCCTTTTTCTCCTTCCCTTAAAAGGGCAGTAAGAGCCTATATTAGAGAAAAGAAACCCCTGAACTTTTTGTCAGGGTCACATAGTGGTTACATGATAAAAAAGGAATGTATATCCTTGAGCAGACCGTGGCTTACTTGACCTGGTGAAATCTTAGGGCCTGTGATCCCATGAGAATTAGACAAACTGTGAAGTGGAGTTTGGATTTTTTCCTATGCATCCATGTTATTTTGGTCGGAGGCTCCCTTCACATTTCTGCTGCTTCTATGTGACCCTGCACGAATCCCTAAGCTTCTCAGTTCTTCAGTCTTTTGCTCAGTGAAATACAGAAAATCTTGATTTATCCCTGCCTTACAGGGTTAACACATGGCTTGTTTGCACTGTGCTGTGTGATCCCCTGATGAAAGCTATCATGTAAACTCTGATAATCCAGCATGCCCATACTGAAAAGCATGCAGTCTGAATAGTCAGACGTGCTTTCTTCTCACTTTCAGAGAAGACAAGTCTTTCAACACATTTTGTTTTCAGATTTTGATCTTTAACCTTGATACTTATGATGGTCGGAAAAGGGAGAGGGTTGGCAAGTGTGTTTCTGGTAGAGATTAACCAGACTAAGACCAGTGGAGCAGCTGGGGGGGATCCCAACTCTTTCCTGTACAGCACACCTAGCCCAAAAGTAAAGTCTGTGTCATGTCAACAAAGAAAGATCTGCCTCCACTTGGCAACAAGTCCGTAATACTAAACTTGCTTTCTTGCTGTTCTTTCTCTCAGTATTGCTGGTATTTTCTTCACCTTACTATGTGAGCTTTCTTCTCCAGGCACAAGGAGGGCCACCACTGTGTTCTCTTAACAAACTTGAGATGAGAAAGTAATGCTAAAAGTTAGCCTTTTAACAGCACTTAAGAATCCTTCTTTCCCCTCTTATGAAAGGGGAGAGGATGATGTGGGGAAGTTTTAGGATTTTGTTTTGACTTTGGTTTGCCAAGATTTAGAAACTACGTGAAGTAACCTGGGTTTTTAGTTTGATTTGTTCTGTCCTCTGGTTTTGTGATTTTGGAAATGTAGACAATGCACAGTGTCTTGTTGCAACATCTTCCAGTAAGACCAGTATAAAATTGGCTTGGTTACATGATTGTTTTAAATCCCCATTGCCCATAATATTCTTTCTGATTAAGTAATTCAAGGATATACATCCAAATCAAGATATTCTTGATCTCTCTTATTGCCATAGTGGTTTCTAACGTAGAAAAGACTGTAAGATTTGGCCTGCTTTCTGCAATGGTCAGTCTGCACTCCTGCAGCTTGGATGTTAGTACAATATTTTGAAAGAGGCTGATACGTTTGTGACACTGAGTGAAGTGCTGCAGCAGTACTCCACTCCTTGGCTTGCCCCAAGACAGGGCTAGGATGGAGGGGCAGGGCCCATACCTACCGGGCTGACTCCTGGATTTGCAGAGCAATGCTCACTGGGCATATTGTGAATGATTCATGCCTACATCCCCAAAATGTTCTGTCTTAGAGAGGTATGTGTCTGAGCATTTTCCTGAACAAAGCCCTTTATTTGTAAATCTGATACATTTGCTATATACCAATACGGTAATAAAAAAGTGACAGTTCTCACAATTAATGCCAGCACATGACTAGCCTCTTTCAGACTAAAATAAGTAATTCCACGATCTTGAAAGTGTAACTATGAGGAAAGAGATGCCAAAATACTAAGTAGTTGAGGGGATTAGCAAAAAATGTGAACGTTTGTATTTCAGGTTAATAGCCTGTGTGGATGCTGTCATTCTGCCCTCAGGACCCTGTGGGTTGGCATCAAGGCTGTCTCTGAGCATGTTGAGAGAAGTTAAAGTATTATTAATATGGGCCACATTCCACTGATGTGCAACTTTGAGGTGCTGAGGACGCCCTTGTTAAAATCTTGGTAGTTCATCACAAGCATCTTCCATGCTTTTAGCCTGAGGGAGGTGTTCCTTCATGAGCTGCATTAGTCAGGAAAAAAGGGGAAGGTTTCAAAACAAAGCCAAAGTTCAAACTCAGAAAAAAAAAAAATCTTTCGCCTTTTTAAACTAGCGTATGGTTCTAGGGCATGTAGTTGCAGGCATGTGCAAAGCCACAGGAGTCGTGAGGAAGGTGTAAGGCTTGCTGAGAAGGGAGCTCTCGAGCTTTCTGCATGGTCTGACAAGTACTGACTCCTCCTTTAGAGACTTGTACTTTGCCAGGAAGTTTTCCAGCTCAAGCAGATATGTTCCTAGCAATGAGAAAAAACAGCTTACTGAACTTCAATGAACTTTCAGAAAATATCTAAATTTTTACTGTAAAAACCTTTTCACCATACAAGTGAACAAAATGCGTAGGGCTTTACAACTAATGGCAAATACTTTAGAGCAAAATGAGGGTGTCATAAAGTCAAAGTCTGTTCCTTAGCACCTGGCCTGCCCAGGAGGCTGCTCAGGGGGCAGCTCTTTGGTTGGCCTCTTACAGCTGCATGAGGAACGTGTTGAGAAGTGTTAATATAATAGATACCAGTTCTGCTTGCTGTTCAATGCGGAATCTCAATGGCTGGGTGAACACATCAGGAGCAGTGTCCTGGGAAGTCTTACCCTACTTGTCCCTGTCCTTTAAGCATAGGTTACATACAGATAAATGTTAATTCTCTGGAAAGGGAACAGACAGGATAGCAATTTAAAAGGCATTGTAGAGAAAAAGAGAATTCCTGTTACACTAAAATTTATATGTTATGCATTTACTTTGAACAAGAATGCTGGAAGCTGGTTTAAATGAGTGAGCATACTTTAAGTTCCTCTCTGCATTGTTCTAAGCATTTTCAATCCCAGCTCTCACATACAGATAGATAAGCCCAAAAAAAAATTTAATTATAGTATATTGTTAGCTTTTCTGCCCACCTCAAAGCTTGGAATTTGGTCATTTTTACAGTTTGTAAAAATTCATAAAGTTGTCAGGCTTGGTGAAGCAATACTAACTTCTGTGTAGCTGAGGAGCTTCATTCCCCACTGTATTCTTCACAGGAGGCAATTCCTGGTCACTGTAAAGACTCGAGTGGTCACCAGTTCAGGCAGGGTTGTAGTTTGAATATTGCTTTTTTTTTATGCCGAAGCTTCCTGGTAAGTGGGACAGCAGCTAAACCTGCTGGTCTGCTTTGGTGTTGGTGATAGACCTGCTTCAAGCAGGAGGTTGGGCTGAGTAACATCCAGAGGTCCCTGCTGACCTGTGTTTCGTGGTGCTTTGGGGTAGTTCATGGAGGTGATGCTGAGGTTCAGTAACATGCAAAGCCAAGCAAGCAGGCAAGGCGCAGAAACAGAATTAATAATTACAATAGGAGTGTTGAGGGATGGTAGTCGGGTTCACATGCCTGTACATATGCTGGGGTTTGCCTACTCCTACTGTATTAAGCTAGAGGTGAAAAAATGTAATTCTTCTTCTCAAGAGAGATCCAGCCTGCTTGAAATGTTTATAGCAGTTAAAGTTTCTCCGTTCAGAACAGGCCAAAAAGATTGGTGTGCTTTGGATGAGTGTGTCTATTCATATTTCAAAAAAATGCCTGCATCTTAAATTACCTTCTGCGGGCTGCTATGAAGAGTGAAGTGTCAGGGAAGGGCCTTTATACATTTGTAAAATGATACATCACACTGATGTTGTATTTGTCATCTGATTTTGAAAAAATTAGCACGAACAGAGGGTTGAATGTTTCTTATTTTGAATCTGTCCGATTACACTCTATGAACAGTTTATGAATCCAGTTGGCCTGCTGGAAATCTGGGAGGGATTCTTTGGACAAAACAACTAGTGTATTTTGTGCAGTTTTAGCTGAAAACAAGTGATCTTTTGAACTACCAACTTTAAAAGGATGTTCACTGGCTAAATTCAACAAAATTTTAAGTATGCATTCAAGGGGTGTTAAGAGAAGTCTGAAAACAACACTATTTACTGTTAAAAGAAAACTTTTATCGGAGTGAAGAGAAATTATTTGGGGTTGTTTTTGAACTGTTAATTATTTCTGGAGGGCAAACAAAATAGGGAAAAATAAATTCTGTCCCATAGCTTATATTGGTAAGTAGGGTATGGTCCTGCTCAGCTGCACAAAGAGAAACTACAAAAATTACCCAGGACTCCCTTTTTCCCTCTGATGCATTTGCAGGGAGACTTGGTGGTTCAGCAAGTGAAGTCTGAAAAGCTTGGTCATCATCCCCATTTTCTTCCCTATAGGGCCTTCAGCTGGACATAATGCTGTGCTCCCAACCATCATCCTGCATCCCACTAATAACATCCTCTGTTCCCCATCCTGGCGGAGGTAAGAGCTCTCCTGCATGGCAAGCAGCAGCATATTTGCAGCTTTCCAACCTACCAGAGAGAGTGTGTTGGTGGCAGCAGCAAGTGCATCGCCAGCAGCCATGCTGGCTGCAGCCCACCAGTTTGGCAGGGGAAGAAGCCACAGCCCAGCCAAGCCTGACGAAAGGGAAGTGTCTGGCCCAGAGGGAGGGAGAGCAATGGTGTGCTGGGGTGGCAGGAAGGTCCGCAGCAAGGAGGAGTTGTCCAAACAAGATGGTGTCCCACAAGAAATCTAGGGCATGTTTAAAGTCAACTTGGTTCAACATCTGCCAAAGGCAGACCCAGGAGCCTCGCTCTGTCCCCTGGGGCCTTGGTGAGACAGTCAAACTGGGGTATGCTGGACCAGAGCTAAGCCCAACAGCACACAGCTGTTTTACCATCATAGAAAGTCTAACTTACAAAGAGGAATTTTTCCTTGTTGATTTGCATGATTTTCTTTGGAGAGGGATTGTCCTTTGGGCTCTCTGCTTTTTCACTCATCTGTTGAAAAGCCCCATTTTGGGACATCCCAATTCTTCCAGCCAAGAAGAGCTGGATTCTGCTTCTGGCTTGCTCAGAACTGGTTGCTCAAGAGCAAAATGAAGCATTCCTGTCAGGAATTGGATGCACAACATCCAATGTGCTCCTGGGGTCAGAGAAATAGGTCTTAGGCTCGAAGAGAAATCCTCCGCATGGCAGTACATTACGTCAATGCAGAAATGGACCGTCCAATTTTGCATTCCGATATGAAACACAGCAGCCAGGTGATATGTCCAGCAATATGCAAGTTTAATAAACTTCCTGTTTGACTTGCGGACAGAATAAATAGTTCCATGATGTCTGCTTCACACAGCCAAATTGTGCACCTCTCTATATTGCAGCTAGAACCGCTACAGTTAAGGGACTATCAACATTTCCCATCTGGATGGATGATTTAGCTGCTTTGCTTCACATCAGGGCTAACTTGGCATTTGATTTACCCAGTGCTGCTACAAGATTTCTGTTTTTATTGAGTATAATTTGCATCCACTGGCTATGTCATTCTTGGGCTTGAAAAAGGAGTTTGAAGCAGCATTAGAGGAGAAGGAAAATGAGTATTTAAACACATAATTTTGCAAATCCCTAGAGAATGAGAAGAAACTTAGAGGCGGACTTACACAGAGTCTGGAGATGGCAAACATTCCCCGCTCCTTGCTTTTAGTTTTTTAGGGTTTTTTTATTACTCATTAGTGTCTGCCCCCCCAGCTTTCTGTTCCGCACCGGACACGCACTGTTTGTATAGAAAGCAAACTTATTGCACTGTGTAATAAGATTTGAATGCAAACATTTAATTAACATTATCTGTTCAGAAGCATTGTTTAAACAAAAGTTAACCTTCCTGTTCCAAAGCTGAATGAAACTTTGAAACTGAAGGTTAGTTTTTTTTGTTCCTCTGACCAGTGTCATGGATTGATGTGCTGTTGATACAACCGCTTTCTCAGATTTCACGTATGGAAATCTATGATGGAGTAGTAACTTCATTAATTTGGCCCATACTCATTCAGTTGAATACTAATATTTTGACCTTATTCCCTAGGAAATATTCTTCCTGCTGCACAAACTTGGAAAGCAGGCCATCCCTGCGGTGTGAGCCACATTTATGACAAGCTTTCGGAAAGATAATATTTCACATGTAAATACATGACTATTGGTTCTTAACACATTCCGTATTATCAGAAAGAGGTATGGGTCCTCATCGTCCTGTGGTTTTTGAGTGTTGCTTGCTTTCCCTTTTTTTAGTATCCTGAGACTTATATTTCTGCATGCCCTGTAACCCAAGAGGGACAAGGATGTGAGTACTGCGTGCAGCTGGCCTCGCCTGGGCTGACACAGAGTTTTGAACCTTGAGCCCCAGCACAGAGGATAAGGATGCATATCTACAATGGTATTTAAGCAACCATCTACTTTAATGCCTTTGTGTGTCCAAGGAGCCCTGTAGTGGTCCACCAGCCCTCCATTACACAGGTATGTGGAGAAGCTGGACATCAGTTACATATTGACTGACCCTCATAGTCCGACTCGGTAATCACTGAGGTGGAATCTGCCTGGTTGTCTCAAGGAGGAGGAGGAGGGAACGGGGCTAGAAATTGTTTTGTGAAAATACAATACAAATTCCTAACCCAGTTTTCAGTCAGGAGAGCATGTTATTGTTGAACAATTGATACCATTTCATGGAAGCTTATTTTCTGTGCCTTAAGGGAAATTCAATTAAGTGAACTTCTATTTTAAAACACTGCTCTTTCCTGTCACTGATGAAGCAATAACAATTACAGAACATGGGATTTTCTGGGAGTGCTGGTTGTTTGTTCTCATTGATATTCATTTTGCTGCCTCTATTTGAATCTTATCTATAATACTCCCTGAGGCAGCCCACTAGAGACCTAACTGATTTCACTGGTGACTCCAGGCGGGTGTGTACTTGCTGCCCACTAAGGCAAGAAGAAAGGCACGTCCTACAGCTGCAGGAGATAGTGCTAGAGGTTCAATGGCCCAGATGAATAGGGCTGTATATAACAGTAGCTGAGGTTTGTGGCATACTCTACCCCTGGGCTGTTGCTGACATCCAGACGAGCTCGTTTCTCTACATAGAGAACTGCTTTTGTCACTAACCAGCCCAGAAACCAAAATGTTCACAAGTGGTGCAAGTCCATTGTCTAGTCTTTGCCTTTCCACGCTCATTACAGCTCAGCAAATGCAGAGATTTGAATCTAACATGACAAGAAGTGTCAGAATCGGGGATTAATTCTCTGTGAAATAATTTCCGTGATGGGATGCTGCCAGGAAGCTTGACTCTGCATTCCTTGGACACCCCAGATTCCCACAAACTGCGAGGAGAGGATTGTGTGGGCAAGGAATGCGGCATGAGCTTGTAATCTTTTAAGCTAGATAGAGATATCTTAGCACATAAGTGGGATGCTCTCAAGAGTCTGCTGTGCCAAAAAGGTGACCCTTCTAGGACTGGGACCATTTATAGAATGCTGATTTTTAGTGCAGAGCACGTTTTTATAACTGACTTCTATAAATGCTAAATACCAGGTCAATTAAGCTTGACAGTGCTGACAGAGTCTTAATTAAATCAGTGTGAACAATATCAGTCTTGCATAACTCTGTTTCCATCAAAAGCATCAGAAACTATAATTTTTTTTCTCTTTGTCCCTTGTAAGAGATGAAGTTCTGACAGCTTGTTCCCATTTCCAGTCCTGCTGGTTCATTAATTTGTGTCCATAACTCTGAGCTTTCTACTCCACTCCCATCTCTCTTTGGTTCTCTGTTTTGCTTCCTTAGCGTTGACGTTTTGGCTCATTCGCTACAATGCTATATACTGGCTACAAAGAGTTCAAGCGTGCCTTTCCTGTAACCCTTCTGTCCCTCCATTTAACAGCAGAGGGTACAAACCTGCAGTCCTTCAACAAGGATGGATCTTGCAAAACACTAACTACCAAGAACTTCTATTTGGTGTTCAGCACTTCTGGTTTTTTGGAGACTGAGTCCCTAGGCAAAACCATCATTTAAGCACAGTGGAAATTTAGTGTCCAAGTAGATTGCAGAGCCAGGGCTGCTCCGTGATGTTGGCAATCCACGTGACTTCTGTGAAATGGGTGCCGATTAATTACTGGGTATGTAAGAGTTAAAGGTAATGTAATGTCTGGTCTTGCTGTCAGTCTTCTACCTGTCTGCCCATGCACAAGGGGGACTGCTTGCATGCCAGCCTTTGACTCATGCAGCAAGACAAGGGCAGCCACACGTGTGAAAGAGCACAAGCTAGGGCAAAGTCCTCTGGTTTCTGCACAGATGAGGGGCAAAAATCCTGGCAGGGCCCCTCGTAGTAGCTCACTTCTTTCTTTGGTTTCGATACGTGCAATTCAATACCCACCAAAGCAACTGTTACCTGAGGTGAGGGCAGGAAATGCTCATGAGATTTTTGCAGCTTCAGCCTGCTGGGCTCCTCCCCAGGGGACCACAACGCTGAATGCTTGTTGTCCCCTCCTGATGCCGGATGACGGGGGAGCACCCGCTTTGTCAGCAGGGAGCAGACAGCAGGAGTCTGGCTTCATCTGGCCTGATGCCACTCATGGGTCCCTCCAGGAAAAGGAAATTCCCAGCTGCTCCCAAGGACAGCTTGAAGTCCTCTCTTTTTCTGGAAACGGTGCAAGGGGAACTTAACCTGGACGTGATAGCTGGGATCTGGCCTGAAGTCTCCTCTTCAACTCAATAAATAGTTTGCCTGTCTCTCTCTAAACATTTTTGGCTGCGTCTGCTTAAAAGCTTTATATAATTTCACAAAACTACTCACACGTCCAGCACTGCAAAACAGATAAACAGGGAGAGGAGCTGAGTGTGTATAACAAGCTGGAATACAACCAAAAAATACTTAAAGCCTATGATCAACTTGGTAGCAGACAGGGACCACCAGGAGTGGTCACAAGGGTTGACTTGAGTTCTGCTCACTCTCTCTTCTGCCTTCTTTACCCGTGTACATCCTTGGTCTCTGAGTTAATCGTTCTGTGATGACTTAGGCTTGATCAAACCTTCAGCTCCTGTGAGTAAATGTTGTTAGTGTCTTCAGGGAACATGTGGATCAAGTTCTTAGGATCTTGAAAGTGCCACCATGTCCTGAATCCCATTTCTTAGACTGCAGTTCATCTTGTCTGTTCTCTATTTGATTTGTGTTCAGAATCAGACCACATGATGTAGAATGCAAATAAAGAAGTTTTGTGGAAGACTACTAGAAGATTGTAATCTTCTGGTCTTATCTCTCATTCCAGACGTATCCTGAAATGACTCGTTCTTTCTTCTCTTTTTATTTCACAACGTAAGCGTTTCACAGAGGAGGTGACATCTTTCAGTGCTTTAGCATTTCATCTCCCTATGTCTTCACATTTTTTTCCACTTTCTCATCTGCATGTTACCAACTTAATTAAACTGCACAATGACTTTAAAAATACAAACTCTAACAAAGACTAACGAGGATGTTTCTTGGCAGTTGGTCATTGTTTTGCCTTGGGCCCACAGCTTCGCTTGCAGCTCTCCACTGGGTGCTGAACCCATGCTTGTGTTTAAAGATAACTGCTCTGAGCATGATTATATCACAGTTTCTGTGTATGCTTTCAGGAGGGTTTAATGTTGTATAATCTGCCCATTATAACCACATTTCCAGACAATAGCAGGCTGCAGAATACAGCGCAATAAAGTGTTAGCAAATCTTGTTCCTGTTCATTCCCTGTCATTATATTTAGGTTCCAATGAGCTGGTTTAAGAGCACACAGGAAAAAAACACAAAACAAAACAAAACATGAGCTCAAAGCAATGGCTGCAAACGTAACCAGTTTTCTTAGTCTACAAGCAAAGTTGACATGGCCTCTAGCCGAGGTACATGATATTTTTCCATCTGAGTCTGTCTGCCAAAGCTGCATAAGCTTAAGTAAGACCTTTTTTATCTAATCATGCAGATTGACTAATCATGTTGATTTGACTGGACCAGCTTTCAGTAAAGGCATTGGAGAATAACCGCAGCAGCTATCATCTTTCTCTGTGGGATTTCAGGTAGATTTCTGCAGCTCAGTGTGTCTTGCAAGTATGAGCAAGCAGAGTCTGTGGAGAGCAGAGGAAGCTTCCCATCCTTATTGTCTTCTTATGACTTGTTTTCCACAAGTGGTAACACAATGCTAATTACTTTTGTAGCAGAGCAATTTGTCATGATTTAGTTATTTCTTCTATAAGCATAGTTAGTAGTTGAAGGAGTCAAATTCCATTCAAGATTGAGGATAAGTGACTTTGCCTCAGTTTCCTGTCTTGTTAAAGGCATAGCTGATGTTTAAAGAGTTGGGAAGTCATGTTCCTTGAAAGACCTGTTCCTTTGAATTCCTGTAAACAAACATCTTTAATTTCTGAGTGCCATGTATCAGCAAAATCCTGAAACCATGCTGAAGGCGTGTTATTGCCACATAGGTCCATGGGTCAGAACCATCTTTTGCAAGACTAGAAAGGATCTGATCTTGTCTCAAATTGTGCTCCTGGTTCCTAGAAATACTCTTGCTAAAAGATAAGCGAAATGATGTAATCGTGGATGTCCACTGGGTATTCTGGATTGAATGAAATCCTCCTTGTGTACCATGGGAATGGTCACAGAATAAAAATTCCAGATGGGCTAATCATAACACAAACATTTACCGAGGTTTCAAGCTGGGACATCTGGGAGAACAACTATGGAGCAAAATGCTAAAAGAAAAGGTGTGTTCATCCTGACTGGGGAAAGCTCTTACCTCAGAGCGGCCAGGGCCCCTTACTGAGGGGAAATGCCCTCTTCATTTGGCCAGTGTTAATTAATGACAGGATTTCCCAGCCAGTCCACTCCTGGACTTGAAATTGAGCTCTTGAAGCTACCTATTGGGTGGGAGGAGAGGTCTGTTGGAGAGCCATGTCCCTGGGGAAGGGCATCATGGAAATCCCGGGTGTCTGGGTGAGGCTTTAGAGTGGTACCTCCTGTTTGTCTTCATTAATGTTTAAATTTATTGTGTGAAGAATAGAGCCGACCTTGAGTTTGCTCTATATGCCATCTACAGGAATTGGGATGAGAGAGACTTCTCCTCCTGCTGAAGCCATCTTTATGCTTTGCATTTAATGTAAACAGTGTGTTTAGAAATGTATTGTCTGTGGCAGATCTGACATCACAACCAAATTCTTTAAAATAAAATGTTTAGGGGGAATTGTGTCAGCTGCCTAGTACTGAAATGTATGGAATGGAACTAAGCAAACCTTTTCTTAATTAAAAAATGAAAATGGATTCTGAACTTTATCTAAGGGTCACTTTGGGATGATTTCTAGACAGAAAAAATCTTGGCTTTCTGGCAGGACAGCTGTGAGGGAGTGTTCTATTCATTAGAACACAATTTGTCCAAGAAAATACGTTCCAAGTCCTAATCAATTTAGATGAAAACTTGCTGGACAGGGTTCAAGCAGGCCAGTTATGGAGTCTTATAAAGCCAAACCCACATGTCTCAGTGGGCAAGAGGCAAGATAATCTTAGCTTACAATGGAATGTTTAAATTTACACAGCTAAGACACTGACATAGGCACAAGGGTTGGTTTTTTTGTGTTTTTTTTTAACCAGAAACATGTGAAGAATTAAAATTTTTAAAGAGAGGGAATGTCCCCTTAAGTTATAATCACTCATGGTGAATGGACTGTGGCCAGATTCATCCTTGCTTTAGCATCTATAGAAAGATTTTTGGAAAAGACCAGCTTCCAAAGCACTAGAAACGTAGGTGTGCCTCCAAATGAAGTTCCTTGGCATCACAGGCTCTTGCAGAGTTTTATAATTCCCAGCTGTATAAGGATTTTTTTAATGAACTGCTTCAGCAGTGGAAATTCAGCAGTGGAAATTCAGCAGTTTAGAGAAGCTGTTGCACAGTTAGCCCTTGGGAAGGTGACACCATGCATGGCATTGTTCAGCCGTTAAATGTACGCTCTTTATGATGACACATTGCTACTGAGCACAGAAAACCACAGAATAACACACCCCCAGCCTTCCTGGTGTTAATGGTAACTATTTTAGGTTTGCTTTTCTGTCATTCAGTTAATTTCTTCATTATTGCAGCTAGTGTTTCAGGCTGCAAAAGGGTACTTAAATAACTTTCAAACAATGCATTTGCCGATCCACACTAAAAAATCTCATAGAGATGAGAGATAACCTTAGCAATCTTTAACCTTGGGAATATTTAATTTCTTAACTTGAAATGGTTTTCTAACTTGCAAAGTCTTAGCCAAGACTAATCTCCACCACAAACATGAATCAAGTGTGTCTTTTGCAGTAACTGACGCTGCTTGGTAGAAAGCCACAGCAACAAGTTGATCCCTGAAGTGCCAGCTTACATCTACCTTTTTGCTAGTGGAGCCGGTGCTTTCCTGCATCTGTCACAGGAAAGTGACAAACACACCATTTCTCCCACCTCATCATTCTTTTCTAGCACTTGAAGGCCTCCACTGACTTCAGAGAAGGAAAAAAAAAAAAAAAAAGAAAAAATCTTACTAGCTGCAACTAGCCCTGTCTACACGACAGGGCTATCCGTCAGTCCCTAACTTGTTACTCACCAGCCCTCTCCAGTCCAGGGACCGAGACCTGAGTCAGGACCTGTCTTTTCTCATCATGACTCCTGTAATTTCAAGGGGCAGTGAACCACCCCCTCTGCCGGTCCTCTTCTCTCAAACAGCAGCATCGGCAACACCACCCATGCACCTGCGTCCACCCTCTCGACTCAAAAGCGGATTTACCCACATGACCAGGGCTGGATGTGAAGGAAAAGGAGCGTACAGTATTGTTAAGCAACTTGTGGTTAAAGTCACAAACTCTGGAGACTCCTTGACTACTGTAAACGCCAGCGGTTCGTTGTCCCACAGCCTCTTCCTTCCTTCACGCCCTGCTCTGCCAAGTCGGCCACCTGAGACTCTGCTCATTGCTCTTGTTTTCCCTGGCTCTTCTCACTTGTTTACTTAAAAATCTCTTTTCCTCCCCTGCCCTTCATTTGAATTTCTGCAGGAGGGTCTTATAAGGACACCTACTTTAATCAGAATTTCCTGTGAGTCAATAGGCAGCTTTTGGGGGGTTTTGCATGTTTTGGAATGAAAACGTAATCATTTCTTAAATGCCCCTTTTCTAAACTCTGCTTTAAAACAAACTCTTTTCCTACAGAAAGTAATGGTTTTAAAGCCCCAGTTTAAATGACAAACTCTGTACAGAGGAGGAAGGGTACTTTGGATGCAGCAGGACAGCCTGTCACCCAAGGGAAAACAGCCGACATGCTGCTGAAGCTGACTGCATATTTTCATTTTCAAAAAGCACTCAAGACTAAAACCACCTGTGAGTGAGTCCGGCCTCTCTGGCTGATTTAGTAGGGCCTAGTGCAGAGTGTCCTGTCAAAAGGCACACTTATTTTCACAAGGCAAATGAATCAGTTTTTATGTGGCAGGGCTACAGCTCATTGGGATGAACTCATTAAAACTTTGTAAAACAAACTGCAAGTGAGAGGTGCAATATTTCATTATTCAAACCCAGAGAATAGACAGGCGTCCTATGGAAAAGTGAGTCATATTCTCTGTGGTACATTCTGTTCATTCTGTTATAATAAACATGAGTGTTTGTTTGCTGAGCCCTTTAGCATCCAGCTATAAACTTGATTAGGAGAACGAGTTCCTCAGCCCGCTGCTGGGTTAGCATGTGCACTGCTTTTTGGTCGTTCTGTTGTATAACAACACCAGTCATGTCAGACTGCCATTCCAAAAGGAAATAACAGCACTTTTCCCATTTCTTTCAAATCCATCCCAAATTTCTATTAAAGACATCAAAGCAATGACTCTAATACTTCCCATGCTTTTCGAACGACTCATCTTTTAAAGAAACTGCTAGGAACTAAGGCACCACCAAGGTTCCTTAATTTCAGGGTTTGAGACTTTTAAGAATCTCATGGAAAAAAGTCAAAACAAGAAGCCACAAACCCATTTTCTCATAAAACCCTTTTCCATATTTTATATATCAGTATTAACTTCTGTGCTACTAGTTTGAGTTGGTTTTTACAAGCTACGTGCCAGAAGACAAAATAGGTCATTAGTCTAGCTTTGTGGTTGCAGAAGATAAATTAGCTGATCAAATGTATTTATTGCTACCATTGTTGGAAGATGATGGCCTAGGGAACGACTTTTAAATGGGATGATGGTTGGCTGCATCTAGAACTAGTAGTGAAATAAGGGATTGTCTGCTGGAGACAAAGGGACTTCTGGGAAAGAAGTTTCTATGCAGCATAAATAGCATTTTGGAAATCTGACTCTTGCCCAGTTGTAAGAATGGGCAAGGTCTCCAAATTTTTAAATGCTTGCTGCATTTCTAATGACTGTAAATGGGGTGGGAGGGACTTCAGCAGGAAGAAAGTTGGAGATCAGCCATGGATTAGAAACTCGTTGGGTTATAGCTTGAAGTGTTTCATCTATTTCCATAGAATCACTTGCTTATTAGACTTACTTGTCTAGCGCAGTGCTCTAGGAAGTGAGGTTACTATCCTGCGATATCTGAAAGGAAGGGCTGAGGATGATGAGTATCCACTGTCTGGCTCTGACAGGTAGGCATTCCCAGCTTCTGGGATACATGGCAGTATCCTTAATACTACTCATTTTGCTGACTTTTTTCTTCCACCTTCTATCCACATGTCACAGGGGCAGTGGCATGCGGTTGCAGACTCCGTCTAGAGCAAGATGGAGCATGCACTGAAAAGCTGTGGAGTAACAGCATGAGACTGAGGGTAAAATGGCTACTTCATTCCTCAAACCGAACCCACCTTGGGCCACTCAAGTAGGAAATATGGAATCTTCTGTCTTTTTATGATGGCAAATACCTGGTGATAGTTTTCGGGGTGCTTTCTGTCCCTGATATTTTTTTAAAATAAATTCTTCTTTGAGGTATCCAATTACTAAAGTCTATTCCTCCTTTTAAATCCTCTATTGCAGGTATTTTTAACAGTCAAGGAAAACCCTGTATTGTCCCTCTTCAAAGTCTCCTCGTGCCATTCTTTGTTGAAGCGGAGAAATGCTTCCGAGCCATGTCAGATGCTTTTGGCATGCAGCGGTGTGGACAAGCCGGCCCCAGGAGCCAGTCCAGCTCCAGGTTCCCACCCAGCAAGATGTGTCCCATCACACAGTGAAGCAGCAGCCAAAGGCTGTCCTCACCCACTGCAGCGCCTCAGCTTACCCTGTGAGTCATGCGTCGCGGGAGGGTATCTCTTAACCATAAATGGGACGTTTAATAAACCTGAGGTTTTTTAATCTTTAGATGTTCACGGCTATTCACAAAAAATGAAATACAGTCCAGCGTGATCAGCTACATGCTGGGAAAAAAATACATTGCATTGAAACATTGTACTTGAGCAAGCCAGGATCTCTCAGTGGGTTCTCTGGCTGGAATTGAATGGTTGGCACCATATTTTTCTAGGTAAAATACAAAAAGTTTATCTAGTAATACAGCCTGTTGAATTCAGAGCAGCCTGAAACCTTGTAACACCCCCTGCACGCACATGCCTGTGTTGCTAGTAGAAACACCACATTTAAGAAATAGAGAATGACTGGATTTCTTCTATTTATCCCTTACTTTTCCCTACCAGTAATTGTCGTTTTCCCATTGTGGAAATTGTGACCCTGCGGACACATGTTTGAAGTGATTTTATTTTTATTTTTATCTGCTCTCCCTGGAGAAAGGGATACTGTGTGTCGGGGGGTGCTTAGACCAAAACAGGGGATGTTGGGAGCTGCAGGTCCCAGTCTTTGCTGTGCTGGCTCCTGGTGAGGCATGGATGCGTAAAGCCATTTGGTATGTGCTGCTGCAAGAAATACATGTGCAAGCATGACGTGATATCTGTGGGTGCAGGACCATCTCTTTGGGAACTGGTTTGCTGACAGTATCGCTCTGGTGAAGAAGTTTTTAGTTGCTTCCCACCTCGGTTTGTTTATCTGTAAAACGGGAATAGGGAACTTCCTAGAGAACCTAGAGCTAAATTTTTAATTATTCATAGCTTTTGCATACCCTTAAGGAGAGTATAAGCTGCAAACTTCTGAAGCCGCATACCAACATTTCTGTGGTTTAAGCATCAGGGGAGCCCCTTTTCCGAAGACACTGCTGTATTCTCCTGGTTACATGTTGTGTGGCAAGCCTGTGTTCAGCCGTTGGCATGCAGTGTCTCAGCACCTAGACCCCATGACCTCCTTCTCTGTGCAGACCCAGTATTTTTTCTCTGTGGAGCCTGTCCTTCTGGGGGTTGCAGGTTTGCTGTTGGAGTTAGGAAGGTGCCTATTGTGTATGCTGTGCTTTTGAGGTGCAGAAAGCAGCAGACCTGGACTCCACGGTCTGTTGGGAGGCAGGCAGTGGCCCCCTCCCAGCATTGGCACTGCCCTTACCCGAGGCATAGCCACAATCTGCACACAGGGCCATTCTCCGCCGGGGCTGTGGGCATGCACAGTGTCCCCCAAACCAGCTGGAAGGTCAGTCAGGTCACCCTGTGCCTCTTGGGAACAGGCCCTAATGCTTTACCATCGGCTCCTGGGAGGCTGTGACATTTGAGCTTATGCTGGCTGCCCCAGCGCAGGGAGGTCAAACAAATTGAATTACTCTTCAAATTAGCTGGATACAGCTTTGATCGCTGTCCATTTGAGACCTTGTGTGTTTTAGCTGGAAAAATGCACACCACGTTCCAGCCACCTCTTCCAGCCAGGAGAGCGGTGATGCCACTGGCAAACGCGTGTGCTCGCAGAGCATTACTTAGCTGGAAATTTATCATTGAAGCGTGTCCTCTATCGAGAACGATCTCGGCTTCACTGGGCCTATCTCTTACAGAAGTTAATTCCTTATTATTATCTTTACAAGTTCCAACAGAATAGTAAGCTGCAGTAAAGAGGGGATATGTTCAATTTAAGCAATGAGATTATTAAGCTCTGAATAAAGCCACTTTTATTAATAATTACCTCTCTGCCGTGACTTTAAATTCAAACAGCTGGACAGCCTCTGCTCTTTATTAATTTCCTTGGATCCTTTGGCACGAAGCCCTCGATTCCTGTGATGTAATGGTATAAAAAGTTGGCTCCTGCCTGAGCTTCCACCCACAAGTTCTAAATTTGGAGCATGGCAAATTTCTGCAGATTCCAGAGGCAGGCTATGCTCAAGACGTGCTGATGCCTTCAGTCCCATCCTATTGCACCAAACAACAAGATTGTGTGCTTTTTATAACTGGGATCATAAATATGACTCAGATGCACATGTTGTCTATGTAAGCACTTGGGGTTGGCTATCACTTTATGGCACTGGGAAGAAGCCAAGCCAAATAAAAATTGTTTTGAGTAAATATTACATTTCTAGAGCATGAATAACTTTTCTCTGCAGCCAACGTGTCACTAATGGGAATAAGGAAGAAGACGGGGTGGGGGGAAAGCAGTAACTAAATCATCCCACTAAACACAGACAGTCTGCAGCAAGACCTGTTGTTTCGACTCGTCTGGGGTGTAATATCCCAGATAATTCGTAGCAGGTCTCAGCAAGGCCACAAGTGATGGAAATAAAAATAGCTATATACTTCAGCACCGTCCTGCTGCACGGCGCTCTCTTGGGTGGGATCTCCACCAGTGGTATGTAAAGCAGGCGACCAAAGAACCAAGTGTCCTTTTCTCCCCCGCTCCCAAATGTGCAGAGGCTTGAGCATGTGGATTGCTCCACGGAGAGCAGTGTTGCTACTCACATGCTCAACGCTAAGCGTGTGCATATGTCTGTTCAGGATCCAGGCCAAAAGGAAGGATGAGTTTTTCATCCTGCGACTTTGGGACCCTGGGGAATGTCTGCATTGCAGAAAACAGGGAAACAGAAAATGAGCCCACATGCAGCTTTGTGCTGCTGCACCGGAAGGTGAAGTGGCTTATTGGCAGCTCTCTGGGGCAGTGATATGCCATCCCACCAGCAGCAAGTACCACTGCAGGGCTGGTCAGCATGGCTGCTGGCTCCACTCCAGCTCTTCCAGCAAGTTGATATGTCTCAGCCTCCCCTCACTCTCAAAAAACCCAGTTACTCCTGCCCTTGAGCAGTGGTCAGCAATCAGCTTATGAAGTGCTTCATCTACCTGAAATGCGAAGGGATAAGAGCAACGGTCTTTCTGTGAGAAATTATCAGGAAACATTCCCTGATAAAAGGCATCTTCAAGTGTCCCCAAAATAATAGTCAGATAGAAATAACAAGTGAGAGTCTAGCTTTGAAAATCATTAGCGGCTTTCCCATTTTCCTGATGGGCATGTAATCCTGAGCATTGTGCATTCCTTCATGTTGCACCTGTGAGCTTTTGCATATCAGATAAGTACTTTCCTGAACTTTGCTGTCTTTTCCTTTTCTATAGGCTTCTTTGGCATGGCAGGAAGAAAACCTGGCTTTAAAAGAGGCATTCAGACAGGAAGCAGTGATGTTGCAGGAGGATTTCTGAGCGAAACAGGAGAGCATCTGGCTTCTCAAAGTGTGTATTTCAGACGTTCTAAACAGGCTGCTGCACAGTTGGAGCAGGTGAGTGGGGAGGCTTCGAGAGCACTCAACAATCTCATGTCCCAGCCGTCACTATCAGAAGCATTTGAAGAGCTTTTCTGTGCAGTGGGCTGGACTAGGACTTGCAGATAAAATGTTTCAAGGACTGGGAGCCCTGCAGTAAAACGACAGCCTTGACGTCAGCAGACCTCTACCTCTGGGGACTAGTGCTGAGAAATCAGTGCCGATTTGCCCAGCTAAGGCAGCTTTGACTGTGTTTCCAGGATCCGGGCGATAAGTCTTTTTTCCATGCCTTGCAAGCTGCCAGTGGTCATTTTCTGCCAGGAGAGGAGCCCAAGCAGTGTACAAGGGACTGACTCCCTCCCCTTTGTAATGCATTTTACAATTCAGAGAAACTTTTGTAACACAAGAAAGCATTTTTACGTATTAGAGCTTCTAAATTGCTAGAACAGTTGGAAAATCCTAATTGCCTTTAGTAGACAAGAAAAAAAACAGCGAAGAAAACATTTTGGATTGCAGAACTAACAAAACTGGGAGCTGAAGATCAGTTTCCAAAACCAAAAACATATTCAGGGAGTCGTGTTGTACTTGCAACTTGTACTTGTTTAAGGCAAACACTCGAGCCTTCAACAAGTGATTTGCACCTATCTGCAAAACTTGTTGCTCTGAGTTGCAGAGCTTAAGCTCTGAAAGTTGTCCAGAGGTGCAGTGTCCAGGTCAGTCATGTTTAGATTCACCCCAGGATGTTTCTGGGGCTCCACATGCACAAGGGAGAGGAAAACCTACCTGGGATTGATTCAGCATCCTGAATTAGAGATGACGAAAGAGGGCTTGGCTGGAGAGCAGCATGACTTTATGACTGCTGGCTTCATTTTCCTGACACTTTGGGGGTAGCTATGTGGTGACTTAGCTCCAGTTAATTAGAGAGCTAAAGGCTGCTTCAGTTTGTGGTTGTGACCCATGAGCTCAGAGGAGTTTTTCTGGCCACCAGCGATCATGCATAAAGGTGGAGGCACTGGAGGAGCCCCTGTGAGGGGCTGGCAGAGGATGGTGCCACGGGGGCTCTGGTTGTGCAGGGGTTGCCCTGGTACACATGGCCTTTTCCAAGGCCTCATGCTGCAATCTCTGATTTGCACTTTGTGGACACAACTTTAGTTTATCATGGTATCGCTTGAAGAGCTCTCTTTTTAGGGACAGCTGAGTATTTTGGAGATACCGGCGTGCTTTTTTAATGGGTAAACATCACTCATGTTTCATCAATGGGCAACTGAGGCATAAGGAGGTTAAGAGACCTGACGAAGGTGATAGCAAGTCAAATTGTTTGGAATTTTGTAGCTCTGAAATATCATCTTTCTAAAACAGGAAACCCTCTCAGGAGTGGTAGGTTTTCATTAAAACAACAGTTCAAACCTGTCGATCTTGATATATCAGGAAAAAAAGGAATGTAGAAAATGTGAGAGTTAGCTTAGTCTCTCTTAAACTAAACCACCAGGTTCTCGTTCCTATGGAGAAACAAATACCCTGCAGGCATCGTGGTGTCTTTGATTTATTTTTGGAAGCTGAAAACTCCCCCTTTTGGTGTCTGAGCTAAGAAAAAAACCCAAGGATTTTGTCGGCCAACAAAAGATTTCTGGAGGAAAAAACCTCCAGTCCCACTTTTCAAGAGTTTATGACATGAGCAGTTAAGCTAATGTAATCCAACTTAGCCTCCCCTACATTTCAAAATTGGATTAAAGTTCGTAAGTCGTTGAGGGAAAATGTTACCCAACAGAGTAACTGTATGACTCTCAAATTAGTGTCAGGCCTTTGCAGCTGTGGGTGCAGACCCTGGTTTCAGTCACCTGAACAAATCGCGATAACCAGTGTGCCCAGAGCACACGAGGGGGTGAGCTGCGTCGCTGCTGCTCAGCCTTTGCAGTTAGGTGGAAGCCCACCAAGCTGTGATGACTGGGTGTGCTGACAGCCTTGTCGTTCATAATCTGCCTGGTCCTCGCCCTTTTTACTTTTCTTTGGTGAGATAAGTCATGCAAACCCAAAGAAAAGGTTTTGGTTTGTTGTTGAGTGTTCTTTCCTTGCAAAGGAAGAGTGGTTTTTTCCTCCTGCAGTAGCAGTGTGTTGCTGCACGTACACGAGTGACGCAGCTCCGAGCGTGCTACCGACTCAGCTGTAAAAAACCCGTGTAGTACCGCATCTGTGTGAATCTGCCTTTCAAAACAGGATCCGCAGATGTGATTAATTACAAGCTTGCCGAGGAGAGGCTTTGCTCCCGTGAGTGGTTTCGGAGGGCTGTGCAGTGGTGTCTGGCTGCCATCTGGCGTCGGGGGCCACGGCAGGACAGGGCCCCACAACACACCCCCCCAAGTCACCCCAGCCCGGCGACAGGGCGGTTGAAGTGGCAACCTCTGGTCTACGTCCAAGCCGTGAGCAAATCCTGCCCAGACTCACCAGGGCCCCCCGCCACGGTATCTCCCGCATTCCTGCGGCAGATCTGGTATTTCTTATTGTTCTCCCCGTCTCTGGGGGAGCAGCTGCTGCTGCCTGGCCGGCCTGTCGGGGCAGGAGCTGGCGGAGTCCTGTGCTGGGTCCCAGAACTAGCCAGGGGCTTTGGAAAAATTGTGTCAGTCTTCTCACCCTGCTTCGGCATGTAGGGAGTCGGGGCTCATCAGGAGGGGCGAGATAAAAATGAGAAAATAACGGAAAACTGGAAGAGCAGCAAGTGGTCGTGCAGCACCACTCGCCTGGAGGTGGTGTGGGCTCTGCGCGCCCTGCCCTGGGCCCAGCGCTCGCCCAGGAGCTTTCTGCTAAAATAGCTGTGCCGGTCTGCAGCCACAGAGCACGTCCGATTTGCTGGGTGGTAGATGCCTGCTGACTGGTACGCTGTCAGCTGGGTCGCAGGGACACCAGTAGGAGTGAGTGACTGGTGTGGCAGGGTGAGGAGGGGAGGCAGAGACAGCGCTGTCTTCAAAGCTTTGCAGGACCGGTCCATGCTCTGCAGAGACAGCAGAAATGATGGGGAGCGGCCTGGCCCAGCAAAGTTGTTTGGCACCCAGTGGGGTTTTTCCCTTTTCCTTTGGTGCGCTGTTCTGCCAAGCTGGTTCTCGTACCGTGCCCCACGCCCGCGCCCAGCCCTGGGCTGCCCGTCCCTTGGAAATATAATTTCAAGGAATACATGCTCTGGATTTTCTCCTGCCAGTGGGGAGGATTTGCTGGCCGGAGGTGGCCTGAGAGCAATTGTGGGTTTGGCTCTTGCCATCTGTAACGGTGACAGTGAAGGGAGCGTGTGGGAGCATGGGCAGGCAAGTTTCTTTTGCAAGCGGGGCCACGTACAGCTACGCTGCGAGACCAGGCTTGGGCTGGTGGTTGTTCCTGGCCAACCATCTCCCCAGGATGCTGCACGGGCCAGCAGCGACCCCCTTGGGCACTGTGCAACCCTCACAGGCAGGCAATGGCCGCGCTAAAGCAAAACGGCAAGCACAGAAGATGCCATCTCCATCCCCACAGGGAGCAGGCCCACACTGAGTGCCTGGGCCCCAGCACACCGCTCAGCTTTTTGGGGGACCTGTGTGTGAGCAGGATGTTCCCCCCCATCATTTCCCACCTTCTCTCATAAAAAAACAGCCCAGGGCTGACACAGTCTTTCTGGCAGGGGGGAAAGCCCAGCTGTGAAATGGGGCATGCTTCTCTCTCACAGGCAGACATGGTGGTCGACTTCATGGCTTGGAAAAGAGCAAAACGGCTCAATGCGCGGCTGGCAAAGGAAACGGTTGGGAAAACACAACTTCAGGCTGCTCCAAATGCAAAATTCCATTCCCAGCTATGCTGTGAGAGGGACTTTCTAAAGGTGTCTAAGTAGAGTCTGACCTTAAATAGTTTTTTAAGTGGGCTTTTTTTTTTCTTTTTTAGTCAGGACCGAGGAACCGACACCCCAGAGGACCTGGACTTCCCCGGCACTTGCACAGTGTGGGAGCTGGGCTGCACAAGCTTCTTCAGAGTGGAAAGAGAAATCCCCATGCTCTGGTAGGCATTGAAACAGCTAATAAATGTCAACACTGAGGAAGCCCAGGCGGCTTTTGAAACTGTCTCGTGTCAATGCTTGAGGTTTTTAATTGCATCTGAGATACTAATGTGTTCAAATTAGACTTGTTGGTCAAATTAGGTGAAAGGACACGGGCACCTTGGGCAACTGTGGGGAAGAGCAGCCAACACAGACCTGCGTGAATCGCGCTCAGATGTCCTCGCAAACACCATGGTAGGTTCCCCATGCTGAAATCTGCATTGCCTGAACAAATCACTGTCGTGCGCTCAGAAAATAGAGGACAACAGGAATAACGGCAGGTGACCGTTTGCATGAAGACATTAGGCCCGAATCCTGTAAAAGCTGTTTGTGTGCTGTAGCTGTGACAAATTGCTCTATTAATTATCGATGATATTAATAACAGTGTGTAAAGCTGGTGCTAGAGCAAGCTCCTTTGGTAGGCAGAAGAGTGATGTGAGCAATGAGCATGCTGACTAAGGTAGAACGGGTTATTTTTTTTGTGCTTGTTTTATTTATTAAGGAACTTGAAATAATGGCCAATGGGGAAAAGTGAGTGCAATTGTTCTGGGGTTTGTGATTTTTTTTTATTTTTTTTTTTCTTCTTTTTGTCAACATTCTGCCCAGTCTGTCATAGGCTTTCCGCTGGCCAGCTGCTCATATCCTTTTACATTACCTCTGTCAATTAGGCTAAAATATCAGAAGGAAGGGGGCAGAGGGGGCTCTCATCTAGTGGTCTTTCTGGAATTGTGCGTGTAGATGTTAAACTGCCTCATTAAATCTCCCTCTCAAGAGTTTTCAGGATATATTTATGTTTTGTTTTGCATCATACTGTTCCAGTTTTACTTTCTTTTGGACGTGAGAAGCAGCTACCTTGTTCCAAACCTTTTCTTTTCATCTTGAGTGTTAAAACAAGCACTGGCCTTGCCATTTTTTGAAGGATGTGTTCTATTGACATACACAGAAAGCCAGTTCATAAAAAGGTGCTTTTCTGCACTTTTGCTTCCCTAGCATATCCAAGTACTTTCATACTTAATGTATGAAAGTTGTGATAGTCTCTAAATTCATGTAGTGTCACAAACTTTCTGTTTACATTTTATTTTGAAACTCACAGTCACATTAGCACTAACAGGAGTCCTCAAGACATGATGTCTGTATGGCTGCTCACCCTGCCAGGCAGGGGGCCTGAAAGTGTTTCAAATCACAGGCTTGTCTAATATTTTTGTTGTTCTTTTCTTTTTTTGTTCTTCCCCCCCTTGTAACTTGAAGGGATGAGTCTTAGTCCTGCTCCCAAAAGGGAGTACGTGTGAGCTGGCATGTTGCGCGTTGCACATCCTTCTCTCAGCTCCACTCCTGCAGCCTCCGGGCTTTTTTATCCTCAAGTCAATGAACACCTTTCAGTAGGAGGAGGGAGAAGGGCGAAGGGCATGGGGGTGAAGCATAAAGGAGGTATGTGCATGGGGCACCTGGGAAAACACCATTTACAGGTAAGTAACCTTCCTTACATGTACATTTTCCCTTGCCCTGTTTACTCCCATTAGGAAAGGTGCATGGCAGCCCAAGCTTTGCACTGCAATTGAGAGCTTGCTGGATGATGTATCTGACTGTAGACATTGTCCTTCTGTGGTGCAGTGGGTTGTTGGTTTTTTTTTAAATATGCCTGAATTAGCATTAAGGCTCTGCCCGTAAATTTATCCTAGGCCAGTGGTAACACTCGTGTTGTAAAATGCTTTATCCTGGGCTCATGGGATGTCTCTGGGACCAGCTATATTGAGCTGAGATAAAAGAAGACCTGAACTGACTCAGGATCTCAAGGATGACAATGTGCTATAACGCCGGCAGCGAGGTAACTGTAATGCAGCAGGAGACCTGGTTCACTTTAACATTTTTCCAGCCTTTGTACATCATTGTACCTCTCTCTCGTCAGCGGCTGCTGCAGTGGTTGAAGGGGAATGAAGCCGGAGGGTGGTTTTCATCGTCTCGGGACGAGTTCACAGGGTAAAACCCGTCAAGACGGCAAACTGGGGCGCTTGAGGGCTGAGCCACCACCAGATGGCAGCTGGAGCCCAGCTATGAGCCCGGCCCCGGCTTTTGGTCGGCCTCTGCCGCCCACCCGCCCCGGGACAAGGGCCCAGCGGGTGCAGCCGGGCGGAGGGCGAGGGGGAATAGCTTTCCGCCACGCGGAAAGATATTTTTTTTTAAAAAAAAAAAAAAAAAAGGGATCCACAATTACCAATAACCAGCATAGGGCAGGCAGAGTTGGAAAGTCCCTAATTGATGAGTGGGGGAACTCAAATCTTGCTAGGGCTGCGGGAGATTTTCGTTCTATTCGAGGTGACAACTTTATGACACATTACAATGCCTCACTTCTGTGCCCTTTACTTTATGAGCAAATAGTGACCTCTGTCCCCAAAGCAGCTAAAAGACCTTATGGAGATCCCCTTTCCTGGCCCTGCACTGGTTTGCCCAAAAATTGTTTACTTAATGGTTTACATATTTGAGCTAAAAAACAGAGCCGTTATTTTCAGTGCACTTTTACTGAAATGGGTGGTGTGGCTACTGTTATCCCCCTGCCCCACCCCACCCTAGGATACAGAGCTTGTCCTAACACACTGTTGCTTTCCATATAGGTTTTGCTTTTGTAGCTGGTCATGCAGGACCGCAAAACAGAAGTAATACGAGTTGCTGGCAACTGGCCTGCTACAGTTTGGGAATGTGTGAGTAAGTGTGCAATGGTCATAGGGCCAAAAAAAACCCTCCTGTTTTAGGCAATAAAAGCATGGTACTGGGCTATTGGTTTGCAGGACCGTTCCACCATCAGCAGCAGGTAAACCTGAATCGGACTAAGCCCTCCAGTGCATCCTCCTGAGGGGTCAAGACCAGCAGACGCAGCTTTCCACTGGCTTCTGCATAGGTAAGTCTGGCACGTATTTAAGGCACTATGACGTTACAAGGCTTCCTGGGACGGAACAGGGACATCCACAGCATCGCATGTCATTGAGTATAGCCTCACCCTTAGCAGTCTC
Organism: Pluvialis apricaria; assembly: GCA_017639485.1. Taxonomy (NCBI): domain Eukaryota; kingdom Metazoa; phylum Chordata; class Aves; order Charadriiformes; family Charadriidae; genus Pluvialis; species Pluvialis apricaria. Next base: position 57,658,682 of record CM030012.1, read on the forward strand.
GTTGGTTTCTTGGAGTAGGAGTGCTGTAACCCTTGGGCTCGCTGGAAATGATACCACACCAGGGCGCAGTTTCCATGCTGCACTGTTTCATGAGACGTGGTGTCTGACTCATGCTGTGTTTAGTATAGCTTTAATGGCAGTACTCTAAAGTGGTATATTTTGCTCAAAATGCAATTGGTTAATTTTTAAACCAACCTTTTCCCCCACTTTTACTGTATAACACTTCACACAAAGTTTTCTTAATTTGTCAGAGCAAGCAGGAACAAGGCTAAAAGGAGACTTGTCTCATTGCCTCATCTAACGAAGACTAAGAAATAAGTAACTCCAGACAGACACACACAGATGACATTTTAATGAAGGGCCGTTTTGCCTGTATGTGCCAAGGTACCCGCACGCGGCAGACCTGCTCCCCCATTAGCGCACTGATAAGAGCAGGTGTGCCCTCAGCCCAGGCTAGCACGCTAAGCCTTGATGTGCTACTGTGCATGCAACTGCTGTTTCAATTCATTTTCCAGCTGTCATGCTTTGTGCTTCAGAAAACAGCTAAACTGCACCCTCAAAATACTGTTATTGAGCAATGCTCTTTGTAAAAGCTGAGCATCATTATGCTGTATCAAGGTGTAGTGAATAGGAACGTGTAAGAGAAGTGGTGCTGTTTAGACAAATTATATTGTATCATCTGTGTGACCACTGCCTTTATTATGGCTTTAATCCAAATCCCGTTGTTCAGACCATTAACAGTGTATTTCTTCCATCACGGTAATACTTCCACGCAACAGCTACTGGATTCTGAACTCCAGTAACCCAAAAGAAACCCAGGCAAAAAAGACATCAATAAATTCAGAAATGTAAATGACTTTGTATTACTTTATTAAATAGCGGATTCTAAAGAACAGTAAAAAATATGAAAACATGCAGCATTTGGTGTTCTTAAAAAAACTCTGTCCAAAATAAAGACTGTTAGAAAAATTAAACAAGTTTAGCCCCAATACACCTTCTGCTCTCCACATAAAAGATGCCTGGTAGTTATAAATACTGTTCTATCTCCTATAGCAAAGTTTAACAATGTATACATTAGTATTTCTAGTACAGTTTTTTTTCACATTTCTTCTGTAAACATAATCAATTTTAAAAATGCCTTGTTAGCAAGCTTAAGGAACTACTGCTTTCCTGTACAGTAAATACAAATAGGAAGATCCTGGATTTTCCTGCCATTCTAATCAGCACTCCATTTATTGAAACATTAAAGATTTCAATTAGTATAAAAATATAACCAGAGAATAAATGTCTGAGAAGATTCAGTATTTGAATGAGTCTTAGTTAATAGGCAAATAAAATGCTATCAACTTCCAGATCTGAAGATCACTTCTGTACGGCTTCTGCTCTTCTGAGATCCAAGTATCACAATGCCGTACACAAATGCACTGGTTATCCATCTGAAACATTCACTTCTTACTTACTAAAAATAATTTAACATTCAGCTGAACTAAAAAGCAGGTGCTAAGAGATGGATGTCCACGCTCAGTCTACGTACAAAGGGCAAAGCTGACTAACAAGCCACACCAACGGGCACCTTCAGGAGAAGGAGCTCAGTTCTCAAAATGTCTGTACAGTTAGCAAAAATACTATTTTACTTAGCAATAGACTGACTTCTTGTCTGCTGTGGGAGATCTACAAAGCAGAATCACAGACTTATTTCTGTTTCTGTAGGGAAAAAGAACAACTGGCTTTGTCCCTGGAGAGAACGTGGAGGCAGAGCAGTAGGCTCTTTGGGAAGCCTTGGTACTAGAAATGCTGGAATTATTCTACTGACAGGAATTAATTTCTTCTAAAGAAGTATTGCTACACATTTATTATTTCTATCTAAAATAAAAAGGTCAAATTTAGTTCTTCTCTTGCATTTTTTTTTAATCTGGCCTCCAATTAAGAGTAAGACAAAAGTGCTGCATCTAAAATAGCGGTATGTTATAATCAGTTTTCTTGCACAAACATAGCCTTGATGCAGATGGTATTTGGCCTGTATGGGCTATCATCTTCCATTCATCTGCTCCAGAAATCTGTAAGTCAAAACTGTGCATATTTAAAACTATGAAGAGAACTCTCAAGGTTTTTTTTAACACTTCTCAAGTATGAGACAGTACAAGAACAATCTTGCATGACTACTTTTTCCAAATGATTTTTTTTACAGCAGTATTTTGTACATGCCTATTTCCAGTTCTTTTGTTTGGATTCCTGCAAACAGAGGAAAACAGGACACACAATCCGACCAGCCAGCAGGTACCCAGTGACGCCAGTCCACCCTCGCTAAGGAAGAACATATCTGAGCACTAAGCACCACGTGAAGAGCAACAGACGGACAGAGCAAAAATAAGAGACTCAATGGAAGGAAAGGTAATGCTCTACCTCAGAGTTGGACAGAACCTCCAGGATCGATTTATCCTGGGTTCAAATCATAATAACTGAACCAGTGAAACAATTGCTTCCCTCACTTTTTGGAATGAAAGTGCCGCTGCTTGATTGGTTAGATGCTGTCAGATTGTTACAGGCTAGTATGGAAACAACTCTGTCACAAGCTACATTTAAATAAAAATCTTCAGTTGAGAAGTTTTGTATAAAAGAACAGAATTTCTGGAAATGTGAGGGGAAACAGCAAGTACTGTCAGGCACCACATATTATAATTAATGAGCTCTGAGTAGACACTCCTATGTGGTAAACAGTTATTCCTTCGTAGAAAGGCCCAACCTGCTGAGCAAACTAAGATCTTCATAAGCGAGAAGCTGCTCTGTGCAAAGCAGAATGAACGATGGTGGGCTTCTATTCACAAACGATACATCAGCTGCTGTCATTACTCAGAAGTGCCTTTTTTCCCTTTCCAGCTCTTTTGTCTTTGCTCAAGTTCAGCTTCAGTGAAGGCGGCCGGGCCCCAGTTTGTGATTAAGTGAGGATTCTTGGAGCCTGGAAGACAGAGTGCAATACTTGAAACAGGCGTTTCTGACAGGGGTGTCGCTCACCCACTGTCAGTGGGACAGGCCGAGCGTCACCACAGGATGATTTGGTAAGTGCTGTCTCTTCTATGACTGGAAACCCTCTCAAAGGTGACCTGAGGCCCTGCCTCGCCAAGGAGGAAGGAGTGCCTGGGACACTGTCAGTGGAGGTGCTTAATATGAGAAGTTGTCAACGGCCCCAGTCTTTTGCATCCTTATCTCCCAATTTCCCCCTGCACCCCAAATAGTTGTATCTTAGTAAACACTTCTCCTTCTTGCCCTTAGAGATCTCCTTGAAGGAAAGCGATCTCTCCAGCACTGCATTACAAAGCCACTTTCCTCAGGGCTGGCACACTATTAATTAAGGTAGGAAATTAAACTGTTCCCCAAAGTCAAATATTTTAGCTATCATCTTTACTTCATGTTTTTGGCAATTAGTATTTATGCTAACTGCATTAAAGACCCAGACCATGCAGTGTGCAGGTTGATCCTTGATTTGTTTTAAATAAATAAATAAACAAACAATAATAATTTAAAAAATTGTTATAGTCTAGGGACAGTAGAAGTAAAGACTTGAAAGTTACCATCAGTCATTCTCACAAATGTGGTATTTATAGGCTGCCATGAAACCAATAAGCTACAGGAAGAGGCAGACGTCCGTGATCTAAGTATATGAAACAGAAAGAATACATACTTTTTTGTAACTTCTCTGTTAATAACTTACCAGGCTCTATTAGTCGAATTAATCCCTCATGATGAGCTACTTTATCTTTCCAACTCTTGGTGTTATTAGCTGCTGTTTCCAACTTTTTCTTAACCTCCTGAAATAAGATACAGCCCACTTGAAAACAAGAACAACTTTATTCTGTTCATGTAAAAAGAAAAAACATCCTTTTAAACTTGAAGAGAGAACCACACTAATTCAGCCAGCACTCCATTTAGTGTAGACAGGAGAACTTCATTTCTAACCACCCTAAGCAATTTAATCATCACTAGCTGTAAAAAAGCTGTCAAACCAGAATCCAAAAATAACTAGGTTTTACAAGATTCTGTAGCTGCGTAAGTAGGACTAGTCTTCATGAAGACTGAAAGCATAAACTGTAGTTTCAAAACAGAAAGATGCTTTTCTGTTCCAAACTAAGACCAGCTAGTGGGTATCTCTCACTATCAGAAATCATAAAATGTAAGCTACAAAAAGGACCGCTGCTGTTACACCCGAGCAAGAAACAGGTATTCTTCAGTCTAAACTGGTCTTTTGGTCAATTCCAAATGGAAGGTCAGAATGTTTAATTATTTCTAAAATAATGAGTCAACTATCACAGCGACCTACTCCATTTATTTGTTTTGTGGATTTTTTTTCTCTTCGGTTGGTTTTTTGGTTGGGTTTTTTTTTTTATGCCTATTAGATTCAGCAATTCCTTTGGAGTAAATGATACTTCATATACAAAAAGCATGAGATGTCATCTAAAAAAAAGTCAAGTATTAGCCAAAACCAATCTAATGACGGTGTTAGATGTAACACCAACATGTAAGTTGTAAAGTGGCCAGAACCACCCCACCCGGGCCCTTGCTTGCAGTCACCGCAGCATTTGTATTCTGTGCCAGCCGAGACAGCTCACTAGCTTGTCCTTCACAGAGCTAACCTCAGCGGCACAGAGACAGCATAAACACACTCCCTAGCCAAACAGAAATCCAGTCATGTTTTGCTTCCTGACCTAAATACAAGCAGGATCAACACCTCCCTAGCCCTAGAAAGTATGCAGCACTTCAGACTCTGTACTTACTGGATTCTGACTCTTATTTCTTCCATGAATACAGGTACTGGCCTTCACCAAAAACACTCAGCAAGCAGAGAACAGGCCTGGTATTTGGGATGCAAGGTACTGCTACACATGGAGAGTCTGAGCTAATTCCTGGCTCTCCTTGACATCAGTTCAGTGCTTAAATAACTTTTTGAGGACCAAGGGCCTGCAGTAGCACATTGATTTTTTTATCTGTAGAAGACAATATTGCCCCATGACATCATCAAAACATTAAAAAAGAATAACTAATTCAAAAGCATAGGGGCATTTAGTTATGACAGCAATGGGACTAAGCAGTTACGCTACAGTAGAAGACAAAAGTATACACAGTATTTCAGGATATGACTGAGCTGGCTTGTGCGCGAATTGGGACAAAGGAAGAATGGAGGTGGTGTGTCTGAAACGTGTCCTCTTATTCAAACATATCTACTGGTCTAGGCCAAAAAAACCCCAACACAACTATCCTGCCTGTTATTGTCATTTTTGTGCTATACTAATCCTTAAAGCAGCATGATACTGATGAACTTCAAATTCAGTTAAACTACTGAGTACCTGGCTAAGTATGACAGGTTGATGAACAGCTCACCTCATACTGCTCAAGGGCCTCCTTCCTTTCCAGTTCAAGTTGTTCCAGTTGCTGCATAGCAACCTGAAGAGCCTGTTCCTTTATCATTCTCTGGTTTTCTAGCTCTTGCTTCTCTGCTTCTGTCATCTGAATGGTCTGTTGCTGCTGCAAGTGCCATTTTTCCAGTTCAGCTCTCTTTGCTGACTCCTCTTCCAGTAATCTGCAATGGGGATTGTGATGTTAACTGCACTTTAAAATAAGCTGTACCCATTACGTAGCATACATGTAGGGAAGCCAAGCTAATTGTTTTCTTTCCTTTTTTTTTTTTTTTTAAATTTAAAAGGTTGGGAAGCAGGGAAACAGTTATTGCTTCTTGGCTTGTCTTCAGTGTAAAGCTGAAAATCATGCCAGCAGTGTAAGCAGTCTGACTGCTACAAAGGGCTATTCAGAAAATTTAGTCAATAATGCAAATACACAACACTGAAAACCACAGAAGAAACAAGCATACATCAGTTATCTTAATTGTTTTAGGCCTGAATAGATGAAGAAATTAAACCACACTAAACAGAGCCCGTATGAGTAAGAGGAGACTTAACCCCTTATCAATTACAATTTAAACCTGGGAAAAATACAGCAGAAAGTCATATTTACAGTTACTGCTTTATAAAATACACAATTGAAAAGTCTGTACAGAGTGATCTCAGTTTTTCGAGTGTTGACACGCACAATGCATGACAGAAAAATAAGTGCACCTGCTTTTCTGAAATTGCCAAGCACTCCCACTGCTAAGGGCTAATCAAATGTATTAAAAAATCATAAATACCAGCTTTAGCCTTCATAGCTTAAGGGAAAAAAAAAAAAATCTGTCCTGTGTTTGGACTTCAACTAGTCCCCCTCTCCAGCAGCATGTCCAAGATGCAAACAATCTTTAATAGTATGGCACAGTTACTTATTATTGTGAGGGGGAGTGGGGAACTGAAATAAATTTCTACTAGGTCAAAGCTATACCTGGCTTGCAGTTTCCTTACAGTCTCTTCATCTTGGCGTGCCTGCTTCTCATCCTCCAAAGCTTCCTGTAGCTGTTTATACATTTCTTCCAATTCACGTACTCTCTGTAAATACTGTTCCAGTTCAGATGATTTCTGAGCAACCTGCTCTTCCATTTTTTGTCTTACCTAGCAGCATAAATTGAGGACACATATGAGCTACCATTCAACTCAGGTTTCCAATTTTTAAAATTATCCACGTTTCCTTTGGATAATGTTTTCAGAGACAAACATTTTCCTCCTGCCTGCAGAGCAAAACTAATAAAATTGAGTCTAGATTTGTAGATTTGTAACTAAGAGCGTTAAAAAAAATAATAAAAAAATACAGGTTACTTACGTTGCCCTGCTTCATGCAGCACAGGATTTTCATATGTAACTTCAACCAGTTTGAACTTGTCACTTAGTTTACAGATACACACTAAACTGAAGGAAGAGAAAGCTTGTGGAGTGCCCAGACACAAAGGTCAGTCTGGTTTATTTATACTGTTTCTACTTCTTTCCTCAGGCAAGTCCTCCCTTGGCACCAGTGTATTTCACTCACTTACATCTGGATGACGGCACCGTGACAGCACAGGATGGGTAAGGGGCTGGAAATTGGCTAAGGAGGTTGGCTTTGCTAAGAGAAGAGCAACTATAACAAAAAACAACGGTACGGGAGATAGGGGTAGGTGAGGGAATGCTGCATATCCACAGTCGCCCAGTCTCTTGATCCTCATCCCCTGCCTTTCACTAACCACAGCGGAGAAACCAGGGGCACTGCGGCACCGGAGCCGTCCTCCCACTCAGCCCATCACTGTGCTGGGGACAATAGCACTCAGCTGGCTTTGGACCCAGCCGGGATAAAGCACCAAAGCCTCAGCAGTTAGCAATACATAACGTGTACTTCACAGAAGGTAAACACAGCTCCTGAAGTCAGCAAGAAAGGCTTTCAGTCAAGCGTGCTAGGATGGCATGTCCTGCTCCACTGGTCTGCAGTCTGCTTTCCCTCAGCTAACCTAAATCCCACTGACCCAGAAAGCAATCGCATTCAGGAATTCACACTCAGCCCATAAAGCAGCACTGTGTGCATTTATGTCCCGAGACATTCCATCACATCAACTCGACTATTTCTACTTCTTTTCTCCAGCTAGCAGAAAAGCCTGTTACAGCTCACAAAGCCCTTGAAGATTGAAAATTAGTTCTTTTGGAAATTCTCAGTGTGGATTTATAGTAACAGTGTTGTAAAGCTACGGTTTTTGGGAGTTTTTTTTTGTTTCTCTATGTCTGTAAATGTAAAAGAACACACAGTATAAAAAAGCAACAGTTTTAGGAATATACTCAAGCCAGAAAATTCCTAAGATGCATTTTGATTATGCCTGTGTTCACTTTGCATATTCATATAGTATGTACTGGCCTTAGGTTCTCCATCTTTGAAAACTACAAGGATAAGTTCAGTCTGCATTTATCCTTCAAAGTCAAATTTTTCCCAATTTTCCAATAATATTTAGGCTTTGAATGCTATACAAATTGTAGGCAAGCTGTTCCAGTATTTGAATTCACTCATAAAAATATTTTATTCCTACATATATTCCAAATATTCTTTTATTCCTAGTAAACGCAATGCAGGTTGCATTCTCCAGCCTCCTGCAAAACCTGCAGAATCCCTTCAGTGACTGCCTGTGAGGGAAGTCATTGCTGAACGCATTGCTCACGCTGTGTAATTGTAGCAAAAAACCACATGCACCACTCACCATTTTTTCTCTCTCCAGCTCCAAACTGAAGCGATCTTGTAATTCAACTTGAGTCTGAAGTCTTTTCTTCTCTTCCTCAGCAGCACGAGCAGCTGCTGCTTCCAGTTGCTGCAAGAGAAGGGCAAGGGATGGGAGGGAGAAAAGAAGGAAAAAACAACTTGTCAAAACTAAAACATTTGGAAAGAACGGAATTTTATTTAACAATTTTTGGTTTCAACAAAAACGGAAGAAACCCTCAACAGCATTAAGGCACCAGCTTTTTTTTTTTTTTAACGTCTGAGGCTATTCTCAATCTCTAAATGTAATTTTTACTCTTGTTATTTGCAAGACAATTTTAAATTCACCAAAGTCAATTATCAGACTTCCAAGTTTCCTTTGAGTGCTGCTTTGCACAACCAACAGAAATCACTATATTTCCTTCTCTATCTCATATGGGAGAGCAAACTATTATGGAAAACCACATCCCAGGCAGGACTGCACAGGAGTTCCAACAGTGAAAACACGTCAGCATGCATAGAGTTCATACAGAAACAGAAGTGAGAAACACTAAAATTGCCATGGGAAAGCAGAAGTGCCACAAACTTTGACTATAATAAGTGATTGTGCTATTGTGAATCACATCCCTTTAACATCCCCTAAATTGCCATGTAAGGTAAATAAAATTCTTGTTGATAATCATCACTTGAAAGTAGGGGGGAAAATTAGCCTAGTCAGAGCTAAGGCCTGGAGACAGCTGCTGCTACCTTCACGCCTTTGTGCAACTTACTAACTTTTTTTTTTTTGCATCTTGATTTCACAAATAAAAGATAGTTTTAACAGTTTTTCCTTTCATCAGGATTTCGATAACATGTATTTGTAGAATGCATGGAAGGTCAGAAATGTACAAGTACCAGCCAAAACTTTACCAATGCTGAAAACAAAATAATTCTTTCACAGAATTTTCCTAAGAAACTTATCCAATGGCTCAGAGGAAACATAAAGCAAGCACCCTTCTTTTGTAACATGCTAGGCTGGTGAAACTGCTTCCACAGACCTTCAGGAAGCGTGGGATACCCATCATCCTTAGTATTTTTGGAAGGTACCACATTTAAACCACCTTCCTTCACGCAACCCAGATGAACTAATGAGATGCCTAAACGATTAAAACTGCCAAGCTAAAACTTGTACCTGTAAGTACTTGTGATATCGCTCTAATCTGAAATAGATGGGAAGAAGGGAAGGAGAAGGCTCCTAGTTTGTTTTTAAGCTGTAGAAGATAGTACAGAATTGCTCTCCTTTGAAAGGCTTAAAGGATGCCAGTCTGTTAGAAGTAGTATTCCTCCTCTGCCAGAACATTTAAAAGCATGTAATTGTAGTCAAATCCAAGATGCCTATTTAAGTGAAATTTTCTTTTGATTTCCTTCCCCACTTTGAAATTAAACAAACAAACGTTGCCAATACTGAGCTGAGAGGGCGAACGTGCAGAGTCACAGGCAAGGGTGGGTGCTAGGCTTTTGCCAGAGAGCTTAACAAGAAAATACATTGTGCACTCTTTATCAGCGACTTCCTGCCTAATTCATGTCAGAGGACATCAATTCCTGGCAGGTAAGGTTACTGGCAACAACGATGCAGTTTAGAGAGAGTCCCAAATACTGGGGGGGGGGGGGGGGAATCAACAGGAACACACCTTTCCAGCAGGGGTTAGCGCAGTGGCTCTGAGTCCCATGCAAGACCCCAGACTGAAACAGAAAGGGTGCACAAGTCTCACACACGCTCTGTTGGCAAGAAAACTTACCTTTCGGTCAGTTCAATCTCTGTATCTCAAAATGCCATTAAAAATATGAAAAAAACTATTTTGGACAAAGACTCATTCTTCTGAAATTTTCTCCTGCGAGAGCTATCAAAATACAAACCAGTCTCAGAGTGCACTTTGGCAGATGCTGCATAAGTGGTGGCTCACTGCCATTGGGAGCAAATCTAACTCTAAGCTTTCCAGAACAATTCAGCTTCCTGAACCATTTATAAAGCTTTCTCCTTGAAGAACATTCTTCTAACTAATCAAACACTTCAAGTTCCTCCAACACAGTACCTCCCCGCTAACTCCACTTAGTCAAAGTGCAGAGGCTCATGTCAGAGACTAAACTACTTTCCTTGAGAAGTCATTTTAATCCACTCCACTTCAAAAGATGCTTCTTGCCACAACTGTCTTTAGTTTATCTATTGTGATTTCTACAAAACTCCCCGGAGCCTGTCAACATCCTACTGCTCCTTTGGGGTTGCTCTCATGTTATCTTACCCCCTAAACTTTTCTCCATAAAGCAAACTCAACACACAAATCCAGCCCTATGATTTCTGTTAACAACAGGTATATTACTTACCAGTAACTTGCAGGTAACACAGGCTACCCTTTAAAGCATATTCTGCATTCTGAATCTTAAACACATGGTAGAATATAGGTGCTAAAATTAAATTTAAAAATGGTTTTCCACTGTAAGACTCTGTTTAAGGCAAACTGAATAATACCCACATCAGTACTGTCAGTGCAAGGTTACTTTAAAAAAGACAAATTTCTCCTCACTACAAATTGTGACTTAATGACAAGACTTTTAAAAAGATACATTTTGGATGATTTTTATTTGCTTTCTAGACTTGGCACCTTTAACATGCTCTCACAATATTTATAGTTCCCTCCCCCACCACCATAAAGATCATTAAAGTTTTTTTCTAACTGAGGGCTAAAATTAGTGTTTTTCACTTAAGAAAAACACAAGCAACGATGCAGACTTGTCCTAATGGGAATGTAAAAAATCAAATTAATTGAGGAAGGTAGTGAACAAAAGACTCTTTAGCTTAATCACAGAGCAAAGATCGGGACTGCTCCAGCAGCAGGGACTCAGCAGCTGAAGTGTTAGGCAGCAGCGGGGAGGGAGACATTTGACAGCGTTCTAAGCTATTACCAAGGCTCACTCCTCATTAAAACGTATCAATCACAGTAACTCTTCTTGCAAGTCTTTCTTTAAAAAGAAAGATAGAAAGTATATCTGGATACTAATCAAGTCTCTGGGGAGATCTAGTGCAGCGGTACCAGTTGTTCCAAAGTACAAAGCTCCATCAGCATGTTCCATCCATGTACTGTTAGAGCGTGCAGCCGCAGCAAAGGCACCTTGGTGTCCCCTACCAGCCCTTAGACTAAAAAAACCTGTCTACAAGGAAAAGAATGTATTCAGCAAGTCTCCTGCTAACGCTCAGAGATTTCTAGTCCAAGTCTCAGACTTTCAGAAGTCAATCCAGCATTTACAGGGAAGATGCATTTAAACCGTTTATAAATGGTTGCTATGTGTTTCAGCTCTATAAATCTCGCCCAAACTAATAGAATTATGCCTATACAATCCTCACAAAAATCACTTTGCACCTTTGGAATCTTTGTAAATTGAATTTGTATCTCTGGAAACTATGGCTGTGTGAAGAGCTCCCCCACACATACAATTCACATAACATAACTTTGGAAAACTATGTTAAGAAAATCTTAATGGAAAGCCCCAAGTTTGACAGACATGTCTGACAGAAGAAAAGAAAAACCAAAAAACCCACAAGTAACTGAAAATACTAGACTCACCAGTCCCCTAGCACCATCCACACGGCTGGGGCTTTCTTCTATGCTAGCTTGGCAATACCCTTATAACTAACGGGGACAGGGCTGGGCCACGTGAGTTACCCCGAGCCCGCTGAACAGCCCTAGGAACTGCCGCAGTCGATGCGGAAGGCTTTACTGCAGGCTCAACCAGCAGACCTTTGCTCAGGGGGCTGATGCTGACACACGCTCACCTCCTCTGGAGGGGCTCACTCAATGTGTCTGAACACCTGAGCAGGAAATAGATGCCTAATTATACTTTAAGAAGCCCAGCTCGACCACAGAGATTAAGCTTTAAACTTGAAAGGTCAGCAGCTCCCGCTCCCACCTTCCGCACGGTCTCCAGTTCCTTCTGCTTGTTCTCGTTGGCCGTTTGCAGTTCTTTCATCTGCCGCTCCAGCTCTTCTTGCTCAGCTAACAGCTTCTGGCGCAATTCCTTTCGTTTTTGGCGTGCTTCTTTGTGGGGCGGAGGGCTCCCCGCTCTCAGCAGGTTTACAGTGGTCTGTATGGCTGGAAAGGAGCGAGCAAGACAAAGGGAGAGGAGGAGAACACCAGTGAAGGGAAATACTAAACTTCCTGGAGAGCCTTAGTGAATAATTACTTGTGGTGTATTGCTTGTTGGGGTCCTTCTTAACGTACTTTTAAATCAGAAATAACTGTTGTCAGTTCTCCTAATTCTCATCAGGCTAGCTGTCAACACAAACCAAAAGCGAAAGCCTCCTGGCTTTCAGTATTGCCTATGTGCCACAAGGATAAGGTCCAGCAATTCCAGTGCATTATGCCAATTCCAATATTGACTTCTAAGGGGCCGTGGACACTTGTATGCCTAGCTGCAAAACACACCCCCCAACACTTCAGGATTTCTTACTACCTAGGTTCAGTGACTCTTATCAAGCAGTAGTATGTTATTTAACATATACATCACTTAATTCCCTAGAACCAACCTTAAATACTTTATTCTTACTGATACTCCAAGGGAAAAAACTTTCTCACGCTAAGACAGTAGCTCTCATTCACTTATATTCAGTGAGAAAATATTCAGAGAGCAAAGCTGAGGCGTGGCAGATGATTTTTATATTTTATTCACCTACTACAACTGTGAAAAAAGATCTCCTTTCGGAACCAAGTAATCATTTGTCATACATCTGACTTTGATGCAATTATACACATGCTTCAGGTAAAGAGGGAAGTGCAAATTTTTACACGGGCATGTAGTGATAGGACGAGGGGGAACGGCTTTAAGCTGGAAGAGGGCAGGTTTAGATTAAACATCAGGAAGAAGTTTTTCACTTTAAGGGTGGTGAGGCACTGGCACAGGTTGCCCAGAGAGGTTGTTGAAGCCCCGTCCCTGGAGGTGTTCAAGGCCAGGCTGGACGTGGCCTTGGGCAACCTGGTCTAGTGAGAGGTGTCCCTGCCTGTGGCAGGGGGGTTGGAACTCGATGATCTTCAAGGTCCCTTCCAACCTACACCATTCTATGATTCCATGAAATGAAAGCACATAGCTCCAAATATTTAAATGCTGTGCATACTTCAATAGCATTGGCAACACTGGCTTTGCAAGGGCTTTACCTCACTCCACAAAAGACGCGTGTAGCTACCACTCAGCACATATCTGGGAAGGTCTCACAGGAGTACCTTCACCGTGGGAACAGAAATGGAAGCCCCAATTCCCAGCCTTAACCTCAGCTCACCAAAACATACTACCTCAAGCAAAACTGTAAAAGCAAAGCCAGTATTTTATGATGCTGAAATGAACAAGCTTTCCCTTTCTCCCCAAAAGCAACAATTTACAACGTATTCCCCCTTCCCTTCCCCATCCCTAGAAGTACAGCCAATATAGAAAAAGAAAACAACAATAATAGCCATTTAATTTAGGTTATGGCTGCCTAAATTGAGGCACCTAAATGAGAGGAAACGATTCCCCTTACATGGATCCTTAGTTCTTCCTGAGTCTCGGGCTCCTTAAAGATCCTTTCCACGTGTCCAAAACAGACGTCAAAAATCACAAGACCAAGCATTTCAAATTTGAGCAAAGCACAGCTGTAAGACTACAGCTTACCTTAACTTTCACATAACTAAGATTTTTGAAACCTCACCTTGAATCCACTCCTGCTTCTTCTTTTTGTCAGAGGCACTGATCTCAAAGCTTTTATCGAGACATTTTATGAGAAAAAGGCATTTCTTTCCATCTTTGTCAGGCAAGGCCTAGAATGGGTAACAAAAGGATTAGCCTTGCAAACACTGAAACCTAAGTTACATTGTTAAGCCCCACGTATGCAGTTATCTGTTACAGAGCCACAAATACCAGCACTAAGTACCTTTTCTTAAAAGGGTGTTTATAAACTGTTTTATAGAAAGTAAAAAAGAGCTCCGTTAACGAAAGATATCAAGACACAAAAAAAGGATTAATTCTTATCTTTAGAGATATTCATAGGTTTTGGTGGCTTTTTTTTTTTTTACCTCTACACAACAGTTGCCATCCAGTATGATGTCTCCCTTCTTGTCCTTCAAATCTTCACTTACATAGTAGGAAATAATATTGGGTTTTAGCACAAACCATCGTTCCGTCCAATTTTTCCTTTTGTGACCTTTTTTCAACATATAGCCCTGTAAAAAGCAACAGATCAGCTGAAATGCCCGGCCTCTGTTGAACCGCCTGGTCTTTTGGTTATGTGGCTTAAAGGCCCAATAGAGCACCCAGAAACGTTAGCTCAAGGCCCTGAATACTTCACCTACACACTTCCGCTCCTAATGCCAGCACACTGCTAATTGTTTAGCCCATGACAAACTACTCCCTGTTCTTATGGCCAGGTTTTAGGTAACTGGGTTACCTGAAGAACTGCACAATTATTATTATCATTATGCCATTATCAAGCCATTACCATGACTCTTTGGTCCGCCTTGGTGACCTTCACTATTTAATTTTCTTCAGTCAAGCAGAGACGTTTGCCATCGCTAAGACTCACCTGTAATACTTTAATGACAGCCGTTATTAAAAATCAGTCCCATGTGAATGCCTGCATCTACGCCCTGTAAATCCAGCCTGTTACGGGATATTCCCAGGGACAAAGCAGAAGCACCTTTGTCCTGAGAGTGGCTCTACGCTGCCAACACACTCATTTAGCTGCACCCTATTGAAGAAGCAATCTCATATAGGAGACTTCAATGAGAAACTGATAACAGAACCATACTCCTGGCATCTTTATTGAATGGGATATGGGAACGCCGGTGAAGCCTGGATTTTCCCTTAAAGGAACAGTTGTACCTCGATTTAAACAGTGCCAAGATTTCACTCACAGTATTTTATTTTCCTTGAAAGATAATCGACTCAACTTCCTGCATAAGAAAAACATTCACAAGCCTTAACAAGACTATTTCAAAAGAAGGAAGAGAAGCCCATACTTTGCCACTGACCTTTATAGAAATAAGAGAATAAAAATTATAATCTTCTGTAATGACAATAAATAGGACTGTCATCATGAGCAAATCATCCAAGTCCGCCTCTATTGAATATTAACATATCTAAAATATAAGCAGGAATACTAAGTGCAGTTATAATAGTAACCCTGTTATACATTATCTAGTGTGCTTACGGCAATTCAAAGACCATCTCAAGGAAAAGGGTGCACAGAGAATGATATAATAATTGGTCATTCTTTCCGGCACTTGATTTTTAGTGATCTCATCAGGGGCACTGCTGTGACCTAGTCAGTTTTTAATCTAGAATTTCAAAGTTTGCCAGTAGTTCAGCTATACCTGCCATTTCTGAAACCGTATTCCCTAATTAGTTGCATACTTCGTCTGACTTCCAACTTCAGAAAAAAGTCAAATCACAGATGAAACCAGAACACCTTCATCAATGCAGCCATGAACAAGCCATACAGAAAGCACTGTACTCAAAGTATTCCAGATTAAGAGGACGGAAAAATTGCAAAGGGGACAAAGGAACATTTTTTCCGTACTGGCTTTTAGCCATAGCAATTTTGGATAGAAGCAAACAAATAGATTGTGGTATATTTAAGTGGTGTGTGTATGCTGTGGTATATTTAAGTCAAAGGTGTCTTTCTGTACAGGCCTAAGGGAAAGAAAAATTCAGGACAGTTGGAGAAGCTCTTTTGTTTAAAAAAAACAAAAGAAACCAAACAAAAAAGAAACAACTCCCCTACACATACAGCTTATCTGTGCTCAGCTTTTCTGGCCAGATAAAGGTGGCCGGAGCCAAGGCCGTGCCTATTCCCCTGTGCCATCGCACCCCCTTCTCCTAAACAGGAATGCGCTGAGACACAGCTTTGTTTGCCGCCTCCATACTCGGGTCCAAGGTCTGGGTGGTCGCAAGGGTGTGTGAAGAACTCCCGCAGCTTCACTCTTTCACGCCTTGCATAGTCTAAGTTGTAACCAGGTGTTTTTCCCCTTCCTGACATACTGAATTTGCTTTCAAAGCCAAGTCGTTCTGATATTTTCCCTTCAAATTTCTGCAAAATCTTTACCTATTATTTCAGTGGATCAGCTGCTTCTCATCTTCCAAGAGCCCACGACAGCTCCTGGGCACCTTTTCACACCAACTATCACATGAACGACACCTCTTTCAGAAAACTAAATATCACAAATTTAATTATCACTGCTATCCACCATAAGCCTTGGAGAACCAGGATAAGTGTACAATGAAAAGGGCAGTATGACACTTGGCTACGATACGGTAAGTCATTAATTAATACCTTGAAGTAATCATATACTGCAATAAACAGGACAAACAAATAAATAGGTATCAGGGTACAAGCTGTGACCGAACCAGACGTCTGTGAGACACACAGGGAACTCCATTCTCCATTAGGCCAGTGACTGTCCAGGAGGCGCTGGGCCAAATTTGACACAAACTATTTTTAAGTGTCAAAGAACCATTCCAAGGCACTCAGACATCCTTGAGAATGAGGCCCAGCCACCAAGAGAGGAAAGAAAGGAGACAGTGACAAAAAAAGGAGGGGGGAGGGGGGGAAAGAGAGAGGCACAACGCAGTATCAAAACTGAAAAGAAATCTGATTTCCTCACAAGTTTCAAGTGGAAGGACGGACCTGACACCGGTTATTTTATTTTCACGGTATTAAACAGCAGAATGACTTCATTCTGCCCTCAACAGACTATGAGTGTGTGTGTGTCCCCAGCCCTCACAGGCAGCCAGCAGTTAACAAAAATAGACTTTTGCATTGTTCTGTGGATATTCTGAAAGAATTTCCTGTGCCAAGACCTTCTGATGATTTCTTCAGAACAGCTTAGGAAAGCCTGCCAAGAAAGCCTTTGTTTCTCTCCTCACCAAGAAGCCAAAAAATCAAAGACGAAAAAAATTCACTGTCAGGTAAAAGTCAATTTAAAATAGCTCTCTAGGTAAGCGCTGCTGCGACCCCTCAGGTCCCTGTGATATTTATACTTCCCATGAAAGAAATGCCGTTTTTAAAGACATTCATAAACTGATAATCCAACCACTGGAAATCTGGGGAAACTGAAGATCGACAGAAGTTTGCTAAGAATATAAAGGCCACCAAGACTTCTCATGTTTGAGTGCAGGTAAGCTGTCCGTCACGTAACCTCCTACACAGAGCAAGATGGGAGAGAGCTCTGGAGCTCTTCTACACCTTTTTGCCCTCTTGAAATTGGGCAACTTGGAAGCAGACCTTTCAGCTGGAGCGATCCCTTTGTCCAGACCCCCTTGGTTTGAATACAGAGGTGATCATCAGCACAACTTATATTTGTTACAACGTAACTGAAATTAGCAAAAAGCATTTTCAAAGATTGAAGAGTTTTCACCAGTTTAAGAACTGATTGTGTTGCAGCTGTTCTGTCAGCTAACAAGCAGTTAATACGAGCACATAAAAGGCTGTATTTCAAGTCAGAGTACACTTCTTTTACTTTCTAAAAACAAACTCTCCCAACAAGCAACTCATTCATAATACTGCCACAATTACAACAATCTGAACAGCAGCACAATTTCTTTTACAAAAATAATCTTGTATTAAAGAACCCTTATAAGTAATTTACCCAATTTCCCCCTGCTCATTATCCATCAGGTGAAGAAACTTCAGTACAAGTTGAACATTTTCTAATTATGCAATAAAGTGTCCTACTTTAAAACATTTGTTCTCTGTGGTTCTTACCTGTTTGAGTACATCTAATATGAGCTCATTAAAGACTTCATTGATTGCCATGGACACCGTCTGTCGGTCCATCCCTTTACTAAACTGCCCACTTCCAATGAGATCAATCAGCTCCCATGCAGAAAGACCTTCTCGACTGGTGTTGAGAGCAATCTTATAATGGTCAAACTGCTCTTGCTGCCAGCCTGCTCCCATTGCTTCAGTGAGCTTTTTAAGTAAATATTCAATCTGTAAAGAAATACAAACAGAAATCAGCCATCTTCAGCAGGCATAGAAATCACGAGTTTCAGAGCTGTAAACTAAACTTCTCTAGAGACTATCATTATAGCTAGATTCCTACATTCACATGTAGGCCCCTAAGCGTAGGTGGTTTAATTAGCAAAGATTTTAGGCTCCTGTCTCAGTTGAACTTTTGACTGCCAAGCCCATCCCGCAGCTACTCTCTTCATAGCAAAGAAACAAAGAATTGAACCTGACAGCCTCTTTTAATATTTCAGATTCCTACAGAACACACGGGACCTTCCCTGCAACAGCTTCCAAACTGAGTGTGAGAAAGCAAGACGTTTCAAAAAGCATTCATTAGAAAAAATAAGAAAAGATGGCAGTTTGGACAAGAAGTGAAATGAAAAACTACCAAGATACGGTCACATATCTTAGTCTTCAACTGACCCTTCTTCTCTAGCTCTCAAGCACTCCATCACTGGACACAACCTTGGGAGATGTATCAAGAGAAGCAACAGAACACATTTTTCATGTCCACTTTTATTCTTTCCAAAATAAACTCATTTTGTTTTAATCTTTCATCATTCTGTAAGCATTACCATGCACCATGTAATAACGCTAATAACACTAGTCAAAATAAACACAAGAATGAAAAAGAGGGAAAGAAGGCTGGGTTTCTTCTTTTGTCTGTTTTTTTATGTTGTTTTTAAACCCATCACTGTTCTCCCTTTAAAATAGCAGTATTTTAAACTAAGCCCACCTACAGCTCTGAGCACGTGTAAAATGCTTTTAACGTCTCTTTAAACAAAATAGTTGGCGAGAGCCTTCCTACAAAGACTACACAACAAAGTAAAAGACGCACTTCTAACTTTCTATGACTGAAGTCACAGGATACCAATTACAGCATTTAACCCAGTTTTGAAGACACACCAAGCTAATGTGGACTTCTGCTATTTTGGGTAACAGCTCACTGTGTATCCCCGCCAGCTTTGAAGGGAACCAGCCAAGGCAGACAGTAAAGCCGCCTGCGCCCTCCCTAAGGAGGAAGCCTGGGGAGAAGGTGCCGAGTGACCCCGTACTGGAACACGCTCCTGCACCAGCCCACCGCAGGGACAGGGCAGCACCAGCTCCCCCAAGGGCTGGCCTTTCTCTCCAGCCACCACAAGGCCAGCACAGAACCTCTTCCTGGTAGGTCGGTCCACAAAGCTGCAGACCAGGGCTCATCCCCGCTGCCCTGCTCCTCTACAGGCAGGAGGGATGCGCTGCCTGGTGGAGGTGGCGAAGGAAAGCACCACGATCCTTCCAGGTTCTCTCTGTGCACATGGAAATAACACAGGTTTCCTCAAGTGCTGCTTTTCTGCAGGTTAGTCCTTCAGGACAGTCTCCTCCACTTGCAGTTTACCTATTTTAGGTTTGGTTTTAGAAACACTAAGTGACTCAGGAGTCTGGATCCCACTATCAAAAATGACTATGGTGTACAGCATGAACGTGCCTCATCGAAAAGTGGTGGAAACCAAATTCACCCTACAGATGGGTGGGCTTTTCTTACTATTTCAGCTCAGTAACCGTTCTCAGTCTCACAGCCCCTACTCCAGTAGCACGTGGACTTATGCTACACCACAATGGAGAAGCTACTGAAAGCTGCTGCACTGTCTGGAGGAAAGTTCCCGCTCGGTTGAATGAGCAGGAAGCGCTCAACCCTCCGAGATGTGCCTGTGGTACCCTCCTGGTAAAGACTGTCTTAAGAGAAGACAGGCTGGCCACTCACAGAATGCGCCTCCAGGGTGGGTACAGAAGTTGTAGAGAGCACTGCTTTACATTTCAGCTTCACCGAGTAAAGGATTTCAGTATTTTTAGCTCCCCGTGCAATTCTTACTAGCAAAGACACGATCTGAACAGAGGCCTCTGCAAAAGTGGCGTTCCCATTGTAAACAAGCACAGCTAACAACAGGGTACGAGGCTTACGGTAATTAGGAAAGACGACTTTCAGCTCTGCACTCTGTCTGCCATTTGAGGGAAGCATCCCCCGGGGAGGGCAACTCTGCACACCCGCTGCGCCCCCTCCCCGCGGGCTGGGTGCCCAGGGCGCAGAGGGTGGCACGGCCCCCTGCTGCCGCGGCGCCAGGGCTCTGCTGTGCGATCTTCACCGCTGCTCACACTCGGACTGTTCACCACAACAGGTCATAAAACTGTGCTTTGCAGTGGTTCCACGCGCAGCTCAGTCGCTGAAGTTCATACAGTCACATGATCGCCAGGAAATTTTAGCATGCCCTCCCAAGCAGCCAACATACAACTTTTACTAGACTTCTCTACCTAATTCCTTTAAAAATCTTTAAAATATACTTTGCTGACTTTCATTCTCCAAAATCCTTAAGTTAAAAAACTAATCCAAGGCTTTTGAGCATCAACTACCATAAATCCTCAGCATTCAGTTAAAGGCAGGAAGCAGCTTACTTCCTACCCCAGACAAGTTTTACAGAAAAAAAAAAACCAACCCAAAAAAGCCCTTCACAGCATGCAAGAACAGTAGCACTGCGAAGTTGTTTCAAAACAAACCTCCTAAAACCTGAATTTGAGGAGTTGAAATGAGCTCTGGCATCAATGCAGGAGTAACTTTTTCCCCCACGTTGAAAACACACTCTGCCATTAGCTCAGTCCCTCTGAGCAGCATCAGCTCTGAACTACGGTCCTGTACTTTAGCTGAAAGGAAAGCTAAAATAACTGAGGCTTAATTAGGTAGATAACATATCTGCCAAAATGCCAGGCAGCGATTTAAAAAAAAAATCATTAAAACTTAATGAACTTTAAAATGTATTGTTCCAAGATTTCACAACCTATTACACTGCTTGAGGCACATGCAGCTCTCAAATTCCTTTGGTTAATTATCTCAAAGTACTAGGACTCACTTGCAAAGGGACACACACAAAAAACCCACACCTGAAACCAATTTTTTCACTTTTTTGCTCAAGCCGTATGAACAAAATGTGTATCAAACTAACAGTCTGGAAAAGAAGCAATGCAAAACTCTTCACTAGTACATGTTATCATGTAAGGCACTGAAAATAAGACAACATACCCTTTCCTTTAATGTCATTTCTACACATTTTACCTTATTTTGACCATTAGAACAGATTTAAACATTTAAGTCTGCTAAGCCCCCATCTACAAGTCACTAACATGACCACAAATATCCTATAATCCCATTAAAGTACATAAAATATTTCATTATTTTAAAATACATTAACTCTTCTTAACTGAAGAAGGACCTCTGCATATTACAATTTAATTTCTAAAATAAAAATATAAAAATTCAAGCTTTATCTTGCATTCAGGTAAGTACATGGCTAACCAAAGTCCCCAGAAAAATTTTATCTAACATTCCTGCTCAATAGCAACAGTAAGTGTTGTGATGGGGTATAAATATGGAACAGTGCAAGGTAAATACAAAGAAATAAGTTGGATCAGTGTGGAAGCAAATAAGAGACAATTCATTATGTGCTCAAATGAGGAACATCTGAAAGCAAACGACATTTCCCCTCCTCCACAAAGAGACATGTCAACTCAGCAAATAACTGACAAATTAAGTCTACTGGCTCAAACATAACCCGCTCTTGCGGTTAAAAAGTAGAGTGTCGAAAAGCAAACGCAAAGCAATGTTTGCTACTATTCTGACTGGACCTTACTTTTGGATACAGACATAAAAACACAGTGGGGTTGCTAACACTATGTACTCCAGTACGGATCAACTGGCTCCACAGTATGAAAAACATCTTCCATCTCAAATCCACAGAAACTTTCCAGCCAGAATTTTGCCAAGAGAAAGCAAAAATAATATAAAGAACAGATGCTCTTTAACATGAGCTATGCAGCCTGTTTGGCATCTTCTTCAGTGGGCACTTTCTTTTCCCATGTTTCAATACCTATTTGTTTTCCTTTTCCAGGTATTCCTGGCACTATCCTCTATGGGGAATGAAGTATCATAGATGTTTCACATATTTTTCTGATACACAAGTGGGCCTCTTAGAAGATAAAAAATGAAAAATAACTCCAAGGAGGCCTTCATGCCCAGCAGAGCACAGCAGACAAGGCTATTCTGGTTCATACTATTCAAATAAGGTTTGTGATATTAACAGAGCAGATGTAAAAAGTTTATTTGATATCGAAAAGAGCTAAAAATCCACAAAATTGAGTGACCATGACAGCCTGCTCTGAAACCATGGCAACGGGAATAGAAAGTCCCTAAAACAAAAAGCCCATAAACACAAATAATCCAATCTTGAAGTTAGCCATTATTTCAACTGGAACGCCAACAGAATACCTAGTGGTAGCTGACAGGATGAAGGTACAGTCTCTGGTTACCTTAGATAATTTTAATACTAAAAATCACACCTCTAGGAGAAGATTTTATATGTAAATGTAAGACCACCTTAGTATAATGAGCCAGACAGAAATTAGAACATGCGCAAACAAGTTTTTGTTATACAGCTACAAGTGACAGATCAGCTATTTTAATGTGATTTTTCCTTGTTACCTTTTTATATAACAGATGCTATGTGTTTCCCAAGAGGTGTGCCGGCTGCGTTATGTGCCTAGCACCTAATTCTGCAGAACTGAAATAAAGACAAATATCTCAACTCAGTGTGTTGATTGGCTCTTGGACACTGGGTGAAGAACCCTTCTTTTTAGGGACAACATATTCACATTGTACAAAATTCTGCAGAAGCATATGTTACTGGCAAAGAGACATGAAAGCAATCATACCCCCTTTCACAGTCATCA
This sequence comes from Pluvialis apricaria, assembly GCA_017639485.1. Classification (NCBI taxonomy): domain Eukaryota; kingdom Metazoa; phylum Chordata; class Aves; order Charadriiformes; family Charadriidae; genus Pluvialis; species Pluvialis apricaria. The sequence goes on from CM030012.1 coordinate 57,681,567, forward strand.
TCAATTCCTTTTTTTCATTCCATCAGAACATCACTTACTTTTAAGTCAAATATATGTTTCTTCCTTTCCATCAATAAAACTGTGTTCATTATCCAGTGTAAGCCATCATCTTCCTTTTTTTTTTAAATTAAGTTACCATTAAGTAGTATAATAAAGGTCAACTCAAAAAACAGTGCAACATGTAAACCCTAAAGACAACCTGTTGCATAAGCTGAAAAAGTCTTCATTTTTGCAGCAATAAAGGAAAAGAGTAGTGAAATGGGAAGAACTGATGCAAGTCATGACTAAAAATCTTTCTAACCATCAACTTGTAGAGATCATGAGTCAATTAAAACCCCAGACAAGCAGCTTTCATTCTAGTCGTATCAGTTTTCATTTTATTTCTGAATGGCCAAGGTTCAATTCCCAGTATTTCATTCACCGTATCAGTTTCTGATACTAGAATGCAGAACAAGGAAGCAAATGTGGTCAACAAAAGAACTTTTTCTGCAAGAAATGCCTCCAGAGGAATCACCACTGGACAGCTTCAGACTTTCCCCTCCTCAGACTAAAAAACACCACCTCATTTTCAAATGCACAGAAAGCCACACAAGGTTTGGGCCCTCTTTGTCCTAACTAGGAGGGTTAGAAACGCCAGTTGAAGGCTAGAGGACAAGTGAAAAACGACTACACAGATCTTCTTTCCTCAAGAAGCCAGGCTGAAAAAGCAAAGACAGAAAATACGTTTGACTTATTTGAAACAAGTTATGCGAACACTAGATTACAACACACAAAGAGTATATACAGCTTGCAGTGTACACGATCTGTGAGTTTCACCATTAAGGACGGCCCAGAGACACGGCTAACCACAGGCCACAGCTTTCAGGCGATAAAGCATTCCCAAGGCTGCAGTCACATGTCCAGAAATAAGAAAGAGGAAGTGTTTGGAAACCTTTTTATAAAACAGAAAATGTCTGGTTAAACAATACCAAGGCACACAAATGAGTCTGTAACAACCAAGAGGTGAGCTCATGACAGACTAGAAATATTTCTCCTCTTACAGCTGCAGTTCTCTCCACCTTTCTTCCGTTTATTTTATCCTTCTCATGGAAGAGGTAATGCCTGCGAGAGCTGAAGGAAACACACACTTGGATGTCTACATCTCAGATGATCTAGTGGAAAAGATGGGCTGCGGGGAGGGGAAGGAGCTCCTCCCCTGCTTTCCAGGCACATTAAGCAGTATAGCTGCTTGGGAAAGCGCTGTCCACTGCACCAGGAGGCAGTTCTGTCATCAGCTCAGAATTGTACTGATTCTGAAAGCTGCCCATCAGGACTAATTTTAACTACAGCAAACAAAATACAGCATCGCTTTCCTCCAGTCCATCTGTATCTCTTTGAAATACCACATTTACACAGTTCACAGAAGCATTTTACTTCACGCACACCAAGGCTTCCCACTCAAAAGAGGAAAGAGCTTTCAGATTTTATACCATTTCGCATGTCCCTAGGACAAGAGTACCTTTTGCAAAATTCATGGATCTTTGCTCCTTTCCAACTCTCCTAACTGCCCACCCGTAGCCAGCAGAGGCAACATTGGAGCCCAAGGCCATTACCAGCCGAGCCCAGTGCCCTGCATAGCCACCAGCTCCTGTCTCTCTGTGACCTGACTTCTCCCCATAACACAGAGGGATCCTCTGAAGCCTGAAGTCGCATCCCAACCCCAACCCAGGCCCTCGCCCGTGCTGGATTTTACTAACCTTATTCCCCTCAAGAGCAGGGCTGCCATCTCTCCTTCCACAGCCCGTGAGGAACACGGGCCAGACACTGCCTCTGGCTTTCAGTCTGGCTTCTACTAAATGAGAAACTTCTGGCCCTTTTGTCACCTCTCTGCTGCTTTCAGATTCCCTCTTTGTAACCGCTTTCCTCACTTTGCTCTTTCTAAAGCTTCCCTCAGCCCGCATCTCTGAAATCTTTCTAGAGTAGCCTGTGTTCCTTTCTCTGGTTGAGTTGCAGCTGTTCTGAATTTGCTGCCCATTTAGCACCTGGGCAGGGAATCAAGCCTTAACACTTTGCAGATGGGGGTAACAGTCCCACCAGTCAGCTGTCTAATATGAAAGTCGCAGCACAGCAGCACTAGTGCAAAAGTACACAACACGGGCAAGAAGGAAGGACAACAGCCTCAATCTTTAGTCAGCGCAGTGCAAAGAAAGTGAAACTGCATGCAAGTAGGAGTTTTCCAGATACAAAATTGTTCAAATGAGTGCGGAAACCACTTATTAAAAAGAAAAAATAAAAAAATTAGACTCCCAAGCAGGTCTCAAAGAGCAGCTCCGAGGAGGAGGAAGAGAAGGTATCCTCATAGCCACGTGAAGTTGTATCAACACATTCACTGGAGACCTAAGAAGTTCTCTCTGTTATAATCTTCCCATCCACAAGATGGGATGCAAAAACCTTCAAGGGATCACCCTTCCAACCTGAAAGTATGAGGCAAGTTTCCTAGTTACTTATAAAGGGGAAATAAAATCTCCAAAACCCAAAAGCCTATGAGGTGGAAGGAAGGAAGGAGGGGAAACGGCTGGATCCCACACAAAGGACTCCAAGCCAGAAACTGCAGTAAGTTGCAATATTATCAGCCAACGATAAGAGCAACGGACAGGAGGGAAGGAAAGCTTGCTCCCTGGTGGGGAAGCTATAGTCACCCATGAGAGGTTTACATTGGTCTCATCAAAACATAAACATCACAGAACAGCAATGCTTCCATCACCTTCTCCTCTGTTCTTCATTTTGCAAAAATCCTCTCACTATACATGATGTGCTAGCCATTTGGTAACTAAATGACAGCATGCAATATTGTCCCTGCTCTGGCAGGGAGGTTGGACTTAGATGATCTCCCAGAGGTCCCTTCCAACCCTGGTGATTCTGTGATTCTGTAATATAAAGTGGTGAAGACTAAATACGTAATCAAGCTTTATTATGACCCCAGGAGGCATAAAAAGTAAATGGAAAGAAAAATACCTTTACTAGGCACCAGTATAATTTTCAACATTATTGAAAAGAGTTATTTTCAGGCAGAAATTCTCAGCACTAAGACAACAACTACAAGGTTGTACAAAAAAACTACTTTGCAAATCTGGAGTTTAGATTTAACATTAAAAAAAAACAGAAATAAGACCTCAAAAGGCAGATATGAAAGGTCACACAGAGAAAAAGCAAAACTGACCAAAATTGAGACTTTGCATCTTTACTTCTGGAATTTTGTGTAAAAGGGTAAATGAGTCAATGTGGAATTTTCCAGAAGGACAGAGAACGAGGAGGACAATGCAAACTAGAAAGCAGTGTGTTCAACAGAGGGCAATCCCTCCACGGGCTGATTACATTACCTGTGTGGTCTAAGGCAAAAGGTTAGAGTGAATACAGGCATTGTATACGATAAGAACAGAGCAGCCTTTCTTTGTCAGGCTCTATAAGCTTTTTTTAAACAGTATTGCACAATTTAAATCTTGCCGTAATCAAGGAGATGCAGACACAGATCCACCTTGAGAATTTTAAAAATACTCCAAGTAGAAGAGCAATACAGGTTAACCCTGGACATTAAGGATGGGAAGGAAAGCAAACAGCAGCAGCTATGAAGTCTGGAAAAGCTCTTTTGGGCTCGGAGCCGACGCTGCAGCCTGCCTCCCAACAAACGTGAATCTGGGGGCTTGCAGGTGGAGGGGGAGCAAGTGAGCAATGCTGATACCCCAGAGCTGGCAGGTCTGAAGCTTTTAACCTTGTCAAAAAATAAGGAGATGTGAAATCTCTACCCTCAGGTAAACCAGGCTGTGCAGTGGGGAACACAATGACAAACCAGAGACGTGGATTTGAGTCCCAGTTTTGACATTTACTAGCGGCTCTGACCTTCTACCAAAGCCAAATCAGGCACCATTAAGAAAGGAGCTGTCTTAGCTTTTATAACCCCGATCCCCTGTCCCCCCAGAACTGACAGAAAAAAACAGGAAAGCAAGCAAGAACACCGGTCCTGTCATCACCAGTCTGGCAAAACCAGAAACATTGTACAGAGTGAAAGCCTGCTGCTAAAAAGTGAGTGATAAGGCAAAACCGAGCAGTTTATTTTGATAGAGAAGGGGAGTTATCTGTACTTTATGGTTTGGCACAACAGCTTAGAGTCCAACAGTTATGTTGTAGTGGCATGTAAATCAGACTGTTTTGATCCCTGACGGTGCAACAATGTGCAAATATTAATTAATCAGTACTCCAGTGCTGGGATTCCTGTATACAGTTTCACAAGAGATTATGCCTGATCTTTCTGTGTCTTCCCCCGCCCTTCCCCAAGGGGAGAATTGTGGAGATACTGAAATCTTGCTTTAAGGTTAAAATACCTATTTGAGTGTTGCCCGTACTTGTTAATGAACTTAAAGTAAACTTGAAGAGATCTCTCTGGTATTATTCCTTCAGCCATTTCAAGCAAGAGTGTTCAGGTGGTTGCTGCTTTTGATCAGAAACAGACATCATCAGAAAAGTTCGTACTTCTCCTTTTCATCAGGAGGGTGACATGAGACTGAAGACTCATCTTGCAAGTCACGGTAACACAGAGCAGAGGGGAGAATTTTTTTTCAGAATCACACTGATCTACTAACTGTGCAAAATTTTAATCATATATAAGCAAGCGCAATGATTAAAGATCACATACATGCACTACTCATGAGTGAAGCGAGAGCCTCAACAGCTCTTAGTGCTGGTGGTACTGGGACTGGTCTCCCCAGCACTAGTCAGTCCTCACAGAAAGCAAAATAAGCTATTTACTGGGGGGCGGACAGCACATCGCATTTAGTCCGCTGTTTAAATGACAGACACACACAGCCATTGATATCTAAAGTATCCTGTGGGAATCCCTGCGTATGTACCAAGGAAGACACAAAGAAAAGCACCCGAGGCCTTACATTGTTAAAAGAGGGGAATTAAAGTTTTATATTAAACAATTAATTTCTCTTAAATCTCTAGAGAGTAGCAAACATTAACATAGTTCAACCGGACATTAAGCAAACTGGTGTTAAATGGCTTAAGTTTTTGTTTCTTACCTCCTCTGGTACAATGATTAAAGGGTATTTGTCCTCTGATAAGAAGTTAAAAATAACCCACACTTTAAATGCATCTTCATCACTAATCAGCAAAGGACTTTTAGAGAGGTTCTTTTTAGCGCAGAGAGTCCAGCACATCCTGTTGAATTCAACTTTGTCAAAGTTTCCTTGAACCTAAAATAAAGAAATTAAAAAAAAAAAAATTAATATGCACGAAGGGCACAGAATAACAGACAGACACAGTTTAACAGGCTAAGTCACACAAAAAGCACCGAGAAAATTCTAGTTTGCATGAAATGTCAAGGCCCAAAAAGAGCACTGTAGCAGCCTAGTCTGACTTCCTGCATGGGGTCAACTAAGGAATTTCTTCCAGCAAAATCCACATCCAACCTCCAATTTCTGGTTGAGTTAATAACACCCTGACTGAAGTGAAGGAGGCTACACTGCATTCTGCATTTCCCCCAGCATGTTAGCTTTAGCTTCTAAACTATCTTCATAGCTGTCTTAGTTCTAACTGCACTTCTAGTGCACTGAGCTACTGAGATTTTATATAGCAAATTTGGAAACCATTATAGCCAAAACTGTATGTGGATATGCTAAAAGTGATATTGGAACAATAGCTGGGAAAGACCTTTAATATGCTTTTCCACTTCATGTTACTCAAACACAACTTTTGTAGGATATTCATAAACATGTAATCATTTTGTCTTGAATGCTAATCCACTTTTCTGACTTGCAAATCTTCTCCTTATTGATAAAAATATTCCTCTTGTTTTTGTTATCCTTTATCATACCCAGCAACTGTACATACCCATCTTTGAATTATTTATATATGCGAAAGCTTTCATTTCCTCTATTTCCTTTTTAAACCCTCATTTATGGTACAGATGAAATCTATTGATCTCCATACAGCTTAGCAATGCTCTTTCTTCGCCAACATGTAACTGATAAAGGTATGTTCTGCACTGTAATGGAAGTCCCTTGGGATTCCGGAAAGCATGTCTAAGAAACAGGTTCTTGTACCTCTTGTGGTAATGACAGCCGTAATGTTCAGTGACATTTTCTTATGACATGCCAAACCATGCATCTTAGATGCTTCATGTCCACCACTGCAAACTGTATGATTTCCTATCCAGTCTGGTAAGCGGTCAAATATAGTGGAGGGTGAGCCACAGTGGCCAAGTCAAAGATAGACTAAGGAAGTGGATGAACTGATGTGGTTGGAGGAAAAAGAAAAAAAAAAAAAAAAAGACAGAAGTAAACAGGAAACCAACCCTATGCCAAGAAGCACTTTACAGTACAGTTTCCAGGACTAAAAGTGAGACTATGAAAGAAAGCCATAGACTTTGCATATGTGCAGAGCAGGCCCCCAATGTAAGTGATGATGCAAGAGGCCAGCAACAGGCTACAGCTGTCCTTTGAAGAAAGCAGGAGCTATAGCTGCCATAGCCACAAGCTCAGCATCCTGGTTGTTTGCAGAAGAAACATGGGTCTTACGTGAAACACCAGCGAAGCAAATGAACACCCTCTGGAAGAAGGGCTAGAAGCCAGGTTTCCTTCTTCGTCCTTCAATTTGCTAGCGCCTCATCCCTTGGCTACTTTTGCCTATGCTTCTTCCTGTCTGTCCTCCCCACCCTGCCCAATTCATTGGGACTTGTTTTCTAAAACAACTTGACCCACCCAGATGATGAGCAGTTCCACCTTGGAAATGCCCTAGTGGTTATGCTACTCCCAAGGAAGATGCTGAAAGGGTGGGAAATCTCCTTTCCTACGCCTGTGGGAAAGTGCTCTAAGCACTATAAATAAGGTGGGTTGCTCTACGAGCAGCTCATGTTTTAAAGCACAGCAGCAATCAGTGACCACAGGGAGACAGGCGGAGCAAGGCACGGGCCCTGGCCGGGGTAAAGTGTGTGGTTTCTGCTCATGCAGCAAAGCTGGATCGCGTGCGCCTCAGAAACTCGTGTCAAAACCAAAGTCACCTACAGCACCTTACGGCCACCAGGATTAAGCAGCAGCCAAGCAGGAGGTTTCAGGACCATTTTGCCACAGAGGACTAGGTCATGCTGTGCCAGAGGTCACGCTTTAGACATTCCTTTTTTCAGAATGCAGACTTGATTCTGAAATGGACTTCATGGGACCCACGCAGAGTCCGGAGCAGAGAGACTGCTTAGGAGTTATTCAGGAGCAATAATCAGATGGGCACACAAGTCCTGGCTCTCCAAAATAACTCTAATTCTGCATCTGTGTTTTTTTCCTAAGTGATCAGGCTGTCTAATAAATAAAGGATACAATCACAAAATTGTTGTTCTGGGGATATTGGTAGTCAGGGATGAAAGTTCTCTTTAATAAAGAATAAAAATTTTCCTCAGCAATTTCATGTAGCAATACCAACTGTTCCTGGTAACCTATATTCTACAAGTACATTTGCATTGGGTGGGAAGGGAAGGAAACTGAAAATCCCACAACCAAACCGAAATTGCTTTAGAGCTAACTCCACGCTACAAAAGTCTCACTGTGCTACTTTGGCTACCTTGACCGGCAATACTCCACTGTAAGTGGCTACATAATAATTACTCTGAATGAATAATCTTTCTGAATGTATGAGATCATTTCTAAGCATTGTTTGAAAAATTAGAATTATTTGAACAGTTTCTAAAGTTATACTTGAAATTATTTGCAAAAGTACTTCTGACTTAGTTAAGAAACTGTAAAAGTATAAACTTTTCAAAGGTACTGATGTCAAAAAAAACCCAGTCATAAACAAATACACACATTGCTTTTTCATGACATGAACAAAACATATATTTACAAAAATAGATTGGGTCAAAGACTATCCTGGAATTTAAATGTAAAGAGGACTCCCCAAAACACCTTTAATTACTGTGAGACTCTACTATGAATCCTACACCAAAATCATCTTGACGTGAAACTAAAATAAAAAATTTATGACACTGTACTGAGAAACCAGAATTTCAATTGTGTTTGGCCAGAATACTCATCCTACTTGCAACCCACATGAATATCACACAATTCTGTTGCTTAATTAAAGAACAAATACTGGTACAACAGATTTTTCCTGTGCGCTAGTATATGCTTTTAACTGTACTTCATAATTTGTCCAAATTATTTGAAGTCACCATTTCATTTAGAAACTTCTATAGTACTCCACACTATTAACTCTACAGCAACTATCACTTTTATTTGTGAATCTGTCCAAATGATGAAACATGCAAATGAACTGACCCCTTCAACCTTAAAACTCCTTAAACTCAAAATCAAAAACATGATACATAAAAGGCACCTACCCTACCCTCCCCTTTCTAAGTAGTTTCACAAAACAATCAGGAAAAAAATGCAGCAAAACCCATACAATTTTCTAGATCTTTAATTTCTACTAATATGCAAAATATAATTTACCGTCATTAATATCCTACCAAGCAACTCTAAAACATAAGGAAATACAGAAAATATTTGGCTTAAGTACCAGTGATGGGATCAGTTCCAAAAATATAACAAGCATTTGTAGTGTAAATAGCATTCACTAAGTTGCCTGGAAGATGAGATAACCTGAGGTTTAGAATTATGTCCTCCTTTGTCTCACCCCTCTAAGACTCTTCCCTGCTGTAAATAAGGCATGTTGTAAAATACCATCACCACCACCATTGAAAAGGAAACATTTTCAGTTGGTATTAAAAGACATACATTGTAAATAATGTAACATGATAAAATATGGTTATGAAACCAAGTAAAACAAATTATGAAGACATTATACTGGCAAGCGACAGCTCCCTCCTGAAAGAAACACTTACGAAACAAGAACAGTTTGTTTCAGATGCAGGAAAACCCTAGATATATCTGTCTGCTAAGTAACAAGTAGCACGATACTAGAAATCATCAATAAGGCAATACTAATTATTCAAACTATTCATTCAAGTTCCCTATTTGGATAAAGGATATCAGTTGCAACCAATTTGCCTCATTAAACTACTGACTTGTGCTTTTTTTGATAACTCCTTGATTCTATATGAAGAGACTTTATTGCAGGATAATACAGGGTAAGCCAGAACTAAAAAAATATTAAAAGCTACAACTGCATTTAAGAGTACAATAGAAGTTATTCCTAAAGGTCACAAAGTCCTCTCAATAAAATTACAAGTCACAGTTATATATCTATTTTAAAGAAATCTAAGGATTAATTCTTTACATATTTTACTAATGTTTTAAAGCAAAATATCTCGAGATCCAACAAATTTCTCTTGAGCAGGTTGCGCTTGCTAAAATCAATTAATTCACCAGAAGACTGATGACTGGAAATTGAGAGAACTTCCTCTGTGTTTGGGGGTATAAAGCACCAGTCCTTCTTTAGTAGCTTTGCTTACTAGCATAAATTAATAGCATTTGTTCTACAATCAACTCATCTCATGGAACAGATTACGCCTTGGAAGAATGAAAAAAGAAGGGGGTTCTTGTTTACTTTTTTGCTTGTTTGTTTTAAACAAAGGAGACATGCTACGAACCACTGACTTCACCCCATTGCACGTTGTCTTTTGGCACTGATGTAAAGTCATCTCTAAAAGATGACATGTCACAATCAAGACTTTTCCAGTCCACAAAGATAGCCTTCTGTCTGAAGACTCTCACTAATTTTTCATAATACATTTGTAAATGGTTTACAAGCATTTAGTCAGGATTAAATAACATTAAATTAGAGGTAATTTAATCCTGTTCTGTAACACTCTTCTCTTTTAAGAGGAACTAATGGTATGGGTATATCAGGCAATTATCAGAAGCCAGATCAGTGTATGAATAAAACACCACCACAAACTACATGCAGTCATGCTCTTTCCTTTCATGAGAAAGCAAGGCAGCTTGTCATTTGTTTTTACCAATGGGATAAGAAGGTACCCCAGAGTAGTAAACACTGTAAATTCACACCAACTTGCTTATGTAGCCAGGACTTTCCTTTTCAAATAAAGAGTTATTTAAATGCAACTGCTCCTTATTTCCAGAACTGTTCTTCCTATAAACACCCTTTAACAATAAACCATGTTTATATTTGAAAAAGCCTGTCACCTCTCTCTCTCTTTTTTTTTTTTTACTTAATGGCTTGCTATACTCTACAAATGGTATTAACAACAAACACTGTGGTTCAGCCTCTACTACTGTAATTCTCTAGTCAAAATAAAGTAAGGCCTTTTCTCTTTCCACAAAATTTATATACAAGCTGCTTGGTCTCCCTTGAGTCTGACAGGATGTCAGACAGCCAACACAGAGTGGAAAGGAGATCACAAACTTCTTAGGGACAGAGCTAGATGCTCCAGCATCAACCAACCAAGACGTTAAGTGGGTACCTTTATGTGTATTAACAGCCAACAACTCCCACACATAAAACAAGACACTATTACTGGGTACGAGATAAACACCGACTAGAGAGGCAGAGGAGCTGATAAGTCTTAGCTACATATATGAAGCTTCTCCTGTTTCCAAGCTGCCAGACTGCATTATATGTATCACATTTTCCACCAGTATTAAATGGAGATTAAAGAAGCAGCACAAATCAAAGGAGTTTGCGTAATCTGCAATTGCTGTATTGGACCTTTCAGCAGCATGTCAGTTCAGGGCTTCTTAACATTATAAAAGAAAGCACATCTATGTATCTGCAGCCACAACATCAAAGTTTGAGGGTTTCTGGGGTCAGCCCCCAAGCGTACGAGAAATCAGTGGTATTGAAGCTGGTATGTTTGCACTATCACGTGGGCTGGTTTTTACCGTCTAGGCCAGTCTCTCAACAGAAGTTGTCAGAAAAAAAGCCGGGAAGATAATTCTTTTACTTTCAGAAACTTCAACCTAAATCTCAAACGCACAGCTCCCAGAGCCCCAATCTGACCCAGTGACTACCTACCTTAGAACAAGATGGAGAGGAGGAAACCCTGCTGGCTTTCCAGAGCTTCCCCCAAAACAAGGCACAACAGAAGACTGGAGAGTGCTCAGACATGAAAGGAAACAACTTGTAAGACAGAACTTAACAACACTCCCTAATGTCACCCACTGCAACTATTTGAACGGATCTGTTTACTAAAATGCCTTGTGAATAGACATTAAAGATATTTTTGCCCTTCCAGTATGCAAAGGAGTCTATGACAATATTCTGTTATAGCTGCAGTATCAAGTGGGACAATCTATAGCTCCAAGAGACTTTCAAATAAATTCAAGCTGAGGTGCTTTATTAAAACCGACACAGTTCTGCATGAACACAGCCTAGATGATGACCAGATGTAACAGGAAATACAAACCAAGGAGAGAAAAAAGTAGAGAACAGTTCACCCTTCGATTTTAAGGCACAGGCTCTCCAGGGTACCCGCCCCATCACGACCCCACACAGGCACACTCAGAACCAGAGCGTCTTCACACCAGCATGCTTCCTGCAAGCAGTAGTCTACTGTAAAGACACTCTAATACAAAACCCGATAAAGGGAGAAACACAACACAAGAATTCAAAACTTACCTTTTCCAAGATGAATTTGTTTAGATAAGGCATGTAACCCTGATTGGAAACTGGTCCTTCATCATCATCCCTAAAGTGCTCCTCCAAGGCCACTGGATCGTGGGGGACATTTAACACTGTGCACAAGTTGTGAGAAAGGACCTAAGGACACAAGAGAAATCAGTGACACTGCTGTCAGCCTTAACCACGCTGCATTCCCTCCAGAGCAAACCTGTGATTTGCAAAGCCATGCACAGAAAGTGACACCTTTGTGTCAGCACAAGTTCTGCCCTGCGGATTTTTGTCAAAAATCCAAAACGTAACTAAAAAAGTTGACTCCAAGGATTCCAGGGTTTCAGATAGTCGCACATTTACAGAAGCAATGCCATCACAGATAGGTCCATTTCTACAGAAGTGCAAACACAGCAACAGAAGCTTCCCTTTGTACACATATACTTATGCATTTGAAAACCAAGGAGAGGCATGCAGAAACATCAGAGTAATATTTACAGAGTGCAATTAGATAGCTAGGGAAAACAACCACAAACACCTAGCCTTTGAAATTATAAATATTTACTATCTAGTATAAACAAGTAAAGAAGAAAACAACTCAATATGTAGTACCTTTACTGTACAAAGAAATGACCACCCAAAGTATTAACTACAGATTTCTCTCATCTGCTTGCTTTTGGGTTGCTTTTCAACATTCACCCCATATTTCCATTGGCAAAAGAAAAGTAATATTACAGAAAGGGGAGGTTTAGGCGTGCTTCTCAAAGTTTTATTTTAAAAAGGTATTTGCATGAATTATGTCAAGAGCTTAACACCCACCAGCACTCATGTCTGTTCTTGAGAAATGACCTTCAAGAAGAGGCTACACGCTTGATTTGTTTTAAGGAAGTAGTATTATTGAAAACTAACTGGTAGCCAACACGTTTCAACTTCTTCAACTTAGGCCGAGTTTTGCACGCACAAGCTAATGCCTCAGTACCAACAAGAGGAAGGCAGAGCCCGGGTAGCAGTGACTCCTGTACCACCAGCACTCTCCTAAGAAAGGCAAAGCACCATTCCTTTTGTTGTTCACACTATTTTGAGGCAGGTCAGTCCTGTAACATGCTGCCCACTGGGTCTTAAACATGCTGTCAACTCGGGAGCCCTCTCCCCTTGGCATGATGCAGAGTTAAGCCTCTGAAGACTGTACCGGCTACAGGAACTGGGTTAAGGATTTAACTTCACATGGCCAGGAATGATCTAAATTGAAAAACTGTAACTAAGAACCAAAGGCAAAAAAGAAAAAGGTAAAACAAAATTAGGCAGAAGTGAACCAGACTGCATCTTTTGAAAATGCATGCTGCTTGTGGTATTTTTCTTTTTTAAATCAATAACTAGATGGGACAGAATGCAACTGAATTTTGGCGTATGTTTTACTTTTTCACCATGCAGCACAGAATTAAAAAAAAAAACAAACGCACCCAAACGATGCAAAGAGAAAGCAGTAAAAAAAGTGCAGAAAATTTATAAGTGAGTCTATTGTCTATTTAGATGAGCAGACATAAAGCAGTCGAGATGGGGTAGCTGCAAAACGAGAAGTGAAAGTCTGAAGTCGTCAAAGCCTAGGAAATCAAACCTATGCCACACACTTAAAAAGTCTGGGCTTTCCCCTCACTGCCCCCGAAATAATGTACATTTACTTTTCTTATGTATGATAAGGAGACATGCAGAGTCTAAGCACTAGCTAGCATAAAATCCTACAAAGATAGCCCAAGATGCAAGTTCAGTTCAGAGGATAATTCCTCTCTATGTACCTCTAAAGTTACACTTTCTTTTAGAAAAGCACAGATTTCCACGAGAAATACATATTTTCATTGCCATAAGCTAACATTAAGCCACTGGAGCCAACCAGGTGCAAAAGTTTAAAAACAGAAAAACGATAGCATCAGCAACATTACAACAGCAGCTGTATTTCCCAAAGTAGCAAAACAGTGTTTAAAAGTTACCACATTTCACGCTACCCTCTATCAATAGTATATTTCCCTTCAATCTATCCTTATTTTTAACCACCACATCAAATCAAGTATTTGAGTCCATGTGATTTACATGGAGGGGGGGAACGTTCTATCATGCGTGTTTCCCCTTCTATTTAAGGCTTCCGTTGTTATTTATAGAAGACTGAGGGATTCTTGAATTTCTGAGAGATAAAGATGATCTCAGTTTTCCAACCAGACTGTAGTTGCTAATACTTTAACTAAAAAAATTCTCAGCTAATAAAAATATTCTAAAAGCATAACTGATTTAAGCTTATTACCAAAATAACTTAAAAGTCTTGATAAAACACTTTCTCATCATGTCCTTTCTACATGTTTCTCTTCTCCCTTTTTCAGCCTTCTCGCTGTGCTTGGGCTATCAGAAACCTAGGTGGTTTCTGCATCAAGCAAGCAATTTACCAGGAAAGAATTCCACTTCCAATCATTTTCTAAGATCTGCCTTATCTGCCATCTCTCCTGTGCCCAGCACTCTCTTTTCATAACTCAGGAAATTCCTCGGCGCCTGCCAAAGCCTGCCACTCTCTAACACGGCCAAGAGCCAGCTGAATTCTTCAGTTGCAGGGTAAGCCTGAAAAATTCTGCACTGAGGTCTCGTTTTGTTTTGTTCTCTCAAATCACATTATCTGGACCATGATATACTCTATTTTAATGATCATGTTAAAAAGAAAAAAAAAATCTAGCTGAATACTAGGTTAATTGGGGTACGAAAAATTGCCTTGCCTTGCAGAAGCTCCGTCAACCATGAGGAAGTTTTGCACCAGTAAGGATTATTTCCCCCCCCTGTGCCCACAGGGTTGCTAGGCAGCTTTTTCTTTCAGCACTTATTATGCTCTGGATGCCACGTTTAACAATCTACCTTCATGCCAGAGCCAACTCCCACCCCAGGCTGGAGTCTCATCTCTGCTGCAGCAAATGGTGGTCCCCAAACTGTAGTCCATGAGACAGTACGAGCAGTCTGCAAAGGGTCCACAAAACCAGTGCACTCTTGGCACAATTTTTGCATTTTCAATGAAAAGTTTTGTAAGAAAGATGTCCAGTGGTGCCTGGGGAATACTGAAGGTCTTCTGCTCTAAATATAAATAACCAGATGAAACACGCAAGCTGAACACCAAAGGTTGTTACAGACTTCGTATTTACTTTAGTTATGGCCCGTCTCATGCTGCTACACCTGGAGTGCAGATCTTCAGCCCAGCTCTACTCTGCCACAGCTACTCCCCTCTGAGCTCCCATTTTCCAAAACATTGATCTTCCAAAACTTTAAGCACGTGTTGAATTGTTACCATCTGAGTAGTTCCATTTAACCTTGCCTGTAAGTGTGATCTGCATTTCTAAAGGGAAGAGGAAGATCTGCTAGACTACTTCATGCTCAGCGACAAAAATTTGGCCAAGATGACAGTAGGAGCATTAACAGGGCAGACTAATCCTACAGCGGCTATTCTCAGTTTCTTCAGTACTTTTCTCTTTTTCTTTTCCATCTTTCAGGGGGGTCTTCTCCCTCCCCCCTCTCTTTTTAAGATTTTAAAATGTTGGCATTGCAGATCCCGACAGCTCCATTCAGTGGCATCGTGTGAATTCATTCCAAGACGTTCTTGGCTCATCTCTCCCTGACATCCATGTCAGCAGCTAGCCAGCCAAAATAAGCCTACTCACAAGTACTTTCCCTTTTCCTTTTTTGATCAGTGTGGAAACCAGCATTGTATATGCCCCTTGCCACAGGCACAAGGTCTTTTCAACCAGGGTACATCTTAACCATACAGTTTCTTGCATCACAGCATCTCCAAGATACAGCTTCCTTATCTTATCCACTCAGGTAGCAAATGCTCCATTCAGAGGCTCATTATTTAACATCAGGGTTAGTGTAGCAACCTCTTCCCCAGTCGCACAAGCATATTCAAGCCTGGCCTCCACCAGCTCAGGTTCCTGACACTAGTGCCCTCCACCCATATCTCCTCTCCGTTCCTTCATTTCACAGAATGGTAGGGGTTGGAAGGGACCTATGGATATCATCTAGTCCACCCCCTCTGCCAAAGCGGGTTCACCTAGAGTAGGATGGACAGGAATGCATCCAGGCGGGTTTTGAGTATCTCCAGAGACGGAGATTCCTCAGCCTCGCTGGGCAGCCTGTTCCAGTGCTCCGTCACCCTCAAAGTAAAGAAGTTCTTCCTCATGTTGAGCTGGAATTTCCTGTGTTCCAGTTTATGCCCGTTACCCCTTGTCCTGTCACTGTGCACCACTGAAAAGAGTCTGGCTCTTTCATTTGCTCCCTTCTCCCTTGGGCACTCACAGACCCCTTGTCACCATGATCAATAACCTCACCCTTCCTCTTGCCTTCATTATCAGCACATCCCCTTTGGCCCCCAATCACATACTGGTGCCAGCCTGCATCTGTCCAATTGCCAAGGGAAGTGCCTTTCTGCCCTGCAGCTCCTGGCCCTTAGGAAGAGCTTCCAGTAAACATCTTCCATCTACTGCACCTTTCTTCTACATCTTCCTTGAAACCAGTTGACAAAAACTCAAGGACAAAGGTTAAACGGGCTGCTGATCCACTGGCAGCTGCTCCTCTCAGGTGCAGTATCTGTTGTTTCCTAATGCCCCCCATTTTGGTCTACAAGCTGCCTTGGTTTGCCAGCTCTTCCGGAAGAGGGGCATCTCTCCCCTCACACCTTACAGACACGATTCGTCATGGCTACCCTATACAAACGCTTCTGAGCCCCGCTAAAAATGTCAGAGTACAACTCTCTCATAATGAGTCATCATGACTAATTTCCTACCATCCTTCAATGTTGTACAAAGTCAATTGTCCGGCTGGGGTCCTGCCCACTTGTCACAGCCTCTCAACCCTTCCAGTGCCTTGCTACATTGTTCGAGGTCTTCCTCTCTGTTCGGACCATCCCTCTTGCCCCTGATTACACCATTTTTCCTCTTCCCACCAGCCACTGACTTCCCATTTAGTAAAAAGGCAAAACAAAGACAAGAGGTATAATAATCCTATAACATCCCAGATCCAATTAAAGACTGCTTTAAATTTTCTAAGCCTGACTAGTAACTTTGGTCACCCACATATTATGGGCCCGAATGAGACCATATTTTCACCATCCATGTCCTGCAGATACCACACCAGGAATCCAAGACATTGAAAATCCACCACAGTGGCAGCACACAAAACAAGAACAGCCAAATAATCCCACTGCCTACACAGAGACAAGTCCCAAAGCAACGTAAGGAAGAGCTTCCAGAGTGTAAAAACTTATTTCCAAGATCAAATCACACACACATACTACAAGGATTATTGCTGGCTGCTAAGTGTAACCTCATTTAAAACCACAGCGTTTCAAGATCCAGATGAAAAGCAGATTGAACATTGGCACATTACTGAAACTTTTAAAATAAGTCAATTTTAAAATTGCAGAAAGATGAAATTGAATGTAAATATAAGAAAGCAAGTATTTGCATGTAGCTCGTGCTCGAATTGCAACAGCGGCTATAGCTGCCTACACCAAACATGCTTTAGTCTTGCTATATCAGTGTTTGAAAGGGCTGAAACACACTGACAAAATAACGATTGTGTCCACGTTTAAAGGTATAATTTAAAACACAATACACAGATGATTCTGCTCATGTAGAAAAAGGGTAAGATCTGCAGCCAGTAGAATTTCTGAAGATTACTGATTAGACAAAAAAAAATAAATAAAAAATCAGTACATACTGGAAGATAATTCAAAATTACAGAGAGGACTGATTTCACTGTCTTTTCTCTCAGCAGCTCAGACCATGTACAAAAGATACAAATGGATAAAAGGCATCTCATGAAATCCTTACTATTCCAAGGAAGTCCTAGTTTTTCATCTAAGCATTTGCTGTTTCTCCAGACTACAAACCAGACCCAATTCACTCACCTCCATCCCTTTCCTCTAGATACATTAAAAACAATGTGTGATGCAAACCCTTCACATTAGGGCCTCAGCTACATAACACACATTAATTTTTCTCACAGTATTTAATGAAAATTATTTAATTTTATGGAAGGTTCAAAGATCACTTCTAGGTAGAGAAACTAGAAATCACTCTCTTTAACAACCAACACGTTATCCTTCGGACTTTTAGTGCAACATGATGACAATACCTTATACTGGATTATACAACTCAAAGATCCCTTGTCAGTAAGTTTTCTTACTGAGGAGGAAAGAGTTCAGCAAGTTATACCAGTGCATGTTGTTCTCAGAAAACAAATAGGTTTTTATTACTTTTTTTATAACAGGAGTTTCACTAAATTATTCAACATATTTTTCTAATGCCACAGATCCCTATTAACCTGTTTATCTCCAAGACTCATCTCTCCATTTTATAGGGGTGCTGTATCTTCCTCCCAGTAACGTGGATGAGAAATACTTTATTGTGAAATACCTTCTTAGTACAACATAGCCCTAAATCAATCAGACAGGAACTTCTGTTTTGCTGTCCTGCCTACCCCATTCTGCTGCATCCATGTTGAGCTACTGCCGTAACACACACCTTTTTCCCCCAGTAGGACTATCAGTTTGACACCACATTCATCATCTGCCACAAAAAGCCTATGAAAGAACACTCTCTGCCCCTTCCTGTGTTTCCTGAGAACTAACTCTCGGTGGCCACAGGAGAAGGCAGCAGCCTCATTTCATACTTGTTTCTGCATTCCCAGGTCCCTCACTTGACGCATCCCTCAGGAGCCTTTATATCACAGACAGAACTGCACAGACCCACAAAGATCCACTTTTTTATCCCTTCTCTCTCACAGATAGAATGAAAGATCAAAACCATTTAGGAAGATGTTTGATAGGCAACAAGGGGACAAGTTTAATTTCCTCTCTCCTTTTTATTTTTTCACTTTTTTTAAACACAAGCATTTGTAAACATGGGGCTCTAATAAGACAGCAGAGCATGACAAGTAACTGTGCTTCAGTTTGGAAATACAACTGCTGCTCTAATCCACCTACATCAGTCAATGATCTTAGAGAAGAAGTGATGACATCTCCATCAGAGCAAGATGTACAACCCCAGCAGCACCCTGGCTGCTTCTTTAGCCGTGTAATTCACCCCGGCACCTGTGTGACCATGACAGCTTTTTCACTGACCGGCACGCCAACACGTGATGCAGACACACCTCAGATTGCACTGAGCACACAAATCGCGGCAGCGCACACAAGGTGTGGTAGTGTGACAGGAAAACAGGATTCCTTTAAAAAGCAGGACAACAAAAAAACACCTCTCTGCAACCTACTTCAGTTAGTCCTGCAACACTGCAACACTGCAACACAAATACTCACTTTCATGACGCCACCTGTAAGAGACCCGGGACCTGCACACATTTTCGGCTTCAGCTCGCAGTCAGGTCTGGCCTCTCGCCTGACTCCTGCCCCAGAGTCACTTCTGGCTGAGTTAGGCTGTATCTCACAGCCTGATCACCCCGGGCGAAGAAAAGGAGAAGAGGAACAGGCTGCTTGCAGCACATTGCATGTTGTGGACACTTATTACATAATGCTGAAAACAAAGTCCATTAGCGTCTGACCACACTTGGGAATACTGTCCGAAGCAGGGCAAGTCTCACTGGTGGAGTCGATCCCGCAAAGGGAGCAAACTTCAGCTAATTGTTGCGGCCGACACAACTCCAGCAGTCAGTACAAGGACCCACAGTCTCAAATGTCAACAGGTGTTGCGTTCTTATCCAAAATATTTATTTAGCCAGATTCCTGCTATTATTCCCAGGCCAAGACGGTCCCATAAAGCAGGGCCAAGACGGGATCGGATTCAGCAAGCTGCCTGAGAGCTCTTTTAAGAGCACAAACATTACTTCAGCGTATAAGCTAAGGAAAGAATGGCACAGTTGGAGCCTCTTGACTAATTCTCCTGTTTATATCCAAATAAGAGAGCACTGTGGAACCTCGCTCTCCCCTTGGCAAGCTATGAATTTCACTTGGACGCAGCCAACCCCTATAGATGGGACCTTGTAGCTACCCCACAAAAGATTTTGGCCAGAAAGGGTACCAAGGACACGCGGTTGAAAGGGGACCAGAAGCACAACAAGGGTTTGTGCATTGACATCTCGGGGAGGACGAAGCGCTTGCCTGGGCGGAATGAAAATAAGCCTCCTCGAGCGCGAGGAAGGGCCCGCGCAAGCTGCTGCGGGACGGAGGCACCCGGGCACCGCAGCGACTGGCAACGCCGTGTGACGAACGGCAGCCCCGGCGGGGAAAAGGCAATTCACGGCCCCCGAGAGAGCTTCGAAAGCGGGCAGCCGTGTCCCCTCACCTGGCCCTGAGCGTGACCACCTCAGACAGGCCCCAGGCCGAGCACCCCCATGTCCACCGCGGAGGCGGCCGGTGGGGGACAGCCCAGGCCCGTGTCGCGGCCTCTCACACCCACGGCGACAGCCCCTCACACCCACATCGGGCCCCGGCCCCGCACCGCGCCCCCTGGGCTCGCCACCCCTCTCTCCTCGCTGCCCCCCGCCGTGCCGGGCCGGGCCGCCCCACTTGCCTTGAGCTGGGACTTGGAGACCTTCCCGCTGCGGTCGAGGTCGAGGGCGGTGAAGGCGTGCCAGATGGACTTCAGCAGCTCCTCCTTGAGGCCCACCATGGCCGGCCCGCCGGCTGCTGCCGCCCCGCTCCCGCGGCCGCTCTGTCTTCGCCTCACCGGGCCCCGCCGCCGCCGCGCCCGCCCCGCTCCGCGCCGCCCCGGGGGCGGGTGCCCGGCCCTGCCCGGCTCCGCAGGCACCGCCCCGGGAGCCGCGCCGTCCCGCCTCAGAGGCGAGGGCCGGGGCGGCCGCAGGCGCTGAGGAGAGCGGGAGCCTGGCGGGGTGCCCCGGGCTCCCCCCGGGCAGGGGCGGCCCTCGGCGGGTCCCGGCCCCCGCGGCGGGTGGCTCCCTCCCCGTCCCGCGGCCGTTGCGACAGGGGACACCCCGCGCCTGGGTTTCGCGATAGGATACACTCACGGAGGAAAGTAACTGTCCTTCTGGGCTATTTCAGCCCCGAGAACGCCAAAAAAAGCCGGTCGCAACGAAGGCTGCATACAGCTGGAGTGAACGAAGTTCGATGAAAAATAACTTCAGCGCTACTTCCAGAGCAGGAGTGGTACAAAATACCATCACAAGGAACAAGTTTTGTTGTTGAGTGGGTTTGGTGTGCCGGTTTTGGTTGAGGGTTTTGGGGTCCTCTTAAATGTGGTGGGCTCAGAGTAAGCAGTGGCGCGAGCGGCCGCGGGGCCGTGGGGTGTCCCACGCTCCGGGTGCTCCCCGCGGCTCCCTGGGTGGTGTGTCTCTGGTGTCAACATGGGCAGCCGCAGCCAGGCCACGAGTGGCAAGATAATGCCGCAACGTACATGGCCTCGAATACTGATCATTCACGGCACACAGCTCACAATCATTTTCATGGATTTTAAGCAGAACTGTTACGATCCCAAATTCAAGACATACAACAAGCACAGAAAAAAAGAGATTAACTGTTGTCCAATTTTAGTCTTCATTCAACTGCACCCTCAGAACGAAAACAGCTCTCTGCAAGTGCAGAAGTTCCGGGCAGGTACAGCAAGAGGACTGTTTTGCCCAAGGTGGTGCTGGTTTAAGCATTAAGATCCTGCTAAGAAACACCCTCAGACTGTACAGCATCACTTAAAACGCCATTTATTGGAGCTAACGCTGTAAAGGAGAGGACAGTGTAGATAATCTTAAATTCCTTCAGGTGCTGAGAACCCTGAGCTGTGCAGCATCATCCAGGTCTCGGATCAAGATGCAGCGTGTCATGCGGATCCTGCCCATGAAAGAGTTAACCATTTTGGTCATTCAAGTTATTACAGGATTTTCTTACAAGGAAATAACTCTATACATCATTTCTAGTGCCAAACAGAAAGGATGCTCACAGGAGAACCTCTTGCTGCATTTTCACATGAAGGGCAGGTCAGACAGGGGGGATAATCACAGGTACCAAGCGGGAGCTGCGCACAGGCTCCTCTGGTACAATCAGCTGAGTAAATTTATCCCACCACCATGGGACACATGTGGCCCCAGGTGCGCCCGGAGGCCAGGCTGGATGGGCAGCGCAGTGCAGCACAAGCTGAGGAGGCACAGGCCTAACTTATGCACATCACTAATCCTCGATGTACAATGGTCTTCTGGTCAGGATCACTACAAATGAGCAGATAGCAGAAGTCCACTGTAGGAAGTACTTTTAATTCTCATACATGATAATTCAGAAAATTAGTTTTCTATATGCGGGAAATTGGAGACTAGAATCATCCACAGGTTTCTGGTAATTTTTATTCTTTAGTGTCTTCTCTAACTTACAGGAAGCAACAAGAATACTCTAGAAATGCAGAGATGTTGTAGTCTGTCAGTAGCACAGTGAACAGTCAGGCACTACCTGCCTTATTCACCAGGCATATGCTAGCAGACTTTTCCCCCTCCTTTTTCTTAACCTTTCTCTCCATCGTTTATTCAGGACTTTGGAATCCACAATTTTTATGCTCTTTCCTCAAGATGGATGGTGTGAACTATACAATTAACATCAAAGATCGATTGGATTACATTTCCTAATGAACCCGATTTGCTAACATTATAGCTGCTAATATTGCCAGAAACTTCTATCATCTTGAAATATACTAGCATTTCTGCAATTTGACCACAGCTATTCCCACTTAAGGAGGAAGGAGACAACTTTTGTATATGCAGATAATCTAACAAACTATTTTATTTGGTAGCTGAGTAACCACAAGGTCACCAGTAAATACAGACCATCCCTATTAAAGCGCATTAAAATACAGTTAGGTTCTGTGACATCTCACTGAGGAAAAGAAACGAATATGGTTCACACATTAATCTCCTCATGGCAGGGACTTAATTTATGTTTTGAACAGAGTTCAGTGATTTTTGGCCACTCATTTTTATAAAAACAATAGAGTGGAAAAATGACATTAAAGGAACATGCCCCACAAAGTGATTGTAAAAAAAAAAAAAAGGAAAGAAAGAAAGAAAACCACCAAAACAAAACCCCGTGTGCTTGTCTTCATTCTTTTTGCTGGCATCTGTTATTCCCGATTTAAATGACATGCTAAAATCCTTTGCCAAAACAGGACTTGTTTTCCACTAAGAATATAAATAGTTCCATTCAGGCCAATAGGTTAACAGTTCATGCTTAAATGTTTCATTAAAATTAGTAGTTTACATAAACCTCAGCTGCTCCAGCTTTTGGTAGGGTAATCTAATAGTTACAATTTATGCATAAAACTATCACATGCTTTTATATAGACATACTCATTTAAAATAGTTTTTATAGGATTAAACTAATTGAGCAAACACAGTTAACTGAAGTTCACATGGAGAAATAAACTTGCTGTTGAACAAAACCTTTGTTTTTTATAGTCACCCAAAATAGCTTTAACAAAGTGACAGGACTAGCTGCATCCACACCCAAAGTGTGAGTTATTTTAAGCAGCTTTCCGTTTTAATGTGCTAGTCAGAATCTTCGCTTATCAAAGACTTTACATTCTAAACCTTTGAAGATAAGATTGACATATAATCCATAGAACATTAATTAGCAGTGATCACACAACCATTAAGTCCTTGATAGCACTACATAAACTCTTAATTGCTTGCACGGTACAAAAGTAAATTCTGATGCAACTTAACACACTATTGCTTTTCTTGAAAGTTGTCCGAGGTCTCGGCAGCTTTACTTTAAATCTGTGCTTATTCTAATCTTGTTTGCTCACCACAGTTAAAAACATGACTGAGGGGTGGCGAGATCAGGGAGGGAAAACTGGCTCACAGTCTCACAGAGTGACTCACGCTTTCAGGAAGAAGCTTTAGTTAGACCCCGCTGAGGCTCAGCCTTAAGAGGTCAATCACTTTTCTCTTCCTCCTCCCTGCAGAAGCTTAATTAATCCTTGTTAGCCAAATAATAAGTGTTTGTCAGGGAGGTTCTAGCCAGAGGAAAGATTACGCACTTGAACTGTTACTAATTTTGTTTTATGCCACTGAGTCAGTTAAACTGCCATCAAGGAAGGAATTCAGACACATCAGCGACTCAGTTTTCTGCTCATTGTTAGCCCAGAGAAAATCTTCCTGAACTGTGGCTAAACCAGTCATTTTCATTCTCCACAGGAAAACTAAATTGAAGCAAACAGAAATTAAAGACCACTAAGCCAACTTTGGAGCAAATTGTGTTGCCAGTATCTGCTATTTCACAGCAATGTTTCAGTAGAAAATAAAACTGAAGCAAATACCAGTGTTCATGATTAATGTGTTATAGTTTCTGGACAGACTAGTCCCACCATAAAACATCTTAAGGAATCATTGGGGGACAGTGTAAAAACCAGTACATGTATTTGACATTATACTGTAACCCAGTCCCTGAGCCATTTGAGGAATTTGTTTTTTCTATTATTTTTGAATACTTTTAAAAGTTTTCTCTCTGGCCTAATACACATGCCTCAAACATGCTCAATGAAACTATGTAGAAATTAAGCATGAAAGTTAGTTCAGGTGAGTTAGGGAGCAGCATTAGATGCTGAATCAGAGTGGCAGCTCAGTTTCTCCTACAAAAAAAGAAGCTAACTTTCCATTCACTTCTAGGACTTCTAGAGCAATCTTTAAAGTGATTCCACCAAAGCACACCTACTTTACTATAGTTTTCTGGTATTTATACACAACACATGCATTTCTATTCAAACGTGACAAAAGAAACATAATGAAGAAGTAAAATACAGAAGATTAAGTTACCTTTCATTTCCCCCCTGGTAACACACATCTTACTCTACACTTGTAGCTGATAAGGTTTTCCTCACCACGTTGCAGAACTCACCATAGAACAGAACACCACAGAGCTACCTTACTTGTAGAAAGAAAGAGGAAATTAAATCCCAGGTGTGTACTGCAGTAACCATCTGATACCATGTTTTGGGATGGAAACTGGAAAGAGAAACGGTCAATGGAAAAAGCCATTTAAGCAGGGTTCGTGTAGTAGACTGTCAATCAATATTGACTCAGTGTCTACAAACCCGAAAGAAGATTAAAATCCCATTTGCTAAGGCATGGAACAACTATATGGGGAGAGTCTACCCTAAATATCTTAACACCTAAGTAGCTGAGAGTGAAAAAAGGTGAGGGGAAACAGCTGCAGAGGTCGGAAGATCACCCAAGATCAGTGGCTGGCAAGACTACTAAAGGTCAGGAATAGGAGGTATTTCTCCTGTCCCCCCCCCGTCCCTATCCTGCAGAGCACCTGGCCTAAAATGCTTTCATTAGCGGTGCATTCTGTTGACTGTAAATCAATAGATGAACAAGATCACCTCCATCAGGATGCAGGCTGAACAAACAGAATCTTTTCCTGTGCATAAATGGATAAATGGTAATTCAGTAACAGCAGCAGTTTTTATGTCCACTAGCCTGCCCACCTACCTGGCAATAACCCTGGGGATACATAGAAGATCATTAATTAGAATTTGGCCAGTTATTCTGCTTTCATCTTGAGTCAAACAAAGAAATCAGTTTTGACCAGCATGATTATTCAGATGTCATGCTAAATATTGATGCTGCATATTAGAAGGAAGGCAAATGGCTGGCAAAAGGAAGATGTTTGAAATCAATTCTTCAGCTTTTTCAAGACTATCCAGAATCTCAGATAATTTTTAAGCGTGTATAACCTCAGATATCTGAGCAACATGTTACACAGTAATAAATTGCTTCCTGTTTAATTAGGCACAGCAATATTCTCTCCTCGGGGCACCTCCCTTTCCCCTACCCCAATCCCATTATACTTTGGGAAGATAGCATCTTCATCCAATTCCAACTGTTTAAATAGAAGCGGGACCTTAATTTCCTATGTGCTCTCCTGCCAAGTCACTGCTTCTTCCTCCTTCCTCTCTGCAGTCTTTCTTGAGATGAGAACCTAGGTGTCAGCTCAGCAGCCCCCAACCGAGGGAGCTCACTCACAGCTCACTCTCAGATGGTTTCCGTGGTTCACTGAAAGAAGGTAAGGTTCGGGCAGGGAACAGCCCTGCTTTTGGCTCTCGCTGGCCATTGGCTTTAGACCCGAGTTCTCCAGCACAGCTATAGGAGCGATATTCATAGGTAGCACACATGCAGAGATTTATTAAGCATGTATATGTGTTATATACCAAATCACATATATGGTGAAATCATGAGGATGCCTTTTCCAAGCCTACAGAACCGAGGGGGTGGGAGTGGATGAAAAAATACAAGTCAACACTTACCTGAGCTACTGCTGGCAAGAATGCTTAATCAGTACTGCAGAGCAACATAATGATTTCTAACAAAAATCAGGGTCGAGTGTCATATTAGCACACAAACACTTCAAAGACAAAAATTTAGTGTACAATTGACTGTTTTGTCCAGCAGGTGTTGCTCAAGACTACAGAACACATTAAAATCAAGGTCAAGCTGGTCAGCTCTCGGTAGGGGGTCAAACAATGCACTGCACATTCTTTTTCCCCCCAGTTCAACAAGAAGAATAGGGTGACTAAGTATACTTTTATTCATGAAACTTTTAGATGTTATAGTCTAAAGTAATGCAATCTATGAAACCGAAATCCTATTTTCGAATATACAAGTAGTGCCTACCTCCATTTCTAGGTGGAGGTAAAGCGTGTCTATAACGTCATAAAAAAGCCAAGTAGTCAGTAAGTTTTTCAGGTTCTACATATTACTAATTCAGATCCATCCCAGCTAAAACAAACTTGTTACTAGGTCTGTGGTAATCAATAGCTTGTATCCGGGGCAGGGGACGCAGGAAAACAGCGAGCTGATAGGACAAGGTCAGGTTGGACTGGGCTCGGAGCAATCTGCTGTAGTTGAAGATGTCCCTGCTCATTGCAGGGAGTTGGACTAGATGACTTTTAAAGGTCCCTTCCAACCATAACTATTCTATGATTCTATGACACTTGGAAACTGAAAAAAAAAAACAACCCCAAACCTAGACAAATGCTGTGTATCAATAGCTTAAATAAACAACAACAAAAGACTAAGATGACCTTAGTAATTCATGGCAAAAATTGCTGGGCGTTTGATGTGCAACCTATGAAAGTAGAACGATTTCTAGATGTGCTACAGTTTCCAACTGGAAGGTGCTAACTTCTCTTTACAGACATACTCCTCGTGCCATCTCTTGGCCTTCATGGCTGTAATCAACCAGTAGTATGCATGACTATCACAGTGTTGTTTTCTGTGATAAATTATTCTCCAAGTAAATGCAATTTTGTTTTGACAGTAATGGCATAAATAGAATTTCATATAGTATTTGAATACCATATGCGACTCAAAATATTTTTAAAAAATAGCATTTATGATTTGATCATAATGGTTTAGCCTGCAAAACAATGAAAAACTAAGGACCGTCAATATTTCTACAAGTAGCCCATGGAAAGGTTTAATTCACAAGATTAATTATTCAAAAAGTTAATCAATCCTTGATATTTGAAATTCACATTAAGAAGTTGGGGGGATTAATACTTTTTTTCTTTGTTTATTTCCAACAAGAACTAGTTTTGTACAGTCCAATGGAAGACAATTCATCCACAAATAAATCATTTAGATGGAACAATTTCAGAATATTTTTTTGGAAAGCATCATTTGTCAGTGTTAAGTGGTGTCATGTCTTTACAGGAAACTAATTCTGTAGGAGCTTTAGTCCACCACACCACCCACTCTTTGGGCGTGAGATACAGCAAGACTAAGCAAGACTAGACAGGTAGTGTTGTCCAGTAACGTGTCATTAGAAGCTGGATTACAGACACTGGATTTATATTCAAAGACAGAAGACAAAACCAGCAGACAAGTATCTGGAGGAGGTGGGTATGTAAAATACCTGCTTTCAGTTATTTTTAGGTTCTCTTTGTATTTCTTCAAGTAGTCAGGGATTCTGATCAGAAAAGTTAAAGTACTATGCTACCTCTGCATGGGAAAATTAAGCTAGATGCATTCACAAGAAAAATGGTTAAACATTAACTGTAGCTATTTTGAGTAACACATTTGCCACCCAACTGTAATGCTCATTTCTTAAATGGAGATAAAGCTTTCTTCTTAAAAGTGCTGAAGTTCATTTTGTTATACCATCCCTGACAAATTTCTTCAACCGACATCTGACTTTCTACATTTCACGAGAGGCTAGTAGCTGCTTCTTCCACCTGAAAAGGTGGCTTGCTTAACTACCTACACGTTTTGCCCAAATGTTGTTTTTCCAATAAATTTGTAAGATCCCAAAATTACTAAGATTGTTTCTATTAAAAAAGAAGACAAACCCTTCAAGGTCAGTAAAAATAGATACTTCTCACTCAGCAAGCATCCGAATCGTGAATCACTGAATGGTGTGGTATTCATGGGAAGCATTTAATGCACACTTTCCAAATTCTCTGCCTGTTCCCACTGGCCACTGTTGGGGCCAGGATTCTCAGCCACGCCATTGGCCTCAGGAAAGCTTATGAAAATTTGAGATGAAATTTCGTCATTCTTACTGCTCCCATAAACTACTTAAAAACCCTGAAGCTCCTTTTAAAACATTCTCCTTGGCACACAGCAGCAGAAAGTTAAAACATCTGAAGCCACTTCAGTTGCATGGTTTAGGCTGGGCATCCCTTTCATAGCAGATAGAAAACCTGTGGCCAGCAAGAGAGTAAAATCATTTAGGTTGGAAAAGACCCTTAAGATCACCAAGTCCACCACTAAAACATGTCCCTCAGCACCACATTTACACTTCTTCTAAATACCTCCAGGGATGGTGACTCAACCACTTCCCTGGGCAGCCTGTTCCAGTGCTTGATAACCCTTTCAGTGAAGGGATTTTTCCCAATATCCATCCTAAACCTCCCCTGGCGCAACTTGAGGCCATTTCCTCTCATCCCATTGCTTGTTACTTGGGAGAAGAGACCAACACCCACCTCGCTACAACCTCCTTTCAGGTAGTTGTAGAGAGCAATAAGATCTCCCCTCAGCCTTCTTTTCTCCAGGGTAAACAACCCCAGTTCCCTCAGCTGCTCCTCATAAGACTTATGCTCTAGACCCTTCACCAGCTTTGTTGCCCTTCTCTGGACATGCTCCAGCACTTCAGTGTCATTCTTGTAGTGAGGGGCCCAAAACTGAACACAGTATTTGAGGTGTGGCCCCACCAGTGCTGAGTACAGGGGAACAATCACTTCTCTACTCCTGCTCACCATGCTATTTCTGACAACAGGCCAGATTGCTGTTGGCCTTCTTGCCCACCTGGGCATGCTGCTGGCTCACATTCAGCTGGCTGTTGACCAACACCCCCAGGGCCTTTTCCGCCAGGCAGCTTTCCAGCCACTCTCCCCCAAGCCTGTAGCGCTGCATGGGGTTGTTGTGACCCAAGTGCAGGACCTGGCACTTGGCCTTGCTGAACCTCATCCCATTGGCCTTGGCCCATCGATCCAGCCTGTCCAGATCCCTCTGTAGAGCCTTCCTACCCTCAAGCAGGTCAACACTCCCACCCAACTTGGTGTTGTCTACAAACTTACCGAGGGTGCACTCGATCCCCTCCTCCAGGTCATTGATAAAGATATTAAGCAGATCAGCCCCCATACTGAGCCCTGGGGAACACCATTTGTGACTGCCCACCAGCTGGATTTAATTCCATTCACCACCACTCCTTGGGCCCAGCCATCCAGCCAGTTTTTTACCCAGCAAAGGGTACAGCTCTACAAGCTACTGTGTACAGCTTGTTTGCGCAGCAATACCCGTACTGATGTTGTTACAAGCCTCTGAAAAGGAGTGATGCAAGAGCATATCATAGGTAGGTCAAATTTATTTATGCCATAGGAAAAGAAAGTCTTAAGTTTGTTGATCCCCCATCAACTGGTATTTATGACTGTTTAGAAGTATGCTTTAAGAGGTTTCATTTAGTGTAGATGAACAACAAAACCAGGTGAGATATTTTAAGTTCTCTCACAAACAAGACACAACTATCATACAAAGTAAAAACTTAAAGGTATTCCAGTCTATTAATTTTTACTGATGAGAACTGTATATTCAAAGTTACCTAAACCAAGCCTCTGAATTTCAGTCATATATGAACAGCAGAGACCTCTTACAAATAAAAATACTTAGCACTGTAAAAGCTTCCCCAATAGACTGATCTGTTAAGCCTTTATTAGTTTTACTGTATCTCTCTTCTTTACGCAAGGTAAATACATACGCATAAATATTTTGCATCCATGCCACAGAACATGCCGTTACTGTCTTCCAGACTATTCCAATTCCTTCCACTGTTTTCTTCCCAACTTCAAAATAAGCAGTTCTCTTCCCATTTTCAGCAATTCATGCATTTTCGTCCTTACCTCAGATCCAGGCCTTTCCTCACATAGTTTCATCTAGTCCTCCCATCTTCATAGCCACGGGTTCCACTTCAAATCTTCCAGGGGCTTCATCTTTCCAACGTGCAGTACCATTTCTAAAGCTGCAGAGACAGAATGTTAAAGATACTAACGCACCGACTGTGGTGCTTCTCTCCTAACGTAACAATCAGCGAGTACGTTATATCAGTCCCACTCTCCTGAGAGGGAATCACAAGCATTACACAGGAGCAGGAAGCAGATCTAATCAGGACTTGCCAGAGTATATTCCTGACTCAATATTTTATTTCCACAACTATAGAGTTAAATAAGTGTTAGACAATGTTAAACAAAAACTTTTAACTTTAATATTCAAATTCAACACTAGTAAGAACAAATAGAGCACAAATGGGAAACATTGTTTAAACTAAAATTAATGAAGAGACAAGCCAGTAATTAAAACAGTTCTGTTTTTTAGCAACATCTGTCAGTCTAGGTCCAACTTCAGCAGAGGTTCCGACGGCCACATTCTGTTCATTTTGGAACTTAAAACTGAATAGTTAAGCTTTGTCTGTTGGCATCTCAGACTGCAGTTTCAGTATAGTATACTATAAGCACGATCAAACTTATGTACACAATGAAAAACAGCCTGAACAGTTACACTAAACAATTATTTACAAGTACTCCAACATAAAAAATATACAATAGCCTCAAGAATGAACAACTGAAGAGAATATCAACATTTAGAGAACCTTATTAGAAAAAAAAATTACAAGACATCAATAGCCAAGACATTAACAATTGCACTACACTAATACAGAGTCCAAATATTAAATTGGTGCATTATTTCACAATGCACTAGCTTTAAGAGAAAAATGCTGCCTTCACTAAAACGCAGCTTAGATTTGTTTCACGTAATTGTTTTAACAAGAAGCCTATTAACACAATAATGATTGTTTTAATGCTACAGTTTTACAGCGAGGACAACAAACTAAAAATAGCAGCAGTTCCACATGGCACTTAATTCCACAGTTTTCTAAGCTGTGGTTTATGCAATGCCTACAAAGTGCTCCCAGTTGAATATACAAATAAAATTCACAATAAAAGTCTACCTGACATCAGGTACATTGAGTGTAGGTGGCCTTAAAGCCTGTCTTTCAGAATTTATTCCCCTCTGCTCCAAAAAAAAAAAAATAAAATCAGTAACTATCAAAGCAAGGCCCCCTCCCTCCCTCTCAAAGATCATTAGGGATATTACTTCTTATTACAATGCCGTAACACTACAAAGCAGCACACCACTATAGTGGTCAACCCTGGGACGATGTAACATCTAACAGTGTAACTGAAAGGCTTATGGATTAACATCCAGGATCCTCTATAGACAAGATAGTAACCAAGTCCATTAACTCCAACGGTTAATACAGCTAATCAGCCATATTGTACAAGTAAAAATCCAGAAACAATTCTCGTAAAACTAGTGACACTGATCAAAGACAGGACAAGAAACCAGGAATTGAATGCTTCCTTCAATTCCCTAGGCTTCAATCCAGCAGAGATGCTATAGCCATCCTCAGTAGTTCTTTTAGACCTCATAGTTAGTATATAGTAAGACTAACTGAGCGGTTCATTTTCTTTCCAATGAGTCGAGATGGTCTATTTTGTGTCGTAGATCTAGTTGTCATTCTATCAGTGAACAGCGCTCGCTCCTCAGCTGCAGCTTTTGCCATTTGTGCCTTCTTCAGCTCCCTACAAGACATTGAGAGTCACACCTGTGCAATGGTATCAGGAAGGACTACAAGCATATCGCAGCAAGAGCATTTCAAATTAATTGCAGCAGTTCAGAACTTAAGGCTTGCCATCAATTTAGGTCATACTAAGACCACTATCATTCGCATCCACCTGTTTACAACCCAGAGGACAGAAGTGGGATGTTCCTTACTTGCCCAGATGTTATTTCTTTTGAACAACAAGGAAATGAGAAATTCATACAACTCAGTCAGATTTTGAAATCCAGCCTTTTATAAGCAGCTCAACACTAATTACCACAACATGGTAGGATGCTGTTTACTTTTAGTACACACTGCACAATAAATCACTGGAGAGAGAATTACTGAGGTTTGCCCAAATGAAGCATTCAGCCACAGCTGAACTTCTGTGGAAGATTCAGACAAACAGACACACTTAGGTGAACACAGATGAATATAACTGGCAACAGACAACTCAGGAAGCATCCTTTTCCTTTGGCATATGCACATCAAAAGCGTATCACCACCTCAATCTTTTTTGCCCAACATAAAAATTTGAGCCTGAAACTGTAAGGCTGAGTCACCGAAGGTAGCACAGGCCATTGTCCCCATGCAACATTCTGTCAACTATTCTGTTTCAGAGAATTACCGATACTCAGCTTGAGGATAAAGTTAAATAAAACTCTGACTGAAATAGTCTGACTAAAGAGCAAAGTTAACTTTGTCAAGGGTGTCCCCACACACACCTTTTCTCCCTTCCTTAACTGCTGACATATTGGTTAAGCTTAAGGATTCCCCCATACTCTTTTCCTTCTCCTATCCCAAACTATAACTGAAAGAATTTTTTCTACCCTAAGAACTAGCATTTGTAATCTTGCTTCACGTCTGGACTCCAAAGCAAGATCAAATTTTACAAGCTTGTTGCATATCGGTGTAGGTGTATTTAGTTTCAAGTTACATGGTTTAGTTTAATAAGATACTCCCATTCTTACTTGTAATCAAAAATATTACTTATTAACACCCGTGCCCCATCTAATCCTCCCCACATTATCACTGTCCGTTCACTGCAAGAGAATGCAATCAATTTGTAGTAATCCTCCCTAAAGATTGAAAGTCAGTCACAAATGCATACACATGTACACACCCACCCACCACACCATTACCAGGAAATTAAGTTTTATGATATACTTCCATTCTTCCCTAGAAGCCTATCTTGAATTTATTCTTCCTCTGAAGAAGGCAACACAGTAGAAAAGCTGAGTTTCCTTACAATGATTTCTTTCACTGATGATAACTTACATACACAAGTGGTATCTTAAATGGGTCAAATGCAGGAGTGTTAAAAAAACCAAAAATACCTACCTGAATTATTTTATGGAATACTATCCCACACAATGTTAAAAGTTACTGTGGATAAACATTCTTTTTAAATCATTCTTGGATTTACAGTTATTTTATAAGGATGTACCCTACTTGTTGCCAGGCCAGAAGTAGTCTTCACAAAATATTAGTTTTGCCAACTTCCCCTTTCACGTGATACAAAAACACGCCTTTATACAAGCCAGTTATGTCAGCAAATCTGTCCTTGAATAACCTGCATAAACTGTCAAATTATTTCTGCAGCCAGTGTAATTCATAGGAAGGTTATAAAGATAACCATCTAAAATGGCAAGTCTGGCTACATTCAGACTGTAGCAATGGCAAAGTAAGCAGATAGCAATGGAGAGACTCCAAACGCAAAGTTAACATCTTCATTCAAAATAAGCAAGTCAGAAAACTAACTGGTGTTCTATATTACTTATAAAAGCCTGCCTATTGTACATAATATGTGCAAAGTTAACTGCAGTGAAAGATCCAGATGATTGCTTCTTAACTTACTAACTCCTTTGAAACTTAAGCAGAAATCAGACTTTCCTAAAGGCAATCTCTTCTTCAAAGCTTTAATTCAGAGTTGAGTGTTTTAGCAAGTGGTGATTCTCTGGTAACCTAATAACACTGCTGTGTACAAGTCAAATTAGTCTAAAACCATTCCCAATGTGCCATTTAATTTAAGTTCAAACCATCTCATTTAAGTCATGTTTTCCAACACGTTTCAATGTACAGATGACCTAGGAAAACACAGGCTCAAATAATATAGATGTAAGTTACACTATACATGTCACAAAAGTATGTGTTATGCGTGAAACATTTTTTAAAAGCTAATATTTGTATGCATTGAATACTAATAGTGTAGTTGAGATTCCCTTAGAGTGTTCAAGAAGTTCCTTCTATGGAGAAAGCTCCTTTTAAAGTTACATGACCCACTTGTACTCTCAGGGCTGTACATGCATACAGATTTGCAGACCTCATGCAGAAACAAGAAAGGTCCTATTTTATCATTACTCTACTATCATATGAAAACCCATTAGAAATTAAGTTATATTTAAGGACCCCAAGGAACTACTTACTTCTGCAAGAGTGAGTTTTTGAATTTTTCAGCGTTCAGTTCTATCCGGAGCTGCTCTGCACTCTTTTTTGCAGCAGAGAGAAGCACTGAATGCTTGACTAGTGCCACAGCTGAAGGCCTTTTCTCTGGATCAGGATTAATCATAACCTTGGAAAAAAGAAAATAAGGCATTCTAGTTTAGGCCAGAAACACAGTAAATTACACTAATCGGTGAGCCACTAGTACAAGAGTTCTTACTTTCAGTAAGTCTAGTAATTCTTGAGAAAGCACTTGTGGTATTCTAGGTAGTTTTCCTTGTCGAATTTCATGCCATTGGTCCCCGTTAGTTGGAAGTGGTTCGGCCCCAGCAGCACAGACAACAGTCAGAGCAAGAGCAAAAATATCTGCTTTTGGCAAATGAGTGTAGTTCTTGAAAAAATAAAGAACAATAAATTTACTACACATACCACCCAGTGTAAGAAGAAATCTAACAGACAGCTAAACTATTCAGCATAGAACACATCCACAATATTACATTCCCCTTTTAAGTACTACCAGTGTTCAAGGGGATACCATTCAGGAAGTTTCTCCTCCAGCAAGGAGGGGGCAGACAGCAACTCATTACTCTAAAGAAAACAGCATGCAGACCTAACATCACTATTTTCCACAAACAGAACAGTTACCTCTTGTAGGACTTCATTTGCAAGAAAACGGCTATCACCTTCCTCCACTTGTGGACTAGATACTCGAGTTACATGACCAAGGTCACCTGCAAGAAGAAAAGAAAATGGTTTTTTGTCTTTTTCAGAAGACAAATAGACAATGCAATTCTTTTGAGCACAAGTGTGCTGCTTCTCACCGATTTTAAATATGACTCTATCAGATGACCAGTCATCATCATCACCTTCTTCTGAAGTTGTACTCGGGACTGATGTCCTAGATATGAAAATATTACCTGAAAAAAGAGCAGAACTGTTAAAAGAAACCCAGTTTCTACTTCATCTAGTTTCACTACAATTTGCTTTAGCCACACAGAAGTTTTAGTTGTATACATAGCCAGTTCCTAGATCGCAGAAACTATAACTTATTCGCTCTGGTCCCTCTGCTGGGATGGGAGCCAAGTGTTATGCAAGTAGAGTCAATTACACAAAAAGGACCCAAGATAAACTCAACAGTTTAAGTTTGCTAGCCAATTTTTTAACTGACATCTTTGTACTGCTATTTAGAACTTCAGAGAAGAATTTACAGTTAGTAAGGCGTGGCTAACTGCTCATTTTTCTACAGCAGATTAAATTAACCAAGGAAGCTGTCAATACAAAGTAAAGCAGTTTACAAACTTACTAGGTTTGATATCCATGTGTACCAGTGACATCGAATGAATGTACTTTAAGCCTCGGGCCACCTGAAGTAACAGGTCCTTCAGTTCTGGTTCAGTAAAATAACGCATATTCCTGTAATTTTCACTTATGGCATCTGCTAAACTGCCACCTAAAACATTAAAGAAAACAACTAATTATTGTATATCAAACAGTTGACACAGTAATGACAACTTGCTTCCAAAAGTATAACTGGCTTCCAAAATTAACAGTGAATATATCCCCAAGAACTTGCTGATGATACATAGGAAGTGTAAAATCTAGTGCTGTATCCCCTCTTTATAGCCATGTAATATAATAAAATTATTTTTCTGCTGTAGTTGCCGTGCAAATTAACAGGATGCCAACACAATGGAAAAGACCTCTTTCCCCCTTCCAAATCTCTGGCAGGGTATCAACCGTAACAGAAAGCTTCAGAAATCAGGTCCACCTCCCTTTTTAAAGGAAACTCCAGTAATTTTCTCTGTTCCAGCTTGTACTATTGTACAGAAGAAAGACAGTTTTGCTGCTCACAAACGTCTCACTGTACTTCCAATATTCTTGAAGACTTAAGACTTTGTCTGCAATTTTGTATAGTTTTTGCTTCATACATTTAATATGCCTTTTGCCATAGAAAGGAACATCAGACATTTGAGACAATGATAGTATGAGCTATGAGCATGGCAATCAATTCCTAACTAGTCCTAGGGATTTGTAGAGAAAGGAAGTTCAGAACAAGCGATAAACTTTACTTACCATTGCAATATTCATTCTGTATAAGCATATGATCATCTTCTGCCCATGCAGAGTAGTATCTCACTACGTGAGAATGCTGTCCCAGAACTGCATGTGCATAAACCTCTCTTAAAGCATTTTGCCTGTTACAGTCACAAAAAAAATAACAGCACACAAGAATATTATGAGGTGAAATTAGTCCAATTTCAGCTTGATAGAAACACTTATAATAGTATCATGCCCCTCTGCCAACTCAGGTTTCTAATTAAAGTCTGCATATTCAGTTCTGTGGCACCTTAAGGTGGATTTGTAGTTATATCCAAACAGCTAAAATAATTTACATTGTATTAAAAGACTAAGTATATGGAACATCAAAAAACAGGATTTGTTGCAGATAATTCTTGAAGGAGCTGTCACTTCCATTACATACTTTGCAACCAGCAGCAAGCTTTGAGAAGGATCACTGAAATTTTAGGAAAAAACTAAAGATGATCATAAGCCAGCAGCATGACTGAACTCAACATTCCTAACTTCTCATGTGTAAGTGGTACGCAGTTTTGAGCAACTCAAACTTGTGCAGTTTTATATTATAACTACTAAAACAGTGGAGGGGAAAGTAATGAATTGCAGGCTTGTTCACAAATGCCAAAAAATACCCCAAAACTGACTTAACTAATCTGCACGTCACTCAGGTTGACAAGGATGAGGACCTACTTGGGAATACTGCTTTCCTTTCACATCTCAAAGGATGATCACTGCACAGTTTATTCATATAGTCCCTCCTGCCGTTAATGCAAGTAAGCATTATTCTTATTTTCCAGATGACAACAATCTGTTTCCATACAGAATATTGGACAGATGTCTGCAAGGAGAAAGGCTAAGTAGCCTTTCCTCCCTAGTATTGCACAGTATTCAGAAAAAAAAAATAAAAGTAAAGCGACTTCAAAATTGTATGTTTTACATTTAATTCATGTATATTTAGAGTTTTCTCTTAAATGCCTTCTCTAGACACCAATACAAAGAGACATGGGAGGAAAAAGCACCAAGAGTGACTTTTAACTTTTAATAGCAGTAAATACTCACTCATCCACTGAGCCAGCTAGAGGTTTCTTGGATCGTTTTATTGCATAAATACAGCCATCAAGCCTCTTCACACATTTAAACACAGAACCAAATTCACCAGATCCAATCTTCTCCAACTCATGAAATTCGGTTGCATACCGTGACTTCATATTACTTTCTGTTATTGTTATTCTCTGCAAAGATTAGAAAGGAAACTTCTTCGATCTGCAGTTACACAAACTGCCAAACTTACTATCAAGTTCTAAAGATTAATTACCTTCGCAGGTCTGATAGTTTCATCTTCGGGCTCTCCATCACTTGCTTCCATGTCCTCTCCGCAAGAGCTGAAATTCACACCAGTTACTTTTGCAGAAGTAATATGGCTTAAGTAAACTTAAAACTGAAGTCGAGCAGCTATTGCTTTTTCTGAGACCCGATTCTCCCATTCTACCTAAGTTTAGTTTAACTTATAGAATGCTACATTTCTAAGCACAAACTCATAAAACAAAGGCACCGTGCTAATATCTTTGTCATTTCTTTCTTCATGTTTCATACTAGTATTTAATGTGTTTTTTCCTCCTCGAGAAAAGACTGTGCGCATAGCTCATTCAGTCAGTAAAAGGACTGTAGGACATGGCCTAGTCTATCCCCTCTGTATTTGATCAAAAGATCGAGTGCTAAATGGTTATTTCATAATAAAGCAGATACTTTAAAAGATATATTATGCATCACTAACAGATTTGCAAGAAAAAAATACTTTCAAATTTGTAACAAAACTTTTGCAGCTAAAAGTAATTCTAAAGATAAGCTTAACAAAGGAAGACACAAGTTACTCACTCATTCCAGTGCGTTCTCTTCCTCCTACGACATTTTCCTTCAGAGTTGTGAAGGAACATGGAATCAGGAGTGAAGGGATTAATGTTTACATGAGGTGTTTGTCTAATATCTTCTTCTTGCTTCTCCAATTTCCCAACATTCATAAACAGAGAGCCCCCTCGAAGTTTGACTGAGCTGGAGCCTATTCCTTGTGCTTTAGAAAGCAAACTCTATTAAAAAAAAAAAAAAAAGACATTTATAGCATCAACATTGCTTTAGACACAATCAGGCTATGCTTGAAAGCCATCATTACAATATTGCCTAATCAAAGTTAGCATGAGTTGTTTAAATACCCATGTTTCCATCAAAAAGAATTCCAAAGAAACTATTAGGCTTTATACTCCACAGAAGTGTTAAAGGAAACACTGAATGTTAAAGTAATTTTTAGAAGACAGGAAAGATTATGAGAGCAGTCTTTTTCTGTCTTTAATCATGTCATCACCTAAACTTCTTGGACAATTCTTTGCCCATGAAACAAACACAGATGAAATTCATGGACCATCCTGTGCTGTATCACCATGATTTTCACATACAACATATGAAAGTTAGATCAGATGTACGAAATGATCTTTGATGACTACAAATTTAGGTGGCAAGCTAAAAATATAATAAAAGATTTAATACTGATGCACAGATGCCTCTTCATGAGCCTACAAAGAATTGCTCCAGATTTTGACACCCGTCAGTTTAATATCCAAACCAAATCTTTTGGGTGGCCATTTGTCAGACCAGGCATTTTCCAGACACATGAAGAAACCTCTCCCAGTTAGGTAGGGAAGTTTACACCCAAGTCTCCTACAGCCTGGTGAGGATGCCTTGTCCTACCGGACCACAAGCAGGAGTATTGCCTTATCCTAGCAACACCTTACAAAATAAAGAATTGTCATACCTAAAGCCTAAACCACCATAGAGACAAAGGCCGATACATAGGAATCTCAACCGCGCTACCCAAATCTGGACTAGACAAAGACCTTTAAGTTGCTGTGCGTCTCAACACACATTTCAGTACTTCCACTGGATACCTTAACTAACCGATTCGTCCAGATTTCAAGGATAATTTCTCCAAGATAACCCATGTGGAATTTGGGCACCTGATTTAAGAATCTCACTGAACCACAGTGTTAAGACCTTGTTTTCAGTGTCACAGTCCACAAGACTCTTGCATTTCTGAAGTGTCTGCTTCTGACTCGCTACAAGATCATCACCAATTTTACTATTTCCAAACACGTACCATTGATTTCTACCAGTGAAACCTCACTTGAGATGGAAGCCGTAGAAAACCAATTAACAAGGTTGCCTTCCTCGCACCTTAAGTAAGTTGTTTTCAATCTATAGTCTATAAACTCCGGGGAGATTATCCCCAGGGATTATCCCTAGATTACTTCTAAAGGGCAATATGAAAAGTAATGAAGAAAGCAAGCCTATTATCGATAGATTTACATTCACTATATGGTGTTTTACATGACCATCGAGGTCAAAAGTTGAAATGCCTTCCAAAAGTCTGTTATTGACAGACTTGAGAACTACCTATCCCTTTAAGCTTTCAAATCCATCAGTTTACAGTTTAACACCATGGGCTGCTCCAATAGCCTTTTGCATTCGGTGCAGGAGAGCGCAGACACCGCGCTCGGGCTGGCGGACGGTGCAGCAGCAGCGCGCAAACACCACACGCCAACTTACTGACAGACAGACAGGAGCAGCCTCCAGTTCCAGCTTTAACCTTCTGGTTATAAAGGAATAAGCGCTCACACGACGCTAAAATAATTATTTTACTGTTCCACTTTTATCTTTTTAAAAAATATTTTTCCACAAAATATTCCTTGAGAAAGCGGGGTAGTTATGTATTTATTTATACGGGATTGTTCCACGCACCCAGTTACCCTACGGGACAAAAAGCACGACTGGGTGGGTGTGTGTGGGGGGGTGGAGCTCAGACGGTACTACTTTCTCTTCGCCGTGGCCCGCCGGCGGACAGCGCGGCAGCCCGGGCCGCGGGGCGCAGCGAGAGGCGCCCGCCCCGGCCCCGGCCCCGCCGCCGGCCTGAGGGAGCCGCGCCGAGCGGCACCGCCTCTCCGCCCTTTAACGCCGCCCCCCCCCGGGCCCACCGGCGCGCGAGCGGCCGGCCGGGCAGCGGGTTACATAACCGTAACGGACGGCCTGTGGGCAGGTCCCGCGGCAGACGCCAACTCGCCGTTGCGGGCGGCGACCCCGCCGCCGCCCCCCCCACCTCCCCCGCGTTTCAACCGCCGGGCGCGGCGCAGTGCCTCCCGCCGTCCCCCCCCGCCCGCCGGGGGCGGGCCGGCCGCCCTGCCCGGCCCAGCACCCCCCCCACACTCCCCCTGCACACCCCCCCCCCGCCCTCACCCCGGGCAGGCCCTGCGGCGCCGCGGAGCGCTCCGGGGCGGGTGCCTCACCTTTGGGGTGTGTGGCGTGTCGAAGAGGCGCAGCTTGCGGAAGGTCTTGTGAGGCGGGGTGCCGGGGTAGTCGGGCAGCGGCGAGCTGGGCTCCTCGCTCCGCACCCGGTAACCGCTAGCCGCCGGGTGCGGCGGGGAGCGCCCGTAGTAGCGGCGGCCCTTGTGGGGGGGCGGTGGTGAGGGCGAGCCGGCCATGAAATAGGCTCCGGGCGACTTCACCGGAGAGGAGCCGAACCCCTCCTCCTCCCACGAGTCCCCTTCGTCCGGCAGCGGCGCCGCCGCTGGCTCCATCTCCTCCTCCTCCTCTTCCTCCTCCTCCTCCAGCAGGGGCGGGTCGCCCCGCGCCGGGGTGCGGGCTGCCGAAAGCGGCGAGTCCGCCTCCTGGAAGGCCGAGTCCTCCCCGGTGCTGTTGCCGCTGCTGCCGCCTTCCTCCTCCTCGTCGTCCTCCTCCTCCTCACAGTCGCTGTTGCCGCTCAGGAACAGTAGCTTCTGCCGGATCGGGGCGGCCGCCCGCCGGGCCGAGACCCGCCGCGGCGGCGCCGCCTGCTGCTGCAAGCTCAGAAAGCTCATGGCGGCTCGCTGCGAGCCCCGCTGATCGGCCGAGCCCGGCCTCACCGCGGCCGCTATGGCTGCGCTGCTCCGCTATGCCCTTGGGTGCGGCGGCGGCTCTGCACGGCGCTGCCCGCGGGCACGGCTCGCCTCGCGCTGTTCGGACTCCGCGGCTTTCCCGCGACCGTTAGTCACGTGGTGCGCACGCCAGCCAATCACGCCCCCCCACTCGGTTTGAAAACACGGAGGACGGGGGCGGGCCTACACCCGGCCGCGTCACGGGGCGCTTTGGCGCGAACGCCGCGGGCGGGGCGGGGGCGGGGTCGGGGTTGGCCGCTCGTTACGTGTCTCCCGGTGAGGAGCGGGCGAGGCGCCATCTTGGCCGGGGGGCCGGTGCGGTCCCGCCCGGGGAGCGGGCGTTGGGCGGGCGGCGAGCCCGGGCCGCCCGCTACCCGCCTCACGGCGCGGGTGCTTTGCTCCTGGTTGGTTGCTAGAAGAGTGGGGAAAAAAAGAAAAAACACGTGCCCGAAAACAATAACAGCTCCTTTTAGGCCAGTTAAAGGCAACCTTTTTTTTTTTTCGCAAAACCAGAAAAGTAATGCATTCCAAATTATTCGTGTGATTTAAAATGCAGTCAGAAACCGGAGCCTCAGAGTGCCCGGTGCTGTTAAGAGTAACTCCCCACACACGCTCCAACGTGATCTGCAGCAGGCGCTGTGTATCAC
Source organism: Pluvialis apricaria (assembly GCA_017639485.1). Taxonomy (NCBI): domain Eukaryota; kingdom Metazoa; phylum Chordata; class Aves; order Charadriiformes; family Charadriidae; genus Pluvialis; species Pluvialis apricaria. Next base: position 57,723,365 of record CM030012.1, read on the forward strand.
ACCGGCCACCTCCACACAGATGCCACAACTTTGCCTCTCAGCTTCATTTTTCATCTTGTGCCACCTTGATTGAAGGTAACCCAACAAATAAACCTGCCAATCTCCCTCCTGTACCAAATCACCTTAAAATTAACCCCTTGGGTAACAAAGGTCTTGAAAAACCACCACCAGTTTTTTCCAGCCACAGGCGCCCCGAACAACCCGCAGCCAGCCAGGTGTGTTTCTCTGTGCTTCCCCAGGCTCTCCGGGCAGGCACACCATCCCTTGGACGTGCAGGTGGCACCGGGGCTCTGCTTCCCCGAGAGCGGAGGGCACCTGGGATGGTGCGGCCCTGGGGCACAGCCCCTCGTCTGCCGGCCCATGTCCCTGGCTGGTCACCTCCCCAGAGCCCTCCTGGCCTGGAGGACAAAAACATCACCTGCTGCAAATGGCACACCTCTACAGAGAGGTCCGGCTGTGAGTATGAAAGCTTCAAAGATAACAAATCAAAGCACCAAAGGCCCAGTCAATAGAAGTGTGTACTTAACCATGATTGCGCCGTTTGCTCATCTCCCGTCGCTGGGCCCCCATGTCCATGGGCAGAAGCCTCACAAGCAACTTTGGCCATGGTTCCAGCTCCTGCGGCCACAGCCAGGGCGCAGATGTTCCCCATGCTGAAGGAAGGGCTGTGGTCAACAGCAGGGCTTGGAGACCCCTTGCTGCTGCCTGTATCTCCAACAGGTGATTATTTTTAGACAGATTTTCTATTGAGGCCCAAACCAAAAATAGCAGGATAGGTTTTTTTCTCCCCTTTTCACACTGGTGCTGTTCACACAACCGCTGCTCTCCAAGCCCATGTGCTTTTGGGACGTAAGAAACACCACAGGGATGCTAGTGTCCCATACTCCACTTGTGCTAGCGATTCCTCCTTTTTTCATCTCTTCTGCCTGAAAATACCCGTTACTTTGCAGAGAGCTGCCAGGCAGGGCAGCACAACTACCCCCAACAGCTCTCACCGGTACCCTGAAGGGACTGAACCAGCAGCGTTGTGTGGGGGCGACTGCCTGTACCACCAGCACTGTACGAACGTAAGAGCGTTTTAAATAAATTTGGCTAAGTGGACCAGCCGTCAATATACGGAGCTCAGAGCCCTGTCACCTCAACGTGTGGGCCACTACCCTGTTCTTTTGTAAGAAGAAACATTTCTGCTTAAATATCACATCCCTGCATATTTCTTACACTTTCAAAGGCCTGAAAGCTTAAGACAGTTTTTGTTTTCAGGACAAGCAGTGGTGAGTCACAGGAACGCAATTTTTGAGATTATGGAAGCCTCCTGAAAACTCGTTTCAGAAAACTGAAAGTAGCCAACATAACCTACGAAAATGGGATTGGGCATCATTTACAGAGATACGGCTATATCAAACCAAGTGCTATAAACATGTTTGTTGTGCAATAATTTAGAAACATAGTAGCATCCCATTAAAAATACTAATTTTTAAAACTGAAATGCACTGCATAGCAAATACTAACTGAAGCATTTGAGTTTTAGAACAGATGATGTAAGAGAAGGCTATTAAAAATACGACCTCCATCTCTTTTCCAATTAATAGCCCACAGAGGGAGATGCAAAGCAATTCCTAATAAGTGACTCAAAACACCCAGCTACTAGCTGTGATGAAACTTCACTCATATATGAAGATTTTGTTTCTTTAAAACTTTTAAGAATTTAAGCTTTCAATAAATCCCTCCTCTGAAATGTCAAAGCTGCAGTTTCCTCCCCAAACTCAACCTAAATATAACTGGTGCTGCGTTGCTTTCTGGAGCCTACAGACCTAGCCTACAGGTATTTAGTGAGGGTAAGTGGGAAATTGAAATGCAGAAGTCCTATTGGATAGACTTTAACTAGTGAACTGCTAACCACTGGAACCGTTTAAGTGGGACAAAAATCAAATGGAACAATTTAGAGTTCGTACATAGAAAGAAGTATTTCTGAAAAGAAGACAAAGATAGGAGAGGAAAGGAAAAAAGGAATAGAGAAAGAAATAAACAGAACACAATTGTTTTAAAAGAAAGTTTATTTCAAAACTGAGAGCAAACAAGAAAGGGAAGTACTGAATAAATATGTAACTATAACAAAACGCATAGTTGCTATAAGGACCGCATTCATAGGCTCTACATATGTGCTGTCCTGAATTTGCATCCGTTGTTCTTTTGCTGTAGTTTGACGGGACCATAAATGGTTGTGTTGAAGAGAAGACGGTTTTCCCCCAGACTGCATGGCAGCTTTGCCATCCTGTCCACCACGACAAACACTATAACTAGCATGAGGAGGCCTATAAACAGCCTAACTAAAGAGCACCGCAGAGCCAGTTCCTTTAGCCAGAGAGCACGTTAGCAATGGACTTCATCACAGGAGGAAGAGAGGTGACCGGGGAAGAGCTCTGCAGGCTTCCACTGTGCCATACTTTATGAGCCAAATTCATTCCAAGTTCTCTGAAGCTGATTAAATTGCATCTTTGAGCCCCTGTAGATCTTGCAAACTAAAGCCCCAATCCTCCAAATAGATGTAACGGCACGTAACCTGATGTCTAGGCAGTGTCTAACTGATACTCCTCCAAACTGGAGTGGTTTAATGGTTTTCAGGATATGTCTGCAAAATTGGCTTCTCTTTTTTTTAAATACTTGCTTTTAAATTTAAAAAATAAGTGTATCAGTCTGGTGCACTGAAGATTTTGCTACCAGAAATACTTATCTGGGGCAGCACACACTCACTGTCAAACAGCTGCTTTTAACTAGGAGTTTTCAAGCTCAAGGGAAACCGTTGTTCCCATTCTGGTGGGTAGCAGGGGAACCCAAATAATGATGAATGGGAAATAAAGGGAACAATGGCCAATTTGTCTAGCTGTCAGAGGAAACTGCCACAGAAGTGGGTACGCTGCCATCTTGTCAGGATTTCCTGCACTTACAAGTTCATCTGCAGTCCCCCAAAACCAAATTCAAAGAGTTTTGCCAAAACCTGGATGAAACCCATTCTACATCAGCCAGCATAGTCGTGAAACTGATGAGTTCATCTTATTATGAGAAGAGTAAATGGAGTGAAAAAAGGCAGAAGAGGAGGAAGGTCACATTGCTTATATGAAAACCAGAAACACTACAGCCACCTGCACCAAGGGAATTGCTGAGAACTGAGAGCAGGGACAGATCTGTGCTATTCCCAGCTTTTCTCTTGGGTTCCAGCAGGTACCTAAGGACCAGTGTGCTTGTCACCAGTGCCAGCGATGGCATTCCAGTGTTCACACATGACTGAGCATATACAGGGCTAACAGGTCTCAGTGGTAGTGTACCAACTGGGAGATGTTGTCTCTGGGCCACTGACAGCTTAAAGGTGAACAGTTTAATGATTATATTATCTGGGGTTGTGCTGCTAACAGCTGCTGTTAGCTGACAACCTCCTTTTCTTCATTCCAAGGTCCAGAGTTGAATGGGTTTTCCATCAAAGGTGGACTTTGTGTCTAAAGACATGTCTGTAGCTGATGCTGCCAGACCTTTTACTCTTTTAGCCTACAGTCTGCATGCAGATAGAGCATTTCTCAAGGATGCATTCACCCAGGAAGTGTAAATAATAAGAGCAAGAGAACAAGATGGAAAATAGAATGGGGAATTTGACAGCACAAAGGATGCCTCCCAAAGTAAAGAGCAGCTTCTGGGCCCAAAACCTGGGAATTTAAGGGAAGATCTGAAGATACTCAGAAAGAAATTATAATGTACAAGGTACATACAATTAAATATTTCTCTGTGACTATGAGAGCACACTAACAGTTTTTAGTGACTCCCTTTTTGTCTGTATGTCTGCCTCTTAGCACTTGAAATCTCTGCTTACACAGAAAATGGCAAAAGAATCTGTTCCCAAGAGTTGTATTCAGATGAGAAATGTCCTCCAAAGCATCTTAAAAGTTGAAGAGACAGAATGATTGCCACGACTGAAAACAGGTACAATTAGAATGCCCCATTCCTGTGCTGAAGTGAAGTTAGAATGATCAGAATAGAACAGAAGTCAAGATTTTGTATCTACAATTAAAAACCTCAAAATGTCCAATGCACAGAAACTAAGTAGTCACTACTAATCTACCAGTTTCACTAACTTTCTTCCTTTTTCTCCTTCCGGAACATGCAAAACCATAAAAGAGGTACTCGGCCTTTTTTTCAAATTTACTACTATTCATTTAAGTAAGACCTTTTGCAACCTTTTTTTAGAGATGCAGATAAAAAGATAAAAGCCTACAAAGAGTTTCAAGAAGCTCAGCCACCTTCTTCCCACTAACACCATCCTCAGGAACCTACATACATTCAAAAATCTGTCTCATTGTCTTGAATGTATCTGTTTAAAACCAAAAAGCAGCTCATCCTGTCTGTCCCACAACCCATTATTGTACTTTCTGATTTTTCAGTCATGACAACCTATATTCAAATCTGAATTAGCTCTACACCAAAGCAAAATGCCCACTGGAGACGTAGCTTTCTCCTGGAGCTTTCTCCAGCCATGTGGTAGTTTCTGTTATGCCAGCAGACATGCCAGATGTTAGGAAGTCAGCCTCTTTTCCTTGTCTTGCCTCACTAAGATACCTGCTCAGAAGCCTCTCAGCCAAATACTACAGAATCAAGCATTAACATGATGGAGAGTCTAAAACTTCCCAGAAAAATAAGTAAAATATGACAGCCAATCAACCTAAAGGCTGGTGAGAGACTTAAACAAAAGAAAGGGTAAAATGCTGGGGGTTTGGCAGTAGCATGAGACACTTTTTTGTTACAGAAAAAATTCTACACAATCACTTCTGCCTTGAAAGTGTAAATGTTTTGCCATTCCTTCGAGTAAAATGCTTCAAATAATCTAAACAGAACAAAAATAATCCAAATAAAATCTCTCACTCCTTTCAGAACCTGAGATGGATGGGATTGAGGGGGGGGTCACATTTTCATTAGAGATAGAGACACAGACTGTGTAGCACAAAATGCTTGTTTGTTGATATAATCTTGTATGTTTATTGGGATCATTAAAGTCTGCTCTGAATATAACCCTCAGTTGAAAAAGTCTGGTATCACATTGCTGCTCACTTACTGCTAATGGTGATGGTCTAATTAGATTGTTAGATTTTCCTTTGGCCAAGTGAACCTCGATAGCAGAATGAGAAACAGCATCAAAGGAGTGTCAAACTTAGGCAACACCTAAGCTACATTTTAAAATACACGTAAGGAAAAATGCTTGTTTGTATGCCTTATTTGGAGTGTAGTTTATGACACAAGAAGTGAGAGTGGGTTTTGATTTTTCTGGTGTCTTGTCATAGGGGTCCAAGCTTTGGAAGGTTTTTATCAATGGAGAAAAAACATACTTTTGGGGGATCTGGTGTTCAAATATATACTGCTTTGCAAAACAAAACAAAAAAACAAGAAAAAGAAAGGAATACCTTATTATCAACAACCAGCTGGAGTTTGAATTTATGTATCTGCAAAGCCAAGGCATGTGTTAATTTATATCTTTTTTAAGACAAAAATGATGCAAGCTGAATAAATATATTTCTAAAGTTTCAAACAACTGTAAAGTAATAGCTGACCAGGACACAAGTTACCCTTCATTTCCAGTCTCTTATTGCCTTACTGCTTAAGAAAACGATCAGTTTGCTTCCCACCCCACTATTAGTGACATTTCATCTGTGCTGTATGTGAAAATTACACAGGAAATTTTACAGAACATTTAGTTGTTTTCATTCAATGACAAACTGAGTCACTGGAATAGGTTTGTTACAGGGCACTGCTGCATCTTGGTAAGTAGAAGCTACAGTCAACCTAAGGCGTGCTATCTGACTAACCTCAACAGCTGGACTGCTGAAGTTGCCAGATTCAGAAACACACTTGATCGCATCCTTGCTCCGTACCATCTTTTCCTGGTGGCTAAAGTCCTGGGGAAGGCTCCCTGACTTTGCACTCTAAGTAGTACACAGCATGCAGAGTGATTTTTCTGTATTTTAGTACAGCATGATCATCACAGAAACTCCAGCATCCAGTCAAACAAACCATTCTCGGCAGCATTTGAGGGGTTATGAAGGTTAGGAACTAGAGTAAAGTTTAGGAAGAACTGCCTTCCAAGCTCAGACATTTTGTTTATCTGGGCTATCAGCTCTGACCTTGCCTTGTGTGCTAAGCAGACACCACATGCCTTTTCTCCCACACTGTGCCTGAATATCTCTGGTATCAGTCAGCTGATCGGTTGCTGAGATTAATTATACCATCAGGGATTATGGCTGTTTACAACTTTGTTGTCAGGCTTCAGGATTTACTCTTATAAAAACACACTCTTCCAGCGTCAGCCTATTCATGTGTGCTTTGGCATTAGCTCTTTAGTGTCAAAACTGTCCTATTGTTATGCACAGTGTGTCTGGCACAATAGGTCATCAGCCTGGGGCACCGAAAATAATTGCCTCTCTTTTTACTATCAGGAGAGGCACTGAACTACAGTAAAGAAAAGCAAAGCCCACAGTGGTGGAAAAACTAGAAACATTTAAAAGGGAAAAGTTGACTGCAAAGTTTAAAGAGGTTTTGGTTTTATTCCTTTAAGGGAAGAGCTGGTGTAGGTCTGGAATTCAAATCTGAAAGAAAAATTGTGACTGGGAATGCTGAAAATGCGGGAGCCAATTTGTAAGAGGAAGTGATATACTGCGTTGCTTTACTTTATAGGATTCCTCTTTACAAATTATTTCCTTCTAGTGTGCCAAAGCATTCCCTTTGAGACAGAACTTTCAAAAAGAGGAGTAAAACCTACAGGGAAAGGACAGAGATTTCTACTGCCAACCACACAATTCTTTGTTTCCTCCTCCTGAAATCCTTTTCACCAATATTCCTAACCTGATTTTGTCCTGTCTAATCTCCACTACAAGTCCTTCCAACACCAATACGCAGCATCAGCTTATCAAAACAGCTCCTTCCACTCCAGTCTGAATGGAAGCAGGGCAGAAAATCACAGGTCTCTCCACTCTGAAAACAAGTCCATTACGAATACAGGCCTCACAGCTAAGACACATATAATCAACTCAGCTTCTCTTTAAACACTAAGCAGTCTAAGTCAGTCTGGTTTATTTATTCAGTAAGTATGTTTTCCTTTATAAGGGTAGCTAGCACACCATGGAAGCACAACCTTTGACATGGGAGTTTTGCAAGAATACCTGGTAAGATACCAGCAAGATAAATCATTTTAAGGATATGGCAGCTGTTCCTGGCTGAGCTAGTTCTGAATGCCTAGCAGCAAACCAACTAGTATGAAAGAGGAAAGAATACTCACATTTGTACAGTGGTCAGAAAATGTCCTGGGAAACAAGAAGCAGTAAGAACTGAAGTTATTTCTTTGCTAAGTCAAAGCCATCTTTCCAGCAACCGTTTCCAGAAACTATCAGCAATAAAATTTAAGAAAAAAACCCCTTGAACGTTCATGTCAAATGATACATCTTTAATTTCTAAAAGGTGATAAGTACTAAGAAACTGATCTAGTTGACAGGCAATTAATCATCCTTGCATAGTACATTTATGTCCATGGGATATCAAGAATTACTTACAACACTTCAGGAAAACTGGCACCTAAGTGAGCAAGCAGCCTCAGTGCTATACAAAAGTTACAGACAACCTCAATGTTTCCAAGTTTTACTTTGTAATGGATCCAGAGAATAGTCTTTGCTTTGTCCACATCTGTCCCATAGTACTGTATTCTTTCAATGCATTTTTCAGTTGGCCATCTGTATGAAAAACATAAAAGGCTGCAACCCACACTGATACAGTAATTCACAATAAATTAGCTTCGTTCTATTCAAACTTGGCCTTTTTGAGGTCAAATACCTCAAGGTACGTAGTTATGGACTTTATTTTTTTTATGTAAAACGTGTACCTCACAATACTTATAAAATGATTACTTGATTAACACTTCATCCAGAAGATGTTTAATCCTTCCCTTGAGAAGCTAAAAGGTGAGGCTTCAGTTTCAGAAGTGCTCTTGACACTCATCTAAAATAAGCACTGAATCTTACATGAAGCCAAAAAAATTTAACTTGCTTAACAAGCTTACTAACAAGACAAGAGTAAAGACACTTTTTTCATATAAAAAAGTTTAAAGTTACGTTTTACTGTATGTGTTATATCTACAATGGATTTTTTTCCTATACAGAATGATAGGTGGAGAGGAGCATTGTACTTACGTCATCATTAATTAATCCCTTTTTTCCTAGTAACTTGAGTTCTGATTTTCAAAAGCACTGATTATCAGCATATCCTAGGTACTGAATGGTAGCAGCAGGCACTCAGAACTGTTGAAAATAGACTATTAGTACTTGTACTTGTGCTGCAAACGCACCATTTGAAAATATTCCTCTTGAAAACAGGTGGTTTACTTTTTAGTCAAAATTGGTTGACTAATTACTATTTTAATCATTCTTGTAGTGTTTTAGGATGTTTAAAATAACTATTAACACTAATTACTTAACACACTATAGTGGATTATTATCAAAATTAATATGTCAAAAAATTAAGTTTATGATAAATAAACTTTGGAAAAATTTATACAAGGCCGTAAATAATAAATAATTTGAACTTCAGTCTCATTAAAAAGTAAAATAGTACGTCACACGACAATACCATCCTATCTAGACAATACAATCTTGCTATATTTTATTGCATAATAATTTGAGAGTAACATCTTAAGTAAAATATGTAAAGAAACAAAATCATTAGATTTACTTCCTTTAATATTGAACAACCAAAGTTTCTCTTTTGTACATAATCCAATTTAAAGATAATATAATTAGCACTTCCAGCATTAACAGTCTGTATTTACAATGAATGAGCTGGGGTGGGTAATCTAAAGAGTATTCAAATCTGTATGAAACAAATCAAAATACGAAGATTTACAGTAGGCTCAAAATCCAAGACTTTTCCATTTATGGAATGCAATTTAAAAGACTTTGCCATCTTTATTACTTGTAAGGGTTCCAGAAATGATGATTTTTAATAGTATTTTAAACATCTGAAATCTTCAGTAATGTCTTCGTTATTTGTACATGACATTAAAAATTAATTCCAATGCTTCTATTTAATTTTTTCACTTGCTTGCAGACCAGTCTGAAATCTGATTAAAGGATAACAAGGAAATTTACTATATAATCCTAATTCCATATTCCTGAATATACAACGGTTGGAAGTAGATGATCTCAGTCCATTCCAAGGGTTATGTACACAAAACTTACAAAGTGTTCTTCGCTCTTGCATAAAATGTGTACACAGTATCAACGAGCGGGGAACTTCAAAGTTTTTATGAGTTGCTGCTGGCACGAACCTTTGTTGATTGAAAATAAAATACCTTTCACTCTATTGTTCTGGTAGCAGTTTTAGAAGTTAATCATCAATCCCTGGTGTTTCACCCTGTTGTATTCTGGAGGCTATTCTAATGGCTTCTTCCAGAGACTGTTGCTCACCAAGCTGAAACAAATGCATTTAAACATAAATAAATCCAAAGTGTTACATATGGATATAAATTTGTAAAAAAAAAAAAAAAAAAGACAAATTGAAGATGAAACCAAAGATCTAGATATGGATCAATACTTTAGCACAAATAAATGTGATCAGTATTGTCACACCTCTTCTAGGTAATATATACTAGCAGCTATCTAAATCAACTTGCTAATTAAGATAGTTTCTGATAACAGATTAAACTGAGGTTCTATGTATCTACCGAATAAATTTTCTTCAAAGAACTGCTCCATGGCAAACACATTTCATGACATACAAAGTAGATATTACAACTTGGCAAATATAACAAAGCTGACATAAGGCTTTCAAAAGTCATGGTGGCAGTTGAATTACATTTTAACACTGGTAAAGCAAACAAACATCTTTATTTTTAACTCTCTTGCAGAAAGTCAGCACTTTGGAACACCATATAACATTAATACCTATAAAAAATTTACACTTATTGGAGAATCCTGACTGTATAAAAAAGCAGTCATGATGACACCGTTCAATTCTTAAGTAGTTTAGAGAGGAAATTATTTTGTAGTTGCAACCACAAGGCCATCAATGTATCCAGCACTGTCAGAAGCAACATCAACAAACCCTGAATAAAGACACCTGGACACAATTTTGGGAAAGAATCCATGGAGTTTTATAATATGTACGCCATGCACGTACATCCAGTGATAGGAACACTGAAAACAACCTCAACCTAACAAAAACGTAAAGCTGGCCATTACCTATCGGCTCAGGAGAAAGACGCATGAGAGTGCAAAAAGTAAAACCAGATTATTTGACAGACGAATAGACCTAATGGGATAGTTCTAAATATCACTTGTAACTTGTTTTTACAGTCACGGAATATCACATTCTGGAGCCACTCAAATTAAGAAGAGTTCTGTTACCACCTCCTTAGGACTTCAATCTAGCTATCAGGCTACTGGCTTTATCAGTATTTAGAAACCAAATGGATTCATTTATTAGTATGAAAGTACAAAAGAGAAACAATCGAGAACTCAAAAATAATCAATAATATTTTAATTTTGAATTCTCTGTCTTCTATTTGTATTGTATATTTCAAGTTTAATTAATATGAAGATACTTCACCAAAAGCTTCACTGCTGATAATGCATGTGGGCACATGCAGAGAGTGCCTGTGTTTTTCTTTCATTTAAAGGACACAATACTGACGGTGCAAGTTATTTTTTTTCTTCCCTCCCTTCCTCTCACGCAAACAATTGCCTCCTGTTACGCTTTCTCTTACATGCAGCTTTGATTACTGCCAACTTAGCTCAAAAGACAGGAGTTCAGAATTAAGAGCTTCTTGACTTTCACTGCTTTTCAATCAGCATCTAACTTGCTATTTTCCATTTAACAAAGGGGAAAATAACAATCTCTCATTTCCGCTTGAAGATACTAACACAATTCCTTTCCATCTGAGCTCTTAAGAGAGTAGTGTGCGTACATACACTTAGACTGCAGCGTTAATTCTGAGACTGAAACGCTCAAATGTTTTGATGTCCTATTAGTTTCAGCAAATATGAACAGTTTGAAGGAACTAGACTTAAGTTGCTGTTACTTCCACATAAAAAGTATATTTTATCTCCTGGAAATAAAATTTGTGAGCGCATTTTCTGCATTTCTTTTTCTATTTGAAACTATTTCCAAGAACCTTCCAAGAACACATATTAACTTACACTACTTAATACCGATTTGTTTAGAAATTCTTTTGAGCATCTCCTCTCTGCATAGCCACACTGATGTTCTTTTATATTTGTATTTGTCAGAGCTAAAGCCCAGCTGCATATACTCAACTCCCTTTGAAATTTATAGGGTGTATCACATCCATGAAAACTGTCTTCCTCCTAACTGCATACTGTTTCAGGATGTATGGTTCCTGTGATTTTCCATGTTCTCTAGAGTAAAACGTGTGTCTGTGGTGATACCCAGACAACAATAGGATCAAACCCACGAAGTGTTGATTCCCAATTCCACAGTAAATTTGAATACAAAAGTAGCTTCATTACATTCGTGCTGGACTTCTTATTTGTGCACATAGTTAAGCACAGAATCCAGAGGGCTATGAGCTGGACCAAAAGTATTAGGCACTTTGTAGGACTGATAGTACTATGCAACCCAAAATTTAAACTAATTCAACCACTTTTATTTTACTTTGAGTTTAAAATTGGCTTCTGTCATTGGAGCAGCAATTACGCTAAGCTCCTTCAAGTCATTTATTTGACCCTTGACTGCAATGTCATCTAAAGAGATGAATTTTTAAAATACTAAGTCTTCCAGATTTAAAATTTCCAAAAGCCTCTATTAACTTACCATCATATGTAACAAACATAACATATACACATAGTTAAGTTAATGTTTGAGTAAGGTAGCATACTGGCCATTGTTTGCCCTAGAAGGTTCATTCAACCTTCTAGTTAAGGCAAGCTTCCCTCTAAATAAACTATTCACAAAAATACTTGTCTAGGTTTTGGTTTTGGTTACTTTTGAGACAAAAGCTTAATTTGTACTTTATTTCCACCTTCTTTTGAATTAGTCAAAATTTAAACTCTTTCATACCTAGAAATTACTCTTTCATTATGGTGTTTGGACAATGTGAGGACTATTTACAGAGACTGCTGCTTGTACTATGCTGGTTTGACACATAAACAGAAAGTTACTATTTCCAGAGATTCCTGATTATTAATCTTTCTACATAACTGTTTACACTTTTTCACTATTAGCATCTCAAAGTTCAAATAACACACATTCAGTAATTTTATCTGTGTAAGTTCATAGTAAGTTTACCCCTGAGATTTTGGCTTTATATGTATCAGCTTTACATGTAATGCTGAAGGATGAATGAAAGTGCCTTTTCACTTAAAACCTGTGACTCCATAAACAATTCAGTTGACCTAAAGTTTGGCTTGCCCTCCTCTAACCCTCCTCTTTTTTGGAAGTTCTACAAGTTGATTTGGAAAATCAGGTGCTTACTATTCCTCTTCCTATCCCTATATATTATTTAAAATAGGAGATCACATGGTTATGGATTATTAGCTTATTCAAATAATTTTGATACAACACTAGGAGCTTCCAGCTCTAGAAGTAAGAAACACTCCAAAAAACATTTATCACCATCTTACCTGTACTGCAATTTGTGTTCCATTGGACGTAGCCAACAATGTAACAGGTCTAGTTTCTGTAGTCACTAAATGGTGCCCGTGTTGCTGATGTCCCATTTCTGATGAGGCACTATGAAATGCTGCTAAGTCTTGAGCCACAATAGCAACCTTCAAGACCAAAGGAAGAGAATCATCTGGATGACAGATGTTACCGTTACTGACCTAACACAATGGTTATCTTCAAAGCTAAAGTTAAATTCAAAGCTGTGAGTATTCCTGAGCATAATTTTATTGTGCCAAAGATACTTTTTTTTTTTAAGAAAGGTTGCCATCACTGTGTTCTCAAACTTATCTATTAGTTCTCAAAATAGAAATATCCTCAGAACTGCAGAGAAGTTCAGTAAATGTGCCTATAAGCCTGTGATTATTTATACATACAGAACACGGTGATCAATAAGTATCTTCATTTTCATGTGGCACATTTTTAGAACAGTGGAATGCATTTTAACTTAAAAGATTAAAAATTATATCAATATATTTTTAGTTAAAAAGTTAGCTATTGTATTTGTATATTAAAAACAAAACCGCAAATATATACTTACATAAATGTTTCCTATCTGCCAAATAAATTACAGTCCCATAATACTAAGTGATAAAGTTACAGTTCATACTGGATTCTATTATTAGCTCTGCCGTTCATTTACTACGTGATTTCGGGGAAAGCACTTAGCATTTCTAGGTCTTATTTCACATACACCTAAATGAATTACTGGACTGGTACCTCAGAATTTTTTCTCGGTGTCCAACTGTTGTTTATAAAACATTCTGTGATACGTTGGTGTATAGCACTGGAGTAGAACGCATCATACTCTTATGAGGGGAATGCTATGGCCAGGTGTTGAAAACTGCTTCACTTAGATAAGTCTATGTGAATGAAAGAACTATGGTGCCTTAGGTGCCTATTTTATATCATCTTATAAAGGGACATTACGCATGTACACAAGAACATCTTACCTGCTGTCCTTCGGTGCCTTCTGCAGTAACCATCGCTACAGAATGTGTTCCTGCAGAAGAGATGACGGCGTCATGGGCAGGGACTGTGATGGTGGTGCCATCTTGTGTCACCATAGTGATAGTATTGCCAATGGCCTGCATATCTGCCTGGGATATGTTGACCTGAAACACAAAATAATTCCTGAAGTAAAAAAAGAAAGTTTGATTGCTGCTCAGGTCACACCTGAGTCTTACCTTTTGGCAACATATGTTTTTAAGTAAAGTTTGAAAAAAACGATTATATGCATTTGAAGTGTAACAGCATTTATCAAACAAATTCCTGCTAGTTGGTTTAGCAGGAATACTCCTGTTAGTTCAATTTCTTCATTTGAAACAAAATGTGTAGTGATGCAGAACAAAAAGGCAACTTGCTCGTCAATAGCAGGCAAAAAATATTTTAAGCTACGTTCACAAGTGACATACTGGCCAAAAGATCTAGTAGCCATTATTCCATTTCCTAACTGGTATGCTCATGCATGCCTTGAGAATCACCGTCACTCTTTGGCTAAGTCCCCGTCTTGGACAAAGAGCCCTCACTGCATTCATCTTACTGACTGGGATGTAATATTCCATGACCTTTCAGACACACTTACCTGTTTACAGAAATAAAATTATGGCTCTCAGTAATAAGAAAAAGGATACATACTTGCCCCCAGAGTCTACAACTCCACACAACTCCACGTTAATCAGATCATACCGCAAACAACTGCATGGTAGATTATCTATGCGTGTGTCTTACACAATGGACAATATGACTCAAGGTAGTACCACCTGACATGCTTTTATCTTAATGGAAATACTAAAGAGGCCTACGAGGGCTTAGAATTTAAACCACAAATAAACAATTCATAAAAAATTAATGATATAAATTACTGATGTCTCCAGTATAAATGCATTAGGGCATCAAATACGTGATTTGATGTCTGATTTACAAGGTAATAAAACATCCCAGAACTAAAGTCAAGCTGAAGGATAATTTAAATAAATGTGAGAACTCCATTTCAAGGCTTCTGCAGGCCTTCATTTTAGAGGGTAAAAATGCCAGTTACTTAGCATTGCTGTAATGTTCAGGGCTGGCAATACAACAGTCCCCTTTAATATTTCGTTTCCAAGCCAAATTTAGAAGGTATCTTTCATATGCTACTGGCATTTTAGCTACCTTCCCAGCTGAAATATAAATTTTTCCCCATATGCCTTTGATATATTGCCGTAGCTAAACAAAAGAGTTGTGTTCAAATCCCCTCCCGATAAAATTTCATATGAAATCCTTAAAAAATATATGCATAGGAATCCTTAAAAAAATATATCCATAGGAATTTTCAAGTGGAGGTAGTATCAAAGCATTCATTATCCCCTTGCTTATGTTAGAAATGGTAAGAACTGCACACTACCGAAGAGCTTGTAAAGCAGGAACCTGGACTACAAAGATTTCCCATCCTGCCAAAAGTGCGTGCAGACAAGACAACAGTGAAGATGACCATCAGATATTAATGGACTAATCAGGCAATTCTGAGAAACCTCAGAAACTAGGCTGTATATATAACAATTGTTAAAATAGTCTGTGCCTACTTTAAGAGTGAGAAAGATAACAAGGATAGCCAAAAAATCTAGCTTTGTGTTAATACAGCTTCACATGTCAGAATATGTTAATTAATTTAGGTATTCCAGATGAGGCCCAACCCTAAACATATCCTGACCCAGCTCCAAAGAAGCTTCTTTCCTTAAGAAACCCATGTACGTATTTATCAAGAATCCTAACTGATTTTAGAAAGCACATGGAGTATCTGCAAACACCTGCCTCACTTCTCAATGTATTTTTGTCAGCTCTTTAACACTGTGGTTACTTACATGTTGGGTTCCGTCCTGGGATATTAGTGCTACTTGTTGACCTAATCCAGACTGAGTAACGGTAGCAACCTGTGCAGAAATTACATCTTCTCCCTCTACACCTGTCACATAGGTTATCTGGGAGCCTTTGAGAACATCTTCACCTTGACCTATGTGATACAAAGAAGGCGAGAGGGTAATTTATATACTGTAAATGCTGCCAGAAAAGCAAACTACAAGGATTAAGTGCCAGCCTGGTGTGAAGGTTTTAAACACTCCAATGAAAAAATTTTAGTGGAAAGATGCAAAAAATAAAAGAAGGAAAGATACCAAAAAGTAAGTCAGGAAGTCTGTTGTTTTGGGAACACGGGGTATAATCTTTTAGCAATGAGTTTTAACACACATAAGTACTACACATAAAGAAAATATAGATTTAGTTTATAGGCAAATATTAAAATGGTGACAAACATTTCTAATTCATTCATTAAATGTTAACCTCTCCATACAAAAGGCTCCGTGCAAACACAACTGGCAGCTTTTTAAGAGTTATTAATTAACAAACATACAGAAGAACACAGTGATGCCTTTGTGTGAAGATTTAAGTAAGTTCATTATCTTAATAAATGTTTAACCTCAGCAAATGAATCTTATCATTCCCTTAAAAGAAGGAATTAGACTAGAGCAAATCTGCTTGAGACATTCAGTGCAGTTTCCCACATACATTTAGTAAAACAACTTTTCTGACCAAAACAGTTTGTGCATGGATTTCCTATCTTCAGTCACATCTAAAAATTATAATTTGACAACTGATATTTGTCCTATCACAATACTTCTTTCAGTCTGATCTTTTATAGTCATAGGATTCAATACCCATGATACCATGAAAAACTTATTCTAAGGAGTACTGCAGCACATGAGCTTATTTTCATTTTCGCCTCTAGGACAGTTTATAGAAACTCCTATCAAACCACAGCAAAACCAGCACGGTATCAGGGTGCTACAAAGACAGGTTTTCGTTTTCTCAAGGCAGTCCCTTTATTCCTGCACAAAAGACTGTCACCAACCATGGTGTTACACATACTCTTACAAAAATCCCTAAGAAAAAATCAAGTAGGTTGCAAACATAAACATTTCAGACTCTCACAGGTCCCTTCCCACATTCATGTTTATAGCAGGTTTGCTGGGACTGCAACTCAAATTTGTCTCTTACCCCCAGGACTGCTATAAATGAGTTTATGATCTGGCCAATTACTCTCTCAGTTTCTGTTTACAAGTTGCCTACCACACTAAAAAGTCCTACAAAGAAGTTAAATAACTTTATTAAGTACTTCAGATTTTTATCTGTGCTTTTATTTCCTAGTCATAAAAAAACCAGCAAAATATTATCCAGCCTGGTTTTTTTTTCTTTTTACAACAAAAGATTCAAAGACTGAAACTCTAACCTGGAGGTGGCTCAAAAAAAGCCTCTTGTTCTTCTTCAATGGGCTCTGTGTCATTGTGTGCTGTCCGCTTGTGCATAGCAAGTGTAGAAATCTGCTTGTATGTTTTCCCACAGTGATTACAGTTATATGGTTTGGAATGAGTATGTACAACATGATGTTTGTATAAACTGGAATACTCAGTAAAACGTTTATCACAACCAGGAACTGTACAGACATAGGGCTTCTCCCCTGTACGGAAAAACAAGAGGGATTAAAGAGAACTTTATCCAGGATGCACAGAAAAAATTGTCAACAAATGACATTTAGTGCCACACCTTCATTACCAACCATACTTCAATTTCAAAGGCAACAGTGACGCTCAAGCTCATAAAGTTTATCAATGCAGCCTCTTACTGCCTTTTTTTAAAAACTACTGCCAGTAAAAGTTGGGCCCTATTTACCCCCTATCAGTCTATCTAAAACATCCTTCTGATGAAGACAGAGGGATCCAGGCTGAAAGCTGCAATGTCAGTTTGGCATCGTGTTGAGAATTTTCTTTTATTACTGGAAGCCCCATAATTTTCCTCAATGGTCAGGTATGTTAATACACTAGTACAATTTCACTTACTTCTGAGTCTTTAAGCTCTGAAGAAATCTATTGGAAGCGTATGTTTAAACAATTATAGTGTCATATAAAAACACCTTTCAGTTAAAAATCAATGAAACAAATGTCCAAATTACTTTGTAAACTAAAAAGATAACCTGAGATACAAAATGTACCTCTATGAAACTTGGCTGTGCTTCTATAAAATATGTAAGGCTACCAAGACGACATGGCTATCACTGGCTTTTGCATTTTAGAATCCTCCAATTTGTGCTGATTATTTCTGCTGACTAACCATGACAATCAAGTTGGCTAAGTATTTTCACCTCCAGTCTATAAAAAGAAGGTTTTGACCACTGCTCCAGCTGCAAGGAAAATACAGCTGGGATGAAAGGGTGACTCATAACAGTGAGCCAAAGTCAAGCTCAGACTTGTGCTTTACTGTTACTTATTTAAGAAACAGCTCACAACAGAGGCAAGCCCCAGAACCATATTAAGTACTTAGGCCAACGTCCACTGAAGACAAGGTTTTTACATTCGTTTTAAAGAACTTTGTATCTAAACCAAACTTATTCTGCCTTGACAGCAAGGTGGGAAACCTAACTGCTTAGCTCCCCTCAGCTGAGGGGAGATGAGGCCCAAACAAAAGTACCAAGCCCGGTCTTATAAACATGACTATACCCCATTACAATGCACCAAGAGAGTGTTCACAAGGAGAATGACATAGCCTCTCCCAAGCAGATTCCACTTCAAAACACAAAACATCGCTCATATACCTGTGTGTATTCTCACATGATTCTTATAATTAGTTGCACTGGCAAAAGCTCTCCCGCATCCTGGCTCTGTACAGTAATAAGGCCTTTCGCCTGTATGTGTCCTGATGTGAACCTTTCTAATATTAGATGTTGTGAATGACCTGCCGCATCCTTCAAATGGACACTTAAAGGGCCTTTCACCTGAAAAAGAAGAAAAACAAAGGTACACATACAAAAGTTATAAAAGAACAAAAATCCTAAATTACGCTTAGACTGAATATAGGAATCTAAAGCCACCTAATTCTGTCTTTGAGACCCTCCGTCAGAAATACCATGAACATGCCACCATGTTCCACTGTTAGACAAAACTGGCAAAATTCAGGAAAATCATACAATCTGTAAGCTAAATTATGAAGCATGTAGATTAGTACTTTGTGATGTATAAAACAGACTCAGTTGCTTGGATTAGCTTCCACATTGTCCATATTCTAGCACGTATTTAACACCCCCCCAATTCATACATACATTAATCCAAAACAAGTGTATCATACCATTTGTACATTTGTCAATTTTAAGTCATACAATGGAAAAAATATCTTAATGATTTAGCATATAACCAAGATAAAAAATGGATTAGTAAGACTCATTATAGAAAGCACTTAACCTTACACGAGAAGAACCAACTTTTTAAAGAGAGACAGCCCTGAAACTCAAGTTTCAACCCCCAAAACCTAAGCAATCACAAACACACGTTCTTTTTAAAATAAATCTATGTGTGTAGTATAAATTTAAGCACGGTAGCTTACATCATTGCACCTAAACATTTCACCACGAACAACAGGTAAGGCCAACCCCTGTCCAATACCCCACTACCCCTGACCTTCAGATCTGTCAAAGGACACAGAGGGGGCGAGTGAAGGGGGTTAACTCTGGAGAAGTCCGAGCCACATGACACGCTGTCCTGTTGTAATGTCACACTCCCTAGAGCTAAATACATTCCACCCACTGTACCGCTTACCACAGAGAAGAATGTGAGAGCAAGACAGGGCAGATTATCACTACAGACACAACATCAAGTATTTAGAGACAGAAATAAAAAACAAAGTCCTTATTGAGACGTTAATACCATGAAACTCCAAAGTAGTTATCTCCTTGGCTGAGGAAACTATAATTCACTCCTTAGGGCAGCGGTTTCGGGAAGGTTTTTCAGCTTCCTGCCAAGGCAGTGTGTGTATATTAAGCGCACACACCTCAGTGTTTTGTTACCATGGCGGCCCTAATCCCTGCTTCAGCACAGGACCTGAAATCATGCCTGAAACGAGCAGGGTTACTGAGTCAACCCCGCCCAACAACAGACCCTGCATTGGAAACCAAAGCAGATTGCTCTTAAAGAATGCCCGCAAGAATGTCAACCGACCAGTTGGGGAAGCCAACCTTTAAGTTTCTAATGTTCTTGTTAGAAAAGCAAACTGCTTCCAGGTGACTGAGATTTCTAGCACTAGAAATGCACAGCAAGTCAGAAGACTTCAAGCTCTACCCCACAGCAGCTACAAGGAACCAGCCACCCCAGCTTTTCTGATAGCAGCGTAGTATGTCTGGGGAAGTCATGGAGGAACCCCAGGCAAGTATTTGATGGCAACAGAAAGGGAGACTGGACTGCCACTGAAAGAGAGTGAAAAATCACTTTTAGCTAAAGCAGGCAGAAAATGAAGCAAGCACTAACGCTGCTCTGCGTGATAAAGGAACAAAAAGGTTTCAGAGCCATGGGAGAGAGTGGGCAGAGCCCAGACTTGCCTCCATCAGGCGCACTGTTGCAGCTTGCACAGGGTATGAGCATACACTACTCCATCCATCTGCACAACGGGCTTGTTGCAATTTTCTTCTCGTTCTTTGGCTTCCTGCAGCTACTCATAAATCTATAAAAAGACACCCCTGAACTGTGGTCCCTGGACTGCTGGGAGTCTATGATTGTACGATTAATATTGTTCAAATGGATAAATGGTTACATAGGGCTGGCTCAAGTCTTTTGTCTCAACTGCCAAATTAGATTAAAGCGATTAAATTACCGCACAACTTCTATGGCCATAAAGAACTAAAGAAAACAGTCTACAGCTAATCAAGTTGTTGTCCATACTACAGAAATCTTTCAGTTCATAATCTGTGCTCAATGTACTACACAACAATGTCAAACGGTTCTCTTCTAAAACTGAAAACAGATGACACTTTTATGTCTGCTTCCTGATGACCAATTTAACATCAAGATAGCACTAATCCCCAAAGACTATCTTCGAATGCGGAAGTCCAGGAAAGCACAATTATCTCAATGTAATCTTGAGTTTTTATAATTTTTATTGCCTGCTTTTATCCCCCCCTCGCATTGTTCTTTTCAACCTAAGAAAAAACAATGTCTTTTGTTCTTTTTTACCATATAAGATTCAGAAAGTTCAGTGGAAAAACTTGTTGGTGTTCTAGCAGGCAAGTAAATATACTTAATGGAATAGTTTAGTAAGTGATAGATTATTCTTCTTACATTTAAGGGGGTAGTTTTTGTGGGGTTTGTGGTTTTCCTTTTTTTTTTTTTTTTTTTTTGGAGATCTCAGGACCAAAGGAGACATTGTGCAAACTTGTTTACGTGTGTGTGCACCCATAGAGTTTTGCGGAGAGTAGTGTATGTTGTCTAGAATTTATTTGTGTTTTGGCTTTCAAATGAATCTTTTTTTTTTAGACAAAATGGAACATTTTAATTTTTATGCATCTGGAAGTTTTAATAACAGTTGGTTTTCTATGATATATTTGTTCATTTTTCTGCTGCAAGAAGAGAAGGGAAATCAGGATAACAACAAGCTCGGAACTATCAACCTTCGTGAAGCTGGCATGCGAGTTATCTTAAAGCAGCAAAACTTAAGAACACTGATGCCATTTCTAAAAGGCGAGCCATATTATTGAGGAAAAGGTCTTTGTTCTGTTACAGCTGCAGATGAAACTGTAAAGGCACCAAGTGACTCAGTAAGTGATGTGTTGTAAAAGTTAGTGCATTTGCAATAGCAGTGTGAATGCTTAAGCGCTTTTTCCAAGAAAAACATGCTGGATTTGCAGTAAATGCTTACCATGCTGAAATGTTGTTGAACTCACTGGGCTTCAGAAAGAGAATATACACAGGCTGATTTCGTAAGTATAAAGTCACAGAATGATCAAATAGGAAAAAAAAAATCCACCTAAGTGAATTAACAAAAAAAAAGGGCGGGTTGATAATAGTACCTGTGTGGGTTCGGATATGTTTCTGCAAGTCTCCTGAAGTCTTGAATGATTTGGTGCAATTTTCTTCTGTGCACCGATAAGGCTTTTCACCAGTGTGTGTTCGGACATGACTTTTTAACCCATATCCTGAAAATTAGAAAGGAGGTTATAATAGTAAAAACACAAAATTAGGGTACTCATAAACCATCACCATCAAAAGCTTTGCTTGCCATTCCAATTGGGAAGCTCCCTGATGAGTAAAATTTGCTCTTTCACTCCTCACAAGCTCTTCACTCTACCATACAGAGCAGCAGAACTCTAGATACAGTTCATCCTTCATTTATGAAGAAAGTACACTTCCATAATGCTTCCCCTTCCCTTCAAAAGGATAAACAGTAATGATTATAATGTGGACAAATATTTATTCTGTCTTCTGAGGAAGCTGTATGCTCTGTATTTCATCTACTTTTTATCTGTTACTACTACTGTCATCAAAATGACATTTAATTATCAGCTCATACAAAAATCAGTACCATTAATGACGTCAGCAGTAAAAGCTCTACTGCTATCCAGGCTCTAAGTAATTCTAATTATTTTAAACCATATTATTAACATCATCACATACATAGGTGCCAACTGATAGCACTCATTCCCTTTAAGGGACACTCATTCCCTTTAAGATTACTTTCAGGAACTCATCCTCATCAAAAACTCTACCGGTCTAAAGTGAGCTTTGGATCAGGCCCTCTTGTAAATTACTTTGCAAAGAGCATTTTACTAAGATTTCCTTTCTGTGCTTCCCTGAAGAGATCATGACTAGAGAACCCTCTAACAGCCATTTTAGGAAGTGAACTTGAATTTTACTTGTGTCCACAAATGATATACATATTTCTACAAAATAAAGTAACAGTCTGTGAGAAGATGGCACCTACTTTAGTTTCATGGTGCATTCTCCCTAAAACAGCTGAAATGCCTATTTTTGATGTTTTTAAAAACACAAAGCATGTCTACTAAGCTGAGCATTAATTCATTCTTTACATCTAAAATAAACTCGATTTCATGATCGAACCCAGGAGAGTTCATAATATTTAAACCAAGAGCATTCAGTACTTAAGAACTTTATCAAAGGCTAGGATTGCTGAACTACAGTGGTACAATCTCTCTGACCAAAAATATGGTATTAATAGACAAACAGCTGTTCATAGCCATACATCAGTGTTGCAATGGAAGAGAATATTTCATTATGTAGTTTTGAAATCCCTTTACAAACACTATGCAATTAAACTTAGGTGCAACCCTTCAAGTGTGGTTGTTTCCCTTTGGAGCTTTCTCATCAGCATTTCTTTTGCTTGTTTCTAGTCAAAGAAACAGTATTAAATGTATTAGATCTGACAAAGTTATTTTAAAAATAACACCTTTTTTAAAAAAAAAAGAGCCCAACTTTTCTAAGCTTCATACTAATTTACATTCAAAGCAAAAGAATAAATCTGAAACAAGTTTTGCTCTTTCGCTTTCTTCCATGTTTCATTCTTCATAATTGCATTTTTCATGATCAAATTAAATCTCAGGGAAAACATCATTTATGAACAGGGTAGTCTGTACGAAATGTAGAGTTCAATTCATGACAAATGTCACTCTTTGATACAAATTCAATAAAGAACACTTAAACCAGCATCTTCCATCAAAGTTCTTTTTAAATTTGGAACAGAAGATTAGGTATTTACCTCTAGCCAACAGGTTCAGCTTCTTATTATCAGCTCATTTAACTTATACTATGTTTCATGTTAAGAAAGGCCTATTTTTTCCATATAAAATCTGACTGTAGCATGACAGGTGAAGAGTAAGGGAAAGTGTCAAGTGTTTCATCTCATTCCTCCTTCAGTAACTAAGAGTTAAATCCTCTGCCCTTTGTATATGCTATGCTAGCTGAAATGATGACTTACTTTTTGCAGTTCTCCCAACCAAGTTCTTTACTTAACCGTTTAAAAAAGGCAATATTAAAAACTTATTTTATACAGAGACAAACACTAACAAGCAGGAGGAGCTAGTCTACAAACGATCACCTGTTGCAAAAGCTTTGCCACATCCAGGATGTTCGCACTGATACGGTCTGTCTCCTGTGTGTGACCTTTCGTGCACCTGTCAAGACATCCAATACACTGACTTAATGAAATGTTGTATCTGATTGCTTCAACACAGAAACAGTTCATTATCAAAACCAATACATTTTATTTCTTTTCCCAAGATTCACACTCAACTGTCTTCTTTTTAAATCAGTGATAAAAAATAAAAAAGAAACATGGTAATGATACTTTCCTCAAAACTAAAGATGTCTCTGTGGAAGGTCTAACCTGATCCTTTCAGTCAGGTTTGCAAAAAACATTTCTGTAAATACACGCAGAGTTGCCATCATGCAACTACATTACAGTATGCAAACATGCCTCAGAGCCTACTTTCTATCTGATTTTTGACTCCACTGAGCACTTCTAATGATCCTCTTACATTGTATGAAACCTCTACAGCAAGGACACCATTTTAACACAAGATCAATAAAGTCAATTACTCACTGACTCCAGAGTGTTTTGTCAGAGACAAGGCAGCACTGCAAGGAGTTTACCTCATTGACAAGTGATTACCTCAGCCTAAGCTGGAATGTGAACAGCTCTACACCCTTACTGTTTCAGTAATTCCTTTACTTAAACAGAGAATTAAGGAGTTGCCACCTGTAAAGGAAAGATATTCCAGCTTTTCCCCTTGAATATTGGATTGTTTTGAAGATTTAGACTTGGTATTATCATGGCAAAATCTTTCAAAAATAGGAATTTTTGCATGATCATGCATACATGTAAATCACACAAAGTGAACACTGGATTTCAGAATTTCTGTGACATTGCTAGTAGAAATTATCTCAACAAGAGATTTCTTACATGCTGGCAATATAGGAGCCTAACATGATCCCACATCTGCATCTATCCTGATCTTAAAGGCAAATGACATTTAGAGTCACCATTTTTCATCATTCAAGTTACAGTGCACATGTTTTACGTAACATTAACACAGAATATATTTTGCTAGTCAGCGACTACAGTCTGCTAGACACTCAGTTTTCAAAGAGAGCCTCATCTCAGAACAGTATGCAAAATCAGCTGAGCACCTGGGACAACAAATTATTGTCAGATCAACCCAATAAACATTTGACAAACCAGCACCATTGTGATTGGCTCTCTGTTAATTTCTGTTACTTTTAACCACATAATCTGTCAAAAAAAGTCATGCCTGGAAAGCAACAATGATCACTTTACATCTCATCACCTTAAGATGGTGAGCTGTGGTATACAGTTTTCCGCAGCCATCGTAATCACAGCGAAAAGCTTTCTCTCCACTCTGCTGAGATTTTGCAGTCACTCTTGTTCCATGTCCTTGCAAGACAATCTTAAGTTGAAAAAAAAACCAAAACAAAACATTAAAAAAACCACAATGGCTCAGAAAAGTCACACACTTTATTTTGCCATCACGTCAGAGCTGATTCTGACAGGTTCCTCTTGTGTCTCTTTGCTATGCCATGTGTTTCTTAGTCCTCAAACAAAAAAAACTAAAAAGAATAAGTTCTGATGAAAGGAAAGAGAGAAACTGTAAAACATATTCACTTGTAGCTAGCAACTTTAAAAGCATGCATTAATTAGCCAAATAACAAGAAAGACAAAAATAATTTGAAATATAAGTCCAGTGGTAAGATGACCAAATTAGTAGACAGAAGAGGCTTAGATTACATCTAAGGCACTGGATCTGTTCCTAAGAAAGATTAGCCATAAATCAGACCACCTTCAAAGATAAGTTCATGCAAAGGCCAAACAATAATTAAATGCACTTACAATGAGCACTTTTTGAAAATGAAGCAAAGCATTTTCTACTTTGTCAGTGATGCATATGTTTTGATCAAATGAACAGGAGCAATTTGAGCTAGGTTCGACTCTCCTTTCTGGCATGACACAACAGGAATACAGAATAGCTTTGCGATGCAACTTTTAAAGGCTTCCTCATACACTAAGACGCAAGAAACATTCATACAGACTGAAGAAAGAGGCAGAAGCCCAAATGTAAACATTTTGATACAAAATTATGCAAAGCAATTGAGACTACTTTAAAAGGTCTATCCTTCTTTTAAAACCACCCCCCTTTTCTTATGGATCCAATTCCATTCTGAATTGCCAAAAGAACATTTCACAGAATGGATGAGGTGGGCAGGCACCTCTGGAGATCTTCTAGTCCAACAACCCCTGCTCAAAGCAGGGTCAGCTGCAGCAGGTTGTTCACAGCAGTACCCAGATGGGTTCTGAGTATCTCTAAGGATGGAGACTCCTGAAGGTTGCCCCCAGCCTTCACGTTCCCAACTAATTCTTCTTTGTAAGTATGAGGTCCAGCAAAGTGTCTCACCTCGCCAGCTGCTCAGTAACCTGCTTTAGATTACCAGTTGCCATCCCTGAAATACAGAAACCTCCTGGATTTTATGTCTCCTGTTGCAATGCTCTTCCAGCAGATATCACGGTGGTTAAAGTCCCCCTTGAGGACCTGGGCCTGTGAACATGAGGCTTCTTCCAGTTGTCTGAAGAAGACCTCATCTACTTCTTTCTGATCAGGCACTCTGTAGCAGACAGCCACCACACTACCACCCACACTGGTCTGCCAGTGCGTTCTGACACATAGGCTCCTGACTGGCTCATCACCCATCCCAAAGCAGAGTCCCCTGTGCAGTCCTGCTGTTCTCCCACATGAAGAGCAGCTTCCCCCTCCTCGCCTTTGCTGCCTGGCCTTATTGAAGGACCTATACCTGTCCACGCAGCACTCCAGTCATCTGAGCTATCCCACCACATCATTCTCATCCCAGCAAGACTTCAGCCCGATAACTGCGCATAGACCTCTAATTCCTCATTCAGATAAATCAGGTATTTCATTGAGAGCAACTTTCCTATGGATTTTTCAGGGAGGATGCACCCTGTTACCTTCAGACTGTTCTTAAGACTAAAGATGCAAAGTTGAATATGAAATTTTTAATCAACTGAAATGTACAACTCCACCACTTCAGAAAAGCTTCTCTGGAACCATGGAGAAAAACATAACCTCATGAATCGAGAAACCCATTACTAATACTATTGTTTAACCTACGCTATCATGAATCACAGAAGTCATTTTAACACATTAAGGATCATGAAGAAGACGCTTGGTTGAGCACCTGCACTAAGCCTTGATTTGTTTTTTCTATCAGTAAAGCTGCTAATATTTCTTTGTTGTTTCAGCATAAAAAATATGTATATAGTTGCTAAGATCCGCTATAAAGCTGAACTATGCCAAATTTTAAAAGAAAATTAAAACAGTTCTATAATCAATCTGTAGTGAGGGGCCAAACTGAACACAGTATTCGAGGTGTGGCCTCACCAGTGCCGAGTACAGGGGCACAATCACTTCTTTAGTCCTGCTCACCATGCTATTTCTGACAACAGGCCAGATTGCTGTTGGCCTTCTTGCCCACCTGGGCACGCTGCTGGCTCACATTCAGCTGGCTGTTGACCAACACCCCCAGGGCCTTTTCCGCCAGGCAGCTTTCCAGCCACTCTTCCCCAAGCCTGTAGTGCTGCATGGGGTTGTTGTGACTCAAGTGCAGGACCCGGCACTTGGCCTTGTTGAACCTCACACCATTGGCCTCAGCCCATCAACCCAGCCTGTCCAGATCCCTCTGTAGAGCCTTCCTACCCTCAAGCAGGTCAACACTCCCACCCAACTTGGTGTTGTCTGCAAACTTACTGAGGGTGCACTCGATCCCCTCCTCCAGGTCATTGATAAAGATATTAAGCAGAATCAGCCCCCATACTGAGCCCTGGGGAACACCATTTGTGACTGCCCACCAGCTGGATTTAATTCCATTCACCACCACTCCTTGGGCCCGGCCATCCAGCCAGTTTTTTACCCAGCGAAGAGTATGCCCATCCAAGGCATGAGCAGCCAGTTTCTCAAGGAGAATACTCTTGGAATCAGTGTCAAAAGCTTTAATAAAGTCTAGGTAGACAACATCCACAGCCTTTCCCGCATCCACTACGGGGGTCAACTTGTCATAGAAGGAGATCAGATTAGTCAAGCAGGGCCTGCCTATGAAAGGCTGATTTGGCCTGATCACCTCGTTGTACATGATGGCACTCAAGAAGATCTGCTCCATAACCTTGCCCGCACTGAGGTCAGACTGACAAGCCTGTAGTTCCCCAGATCCTCCTTCCAGCCCTTCTCGTAGATGGGCATTACATTTGCTAACCTCCAGTCATCTGGGACCCCCAGGGTTAGCCGGGACTGCTGATAAATGATGGAAAGTGGATTGGTGAGCACTTCTGCCAGCTCCCTCAGTACCCTTGGGTGGATCCCATCTGGCCCCATAGACTCGTGTGTGTCTAAGTGGTGTAGCAGGTTACTAATCATTTCCCCTTGGATTATGGGGGCTTCATTCTGCTCCCCATCCCTGCCACGGGCCTGAGAACCTGGAGAACAACTGGTCTTATTATTAAAGACTGAGGCAAAGGCGGCATTAAATACCTCAGCCTTTTCCTCATTCTCATAGCTAATGCACTCTAAAGAAACTAAAAAAAAAATCACATGTTAAGAGGCACAAAATCAGAAGAACATAACAAATAAAGCACATTTTAATAATGTGAAACTTGTTGAGAGGAACTATGTCCTTCAAAATACTTTTAAATAGACAAAATAAAAAACCCCAACTAATTGTAAAAGAAATCACAAATGCATCCAGAGTTCAGACAGGTAACACAGGAGAACAACAAAGATCTCAGATCGGATTTTTATATTGTATACGTACAAACTTCAGTCATAGGATTCTGCTTTTATTATGAACAGATGGGTATGACAGGTTTGAAAGCAAATACTGTGTGATATCCATTTGGTCACAGGTAGTCTTTTGTTTTCACACGTAGAAATCACAAAGGGGTTTTATGCTTTTTTCTTTGGTGAAAAGCCTAACCACATGCAAGTTTGAATGACTGTTTAGCAGCATGACATCTGTTCTGTTCTTGTGTTACCTGTGGACTTAAAGTTTATAAATATACACTTGCTTAGTACTATATCTAAATATAAGACTATTTTACCCCAAGTAATAGATTATATCAGAATGAGCTACAAGTAAGTATCTACTTACATCAAGATATAATCATAATTAAGATTTTCATAGATAATTGATAGCTTTGGGGCCCTTCAGTTGGCCAACTGAAGTCACCTTACAGGGGTCAGAATTTGAGACTAAGCCTCAGTACTTCTTGAAATATCAGATCTTTTTTGTTTCGAACATACAATGCTCCGTAAGATTGGCACACTTCCACATGGCATATATGTTGCCATACATGTGTAATATAAAACAACCTCCAGATTCACTTTGTTTTGGGGTTGAGACTGAAATCAACATGTAACTGGATACCGGTTACAGGTCATTTTGCTTAATAGGCTCTTACTTCCAGGTAAAACGAACCAAGATCTTATCTTGCTCTTCCTTGAATTTTGCAATTTGTTGGAGTTGTATCCCTATTCCAACCTACAAGTGTGCAAAACCTCTAAATTTCTTGATTTCATTTCATAGAATATGTACCAATATCATAAATAATGCATGTATTAGCTATTCTCTCCTTTCACAGTCATGCCACACAGGCAAGAGTGGAGTGTCTCTGGCTTTAAATATTGTGGGACCTAGCTTTTAAAAAAATTAAGAATAGAGAATTCTGAGGTAACTCTCAGAGGTGAGGCTATAATTCTTCCTGTCACAGATACTGTATTTTACCTTGGAAGATACTTTTCCTCCTTGTCTAGTTCATTATCTCTTAAATTAAACAAAAAGGAAAAACAGGGCTTCTCTAACCAAACCTTTCTCAATGCAATGACTTTTCCGTTTTTGATTTTGTCGCTTGAACACGTGAGGGTATAGGGGTTTTGTTATTATTTTTGTTGTTGGTCATAGTTCCTTGAAGCCAAGAATATGTTTTGCTCTGTCTTTTCTTTTAATAAAATGTTATAATGAAAAATACCACTCTCCTTACATAATTTTACAGATCCCAGGTAAAAAAAACCTTGAGACTTAGTAAGTTGCACTTGTATTTTCCATTGCCCTTTGAACTTCTAGGTTAATATTTTCACATTGAAAAGGTTTTTAAGTAGTAACAACATGAATACAGAAAAAGAAACAGAAGTATTTTTCTGCTTCTTTAAGTGTTCACTAGGAACAACACTCTTACCTACTGATTACTTACAAATCCTGCAATAAAAGTCAGGGTCTCTGAGAGGGCAAGTGGAATCAAAATAAGTCACTAAAGAGAGAACAGTTCCAGACATATGCCTGCAATTGTCTCTCTTGAGAAGAAAATAATTCGTTAATTGAGTCAGCATTCCTTCTGCTTTAAGGACTATAAGGTCAATTCATTCTCTGGAAAAGAACTTCTGAAATACCCTTACTGATTAAATACTCACGTCAGCTTGAAAAATCTTAGAAATTCAACATAATTTTTAATTAGCTTTTAACAGAAAAAAACAGAAAACAGTAAGTATTAGAAGATCTTTTTAAAATCCTGTGAAAGGATCTTGTACAAAGTGAGAAATATGACCTATCTATATAGGTTTGAGATCAAAAATTCCTGAAGGGTAGCAGCAGAACCTAGTTCATGGCTGCACAGGACTACCTATCATGCATGTTGCTGGGCAGAGAAGACAGAAGAAATAGATATATTTAATGATTTTGTATTAGGCTACATACCTGCATTTTTTTATCTTGTTCATTTTCACCTATCATTCCTGTGCCACTAACACTGTCATTTCCATCAATAGACACCTGAAAAATAAAGTTGAAATGGGAAAAACATCAACAGGTTATTTTTATTAATCTGAAAAAACAGAGGGTTACAGACAGTTCCTGAGGGTTTATTGTTTCATAGCTCTCTAGCTCCCCCTTGAAACATGGTTATTCTATAGTACATTAGCTTACGTGAAAATCACCACTTGTAGCACCTGCATTATAGAATAGGTACAGTGGGCATCTGAAAATTGTCTTAAAACAAGGTAGGAAAAACTGCAAGAAGCAAGTATGTTAAATTAATAGACTGACAAAAGTGTTAAAATAAATTAATAAATTTAACAATACTGAGTTCTAACAGAAAAAAAGTTTACATCTTTTATAATAGGGTACATCTCTAACTCCCTGTTAAGCAGAATTTACTTGTTTTGAACAGCACAACTCCTTTGGAATTAAAATACCTAAGACAATGTGTTACCTCTCAATTCGAAACAGTCAAATTATAACAGCTAAGCAAAGACTTGTGTATTGTTCTATAGGTTTATTTTTAAAACCAGTCTACAGGAGGAAAAAGGTATTGCTGCTTTTCAAGGAGCTTATAAAAATATTTGAAGAGTATTAGACATTAATTTGAAACTTTTATTTAAACAAAAATATAATTGCCCAGGCTAAAAAAAAAAATCCAAACTCTCTCACAACATCAACTCAAAGAACAGCGTATTATTAGTCACTGTAGAAAAAAACTACTTTAAAGTATACTTTACGTTGTTTCCCATTCCTTAATTGCCTCTGAATTGAGCATGGGCATTCACAATACCCTCTGCATCCATTATACTCAAGGCTGAGACTGATGCACCTAAATCTAAAGTGATTTTTATTATTCTCTAAAACAGTTTGGCAGGAACCCTACCTTAGCTGGTATGCTTATGCCCTTTCACTAAGGAGGTCATAGCAGGCTCCCGAGAACGTTAATGGTTGTGTAAAGTATCTTGCTCTAAGCATCAGCTACCAACATTTTGCTTGGAGACTGAAGAAGAACTTGTCCCACAATAGGTTTTCAGACTGTACTGTCTTTCTAAATTAGATGCTTGTGAGCAATATACCTTTGGAAACTTTGAGCTAAAACAGTGAAGAGGGAAGTGCCCAAGCAGAGGCAAGTTTATATTACAGAGAGACTGCAAAGAAAGTCTGCAAGCAGGTAGTTCTCAGGTGGGTTTTTTTTAAAGGAAACAATAGCCATTTTGGGACCTTCTCCTCCAGAATTTTTGAAGGGAGGGGAGAGAACCTGCACAGAAATGAGACTTGAATCACTTCATTCTGAACTTCCTGTTGTTGATTGAGAACTGCTGACATGAAATTAAAAGTTCATCAACGCCACTGGAAACAAATGATCCAAATGGAATGTGCGTGCATGTGTGTAGATGTACACAAATCCCAGGAACTGTACTTTTCCAGCAGCTGGGATGTTGCAGGAAAACAGCTTATGGAAGAAAAGTACTTGTTGTAACCTCTTCACAATTCCATTACGTATCTTCTGACTTTATGTTCACTGATAGCAACAATCTCTTTTTTTCTTGGTTGCTTTGGGAGGAAGGTGGCATTGACTTAGTGCAAAATTAAGAGAACTCTAGTTAAGCCTTTGCATGTGCTCTGCAAGATGTGGGAAAGTAGTACTATGACTAAAGGAGAAGCAAGGGACAATGAAAAATGTACATGTCCCACTACTTCCAGGGAGTTTCTCTGCAGTCTTCTCGGATCTCTTTGTATGAACTCTCTTACAGAGTTTCTACACTGATCTTGAGCAGCCCACTGATCTTTGCTATTTCTGCCTGTTATGTAGGACAGGGGAACAGAGAAGAACCACCATTCTCCAAATTTGCCTTTAAATTTTTCTTCAACCTTTCAAGTTTTGAAGAGAAAACCTTCAAAGTTAACAAAAAAGGCAAGACACCCAATTTTAAACCTCCTTTTTCAGTATGGGGAGAATTCAGGGAGGATTCCAAGGAAGATTTTTGAGTTCCCCCTAAAAGACTGTCTTAGATTCTAAAGAAAGATTTAGTCTGCCTTCAACTAAGAACACCTATACTGAGTCAAACTAAAGGTCAATCTGGTGCACCATTTTGTTTCCCACAGCAGCCAGTAGCAGATGCTAGGGAAGACTAAAGGAACAGGCCAAGAATATAGTGATACAATTGCAGAAATATTCTCCCAACCTCCAGGTAATTTGTGGCTTAGGAACTTCCTGAACTAGAAGTCACATGTTTCTACCTAATAGCCCTGGATACACTTTTCTTCTGTGAATTTATCTAATTACTCTTTGAATCCAGGGTCATATTAGCATCCACAATATCCTACAAGCAGTGCCGTGGCTTAACTTTGTGCTCTTTGAAAAAGTATTCTTCCCTTGTTTTTCTTGAACCTGTCACCTGACAGTTTCATCTGATGTTTCCCAGTTATTACACTGGTAAAGACAAGAAGTCACTATTCTTCTCTGTGCCACTTAAAATTTTATAAAATTCTATTACATACTTACCTCATGTATTTCATATGTTTGGTCATCATTGTTGCCCCTTCCTGTATCTTTTTCAATGTTCCTATACCAGCTGCTATGAGAAGTATACATTGCCTTACCATGAAGCATACACAGACACGAAGTAGAACTACAAAACCATGTTTCTCCTTTTAAGAGAAAGACATGGTTGTGCCTACTGAGCTATTATTTGCTTTTGTACATAAAACAGGTGACTGACTTTCCCTGTGAGGTTCTAGCAGTACCTTTCAGAATAAGGTTCTGAGACGAAAGCTTAAAGAAAATAAATAGAATTTTTCCTAGACATACACAAGTACACCACAGAAAACAAATTCACATTATGGAATTAAAACACACATGTTGAGATAACTAGGACAAAAAATGCAAATTTATTTGCATTTCTTCTGTTTCTTCTTCACCTTCTCAAAACAGAAACTTGTAACAAATTATGATTAATATATCTCCTTGTTAAGAAGGACAAAGTTATGATTGATTTAAACCTAAATTGAATAGTAGCTAGGGAACGTGTAAAAGCTTGTCACTACAGCTCAGCTAACCTTGAATTACCTTTTATTTTATTAAATGTTAAGGCATAGCCAAACACAATACAATCTGACAGGCTCTCTTAGGATCTCCTCAATTGTAACAGACAGAAGCATAATGGAAAGAACAGCATATAAGCCATTTAATTATCCTACCTGGCCTTATCCCAAAATTTGACAACTCTCAGTGACACTAGAGGACAGCTTTTAAAATTTATTCTACTCTTTTTCCAGAGCAATACAAGCACTGATGGTAGTCATCCAGCAACTGGGACACTGCTAAACTATAAAGTCATGAAAGTTGCACCGCTCATTATTATACTTACATCATGCTTTACAGAAGTCCAGTAAAGTGGACAACATGAATTTTGAGCATCATACTACATTTTAATATTGAAAGTATGGATCAAAGAAGTTTTTTCCAAACTCAGTAACTGTCTAATTGTCTATTTTACACTTCATAACATGCATTGTCCTTGCCCAGTATGCCAGGCCCTACTTTTCCCAATACAAGAAAAAAACCAAACATTCAGCAATAACACCTGAACAAGAATAATTTAACTTTGTCCTTCTTTCCAAACAGCGCCCTCTCAAGAGGCTCCTTTCCAATGCTATACTTCAGAGAAAATTATTATTTAGTTGACTGAATAATTTTCCAAACCAGTCTGACACCACATCATTTCAGTGTTCAATCTTTTGTTCTTTTT
The DNA here is from genome assembly GCA_017639485.1 of Pluvialis apricaria. Classification (NCBI taxonomy): domain Eukaryota; kingdom Metazoa; phylum Chordata; class Aves; order Charadriiformes; family Charadriidae; genus Pluvialis; species Pluvialis apricaria. The sequence continues at coordinate 57,757,506 of CM030012.1, forward strand.
ATGCAACACTACACACTGGAGCTCCTCATGAGAGTGAAGCACTATCATGACAGTTTGGTGTTTTCTAAGAGTCAGAAGACACTCTTAATTATCATTTGAATTCTTAGATCACAATTGGCTTTTCCTACCAAACATCTTGTGATGCTACATCAAAACATTACAGATAGAGAAAATGTCTTTCCGTATACCTTGGCTGCATATTGCTCCAAAGCACTGATGGTATCTGGGTCAATGGCAGCATCTCCTGTATGAAGACCTGCCACTGTGCCATCAGCTTGAATGGCTAAAATGGTATCCGACTGTGGCATTTGCACAGTGTGGTGAATATAGGCAGTAGTTCCGTCCTCCAGCTGGACTGCTTGTAATGCACTCTGGTCGTAACTGTCTGAGAAATAATATTACAAAGTGTTATGAAAGAAAAGAAATAGCAATGTCTACATGTTACACGGGAAACTACTGCTGTTTAGGAAATGTCTCCTAAAGTCATATATATGCACGAAATGTATGAGAAATATAATCACTAGTATATGAGAAATATAAACACTTAAAATATTAAGTCATGCCTGACAAATTTGGTGGCCTGCTATGAAGGGGTTACAGCGGCAGTGGACAAGGGAAGATATGCTGATGTCATCTACCTGGACTTGTGCAAAGCGTTTGACACTGTCCCACACGATATCCTGGTCTCTAAATTGAAGAGACATGGATTCGATAAATGGACCACTCGGTGGATAAAGAACTGGCTGGATGGCCGCACTCAAAGGGTTGCGGTCAACGGCTCGGTGTCCAAGTGGAGAGCAGTGACGAGTGGCGTTCCTCAGGGGTCGGTACTGGGACCCGTACTGTTCAACATCTTTGTTAGCGACATGGACAGTGGGGTAGAGTGCACCCTCAGCAAGTTTGCTGATGATACCAAGCTGTTTGGCGAGGCAGACACGCTGGAGGGGAGGGATGCCATCCAGAGGGACCTGGACAGGCTGGAGAGGTGGGCCCAAGCCAACCTCATGCAGTTCAACAAGGCCAAGTGCAAGGTCCTACATCTGGGTCGGGGCAATCCCAAGCACAAATACAGGCTCGGCGGAGAATGGCTGGAGAGCAGCCCTGTGGAGAAGGACCTGGGGGTGATGATTGATGAGAAGCTCGACATGAGCAAGCAGTGTGCGATCGCAGCCCAGAAGGCCAACCGTATCCCGGGCTGCATCAAAAGAAGTGTGGCCAGCAGGTCAAGGGAGGTGATTCTGCCCCTCTACTCTGCTCTCGTGAGACCCCACCTGGAGTACTGCATCCAGCTGTGGAGTCCCCAACATAAGAAGGACATGGACCTGCTGGAGCGCGTCCAGAGGAGAGCCACGAGGATGATCAGAGGGCTGGAGCACCTCTCCTATGAGGAGAGGCTGAGAGAGTTGGGGCTGTTCAGCCTGGAGAAGAGAAGGCTCCGGGGAGATCTTATTGCGGCCTTCCAGTACCTAAAGGGGGCCTACAGGAGAGCTGGGGAAGGACTTTTTACTAGGGCATGTAGTGATAGGACGAGGGGGAACGGCTTTAAGCTGGAAGAGGGCAGGTTTAGATTAAACATTAGGAAGAAGTTTTTCACTTTAAGGGTGGTGAGGCACTGGAACAGGTTGCCCAGAGAGGTTGTTGAAGCCCCATCCCTGGAGGTGTTCAAGGCCAGGCTGGACGTGGCCTTGGGCAACCTGGTCTAGTGAGAGGTATCCCTGCCTGTGGCAGGGGGGTTGGAACTCGATGATCTTCAAGGTCCCTTCCAACCTAAACCATTCTATGATTCTATGATTATGATGAATAGCACTGATGAATTTTTTTTTCAAGGCAACACTTCCCAAAGCTTTATTTCTGCACACTTATAAAAGTGCAAAACCAATTTTACATTGATCTAGTTTTATCTACAAAGGAAACCAGGAACTCAAATATGCTTTCCATTTCATATCCACTCATAATAAAATGAAAATAATGTAACACACGTACTGATGACAGTACTTCAGATGCATAAATCTGATCATTTTAAGAACAGAATCATGCAAATATGCAAAAGAAACACATAAAGCACAGGATGACTTTTAAGGAAGAAATTCTTTATTATATTCTCTCCTCTTAGTATTGCTGACTGTAGAATGTAATTCTTGTCACACTAATTTAAACAGACTTAAAATATCTACTTGTTCGCTTTCTGTAGAGAAGTATTACTATTTCCAAGTAGTCGTCACTAGTGTAACCAGTCTGCAGAAATCTAAGTTATCATTTAAAATAAATACATTTGCATTTTTGACTGTCAACGGTCACATTTTCTGCCCCACCACCTAACTAATTGTGAATAGCATGATCTTTAAATTTTAAGTCAATCTGTACATTCTTTAGGTCGAGAGGGATCGATTGATTGATTCTTATCTGCGTTCTCTTCTCATTTTCACATGCAACTATTGCTGAAATCTGTATAAGGGCTTACATTCTCTACTAACATCACATGTATTTACTTTAATGTGATCCTGGGATAAAAAAAACGTTAAATACGCCTGTTTTGATTCTGTTTATAGGTGCTATATGAGGCCCAAATAAGGAACTGAACCAGTCATATTTCAACAATTTCTAGATGTCACAAAATAAAAGCAACAAGTAATATACATTGGGAATCACATTAAATGATGTCGTAGTCTAAAAAGAATACCGTATTGTATACTGCTGAAGTTCTATTGAACTCTAATGTAATAAATCCCACTTCAAAAATAGAATTACCTTTTGAGGTGTGATGAATAAATGCTGTTGTTCCATCTTCCAGCTGAACTGCTTGTCCATCTTCCAGACGCAAGCTGTCCCCTGTTAGGAAGAAAGAATTACAATGCTTCAACAATAGTTTGAAAAATCCATTAGTTGGAAAGATTAAACACTAAATACCTAGAATTACAAAATACCTAGGAGCTCTTCACAGCTGTTTTCCATTAATAAGAAATCAAGCTATTATAATCATCTTTAATTACTTAGTGTCAATATTTATCAGTAATACATTATTTTAGAGTATATATCTTGTATTATTACACTTACTGCTTTTAGGCATGGGTACATGTTGAACATAAGCAGCAGAACCATCTTCTAATTGAATCACTTGGCCATCCATTAATTTACCATCTGAAATTCACAATTAGAATTCTTAAAAAACATTCTGTATGACACATCACAGCTTAAACACACAGCTGATACTTTCTGGATTAAAATATCACTAAAATATCACAGAGAAATAATGTTTGGTAAAGATTAAGTACAGTATGACTATACAGAGGTTTTAAAATTCTGGGATAAAAAAAATGGAAAAGGCCTGATGCCTACTGCCTGATCCAGTAGGCAGAATGTTGATATGTGGGTTTGAAGTGTAAAGATCACTTTTGTTTGACTTATGTTCTGCATGTGATACCTGTGTCTTATTAGTAGCAGACATAACTATTTATTTTAAAGTGTTACTGTAATACCTGTAATTCCCAGCTGGAATTGGAACTTCCTAAACATTGTACAGATTTTGCCTGACTTTACAATGCAAAGGGCTTTATAATCCAAAGACAGGGTTAAAAAGGGGAATATATTTTCAGCTTCAACCAATCCACTTCTAGTCATTTACCTACCTTTAGAATTGTGCTGTATGTAAGCAGTGGAGCCATCAGCAAGGGTAACTGCTTGCAAACTTACACCTTCCATGTTTTCTAAGTTGTCGCCATCTAGCAAGGAAAAAAGTTCATATTCACTATTACCAGCCTCAAAGCCTAAAAATCACAACCACCTCCACAAATTATTACAACCCCTTAAAGCATAATGATTTCAGAAATAGTAATAGGAAATAGTTCCTTCTTGCTTTCTGGTTTTTGAACCTTGAACATATACTAGGGTCATATGTTCAAGATTTTGCTCTGTAAACGTAACAGCTAGGATGTTATTTTCCTTAACTAAATAATTGCAATGTCACTGAATAAATAACTACAAAGCTGAGGTTTTAGGAGAAATATTAATTAGGTCATGAGTGTCAACAGTGAAATAACGATATATATACTTGTATTGATAATCTTGTTTTGTACACTACTACCTGTCATTAATATACTCAAATCTATTTAGAGTAAAACACAGATTTAGGAAAAAGTTTTTAATCACATAAAATCATAACAAAGCTGTCAGAAAATGTCGAATTTAAACCAACCCTAGATCACCAATCTATTTGAAAACTCAACTTGTTTAATACATACTTAGATATAAACTGAAGTCACAAAGTATAAAACAGTTGAACTATAGTGAGAATAAAGTCAGATTTTATATTTCCTTTTTGTCACATTTGCACTCCTGTTATGTTAATTAAGAGATCATTTCCTTATAGAATTAAATTAGTGAACTTAATCAATCTCAGTTAACTAAGAATAATTTGGGTTAGATTTTTCATTTAGAATACATTATGTGAGTTTTATCTGAATTTCAAACAGAAAAGACAGAATAATGTAGAGATATTTTAACCTGAAGGTTCACCTTGCACGGCTACAGCTTCTGTTAGACAAAGAGTCACGTGCTGGGCCTCCATTCCTCCTCCAGAAAATTCAGTCATTCCCTGAGAGTCTCGATTTATCTGAGCTAATAACATTGTCTACCTAGAAAGAAAGTATTCACAAAACACAGAAAATTTAAATACAGAACCAGAACTAGTTAAAGACAATCCAAGCTTAATTAGATTTTTATACAGCTGCTACAACTATTTTATGTTACCTTCCACATAAAGATGATGCAATGAATGACTGACTGACCTGGAAAATACTTCAGAGGAAAAAAAGTTATTTGAAATAGGTAAATATTATTACCGCAATTAACTAAGCTATTAAGAACTTCAGGTAGCAGTTACTCAATTGAAGTGCATCAACCACATTTAGATTTCAGTTAAATAGTAATTATTCAAAAAATGTATAATGAATAACGGTGGTAATGATGGTATAAGTAATGCTATCCTTTTGTCCCCAGAACTAAAATAAAGCTGACAATTCACCCACGGTCACCCATGACAACAGCAAGGCCTTAACTGTATAAATTAAACATCTCTCCAGTGCCAGTAAGAGGTTTAGAATCTACCACACACTGGGAAATACACCCCTCACTAGCAAGTATGACTGAATGATCCAACTATTTCCCTAAACTTTCCAGGAAGGTTTCTATTTAAAAAAAAAATAATCCCTCCCTGAAAATAATAAAGTATCTCATAATAAAATGTATTAATAAGACAACAGGATAGTGACTGGTGAGTGACAGTCAAAACTCTGCATGTATCTCGTAGAACCGGATATAGCCATTCCTTTGGATACTGATTTTTTACCCAGGCATGTTTCAATATGGGAGATTAAGAAGTCTACTGAATCTGAAAGGCTACTGGTAATTTTCAGTATTACTAGATTAAGAAGCTATAAAAAAAATACATAACATTGCATTCTACTAACTCAGATGTTGGCATTCACCACAGGACAAATAAAACAGAACTAAAAAACAACCAAAAAAGAGTTGCTGACTTCTGCAACCCCTTTAGTTAATGTAACGTACACTTAGACGTGGATGAAAGGAGGGGAAAAAATAAATAAATCACATGGAACTGCAACCTAGACATTAAAGCAACTTTTCCCCCACCCCAACCTCTTGATAGTCAAGAGTTTTTTCTTACAATAAGAAGCAGTTAGGTAATCTCACAAAAAGGTTACAGATAAACAATCAAAGCTTTTAATCTTAGTATGGTTCTCTGACCTGCTGTTTTTAAGTCAAGGCTGAGAAGAATAATCTAGCTTTTTTCATTTACGTATGATTTCTAAATAATTAAATTATTTCTACCTCTACAATCCACAAATCTGCCCTTGAATGAGACATCAACGGGCTCAAAGACCACTGAGAAACTCATGCTTAGGTCAAAACTAAATAACAAAAGCAAAATTAGACCATTTAGGTACTCATAGAATCATAGAATGGTTTAGGTTGGAAGGGACCTTGAAGATCATCAAGTTCCAACCCCCCTACCATAGGCAGCCATACCATACTCCAGCACACCTGCAGTATTTTAAAGGTTTGGTACACTAACTTAGTAGTTGAAAATTATACACGAGTAATATTTTCCAAATACATCCAAGTGACTTTGAGGCAGACTCTATTTCCTCAAGAGGCTGGCAGCTACCTAAGTTTCTTAGTCTCAGCAGAGAAAAAGCTGATCCATACCCAGCTGCTGCAGCTCTGCTGCTTTTGCCGTCTGAAGTGCTTTAACCCAAGTGCTGCGCACAAAGCAAATGTGTCACTACAGTCCAAGGCCCGCTAACTTTTAATGTGATGTTATACCAAGTGCCTACATTACCTCCTGAAACTGGACCTGGAGTTTAAATCAGCTTAGCAGGTATGAGTGTTACGGACAGTTTGCTTAACTGTTAAGAGCCCATCTGTATCTTTTAATAGAGAATTTGAACCTTGAACAACTCTGAGCATCAAAAAGAAGATAATAGTTAAGATAGGAACCAAAATATAATTCAAAAGAGGTGTGAGAGATTTTTTTAACATCCAAAGGAAGATGGGAAATTCTTGTTCCCAGCATCTTTTTCAAGAAAAGAAGCTTTTCTAGAAAATGAGGTCTCTAAAAGAGATGTAATACAACAGAAAAACAGACAGTGCAGAGAAGCCATCCAGACTAAATCCCATTTATACCAGATATTTCTGAAGAAAATTTAAATAGCTAAGTTTTTGTTGGATACTGTAATCTAAGGAACAAGGAATTGTATGAGGACAAGAGATTTGTATGAGGATAAGAGATCCTGAGTTCAACTCCCTCCTCTGCCATCTCCGAGTTAGTGACTTTGGACTAGCAACGTCTTTCCCTATTACTCATGTACCCCTCCTACCTCAAAATAGGGACAAAACCCTTACTTAGAAAGCGCTTTGCTCGTAAACCAAAAATGGGACAACATGCTATAGCTACGGGATCAGCTTAAACAAGCACTGAAGTGGCCCTACCCTCCGTGTTCATGTACCGTGCAACAAATAAGATCAGAAAACTGATGCCGTCAGAAAAATAAACTGGCACCAAAAAAAAGTTTTATTCCAGACCAGTTTGCCAGGACTGCTTCTCTGGAGGTACTGCCAGCTTGTAGCAAGTTAAATTAAGTAATTATGGTATGAGATGCTAGTAGTGCACAGAGGTTCTCTGTCTTCTTAACCGCTAACAGTGTTCTGTCTGTATTGTCAATATTTTCCATTCACTCAGTTTTCAGGACACCTCATGGAAGTACGTTGCAAAGCAGCTACACCATTTCACACATTGGAGAAGAAAGGCCGCACAGCCACCAGCTTTGACTAGAACTATACTCTGAAACAATTCTAGCAGGGACTGCATCTCAAAGGCCTTTAAGTTCGGGTCTACTTTTAGAGTATTCCCCACCTTAGACAAAGTACCTTTTAAGAAGCCCCCAGTGTATTTAATATCCTATCTGCCTTTAAAATAGAGTAATGCCTCTCCTCCAGAGCTTATGCCTCTTCTCTCAACTTTGGCGAGGCACAGAGGCAGCTAGTCAACGCAGACAACTGCGAAGTCCTGAAAGAGTCAGAGCAGAACCGATTGCTTAAAGGGTCAATGGCTGTTCTGGAAGAAAAAGAAATGTAATGCAAGATAAATTCAAGGGCCACGGGAGCAAAAGTATTTGTTTAAATTATTTTACAGTGTTTGTTACTGTAGTGTGGCTAATTAATAGTTATCACACACTGAAAAAAATCAGTGAACTGCTGCACGCAGCAGAACATTCACTACCTTCCTCTAATCCAGATGATCTAGATGATCACGGGCTGTAATTTAACAGAGACTGTGTTGCTGTTTTCTCCCAATTCTGACTCCTTTAAAACTATCCCTTCCAATATATCCTCTTCCCAATCCTCTGTCCTTCCAGTAGCTTCTTATCCCCAATTCCATCCTTTCTCCCTGAAGTACCATCTTCGTTCTTCAGCCAGTCTTATCATGGTACCAAATTTCCAGCATGTCCCTCCTCCCAAGTATAATCACATCCTTCTTGTCAAAATAATCGAAAATACTCCCTCGTCCACACTGACTCGTTCTGCAACTAATCCCCAGGTCTTTCTCTTACTGCTGGTCTGTTCTACATGTCTGTCACACCATTGTCTATCACCTTCCTGCCTCTTTGTCTCAAGACACTTCACGTTCAGACCCATCTTAGAAAGAAGCACATCCCGTGCAACAGAGATTGTAGCTCTGGGACCCCCCCAAACAGCAAACCCCAGCTTTCACATGCTCTCTGGTGATGCAGCAGTTTTGCTCCATTACCGTGCCATGCGGGGAGGACTACCCTCAGCCAAAAGCGGATATGCTGCTCACCTTCAGCTGCTCTTCTTCCTCCCCAGTGGAGAAGACAGGCTAACCAGACAGCGCTACGAGCTCTGAGGAAGAGGATAGGGAAAGAACTAAAAACGATGTAAAAAGTTGGCCTGTTGTGGAGAAATGGGTCAGGCTATCACACAGATACTGCTGCCACAGTGTTACTCCCTCTCCTCCCCTCCAATAATAGTGGTCAAATACAGGAACAGATTGCCAAAAAGGGTTATGGACTCTCCATCCTTGTAGGCATCCAAGACTCAACTTGACACAGCCCTGGGAAACCTGGTCTAATCAGACCTGCCTTGATCAGGGCTGGATTAAATAAGCTCTGGAGGTCCCTTCTAACTTATACTGTTCTATGATAGCTAATAATTTTGATATTTGATAATCATTTTTAACAGTATCACCATACTGTTGGTATATCATCCACCCTACAAGTCTAGTCTCCTACCATATTTTTACTCATTTGCTTTGTTTTTTTTGAAACCAGTCTGTTTTCACCAAACTCTCTTCCCTTACCTCAGTTTTAGTCACTTTCTTCCGCCTCCTTTCCTGCTAACTGACTTATATGCTGCTTTCTCCTCAGCTTCCAGCAGATTTGGCTTCATCCTTCTTCCAATCCAAATCTCACCATCTTCTTTTCCTAATCCACCTCATTGCTTTGATTTCTGTGCATTTGCATGACTAAACTTTTTCTTTAAACCTCCTGTCTGCCATGAATTTTGTCAGCAAGAACCTGGGAGAGAAAGATTTCCTTTACCCACTTCAAATATTGCACCTCCTTAGTTAAAAAGCAGCTGAAAACATCCATTTTTAGGAAAATACACGAACCTCAGGGTGGGGCCTGCATGGCTGCTCAACAAGATTGATGCATGCGTATTCTGCTTAATCTCAAGAGCTGTCTCACCAAAAAGACACCAAGTACAGGCTGAGTCATGAGGTACTCACTGAAGTGAAAACTCGAGACTTGACTTTGGGAACTGTTGGAAATCTTCACAGATCATATGCAAGTTGCAATTTTCAAAGGCATGTTAACGATGATATTTGGGAAGACTTTCATAAGGACAGTAATGCATATTGCATTCCTGAAATGATTAGTCACCGAAATACTCTGATGGTATTCATGCAGAGAAAATCTTACCATTCTTTAAGATGGTTAAAATACTTCCCACAAAAAAAAAAATCAGCCCGAGACAGAAAATTATTAGACTGAACTGAAAACAGTGTCTGAGAAAAGGAAGCAACAGCCAGTCACAAGAAGTGATGCTGAAACAAGGCTTGCACTGTTACAAAGCAAAAGCAAGAGTTAGTGATGCGCATTGCTAACTTTATTATGCTTTTTTACAAAAGCTGCACCAGCAATGTAAACCCCCAGTATAACACTGATAGCTAAAATATGGCCTCCAACAGGGCACATGGGTGTGATTTTTATTAAAAACAAAAACAAAACCTACCCCCAAATTCTCTGAACAGAAAAAACTGTGAACTCAAGGATGCTTTAAATTCTCAACACTCAGAAAACGGGGGGGGGGGGGAAATGAGTTAAAAAGAAAGGATTTTTCATCAAGACTTCATCAAGTTGCCTATCTAGAGAATGCCTCCTGTATTTTTTCCTCTACTAATAAATAGAATCTTTTGGGTGTTTTCACTTGTTTTGGAGAAAAGATGCAATGTTAAAAGAGAAGTTTTTATGTAAACTCAATCTAGCAACTGGAAACAGGAGTCTCCACTGAAAACTAGGACTCGAACAAGAAACAGCAGGTAGGATTTCGGCAGCTGAAAAGGAAGAGCTGGTAAAGGGCATGCTGCCATGGAGCAGAAAGTGGGTTTGGGGCACTTGGGAACCGTGGCAGCTGAGAGGACAACACAGGGAGACCCCGTGTAGTAGAGACTGTGGCAAATAACAGCTGGAAAATAGGAGGAATTTGCCATTTAAAGAATGACTACACCACTGTATGGCTGGATAAAGGAAAAAACCTGCAGTGACATTAGCAGAAACTCCTTAGAGAAAAAAAGATGATGCTTAGAGGATGATTAACAGGAAATGGAATAAAGTTTGTAATAGCAGTCATGGAAGAAAACTTAGGGTTACAAAATGCAATCTAGAATGTTCAGGAAGAAAGACAGACAGGAAAAAAAGCTACTCCAGACATTCAGCAACTGTGTTATTATTCACCCTCCTTGCGCAGACAGCACAGAGAAGTTTGAAATAATATCTGTTTATTTCATTTGAAATATTTCATTCATCCATTTATTTTTAATACACTTCTAAATAATGTACAAAACTGTTGTAACTTTATAAAACTTACAAAAATAACAAATAAAAACCAATCCAGAAAAGTAAAATGGCAAATGACACGTAACCCTACAATACTGAAACTTTCATTAAGGAATTTTAGGAAACTGCATTCCCATATTTAACTAAATTGTATCCCAAAATCAGTTCAAGTATGTCAGCACAGTAACAAAATTAAGGTTTTTCTGACATAAATACTGGCTGCATTAGGGTCCTTAACCACTGAGATGATTGCAAATATCAGCAATTTCCCAAAACTAGTTTGATTAACAAATATTTGTGAAAAAATCAAAACTAGTACCTACAATTAACATTCTGGTTAAATACACTTCAACTGATAATTAATATGCATCACAGCTTTCTGGGTCTCAGTGCAAAAAATGACTGACACAGACTGAAAAACTGACTAGTCCAGACAGAGGTTTTTTAGAGGACCCAAGTGTATAGCTTACTAATTACATGAAGTCATTTGACAGCTGTGAGCTCAGAAATAAAAAACAGCTGAGCTAAGGCTCCCTTAAAATCTTACTTCTGTTACCATATGTACCTGTATGATAATCTTTTCCAGTATGACACCAGAAATCTGTAACAGGGTCAGAAATGAAATCTAGATCCTGTGGATGCTTTGATCAAATGCTTCAACAGATGAGACATGGATTTCCTTCTTCATCAACAGCCCTTACCTTTTGCAGTATTTTACCATTGCACTGAAACATTGATTTCATGCTATCATCTACCAGATTGACTTTTAGTGAATAAACACGACAAACTACTTAATGTTAGGAATTTCTAAATATCTATGTGCTTTCTTAATTTTCTTTTCTTAATTTGCTTTATTTTTTTCCCAGTCTCTGGTAAAGGCAAGCAGAACGTAATTAAACAGCAATGTCCACCACATTAATCACCCACTGTATAAAATGGAAACAAGGATGAAATACAGAACAAAAACCTCTACTAAAAAATCTGGTAACAATAGTTGGATTCAAATAGAGAGGTAAGATGCAATTTAATAGCAAATTACACAATTATTTTCTAGATAGCAAAGTAGTGTTGCAAATGATGAACCACGGGCTCTAACCCTGGCCGTGGAGAAGAACCTAATCAAGCCTGACAGCACTGCCAACTGCATAAGCACGATGTATACACTCTGAGTGGCAGCACAGCTAACTTGCAGAGACTCAAGTTGCCCAAAGCAGAGGTTTGCAGTCAAACTCAAGGCTCCTTTTTATTCTTTTTGCAGTGTTTCAACCACCAGAGATACATCTTGATTATAATGCAGTTCAAGATGAATTCACTGCCACAGGCTTTGATATCTCTTCAGAAATAAGACATAAATGCAAGACCAAATTTATCACTGCCATAACCAAGCACAACTCTTCTGACTTTAGCGTGAGCAGTGATAACCACAATTAGCCTCCCATAATTATGTTCCAGCAGTCTCCCCCCAAAAGTCATCACCATACATTCAAGTTTACGTTGTGAAACCTGTCTACAGAATGTTAGAAGTATTGTCAGAGATCAATGCTCGCATTTTATGAAAAAAAATAAATTGGATTAACCAGCGCAAATAAAGAATGTTTACAAATCCTTATTCTAACTATTATTACGAGATTATGCATATATGTGTAATTTCACACTGTGGGAGTGCTCAGGATGGTATGATTTTCAAATTTTCACTTAAAAAAAAAATGCAGGTAGATCAGAAAGCCACCCACCAAGAAGTCCTACACATGTGGAGAAGACTCAGTTTGATCCCAAATATGACTGCTAACCTCACATGCTTCTTGAACATATCAGAGAAGAAATGACTGGTTAATCAATGGGGGTCAGAGTAGTTCCATCAGTATATTAACTGTCAGCAGCGCTGACAGAAAGCTAATTAAACTCATGCTGCAGCTCTGGGACAAGCACCTCACCAGCAAATGCCTTGAGCAGCACTATTACAACAGCACTGCCTTTAAGTAACTACCCCAATGACCAGCATGGCCTCCTAAGCCAGAGATCTGAAACACATTTGGGAGTTTTCCAAGAGATCCGATTCCAAAGATCCTGCACAAAAGGTAACAAGCAGTTGAGATCCATACAGCGCTCTTTGCAGAGGTACAGAGACTGGAATTCTGGAAGCTTTATTAAAGTACAAAAAAGTATACTAATGGACCTGGTCAATGATTAATGCACTAACGAGACAGTTGTTCTTAGTACACTGCTGTCTAGATTTAGCCTGAGGAAAGGCCATATAATCTGTACCAAAACATCAAATTCAAATATGACCAAAAACACCTATGCATCATGCAGAATACTTGTGAGTATGCATGGAATCACTTGCAGACATACTGCGACAGGAACAATGTAAAACTCACCTACCAAAACAAGCCAGCAAGCTTCTCTGAACTCAGATGGTCTTCCTTGCTCAAATGTTGACACATTTCTTCTTTCCTGACTAACCTTGTATTATCAATGCTCATGCATACCTTATTTTCTAAAAACCCCACCCCATTTCTCTATTGCAGACTGATTGGTAATAAATTATTTTTAATAGTAAAAAAGTAGTAGTAGTAGTAGTAGTAGTAGTAGTAATAATAATAATAATAATAATAATAATAATAATAATAATAATAATAATGTGTGTGTGCTCAGAAACTGCATGTTGGGCCTGAGATGAGAAAAAAGCTGAATATATAGTAGCTTGTCCGATTTTCTGTTTTACACTGGAAAAACTCAGAACATGATTAACAAAGCTGAAAAAAACCCCAAACCTTTAACAATTTTTCAGCACACATGTTAGTGAGATAAAGTACTAGATTTCATTCCAAGCAGATTTTCCCCCTGGAAGTCACAAAGCGAGAAACAGACTGGAAGCACTTAACCAATGAACCTATGTGTTTTTAAAACTACTGGCTTTTGGGGGTTGTTTTTTTACCATCAAGTATATACAAAATACTAGCTATATAAAGAAAGCATCCAGATGATGCATGTCAGAATTGTATTCAAATTACTTCTAGAAATGAGCAGTAATGCCTAAGTGCAGTAAAAGAAAAAAAAAAGATACAGTTAACTTCTGAAGCACTTCAGGAGGCTACTTAATCCTTAAATCATAAAGGCTCTGGTTATATCAGTGAGTGCTTTAAACAAAACAAGGAACATTTGGTGAATAGATGAATACTTAAGGGCTAAAAATCTGAAAGAAATTGAGACCAAGTATTTCTATCAATGCTTTACTTTTGTGTCAGACTTCTGTCTTAATTGTCAAGAAATCACACAAGTGTCTAATTTACATCACCAAAACAGTTAATCCTGGCTGTGCCCCTTCAAATCCTGCAAATCCACTGAGACTGCCAACAAAACAGGGAATTTTGAGTGGGTTGTTTGTGTGGTTATGAGTTAATTAGTAATCTGATAAGTACATTTCAGATGTATCAGTATTAGCCATAAGAGTTAACAGCAGTGTTTTAGTCTATGCTTTTATTTCAGGAACCAAATGGACAGCCCACTGAATTGCCAACCTTTACTTACCCAGAGTTGCAAAAAAAAAAAAAAAATAAAAAAAAAAAAAATTAAAAAATATTACAAATATAAATTGAAAAACAGTACATCTAAATATATTCTAAGAAACTCTGTGTAATACCGTATTAGCTGAGTATGAATATACTTAAGATATGGGCAACACCAACTAACTTGCAAATTACAGACCTATCTTCCAATTCCAGAGAAGTCTGTCATCAGAAACGAAGTTGAAGAGCATTAAGCAGATAACATAATTTTCACCTCAAGAAATGGATAGAGGAAAACATTGAGCACACAATAAGATACACACAGAGGGAAGCACTAAATAGTTGTAAGTGTAACTTTGATGTCAACTTTGAATATTGCAGAACTTGCTGGAACTGTAAATTCCCTTCAAAACTGAGAACATTTATTTAGCAACTGTTACCTCAGTGGAGCAAAATACAATCCCACTATACAATTAAAAAAGCAGCGTAACCCAGAAAATTTTAGCAGACGAAGTCACTGGAAGCATTCACTAATTTAGTCCAATTCTGGTTTTGAGTAAGCAATCAACAATTCCTGGTGCAGAGAGCAGAGTGAGAGGACCAAAACCATAGTCCCTTAAATAAACCCAACTAAGAGCAGATCCAGTTACAGACTCAAGGTACAGGCAAAACCCTGTAATCTCCATTGTGCCATGATGAGTCAAGAAGGCTTCCTTCCCCTCCCCTCCCAAAACGTGGTGTCCATGGACAAGCACCTCCGTCAGATTCCTCACTCCATCCTCAGAACAATACCTATGCACACCTCTATTTGTTGAACTTGCATTTCAGAGCTGAATTCTCAGATTCTAGAAGAGGATCCATCTGTTAGGATCACAACCCTTCTTAAGGATCCATAAGCTAAGCAGAAACCTGCCTTCAATCTGTTGGGATCTTTTGTGGCACAAGGCACAGGAACAGGCTACCCAATTCATGCCCACTTTACCAGGTGCACCAATTTCCTTGCAGTGCAGAAGACATGAAAAAACAAACTGCCCACCTATTAATGCACAAAGGGCAGAAAGCATGCTGTTGAGCTGCAGAAATGTGCAAGCGATCTGACAATACAGGAAAAAAGCCAGTGGCAAGGAAAGGCAAACAAAGTTTGGCCTGGGATGCTATGGTATGTACATACACGTCAGAGGCAGCAGGAGTTACAAAAGATGGCGTGGGAAGCAGAAATCATGGGGATGATCAAATACGAGGGTACAAGTGAAAACACAGATGGGAAAAGAGCAACGAAGGAATCGGACTACAAGAACATTGAGACAAGTGAGATCTTCCCTGTGAGTATTTGCATTCTGCCCATTACAACGCTGGAAACTGGAAGAATTGCCCTGATTATCAGGAATGTGCTGTTCACTTTGTGTGTGGAAACTCATCCAAGTTCAGCTGAGCCCTATGCTTTAGAAAACAAATAGTTTCACGTGTGCCAACTAAAGACTCCTCAGAATTTAATAACAGTGTTTCTCAAAGACTCCACCTATGCTGAGCATGTTTTAACCCAAAACTCTTTAAGGCCAAGGCTTACATGCAAGGAACGATCAACATCCCGCACTCTAAATGAAGCCCAATTACACTTTAAGAGAAGCGACCCAGTTCAAAATAGTCGTCTTTTTAGCTTTATTTTAAAACAAAACCCATACATCTCATGAAGGCCAGTACAGAATTCTGCAAGAATACACACACATACACACGGTGTTTTAAGGGAGGCCCAGAAGAGATGATGTCCCGGGGGACACCATTACCACCACCAAACTTAAGCTGAGGAACCCTCAGCCTAACCCCCCTGCACATCCAGCGGACCTGCAGGCGAGCAGGCAGCCGGCAGGCACCCGGGCACCCGCAGCACGGCTCGAGCGGGCTCAGCAGCAGCCGCAGCCTGCCGCTCATACCACGTCCACCGCTCAAACTCCTACCAACTCCCTTCTCCCGGGTAGCAGACGGCAGAAGACAGGCCAGCAGCAGTCTGCTGAGCTGAAGCAGGACTTAATCGGAGATATTCTAAACAAAAAAAACCCAAATTTACAGCCTAATTTTGGCACCCATTACCAGGGACTATTAATTACTTTTTTAGTACCGCTGCACCCATCTCCTCTGAGAAAAGGGACTTCCAGCTCATGAAAGAAGTATTTTGACGTTTCATCATCAAATGCTACACAGGCATGAAAACAGAGTGAACCCTGAATGACTTTCTAAAGAAACTGTTACACTTGCTTAAGCATTTGCTTTATTTGAGCCTTTACTATAAGGCAAAATAACTCTTCCTCAGATAGGATACTAGAAATGAAACATTTCATTACAATAATGAGACTTTTTATGTAAGTTATGCAACAAATTTGAAATACATTTCTCAAAACTGTTTAAAATGTTTATTTTTACATCTCATTTAAGCTGCAATCTATTACCTAAACAATCATATATTAGGTGACTACATATTGCTGAGTTTCATTTTCTGCAGTGGTTCAGATGAATAGCTTCTGACACATATACAGCTTGAAACCTCAGGACTTTAATGCATAAAATACAAAGAAACAACCCATGAAAACACAGTTATGTTGTACTCTGCCATTCTGAAGCTATATGGCAAATACACATACAAAGAAGCTAAAATATATCATGCGCGTACTACTTCTCTTAAAAAGCTACTAGTTAAGGACAAACGAATTTGATTTTTTTCAGGTATGATCACCTTGAAGCTGCAACAGAAATATCTGGTATACAGTCCACTAAGACATAACAGATTTACAACACCTGAAGCAGAATCTTGAGAAAACCATACGACAAGAGAAACTGTTTTCTTTGAAAGACCGTAAGGTTGAATTCTCTGTACCACTGGAAACAGGAATAACATTCCTTAAAAGTACTGGTATCATTCTGTGTATAATGTCAAATGTAATCCTTTGATAGTTCAAAATAAACCCTTAAGAGATTTTATACGTAACTGGAGCTGCTCAACCGTAGGCTTAACAGAAAATTTAACTTGCATGAAAAGTCACATCATTATTTCTTGACGAACAAGCAGTGCAAATACGACCTTATAAAAAAATTAAAAAAAAAAATAATCTTTGCATTATTGCAGTTAATTTTTCTAGAGAAGTAGTTTCTCGTTATCCTGTTCTACTAGAAGTTCTAGACAAGAAAAGCTGAAGGGAACGACAAGACAGAGCAGGCTGTAAAACGCTTAAAATGATTTTGCGTGGTATTTTGACGAGTTGAAAGAGATGAACTGAAATAGATGATTTCACAAGCTCCGTGCAAGGACCTCCTCCTGTGTCAGCACGGCAACAGCCCAGCCGCCCTCATGGCACCGCACCACAGCAACGTTAAAAATAAGCGGCTTCGTGCGAAAATCGGGAATTATTATTCCTTCCCAAACGCGCGTGTTATCAACCCGCACATTAGGCCGAGATAGCTCCGAAGGCGACTGTTTTAATGCCGCTTTGCAAGTTTGCCCTCCGTCAACGCAGGAACATCACGTTAAAAAAAAAAAAACCAAACAACAACAACAAAAAAAAACCACAAAGAAAAAAAAGAAGGGAAACGCAAAAATAAACTAAACCCCGTATTTATGCCCGGCGAGCGCTGACAGCGAGCGCCGGCCGCCCCGGGGCGCGGAGCGGGCCGGCATCACCCCCCGCCTCCCGCCGCCCCCCCGCGCGGGGAGCGCGCCCGCCGCCGGCAGCCCCCGCCCGTGACGCAGCGGCTAACGGGCGCCCCCCGCGCCCGGGCCCGCGAGGAGGCGGCCACCGGGAGGAGGGGGGGGGGGGGGCGCCCGACGCCCCCCGAGGGCCGGTGCGCCGCCCGTGGCGGGGGTAGGGGCGGCGGCCGGTGCGCCCCGCGGTGCGGGATGCCGGCGGGCAGGCGCGGGCAGGCCCGGCGGGAGGAGGAGGGGCCGGGCCGCACGGAGCGGGCGGGCGGGCGGCGGAGCCGCGGCTTTATTCGTGTCGGTCGGTGCCGGCGCTGCCCCCGCTCGCTGCCCCCCTCGCCGCCTCCCTGCGCTCGGCGCGGAGGGCAGGGCCCGGCGCGGCGGTCCGGCCCGGCGCGGCGGCCCCAGCCGGAGATGGCGGTGGTTAGAATAAGGCACACTGGGTAAAAACACATTTATATACTAACCTCGCCGAGAAATTTTCCAACAATTCCTCCGTCCGACCACCATGCACCAGGACAGGAAACGGCCGCCTCAGCGCCCGCCCGCCTCAGCACCGCCCCGAGCAGCGCGGGCGGGCCCCGCGCCCCGCGCTACCGCCGCTCCCATTGGGCGCGCCGCGCCGTGCGTCACCACCTCCGCTCGCCATTGGCCGCCTCCAGGCCCCGCGCCAATGCCCATTGGCTAGGCGCCCGGGGCTCCGCCCCGCGGCTTCATGGCGTCGCGGTTATGCTGGGTTCGGGGCCGTCGCCGCCGCCATTTTGTACCGCGGGGAGAGAGGCACCTCTGCGTCAGCGGGGAAGCGAGGGGCCCGGGCGCCATTTCCTTCCCCAGGGAGGGAGCCTGGCGGCAGCGGCGCCCCGGGTCCTTCGTCGGGGGCCGAGGGGATCGCGGGGGGCCAGGCGCGTCCTGAGGCAGCTGCCCGTGGCATTGCGGCCGGCCCCCTGAGGTGGGGACGGAGCGGCGCGGCCCGAGGAGGCGGGCGCCGGCCGGGAGGGACTCCTGGCTCGGCCGCGACCCGTCCGTAGGGTCCGTCACCGCCGTTCCGGCCCCCACAGGCGGCCCCGGCGCGGTCTGCTGGGCCCGGGGCGCCGCTGTCCCCGCGGAGGCGGGCGGGCCGGCCGGCGGGGCGCGGGGCTCCGTCCCTTGGGGGTGCGGGAGCCGGAGGGAGGGAGGAGGCCGCTGGAAGGGTGCCGGGGCGCGGTGCCCTTGGCGGAGGGGCTGATCGGGGCAGCGAGCGCCCTGCCCTGCCCTTCCCCAGCCTCCAGGCGCGTTATCTCCTGCCGTTTGAGCGCAGCTCTTGCGGATAAGGAATCTGTCCTTAAAGCTATGCTTGAGAATATTTATCCTTTCGTGATTTTTAGGCATGTGTAATAATGCAACAACATCTCCAAACGCAATTAAAAGGTATTTCGGTAGATGATGCTTCAAGAAAATCCAACTGTGCAATTAGATGAGCTGTCACCATTGACAGGAGAGTATGCCCAGCTCTGTAGGGATTACTTGACCTTTCTGAACATATGAGATACAAAAGCATTTAAGACTTTTTGCCTGAAACGCCAGAATAGTAGTTCTAAATTCCTGCAGTCGTGCAAACAGCCAAAAAGCCTATTGTAGTAATACTGTAGGCCTAATGCAGAGCAATTTTCCTTTTTTAGTTTCAGGTTTCTCTTCCTGTTTCTTAATTGGAAACTGTCACCCAAAATACAAATTCCAGCCATCAGTTTGGTTTGAGGTACAGTAACAGTGAAATACCCAAGATAAAATTATATTTTGGGTTTACCAGCTCCCTTTTACTGTTAGATTACTTGTTATATCTGTCAAATGCTACAGCTTGGTATTTCCCATCCTGAAGTGCTTTCCATTTCTAGCACTAACATCTGAGAATGGCTGGTTATAAAAAGAAGAAATGCACAAATGAATGACATACCATTTGCGTTAAAGCAGCTACATACTGATTGCAAAGTAACTGACAATCGGTGCCACACCACCAGATAAATGGAGCTTTTCCACATTCCTGGTTCTGGGTATGTGGAAGGTCCCACAGAGCACAGGGAAGATAAAAACCCAGCTCATGGAACTCAACTCTCACTTTTATAGTCCATAACAGTATAATATAGAGAGCCTTTCCAAAGGACTTTCCAAACTTTTCTCAAATTTTGATAAACCCTTTTTTTTTTTCCCCACTACTGCATTCAGGTTAAAACTTGAATAGTGGATTGAGCAGAAATGCAGAACTGTAGTGCTCTTCCCAATTACATTTTTAAAAATAAAACCAAATTCCCACTTTTGCATAGATTTTCAGAAGCAGTGTTCATCCACTGCTGAACACATACCAAAGATAAAAACTTAATTAGTAGCCCAAGTCATGGATAACTGGTAAAGCCTTAACCAACTTACAAAGTTTGGACCAGCGTTACCTGAACTTGGCCACGTCCGTTAAAACGCATGGCTAGATAACGCTGTGTCTACCACTAATCCTGACTTTGAAACCCTGTCCTTCCCCCCGGGAGCCTGCAGCGCCCACTGAGGAGCCGCCCCCTTGGCTGCGCAGCTCAGAGCCATCAGAGAGCATCAGTCCCGTTGCTGAAACTCCAGAGAAGGATGCAGCCCCATATCTTGGCGTTGAACACACAGAGAGCATCACCAGGGGTATGACTGCCTAAGAGTATGAACTGCTTGAGTACAATGTGCTTACAGTTCCTGAGCAGCAGCATCAAGGAGTTACAGGGGGACAAATTCAGGCCCAGGATGTGAAAATGGTTAGCAAGAGAAAGTACGTATGAGGAAGGACTGAAAGGGAACTTGACAGAAATGTGCAAAGATAAGATGTGCTGAGAAGCTTCGTGATGTTTCTACTCTTACTTTGAGAGCTGATAGTCTAAGAGTAGGAAATTTCCTTTCGAAAAAAATCTAACTTAACCCATAAAACTTATCAGGTATGGATTATTAGGCACAATTAAAACCATCTGCATGTTTATTGTCAGGTATTCTATAACTAATCCACTCCAGACTTCTTGAATCTTGCAGTAGTAATTCTAGGCTACGATAGATTTCAACAGAGCTTTGCTGTACTATGCAGACAGCTATTAATAATTATTTTAAGATAATGATTTAGGAAAAAAGGGTATTAAATTTACCCAATATGTCAACATTTTAATAAAGAGTGTATGACACAAGCCTTTTATATTTAACACAGTTAAGAAAACTGTGGTTGTGCCTAATATTTGCTTGAAGAAATATTTCAGAAAGGAAAATAGGAAGCTTAGAGCTATGCAACTAGAACAGGACTCCAAAGTACTGCAAGAATACAGCTACATTCAAAACACCACACTGAAATAAGTGAAGATAAGGGTTTGCTTTAGATGTTTATTAATCCAAGGAGATCTTCCATAATAGAAAAAACAGAGGCTTTAAATTTCCCAGCTCTTCCTTTAGAGTTGCATTATCCTTGAAAATGGAATGGATAAGTGCAAGTTCTAGAAGGAAGATTAATTTTAATTTTGACATAAGTGTATCACTGAAATTGATATATTGCATCACAAAATGCACTATCACCACCACCAACAATGCAAAATTGTTTTGCAATTTATATAAATACATTTCTTGGAGCAAAGGAAAGCAAAGTTCTAGATCCATTCTTAAAAAAGATGCTCCTTGCTAACCAGCCTAGCGACACATAAAAGCACCCTTGAAGTAGGACTGTATTCCTCACACCAAGATAAAATTCTTCCCTTGACTCATGACTTGAAAAATATAAACTGTTCCAGAAATGACAATGGCACTAAATTGGTGATTTTCGCCTCATTTTTTCATCTGCTTTGTATCTAGAGCCTTCTCACTGCTGCTCTGTTGTATCTTCTGCCATGAGGCAAAAGTCTCTCTCATCTGTCCTAAAAGGTTCTCTTAGATTTTTTTGGGATGCATAACAAGATAAGCAGATACCCAACAAGCAGATGTTCAGAAATTATTTATGTCAAACTGGGCCTTTTTCAAAGTCAAGGAATGCACAGGAAAAGGCATGCTGTAATTATGTCTGTCACCTTTTTCTACAAAAATAAAACCTTGACTTGAGACTGTCTTGAGGCCGGAGTACACCTGTACGTGCTCGTGAGCTACACATTTACAAAAAAACCAGTTCTGCTATGTGTACTTGGCCAGTCAGCTAAAGATTCAAAAGTTCTACTGTGGTTCTCGTACCACTGCTATAATGGATACTCTGATTCGAGGCTTAATCTTTTAGGCTTTTTCACATCAGGTGCAATATCCATCCTTTTAGGTCCACACTTTGCTTTTAAAGTTATCCCTTTGGTATTTGGCTAGGGCAACGTGGCATTATAGTCCTGGCTCAGTCTCTCGCATTAGCACTCTCTATTTGCCGAAGAAGAAAGGCAGACCAGAGAGGAGTGACTGGAAAAACCCATTATACCTGCCCAGAGAAGCGCTAGCGGTTGTGCAACAAATGGAAGGCAGAGCACGGTGCTGGTCAGCTTGTCAAGGAAACCCCAAACCACAAATTCCTGCTACTCTGCTGATGCAAAAAAACACACCACACAAACCAATTTTCTGAAGACTGCATTTGGAGTATCATAATATATATATGTGCATTTCATTTTTACAGATATAAACTCAGTTTATTTTTAACCTGTATTTAAATTTTGGAGGCTTACATTAAATTAAGGTAGCTTGTTTAATATCAATTGTAACAGCAGGTGACATTTTTATATAAAAACAGCCAAAAGAAAAAAAAACCCAAACATTTGATTTAAAAGACCTGACACCAATGATCTCAAGGCAAGATCAAAAACCTATGGATTTTTGCTTTTAGAAAATAAAAAGGGGGCATTTAAGCCAACCCATTCACAGCATCTCCCTGCTGGCTTCTTCATACAGTGGTTTTGATAGTGGTCCCAGAGGGAACTGTATTTTGCCTCTCTAGCTAAAATACTAGTTACTATAGCAACTTCGAAGGAAGAAAATTGTGGCTTCAAAAATGAAAGATTGGCAAAACTTCAAATACACTGTCTGGATCAGGCAGACAACAGCATGCACTAATGCTGGGAGTGCAAAAAGAGGGGGAATGAAATGCAAGAGTAGTACACCTGCACTACCATGTGCTGGAAAAAGAATATTTTGCACGATTAGGGGAAACAATTGCATTCATAGATCATAGCCCAGATTAGCCAAATTAAACTGTTGTGTTTTTAATAGATTGCATATATAGATGTTTCATCCACACACTTCAAATTGACTTTTAAGAGCAGAACTTCACATCTTATTTACCTGCTTTAGCGAAGGTAACTTTTTCCTCAGTGCTTACAATAGACATTTGTATCCAAATTTCACCTTGTACAGTGAGATCTTTAAGAAAAACAAAGGACACGGAGGGTGTTGCTATTTTTTTTTTTTAGCAGCAATGAAGTATCACTAACCCCTTTTTACATAACCGAATTCAAGTCACAACCAGAGGTGACTGCACCACAAAGTCACCAGGTACAAAACTGCTAGTTCATTTTAAATTAATAACTTGAAATTATTTTCCCCAATACATCCCTTATTTTTTATTTTAATTTTTTATAAACAGCAAACATTTTGCTATTTTTGTACATAGGCTAGCAGGCTTGTTTCAATATGAAAGTGCTAATTCATTTACAGATTTATCAGTTATGTAGTGCTACATTAAGTGTCCAATATTCTACATATGAACAATCTTGATAAATGGAAATGATGAAGATTAAGTAAGGCTATCTGATTACCTTATCTTATTTACATTAAAAGAATAGACACCCAATAGGAAGGGAGAAAAGGGAAATGAATTGGGCAAATACTCATACCGCCACAGGTGTAAAAATTAAGTCTGCCTTCTAGCTTGTACTGCAAATGAGACATTTTAAGTAGTCCTGCAGCCCATGCTTATTTTTTTTTTTCCTCAGAAAAAGAAAAGCTGCCTTCATGACATCCCCTCTTGATTTCCGATTTCCAAAGTGTGTCATTTGAAGCTTTAAATTCAGATTCTTCCTATCTTCAAAAAAATCTCTGGTTTGCTTTCCAGTATTAGGTTGCATGATCAGGTCCCACTTCTGGGGCTTTTGTCCAATCTATTTATCAATTAGTTTAGAGTGAGTTGTAGATAACATGAACCAGTTCTGGAACCACTATTGGGAGGAACACAAGCTCTTCACTACAATCACACAGTAGCAGGAAAAGTGATAATTCAATTCATTCCTGGGGCAGGGCCTCCAAAATTAAATGAAGTTGGCACAACAGGAGCATTGAATTTGTATCCTCCATGCTTTTCAATCATTTTGGATTCTAAAATAAAAAAAACAGAAGGAAAATATTTTAGCGCATGTGTAGTGGGAAGACAAGTTAAGAGTTTGTGACTGACCATTTCGAGTCTCTCAGAGATACACGTTTAACCTGGGGTTGCCCAAGAAAGTAATCAGCACTCACAAAGTGGAAACGTGCCAGGCCCCAAACAACAGATAGACTGATTATTATTATTCTAATTCCTCAATATTGTTATAGCTATGCTTAAATGAATTTATATTCTTTAGAAGTCCACACTTTAGCTTTTGGGTACAAGTATGTAATTTTCACATTTCAGAAACAGGACCTGAATGAATGCTGGACTTCTGAACTTACTAACAGGTGCCCAATTCTTTCAGATCAACATTAATAGACTTTTCAGTCAAATCAATAACAGAGCACATGTACAAAAAAAGCATTACATGGGTATTAGCTACATTATCAGTGTTCATATCTCAATTCTCCAAATATCCAAGCAGATAATTTGTTTAGGTTACTAGACCATACAACAATTCTGAGAGAAAGCTACCCAGTTTATCACTTTTCATTTTCAACCAAACCTTAAGGTCTCTAGGCATCTGAGGTCCACATATTCATCACTCTAACAGTGATAGTTAAGCTGTCTGGTTTTAATAGCTGCATATTCCGTCCTTCAAAGATTACTGTAGGACTGGTTTTTACAAGCTCTAATACACGCACAACTGAAAATTAGGTTGGTAAAGAGCAGATAGAAATGTGTATTTCTATCTACCTTTACTACAGTCTAGATAACACGGAAGGTTTATGTATGTTATTCCCAGCTCAAGATAACACTTATGAATGTCTTATTTCCAGTTTAAGAGCTTTCTCCTACCTCAGTAGTTGCGGTATCTCTCTTTCTGGGAATACAGGACAGCTTGTGTTATCTAAAGGATCTGCATTTTGTCTCTGTCTCTTTGGAAACAGGCCAGAAAAATGTTGCCATGGCTGATGAAGGACGGCGGGGGGAACGTGACCTGGGGAGCGTCACTTTGTTCCCTCCTGGCTCCATAGTGCACAGAAGACAAATCTCTTAGCTTATGGAAATTCTGCTTAGCTACGTTAATGAGACAATTATATTCCAAATCCTTCTACCAGGATATCCCCATGTGAGGTAGGTAGCCTAAATGGAGCGTCAGTATGCTCTGATAGTACGCAAGAATTTCCTGTAAGGATGTAGTTGCTTAAGTAAAACTTCACAACCTGAACCTAACTTGCTCTATGAATAAGCAGCTGAAAAAAAACCCAAGCCTGCCCCAAAAAAATATATCAAACAACCCATTCTTTTTCATAAAATGCTCAAGTAGTATATAATCTCATCAGTATGATGTCTAGTGCTTGACAGGGGTCATGGTGAAACTGTATTTTATAACCATAAAAGCAGATCATTCTGGACACTTACAAGCTTTGTGAGGTAATTTAGGCTGTTTTATGACAAAAACTACCTATAAAATATGCATTTTTATTACCAATCTTTTTATTGAAAGATTTCTGAACATCTATTTTGAAACATCTTGTATTAATTACTCAATAAGATGCAGAATATGAGACTGGACTGATCATTCAAAATTCCGCCTTGACTTAGAGAGTGATCTATATTGGCTTACTTTCAAACACTTAGGAAAACTTGCAAAAAAACCCCAAACAACTGAAGTCATGCCCACTTCCTATATTTTTAAATCTGTATTATCTGTATTGAAGAATAACAATCTTAAATATTTAATAGGCTTACTGATGTAGCTTTACAGATAGATACAACTTCCATAATTTTGTATTTTCCCACCCATAGAATCAGCCTATCCCAGCTGGACTAGGTCACATCAGGAAATAATTTATCAGCCACTGAAGGAGTTCATCCACCTTCAAACAATCAAATCAATTTGTTTTCATATCCAAGCTATTATGAAAAATATGTTTTTAATTACTTGGCCACTTCATTAAAATGTTTCTATCATTCCTTACACCTGTGGTATGCCATACAATTTGCACATCGAGGCTTTGTGACCTGACAATCTTAAGAGATTTCAAACATCTCTGGAGTGTAAAACAACCCTGCTTTGATGAAGACATTATCAGGCTTGAATTATAGGCATTAATTATAGACAATTTTCTGTATTATGCTCCTTGAGCACATAAACAGCATTCAAACAGCAGAAAAAGCAATTAATGGTATAAAGGGGGAAAAATACCATGTGCTGCCCGCCTCTGATCTGCCAGAGTTGCTATGTCCTGCAATTGTTTTCTTTGTTCTTCATTAAGACCCTGTGTCAAAGCTTGGTACCACACAGGGTTACGATTCTGAATTGCTGCAACAGAAAGAAAACATAAGCAAAAGGAAAGTGTTCATTAAAATGTTCTGTAACTCAAAGCTTACTAACTCACTGCCATTTTAATCAGAATAATATTCTGTTAAGGGTTACATAATTCAAGACATTTAAAAAACACTAACACAGCCTCTGACCTCTTCCCTCTCACCATAAATTAATTCAAGCGTCTCCCCCTGCTCTGAAAGTTTAATGATGCCTTCCCCTTTCCAAAGAATGAATTTGTTCAGAGCATGTATTGGAAAGCCTGTCTGGAAGCTTTCAGAAGGTTCTAGTTTACAAATGGTATACTTTAAAATTAAGTTAAAATACCATCGTTGGCGAGGAAAGGAAATAAAGTTACTTACTCTGAAAAATTGTTTTAAATATCTGATATTCATCAATAGGGTTGTCTTCATCATCAATAATTGTGGAATAGCCTTCCAAAGCAGTCTCTTCAGCATCATCTTCTTCCCAGTCTTCATCATCTCCATCTTCACCTGCCTGTTTTGCTAGAATTTCTAGATATTCTTGACCATCTTCATCAATGTCATCTTCATCACTCCCCAATTCCTCTGAGTTAAGTAGCACACACAAAAAAGTTTATTTCAAGAATAGCAAGAACAACTCTTTAGGAACATGGCTGATTGTGCAAAACAGACAATGGAACTGGTAACAGTACAGCGCAGACTAGAAAGGAAGGAGTTCATTTAACTCCTCTTCTAGTGCCATGGTCTTTCCCCCCCCCCCAGCACTCTTCCCTCACTTACACCAACTGTGTAAGTGGGAAATTAAAATTTTATTATCACAAAAATGTATACAGAAAAATGTGTATACGGATAGCTTGGAACAACACTTGATAAAACTTTAAGCAAAGCAATAGTCATGCTCCAAACAAAGTTTGATATCATTTGATGAAAACACTTTCAAAGGCACATTCACAAGGGCTATTGAAAAGAATGCTTGAGAAATACAAAATATAATAGTATGAATGATGTACAATGACAATAGTCTGGAGAGTCCAGAATTCAACAGCAGAGATAAAAAACCTGGGCTCTAAGTAGACAGATGAAAACCAACAGATATTCCTTTGAGTGTGAAAAACTGCTCCAAACAATCACTCAACACAGACACCGGGCTGATGATAGAAAGAAAAATAGAGAACCAAACTAAAAGCTTAAGCAGAGTATAGGGGAAGGTGGAATAAAGAAGTATGGGGAAGTTGTAGGTAATTTTGAACTTCACATAAAGACCATGGCAAAAGATGTGAAAGTTTGTGAAATGACTGTATGAAGAAGAAAGTCTAAAAAGGCTGATTCAGTTGAGATTATGTTAGTCCAGAAAAAAAGATACCACAAGAACTGTCATTTTCAATACGCAGCTAACACATCAGCCGCTCACGGGACAGTTTGTAATATACAGTCCAAACTGTACAATGGATTAGAAGAATTCCTGGAAATTGCTTCTACTGACTCTTACCCCTCAATCAAACGGGAAACATGCCCCAGTAATAATTCCTTTCAGTAATGACAGCATCCACACACAAAAGCTAACCTGATGTGACTCTGAAGAGACTCCGCTTAGGAAGTTAGTTTTTAAGAGGGACTGGAAAGTAAGTCGGATGTACTTGAAAGTCGTTAAAAGATGTCCAGTGTTCTACCACAGCTTTTCATTTTTGCAATTAGGGAACTCTGAAGAATTCCACAAAGGAACTCAGCATCTCCATCACAAAAAAAAGAAAAACACAAAGTAACAGTGATGTTTCGGTTTCCATACCTGTTTCCTCATCTTCTTCAGCTTCATCATCATCGTCACTGTCATTTTCATGCTCCGCATGACAGGCGTATGCTCTTTTCAATCCATTAAATAAAAGGATAAAAGCTGGCAGGATCTGGCCCGCAACTTGATTTAAAACCTGTGGTATTTGCTCCAGATCAATAAGAGCACACAAACCAAGCACACACATCTTTCTATCGTGAAGTCTACAAAACAAAAGAGTCAAGTAAGTTACAAATTTTGTTATGATTTATAAGCAGATAATACAGAGGTGTATCACAGAGAATAATTTTCAAAATTAGCAACACTTACCCCAAGAAACAGTCCACGTCATTAAGCCACTGTGTTATGAAGTGATTAGTGACAGGCTCCACATTATTGGGAAAACGAAGATTTTCCAATGTATTTAATAGTAAATGAGGATTGTAATACAAAGCAGCTATGGCAACCTGGAGGCACATTGTTCGCAGTTCACTTGTTTTCACTTCTCTGGTCAATCTCTCTAACGCAGCTTCCACAAATAAGGGTATGCACTGAGGAGTGAGAACCGTTACAAATTTAGTGATAAAAAATAAATTTTGTAGTTTCATATTTCACAGTAAAGTTGAGGAATGGCATAAAACCAGTCTGGCACGTAAATCCAGAGAGCATAAAATGGGAGTAATTTTTAATTGCCAGCAGAAGTCATATATAAAGATGAAATGAAAATGTGAAAGATTTAATCTACTTTGAGCACATGGATTTTGTGACATTGTGCACAGTAGATGCAATTCCTGGTTCTATGATCTTGTGTTTTAAAAATGAAAAATAGAGGAAACATGTACACTAGAAAGTACAGAAGCATCAACTTAGCCCTTTTTAACATCCACAACAAAGTCAAAAGATATTACTAACATTCTAAGAAAACAATTATTCAAAGAAGTAGTCTCTTCAGAGATGCCACACTGAAAAAAAAATCCCTATAGAAGATTTTCTTTCAAATAAATTAAAAATTAGAACTTTCCAGGGACCATATCCACAAGTATTAAAAAACATGCAAAAAATATTTAAACAGCTATTATACAGTACTTGTTATGTACATCACAGAAGCACACAAATTCATCTCTCAAATTCCAACTTACATATGTGCATAACGAAGTCCCTGGTTCCTCTATGACATTAGTTTGGATTCTAGGAACTTCACTTTCATTCTTACTTATGTCAAGGCTATTAACTCGACAGATTGAATAATGTTCATTAAATACTCACTAGAATTAATTTAGAATATAATTAATGAACTTTTAGAACCAAGATGCTCCTAAAACAGTGCTCTTCCAGATTCATGAGAACACTTCACACTGCATTTTGCAGTGTCCTAAATTCTGGAGACAAAGCGTGCAATAACTATCTCCGCAGTGCTGTTAACTGAGCAGTAGGACTTGTGACACTGAAGTAGGAGACAGGATTATTAGTCACACAACAAACTTCTCGGAACAGAACTCATGTTAATACATAACCAATTCATATTTGAGAAAAAAAATGTATTTAAAATATTAGTTATAGCAACCAAAGTTGTTACCAACCTGATCAATGCCACGCCCTTTACACTGAAGAATAATTACTTCTAACAACTTTGCTGCGTGACATTCTGCATCTTCTCCAGCAACTCCTGTAAGGACCTGGAAAACAACAATTCCTGTTGATGATATCCCTTCAAGAAGTATTTTCTATAGACTGCTTTGCTTTGAAAACCTGATATAAATTTATCCACTCTATTATAATGCTGGTATAAACATCCATCAGTGAAGCAGGCAAGTCTATAGCAATGGCTCAGTATCACAACTAGAGACTGAAACATTGCTGAAAGTGGGTAAAACTAATCTACATGTGCAAATATTCAGTAACTCTATGGACGCAGAGCTTACAACAGTAACTGTATAAGCATTAGCTGACATTTTGCAAAGGTTTATTTCCATACACAAACCAAAAACTTTTCTTATGCATTCATGTACTGAATTTTGTAAAAATTACTTTTACAAATTTGAGATATCCAGTGGGAGACCACACCAGACCTAAAACTTCTGTGTTAAAGATTCACTGTACTCAGCTAATGAAACACTAATCACTAAAAGAAAACAAGCCTGCTATAACCTGTATTACATATATATATATATATATATAAAATGTTCAAGTATTTACAATCAGCCTAATCAGCCTGGTTGCAACTTGTTTTCAAATAAAGGCTGGCAAGAGTTATTCACTATCATATTTAAACATCTTCAAAAGAATTACTCAGGAAATACCATGGTCAGGGCAGCTGACAGTTCACCATAGTTCTTGTACAGACACAACACATGATATCCAGAAATGGAAAACTGCAATCCCCACAGATTACTATTACAGATTATAAAATATTAACACCATTTTATAAAAAGTATTAACTTCCTCACTTAGGGCTAACATTGTGGAAAGCTTTGTATCCTACATATTGATTGGACAAAGAAAGCCCAGTTGACAGCTACCTATAATACACAGAAACTGAGAAGCTAAGTTAAATATAGAAACACTGCCCCAAAAGTGACTGGACTGAGTTAGAACAACTGCATTCTGCTCCCAGCTTTCATCACTGATTTGGCATGAACTTGGGAAAAGAACTTCCTATTCTTATCCCTCTATTTCCATCCCTTCTCTACTTGTTTAAGATCTTTAGCAAATATATAGTATGTGGTATCCTAGCCACAGTGAGGCTACAAATCTCTCATAAAAGAAACCATCTACCTTTTGCAATATGCTTACGCGTGTTTTGCGTGCCCATATGCACAAAGCGTATTACGCAAAACATGCATGCACAAAACCCTGGCTTGTTTAATCTGCTTTTGTTGTGTACAGTTTATTTTTCCCTTTTAGCAGAAATATATATCTGAAATTTGATGCAACCTCTTTAAATTTCTCTGCAATAACTTTTTAATTTGTGGAATCACAGAGGATGTTAAATAGCATAATGCTTTAAGAGCAGACATAAAAATTCTTCAGTTTTACAGACTGCTGTTGTAGAAAAAAGTACCCAGTTTAACAGTGCATTACTTTAGAGACCACAGGTTTTGTTATCACAAAGGAATCTACTTACCTTCTTGCACATACTGTAGATCATTTCAAGATATTTTGTGTCTGACAGAAGTGTGTCTGTATCAACAGTAACATAATTATGCAAGAGAGGCATCATGTCTGTATTAAAAGAAAAATGATCACAGTTACATATTGTTTGCATGTTTTATTAGATGAGCTGTTAAAATCAGGTTGAAATCTATGTATTGATAAATTAATTATAGTTCTTGCTTAATGTTTGTCAAGGTAAGCGTGCATCTAGTCATAGATGCCTTAGCAAAACAAGTCTGGTTGCAGCAACATCAAAATAAAATACTTCAAGCATAACCTCACTTCAGTCAGTGTTCTAACATTTCAATCAAAATGCAATTCACTGTATGGTTGAAAATCACATGTATGAAACCACATGGCTTTCTGATTTATTTGTATAACTTACCAGTAAAATAGTCAAAGCCATCCTGCTGAAAGACTTCAAAAACAAGAGGAAGAAGCTGCCACATTTGTGCAGAAACTTGTTGACAGGTCAGACTATGAGCCAAGGAAAAGATCTCCTCATAGAACTCTAAAACAAACAGAATCTAGGTAAATTTAATGCCAATCGCATACACTTAAAAAAATAAGCCAACAAAAGTACAGATACCTAATACATGCTGCTGCAAAACTGTTCCGATAACTTGTAAACAGATCCCTTCCAGCTGCTGGGTAATCTGAAAAAAGGAAATTTATGACTGTTTTCAATACTTTGGAGTTGAAATTAAACACATTTTAAATAAAATTACTCAAAGCAGTTTCTATTTAGACAATATAGTCTTCTAAAAACAATTAACAATTTCTCACATTTTAGAACACTAGATTTCCAAGAGCAGCAGTCTTGGCTAAGGATTTGTAAGATAGCTTTTAACACGTGGTGGTTTTGGAATATTCTTTGAATATTGGAAGGATCTCATTATAGAGTATCCTTTAAAGAGAAAAGCCTGACAGTAACCCTATGCAACAGTTCAGTCGCATCAAAACACAGTAAGCATGTATATATCAAAGGGGTAAGCAATGGAAGTTGCAGGAAGTGTTTGCTGTTCTGGAAAAGTGAAATTTCAAAAAACCAACCCAAACAAATACTAAACCACCTCCCAAACCTAGCTTAGGATGTTCATATGGTACGTGGACAATAAGTCTAAATGCTGCTCTACAGATTGAGACACTCTTCCCAATTAGTATTTAGTAGTCCCTGGAACAGGTAAGAAAACAGTCATTAACCTGTTTAGGGCACTTACCTTGCATAGGGACAAATAAGGGTTGAGTTTCTGGTCTTAGCTATGCAGAACAGGATTTGAAACTAACCAGCTAAATACCTTATCTCTTGGAACACTGGTCATCCTCTGTGAGATGTCTCTAAATATAAATGTTTACTGATCAACATTTTACAATTGAGTTCCTCAGGACTAGCATATTGTTACACAAACTTTTCATTTAGATATGAAGAATTTGCCAACAAAAACAAGTACATGAAAAGCTTGCTGAGCAGCTTCAGCAACAAGTAAATGAGCCAAACTGGTCCTTGGTTTATTGCAAGGTAGCACTGGATTGTGACCTTGGGCATTCAGAATTTGTATTATGTTGCTTCCTTAGTAAAGTCTTCAGAGCCCTGAGAGTACAATTTATTACCGAACTGTTTAGTCACTAAAAAACTATAATGTATTTATCAAAAAACAGTAGCTGACACTGTCAAGAAGGATTTTAATCAGCAATAGCATCTTTTGAACAAGCTGTACTCTGGACAGAAGTTAGTCCATTCCGTACATCAAAGCTAAATAATAGAAGTTTTCACCACACTGGAGAATTCTACAGTGCAGATTAGGCAGGTAAACAAAACTATCTTTTAGCATAGCCACAACAGCTGTATTTACAGACATTGATTCTGTTGCAGAGAGCAAACTAAGTCAGCAGAGTCAATGTTCAAAGCTAACTGAAGTTTTATCTGTTTTCTCGGAAGGGCAGACCTCATCAAATCAGATGGGTTTTTCCAGCTGAGCTGACAGAGTTCCATCAGTTAGAGACAAGTTGCTTCCACCTATTTGAACAAGAACCTGGATTCTTACAGGAAATACCATGGCAACACTTACGCTCTATCATTACACACATTGTGTCAGAAGCATGACCCACCGTTAACAGCTTTGTTGCATGGTAGGTACTTCACTGTTTTCTGTTTTAAGATATTTTTGCCT
The DNA here is from genome assembly GCA_017639485.1 of Pluvialis apricaria. Classification (NCBI taxonomy): domain Eukaryota; kingdom Metazoa; phylum Chordata; class Aves; order Charadriiformes; family Charadriidae; genus Pluvialis; species Pluvialis apricaria. The sequence continues at coordinate 57,791,067 of CM030012.1, forward strand.
GAAAGGACAGTTTTTCAGATAATGTCAGGAACACTGGAACTACAAAAGATTTTCAGTGTCTTAAGCCAATACATATTAGCTTTAAAGGAATTTTTACTTACTTCCTTGTGATCTTCAACTACACTGAGCAGTGTATCAATAGTATTCAAGATTCCCATTGCTGTCACTGCTTTGTCATCACTGCCCTCTTCATCTGGTCCAGTCTGGATCACCTGGTTAAATGTCATTGCCTGCATGTAATAGCAAAACAACCCATAAATATGGCATTTAATGAGGACATGCTTGCAGATGAAGAGCAATTGTGCAAGTCTGGTATTCTACGTAATTTAAGGAGGACTTCTGCTAAGAAAACATGTGTGACTATTAGAAGGTGACTGCTCCATTCCAGAGTTTGTTTTCAAGATTGATAGAATTTGAATGTTAAGGCATTTCAGCTGTCATCCTTTATCCATTCATGAATAAAAAGATATAAATTACATTACTTTCCTTGCAATAGAACACATTTTCTACGAGTTTTTCTGACACAGGGTTTAATTGGTAGCTGAACTAGACTGGGCCACTTTGCAGGCATTCCCACAGAGGACAGGCAAACAATTTAGTTGTAACTCCAAGGCAAGAGCCTTTAATAGAAAAGCATTGAGCTGACCTCTGCTTTTGAAACCATCAGTACAACTTGCTAGATACGGCCATTCAAGCTCTGAATTTCTCCTGCAGATTCAATTTTATTTTCACATTACATACACCATAACATTATTTTCACACCGAATTTTTTATTAAAAATCTGCTCTTGAATTTCCCGTTTTAAAATGGAAAATTCATTATTAACACTATCAGGAGAAAATAAGTATCAAGATTTTTCAATCATTTCTAAAATAGTTCTTAGAAATTTCCATTTAGTTCAAGTTATGAAGCTACTTTTGAGAAAAAACAGTCTAAATGTAGAAGAAAATTACCTGTATCAATGCACTTAAGCAGACTGGAGTAACAACAGGTATTGACTGACAGAGAACTATCTTAATTTTAAATACCAATCTTCTACATATCAAACTTCTTCCTAAGTCACCAGGAAGTCTTACCAAATGTTGTGTCATTTCTACTGCAATTGGGGTAACTTCTTCACTATATTCACAGATCATCTTCTGAATCACATTAGTAAGATCATCATTTTCAGTCTCTCTTATAATATGAAGTAAAGCTTGCATTACAGGTCTAATGAATGGAGTAATATATTCCTTAGCTGTAAAACAAGTGGAAATATTTGAATTTACGTTCTTACAAAACTATAGTATCAGTATAAGAAATTCAATATATACTTTTAAAATATTTAGTGCTTTGGCATTAATATGCCAAAAACCATGGGCAGTATAAATCATTATAACAATACTAATATTCAGAACAATTTTTTTATAAAAATGTATACCAAGAGGATCGCAACTGAAGTATGAAAAACAGTTCTACAGTCTTTATAGAATGCAAGATTATTTATCAATGCAAACTTTAATAGAACAGGAATGGGTACATACATATTTTTGTCAAATTAGCCAAAATATTTGATATAGAATTTGCTTGCTTTGTGGCTTTTATGTCAACTTCAGGAATAGTAAGCAATGTAAAGTCTGCCAGGATAAAGACAACTTTTACAAAAAAATAAATCTGAACGTGAAAGAATGTATGCTGAGACAGATATGCTTATATTGCCACCATATTTCTGATTTGATGATGAGGTGCTGTAAAACTGGATTTACCGTACCATGAAATTGTGATGTTATTTATAAGAAATATAACATTTTCCAGCTGGAAAATTACAGTAAGTGATTACAAATTACAATTGCAAGTAGTAAATTAACATCGGGAAAGAAGAGAACAAGTCTCCCTGAACATTGCAATATTGATGCCTATTCCATTAAAGCTTGCTGTAGCTTTAAGAAAAGAAGGCTACCTTTCTCTTGATTACTGATCAGAACTTGAAGTGCTATTGCAGCTTCCACTTTTACAGGCATTTCCCTATCATCTATCAGACACCGTCTTGTGAGTTCTAAGGCTGTCTGGAGATTCTGGTCACTCTTAAATTTGACTTCACAAAAATAATGAAGAACCCAACAAGCCTGGAAAAAAGACATTGAACAAATTCAGAGTTACAAAACCTACAAACAGGATTATCGACTACTCATATACCCATAACCTACAGTGATTATTAAATCTGAAATACAACTACTGTTGAATAAAGATACCGTAAAACTTTTTAAACAGATGAAGATGTTTGAGAGTGTGGAGGCTGGTCAGTGCAAGGCTTGTCTTTCAGACATCACTAGACCAGTACTATGATCTCAAGTTCATCTTTGGCCACAGGTTTTGTGTGAGCAGTACAGTCTAAATGCAAAACACAAATAGACCATACCACCAGACACAGATGGAAAACTATGCACACAATTCTGCAGCCATTTTAAAACTACACAGTAGCTATCTACAGTCACACATAAAGACTCATACTAATCTCTGAAATAAGCATACAATTTATTACAGAACAGGTGCAGAGAGGAGTGCATTTGTTAGAGGGAAAAATTTAAATAATATTTCTGAAGTTTTCAGTTGGAACAGACAGTGTATCTTACAGTAAATCTTATCTTACCCGTGCTCTCATGTAACCCAGCTCACTGCTGAAGAGAGGGAACACATGATTCTGCAACATATACTCCATCTGATCTTTATATATCTTCTTCTGTCAGAATAGAAGATGAACAGAAACACACCAGTTTAAAACTATGCATTTCTAACGCAATAAAAAAATGTCACATATAGAAGTGTGAACAGCATAACAAAACCCTCAGACGTTTAACTTCCCCCTTCATTAAAGTCTGTTAAGCAACAATGAAATCCCATATTAGTAATTAAACCTGGATCCTACATGACTTTTATAATTTTCAGTCAACATAGTGACATTTTTCCTGTCATTTTTTGACTCCTAGAGACACCTTTTGCTTGGCCGTACATTAGTCTGGTATCAAAAGCAAAAGTGGTCAGGGAAACTTCTCAGAGCCATGGTCCAAATACGAGTCCATGCCCTGCATCTTTTTTGCTAGCATTCTAATTGAGCAAGGTTGCTGATTTCACTTTATTTCCTCTCTTCTATACACAGAAAAAGACCTCATCAACAGCCTCTCACTGGATGCATTTTTTTTCCCTTCCTTCCACGAAAAAAAGGAATGTAGCGAAGTGTAGCGCAGAAAATGGTGTAGCAATTCTTACTAGAAGCAGAGAATTTAAAGGAACTTAAAACAATCATCTGAACTTGAACATCACTTAATAAAACTTGTGTAATTAAGCTGAAAACAAAACCAAAACAATTAAGTTCAACAGCTTTAAAATAAAACAAAACTAGCAGTGATTCCAAAACTTGTAAACTCAAAGAGCTATTCTCATTTCTTCTAAGACACTGAACATGAAAGAAAGGAAAGGAGGAAAAAAATAAAAGAACCAAAAGAACCACCAGATTTGTCATGCTTACTTTTAGGAGAATTTCAGCCAAAGAACCAATCATATGTAAAGCACCATCTTTCTTACGAGGGTCAGCATTTGGCTCCGTAAGGATCTGATAACAAAAGCCCATTGTCTTCTGCAAGACCTAGATTACATGTAAGGTTAGTCAAAGTATTTCAGTCAATTGTCTCAGGTACCATTCTCAGTGCTCTGAAATGCTTAAACCTCTAATAAAGTGCTCTAAGTCTGGAATTTGAATAATGGTTTATGTCTGTTATGAACACACAACACTCTTGATAGATAGGTCCTAGGGAAATCGGGAAATACAAAAATCACAAATAGACCAGTGCAAAATAAATTTGAGAGGAATAATAAATTTTAGTGTACTATGATAAGATACAGAGAACAGGAAAGTAAAACTTATTAGTAATTCTTTCAGCAAGTGGGGACTATAAGCTAAATCTAACTACCATATTTAAGTAAAATCCTTGAATAGCTTACCTCTTTCCTTTTACTACATGATGTAAACAATAACGTCTGAGCAGCAGTTGTTGGAGAAATGAAGTCTTCAAATACATCTATTGAGTAAACACATAACAGCTGTAAACTTTGTTCCTTTACTACATTCATTATTGTAATGTAATCTAATTTTTTCATACAAAACAAGACAGCAACAATTTTCCTTTCTTTTCAGGTGGTTAATAATGCTTTCTTACTACAGATATCCCAAGACCAAACAACAGTAACAAATAGTTGGAGATTCCTGATACATATGTTCCACCTTTTTCATGATCACTAGCTCTACATGTCTAAGTTGAAATTGCAGGTCCTCCTTAAGATTAATCTTTTGTAACAGTAGAAGCAGATACTGCAGTCAATTTTTGACATATATGTTACTTGCTGTACAGGCAAGCACACACAATTGATTTGAGTTAAAAATGCTGAATTTCTTATTTGTCTGCATAAGATTATCACAGCCTTGTACAATACTTGTCCTGTTTACAGGTCTGCCTCTGGCCCAAGGGATAAGAAACTCCCTAACTCATCCAGACTCCTTGTTCTAGCCACATAAAAGTTCTAATGGAAGGAGGAATTTGTTCAGGAAGTCTGAAGTATCTTCTTTCTTCCCCAGCCTGAAAGGACTGCACAGACTGATAGCAAACCCCAACAACAAAGCAGCAAGCCACAGGAGGTGCAGTTAGACAAGTCTGGAATGCCAGGCTTACTCTACAATGTTTCATTTACCATTACAGTAAATCTGTTCTGAACTATGCCATGTGTGAAATTCCTTAAGATCGTACAAATTCCAGGGCCTGAAATACTAGCTGTTGTAAAGCATAAACTTTTAATAATATTAAACGTAAGCAATTATTGCTAGGAATACCTGGACTGTTTGATTTATCTAACAAAAAACTTTGCAACTGTCAAAATTAGCTGCTTTTTCAAGTGCAGAAACACCTGTGTCATTGTTGACTGTCATACATTATCCGTCACTTCCACCAGTATATCCAAAAGTTAACTGTAAAATAAGTTGTATTATTTGGATAATTCAAACTGGTTTTATCCCCCCCCCGCCCCCCTTTAAAGGTTAAAGCCATCTCTATTTTAAAAAAAAACCAAACAAACCGCCAAATCCCATATTTGTGCGACTTGATAATTTAACATGAGCATATTTCGAATTCTCACCAAATTTCATGCGAATATATTCATATGGATCTTCTTGCCAAAGCTCTTCATCAGCATCTGTATAGCACATCAATGGAAAAATAACATCTTGGATAATTCCCTGCAACAAAAAAAAAGTTGAAAACAGGCTAGCACTAGTAAATCAATCTCTATATTCTGTCCTGTATTTCACAGATTTTGCCCATCCTGTCACTTTCTTATACAAAATGGTAACATTCTAAAACTACTTGGACACGGTGGATTTTATGTGCTACCTTACAAAAAAAGAGATCTTTTAACTTAAGGCAGAGCTACAATACAGTGCAAGCTTTTTGCTTTGGATAATGGTATGTGGAGATGATTCAATGCCATAAATTCAGTAGTTAACACCATCTCAATATTTGTTGTGTTGCTCCATTACAGTGTAATTCTTAATATATTAAAGCATGAAGGACTGATGGCAAAGAAAGCAATTAGCATATCAAGGTAACCTTCACCAAACAAGCTTAAACTCTTTCCACTAGCAACTGATAACAGAGGTCCCTAAAATTTGAATTCTAGCGATGCTAGAAACACTGTGCAACAGACTGACTAACGTACTACTGAGTCATCTAAGTATTAAACCCTGAAAGTGGTTTACTTGAATATGAGGTTTCAGATTCTTCCAGGTGACTGCATGTGACACTCCTTGATTGATGTAATTCAGTGTTTGCTGCAGAACTCTAGGAGCCATGTACTGCTTTTCCTTGTATTGATATAATACCTTCAGCAACACCTAGAAAAAAAAATCAGATCTCATCAATAGCTTATACTGAGCACAGACCATTTTAACCTGAAGAATTCTACCCTCTCTCACAATCCTACAGAACTCCTCTAAATCTGACAACAAAAAATGTTTACTCAGATTAAAATGGGTAGTGACTAATCCTTCTACTAAATGTCATTGTTAATTTTATTAAGGCAATTTTCAGCTCAGATCAGGTGTTGCACATCTTTTGAAAATACAATCCTTTAATAAGACAAAACATACATGCTAATTCATCACCAACAATAGTCCAGGGGACCTTTCCTCTGAGGTGTATTATTCCGTCTTGCCACTCTTTGGGGGTGGAAATTCATGCGTAATCACCGGATTGGTAAAATACTCTACACTCGGGCAGTCTACTGATTCTTGCCTATGTGCAGCCTTACAGCAATGACGCTGTGTGAAGAACGTACGTGTATGAAGAATGATGAACTAGCCTCTCCCCCCTTTGCTTTCTGGCCTCAATTCTTCTCCTGAGGTGGCATTCAGAACTATTCACAGGGATTTACATTTGTTAAAGTCCATGGCTCTCCACGAATAAGGACATGAAATGGACATGGGACTGTTATTAGTATTTAAATTCCAGCTCACTGGAAAGTTTGGTACTGGTAATGCAAGGGGGTTTCCTTGTAGCCCAATCCAGGTCAGTGGCAACACTGCACCTTAAAGAGCAGCAGCACCAACTGGAGAGAAATGACAAAACCCATTTCCAGGGTTTCATTTAATTCTTCACATAAAACAACATTTAAACAAATCCAAAAGTGAAGAAACTGAAGAGGTATCTATCAATCTGTAGTATCACCAAGAAAACATTTTGGGAAAATGAGATTCATTGTTTTGAAAAATAATTACATGGATAACATTTATTACACAAGCACTGAAGCATTTCTCCCAAATGAGATGCCTCACACTTGAGTTTAAAGAGGATTCATTCATTCACCATGAAATTCATAGCTTTACAAACGGTTTTATGCTCTAGATGCAGTATCAGTCCTCAAAGTTTGGCTTTGGTGACATTAGATACTGATTTAGGATAAGAAAGGAGAAGAGAGCAAGTGTTCAGACTTGCAGCTGTTTCAAGGATTAGCAGAGAATACATATATCAAAACTCCTTTTAGTCTTTTGTGAACTAAGAGAGAAAATGATTCTCTGCAAAAACAATACCTTAAGTGATAGATGTAACTTCCAAAATCAGTAAAACATGAGTACATGGCAAGACTAACATGCTTCTTGACATTAGAACAATTAAGAATGTTAATCATTAAAGACAGTCTAACAAACCAGTAACAAAATTCATTAAACACAAACAACTCTGCAACATACTTTACTTCCTTGATGGTATACCTTAAACGCAGTCTTTCCAGCAGTAATTGGGAAACTAATGAAGACTGGGATTTCTTGCTGTTTTACAGAGTACAAGATTGTCTTCCTTTATAAATTTCAACACAAGCAACAAAAAAGTGACCATCACTGTATTACCATCATATATTGAACTTCTATAATGCATGGATCTGAGACAGGCTCTCATGGCCTAAGTCTCACCACGGTGGCAGCTCAGGAAAGATTAAAAAAAATATAAATTAGGGGTTCATTGTTCCAGGCAAAAGTAGCAATCCTGGGTTTCCAGCAAACTACAAGTTAACATACAGTAATACAAACTTCTCTGTGGAAAAGGTTATACAAGAAGGTCCAGTTTGCTACTGTGTTTGAATTTTACAAGGATCTGAAGTTGTTGGGTTTTGGATTTTTTTGTTTGTTTGTTTGTTTTTTGTTTTTTTTTTTTGAGAGAGAGATCCTCCAATGTACCAGGACAGCACACAGAAAAGCCTGAATTCATCAACAGTCAGTGAAAGGATGAGGAATAGTCTTTGGAAATGAGGACAAAGCTGATGCCTAACAAATGGTCTGTGCAGCCACACTACTTAAGACAAGTGGTTTGGTCCTCTCTTTTCACAAATCTAAGCAGTTACCTCCCATGATTCAGATGCAATAAGGAAAGACATTAAAAAGATTAAGAAAAGCTTTAAGAATTGCAGTGAGGAAAAAGCAGGATATTGGATGGAGGCTCCAGGGCAAATAAAATTCTGCAACTGTGCCAAGGAACAACCATGCAGTAGTGTTTGACCAGGGCTTAGTTCTGGCTCATCAGGTCTTTCAAAATGAGAAATGTCTTAAGCAAAACAGCAGCTAACACAAGGGATAAGAATCAAGATGTTCCAGCTAGACAGCTCAGCCTGTTTTAAACAAGCTTAAGAAAGTTTAGCTAAAACTAATGCTGAATGTGCTAGATTTTTTTTTTTTTTGGTTGGTGACATGCACATGACAAAAAGATATAGACTACATAAGAATAATCAATGAGAAGTAAGTATCAGAAAACTATTAGCAGTACATTTCAAGTTTATACTTGAACAACCTGTAATCCTATATCACATATTTATCTATTACTCCTTTAGTAAAAGGATGCATATATTTTGGAGAGTCAAGAGAACTGTCAAGCATATTATCAGAATTTGTATTCTTTGGTACAGATTTCCAATTTTTGTGAAGAAATACATCCTGTTTAAAAATCTTCCATAACATTTATCTGAAGAATTCAATTTCTTGAGCATACATCCAAGATTTATCTCCTGCACAGAAATAGAAGGCAGCACCTTAAAAATAATCTGTATTTCTACAGAAGTTACATTATTATATAGGAAGAAACTGTAAGCATTTTAGAGTCTTGCTTTTGAGCGATTTTCTTTAAAGACTTGAATTCTTGGTGTTTCCTAGATGCAATAACACTAATAATAACATTCAAAGAAAATGTAAAGAAAAACACAAAGTATTTTGTTGAACTGTTTAAATTTATCTTTTTGAAGACTTCTTTTGCTCATACAGCCTTTTGTCAGAACTTCATTTTATCTTTGAAATGCAAAGCAACCAATAAGGTCTTAAAGAACATGTAATAGTAGATTACCACCTACAGGTAAAAGCACCTCAGAAGGTGATGCTGACTCCACTTGTCTGAGTAGAATACGATGGGATGTATTTCCTAACACTCAGCGTGACAAATGTTCTCTTTCCTTTCAATACTTTGGATGACCTTCAAAAAACATGTATTTAGGAGATGCTTTTCCTCTTTTAAAGTCCTGTAATTCATTAGAATTTCATTAGGAATGAAAACTAAGAAAACTGAACAAAGAACTGTTTCTCCTGATTCATAGAATAGTTTGGGTTGGAAGGGACCTTTAAAGGTCATCTAGTCCAACACCCCTGCAATAAGCAGGGACATCTTCAACTAGGTCACACTGCTCAGAGCCCCATCCAACCTGGCCTTGAATGACCTTGAATGTTTCCAGGGATGGGGCATTACCACCTCTCTGGGCAGCCTGTTCCAGTGTTTCACCACTCTCATTGTAAAAAATGTCTTCCTTGTATCTAGTCTAAATCTACCTTCTTCTAGTTTAAAACCATTACTCCTTGTCCTATTCACAACAGGCCCTGCTAAAAAGTTTGTCCCCATCTTTCTCATAAACCACCTTTAAGTGAAAGGCAGCAATAACGTCGCCCCAGAACCTTCTCTTCTCCAGGCTAAACAACCCCCAGCTCTGTCAGCCTGTCTTCATAGGAGAGGTGCTCCAGCCCTCTGATCATCTCTGTGGCCCTCCTCTGGACCCTCTCCAACAGGTCCATGTCATTCCTGTGCTGAGGGCTCCAGAGCTGGAGACAGTACTCCAGGCAGGGTCTCATGAGAGCTGAGTAGAGGAGGAGAATCACCTCCCTCAACCTGCTGGCCACACTGCTTTTGATGCAGCCCAGGATGCAGTTGACCACCTGGGCTACAAGAACACATTGCTGGCTCATGCTGAACTTCTTATCAACCAACACCCCCAAGTCCTTCTCAGTAGGACTGCTCTCAATCCCTTCATCCCCCAGCCTGTATTGACACCAGGGGTTGCCCAGACCCAGGTGCAGGACCTTGCACTTGGCCTTGTTGAACCTTATGAGGCTCACATGGGACCACTTCTCAAGTTTGTCCAGGTCCCTCTGGATGGCACCCTGTCCATCAGGCATGTTGACCACACTACTCAGCTTGGTGTCATCTGCAAAATTGCTGAGGGTGCACTTGATCTCAACTGTCTATGTCAGTGTGAAGATATTGAACAGTACTGCTCCCAGTACAGACCCCTGAGGGACACCACTTGTCACTGATCTCCATCTGGACATTGAGCCGTTGACCGCTACCTTCTGGATGCAACCATTCAACCAATTCCTCATCCACCGAACAGCCCACCCATCAAATCCACCTCTCTCCAATCTCAAGAGAAGGATGTTGTGGGACACCGTGTCAAAGGCCTTAGAGAAGTCCAGATAGACAACATCCGTAGCTCTTCCCTTGTCCACTGACGTAGTCACTCCATCATAGAAGGCCACCAGGTTGGTCAGGCAGGACTTGCCCTTGGTGAAGCCACGCTGGCTGTCTCAAATCACCTCCCTGTCCTCCATGTGCCTTGGCATAACTTCTAGGAAGACCTGTTCCATGATTTTACCAGGCACAGAAGTGAGGCTGACAGGTTGGTAGTTCCCAGGGTCCTCCTTTCCACCCTTTTTAAGAATAGGTCCAGTCACCAGGGTTTTCACCTGACTGCCATGACTTCAAATATCATGGAGAATGGCTTGGCAACTACATCGGCCCATTCTCTCAGGACTCTGGGACGCATCTTGTCAGGTCCCATAGACTTCTGTACATTCAGGTTTCTCAGGTGGTCATGAACCTGATCTTCTCTTAGAGTGGGAGGGACTTTGTTCCACCAGTCCCTGCCTTGTGGTCCATCCACTCAAGAGGTGTGGGAAAAGAGATTGCCAGTGAAGACTGGGGCAAAAAAGTTGTGGAGTACCTCAGCCTTCTGCTCGCCCGTTGTTACCAGTTTGCCAGTATCGCTTATTGGAAGGGGTCGGGGGGAAGCACACTTTCTTTGACCTTCCTTTTCTGGCTGACACACCTGTAGAAGCACTTCTTACTATTCTTCAGCTCCAGCTGCGCCTTGGTCTTCCTGACCCCACCCCTACACAATCAGGCAGTGTCCCTATACTCTTCCCAGGATACATGTCCCTGCTTCTACTGCCTATGCATTTCCTTCTTGCCCTTTAGTTTGACCAGCAGGTCTCGACTCAGCCATGCCCTTCCTTTGCCTTCCTTTCCCAAATTCTTACACCTGGGGATGGAGGGCTCTTGTGCTCTACAGAAAGCATCCTGAAAGATGTCAGCTCTGCTCTCTTGTCCCTGAGGGCAGTTTCCCAGGGGGTCCTATTGACTAATTCCTTGAAGAGCTGAAAGTTTGCTCTCCTAAAATTCAAGGTCCTGACTTGACTCTTTGCCTGACCCATTCATTACCCCTCAGGGCTGCAAACTCCACCAGTGCACGATCACTGAAGCCCAGGCTGCCTCCAATCTTGATGTCACCAATTAGCTCACTTGTGTTGGTGACCATCAGGCCCGGTATCGCATCCCCTCTGGTAGGGCTGTCTATTACCTGGCTTAAGAAGTTATCCTCAATGCATTCCAGGAGTCTCCTGGATTGCCTACAGCTTGCCATGCTACTTTTCCAGCAGATGTCAGGGTGGTTGAAGTCCCCCAGCAGGACAACAACCTGCAAGTGCAATGCCTCCTGTGGCTGGAGTAAGAAGGCTTCATCAATAAGCTCCCCTCAATTGGGCGGCCTGTAGCAGACACCAACCACAAGTTCCCTTTGTTGCCTCGGTCCCCAGTTCTTTCAACCTACTTGTGGCTTTTCTTCACAGACAGCTCTTCACACTCTATCAATTTCTTGATGTAGTGGGCAACATCTCCAGCCCCTCCTTCCTCCCATCCTTTCTGAACAACCTGTAACCATTGATAGCTGCACTCAAGTCATGGGATTCGTCCCACCAAGTTTCAGTAATGGCAACTACGTCATAGCTTTCTAGCAGCACCGTGGCTTTCAACTCCTCCCATGTTGCCCGTGCTGTGTGCATTGGTGTAGAGGCACTTCAGCTGGGCTGTTGGCGATATCAGCTTCTCTAGAGGAACACCCCTTAATTCCTTTCCACTGGTGTTTCCCTGTTGGCTCCTATTACCTCAGAAGCCCCTGGCTCATCTCCATAAGACTTCCAGTGTGCTGCAGTGTATCCAGCACATCTCAAAGCAACAGGCTGAGGGCCCTCGCTAGCACCCTATCCCTCTAACTTTGGCGTGTCATCCCATAGCTTGTCACAGGCAAGCCTGATATTATCCCCCTCCCCCTTCAAGCCTCCTTTAAAGCTCTGTCAATGAGGTCCACTAGCTTGTGAGCAAAGATCCTCTTCCCCCTTTGAGAAAGGTGAATCCCATCTGATGCCAGCAAGCCTGATGCTGTATAGGCCATCCCATTATCAAAAACCCCAAAATTGTGGTGATTACACCAGCCACGGAGCCATGTATTAATAGACTGGGCTCATCTATTTCTTCCAGTGTTGCTGCCCGCAGCTGGAAGGAGAAAGGAAAAGATAACCTGTCCTCCAGATTCCCTTACCAACTGTCCCAAGGCCCTGAAAAGTCTCTTTTTGTCCCTGGACTACACGTTGCAGCTTCATCGCCACTCACACGGAACAGCAGTAAGGGGTAATAGTCCAAACCTGTTTAAAACAAAGGCTTTCAAGAAAACACTCTGCTCCCTGAGATTTTCATAAATTAATCGTCTGTTTACATTTACAACCTAATCACCTTAACATAAACAGATTTATGAGCCAATACAAGGAAATTTTACAAAAACTACTTGAAGTTTTTTTATAAATAAACTTGTTTCAAAGGAACAGAAGTCAGCAGTACAGCCAGAAGCTGACAGTCAGAACCAAAAAATCTCCCAATATTCATGGGAATTTTCTTGGTAGTTCAAAAAGCTCAAATTACTGACTTTAAAAACATGTGCTATAAAAGAGGCAGATGACAATTCCTGCCTCACCAATCCATTCTGATCCTTCAGGAAAACCGGTAGGTTGCTGCCATGTGGTAAGACTATCTGAATTATGAAGTGACTCCAATAAAGGTAAATCAAGGCTAGTTTGGCCTTGATAACATTGATATATCAGGTTAGAAATTGCTATAGTCCAGAAGATGCTTTGTGTGTAAAAACCCTGTAGAAGTGGCAACCATCAGACAGGGAGGTGAGCAAAAAGTGACCATCAGACTCCCCTGTCTGTAAGCTAGCCTCTTCTTGATCAGGCTTTTGCAGAAGTCTAGGAAGCTTAGCATTTACTGACTTTGAGTCAAAAAAGAACTACATCAGAGTTAAAAGGGTAGGTAAAAAGGTCAACGACACCACATAAATATTATACCTTTCTCTTCCAGGAAGAGAAAAATTGATAGCATTTATCTGAAGCTCATTGGAGGGCCTGTTATATGAGAGCATTTACTCTATTTACAGATTTATCAGTGCTGCACAGGCTATTTTCAGTAGATTACCCTATGTGGCAAATTCATAATTTTTTAATCATTCTTTTCTTTTAACCCCCAGATGTCAGTGCTTTCCACACCAATGTGTTTAAAAAAAAACCAATTGTGAAGAAGAGCAAGAAGCTTTTTTCAGAAAATAAAAAATCACTACTAACTCTTAAACTTATCCTAATAACCCCCACATTCAGTTTTTCTTACTTGCTGAACACCAACAGCAAACGCCTTCAGGAACACTTCAGCAAACTCATTGTACTCCTTGGAAACGTTACCAGGGCTTCCATACCTAGAATTAGAAGCAAGTATGCAAATTCAAGAGTGCAGCAATATTATTGACTTGAATATTTTTTTGTTTTTTTTTAAAAATAATAATGGAAGAGAAAATACCTCTCAAAAAGTCTAGCTAAGATATGCAAAGCCCACTTCTTGCATTTCCACCAAGGCAACTCAGGTCTATCATCTTCATCAACTTGAAGAGTTTCCTTTAGGGGGGAAAAAAAGAGAAAAATATTATTTACCACCTATTTAGAAAGAGTTCAAATCACATTGTCTTTTGAACAATTATATAGCATATTTTGTTTTTAACCTGCTCTTTGCACTTCTAGCTTAATGGAAGTATAAAGTAAAGCATATCTAAAAATAAATCCCATGATATATGCTGCATAAACAGGCAACACATTCTTGAAACAAGAAGCCAAAATAAAGCGTACTATAATTTGAAAACAGAACTCCCATAAAAGCTATATATTTTCAAAATTTGTCTAGTCTGTTGAAAACACCCATTTAGTTTAAAATTTTATTTTCTTGGCATCTGTTGAGAAAAAAAGAATGCAGAAATAAAAAATTAAACTTTTTAACATTCTAAAGAATGAAAAATATTTAAGCTTGAAGACATAAATAGCCAAAAGCCACTTACAGCTGGTACGTCCCTATCGACAACAGTCTTCAGGATTTCTATCCATTCGGTCAAGTTTTGCTGATTTATCAACTCCAAAGGTAATGTGTACTTGTTTAAAAAAAAAAAAGGAAAATAAATTCATTGTAAAGCAATTTGAAAATAAGGTCACTTTCACAGTTTGAATTTTAGCTCTTTCAAATCTTTGTCTACACTTAGCGAGATTAGAAAATGACTCTGAAAAACAGGGTAAAGAACTTAACACAACGTAGTCTATATCCCCAATATCCTCAATGGTGCTAGGTCTTTACTGCGATTCATTCTCCTTATGCAATGCTAAGATGCTACTTAAATGGATGTTACACTAATTTCTGAAGCAATCAACAGCATATTAACAGTCTCGTTCCAAACTGCTGCATTTACACTGGTAATTCTATGTAGACTGGCCTCTACAATCTGTCATTTGAAAACTGATTTTCTAATCAGTTTTCTAGCAAACACTCTACACCTTAGAGGATGGCATGCATAAGTTCCACCTAGTGCCAACCAGGAATAGCACTGTACAAAAGTACAGCACAATCAAGCACACCAAAAACCTGTGATTCGTACCACAGTTGAGTAGTAGGGGAAATTATTCAGATGTAATCTAATATTGTTAATATTTCTGTCATTTACTATTTTAAGGAAAAGTATAATGCTTTAAATTAAATCACTTATCAAGTATATACAAAGTTTATTTTTTACCTGGACAAGGGCATAAAATATTTTGAAGATCTGTTTCTGGATGAGGACAGACTGATCAGATGGATCACTCAAGAGCTGAATGAAACTATCCTTCAGAACTGGTAGAAAATGTTGCATTGCAGCTATCAAAGGACTCCGCTCCTCTGGTTTCTTGTACCTTTAGATAAGAACAAACTAGTTTTGTAGAGCTTTCAGGTAGCTTTTGAATTTTAAAGTCCAACTTTCCATGGTGTGGACACAAGTAGGTTATATTACAGTTTGTAACAATATATGATTAAAAAAAACCCTAGCCATTTCTTGTTACAGAATTTGAAATAAAGCTATAGCCAGACAACGTTACAGTTAAAAGGCAAGTTAGAAGACTGCTGAGCGTCCATTACTCCACTATATAGCCACATTAGTTTTCTGCTGGTAATGCATTCCTGCCAACTTATTCACTTTGACTACTACATCACGTTCAGTCACACCATTACGATAGCAATCAGAGCACTACAAAAACTGCAAGCAAAAGGTACACATTTATTGTCAAGAATGGCAGATGCTGGGCTAGTCAGTAAAATTACAAAAAGACATTTATCAGAGTTCACAATTTATCAAAGTATTTCCAGAAGCTAGATTACTTCACTGACATTGAAGAAAGTAAACTCTGAGGTCTCTCATAGTTTACCATGGATCTCTCTCACATCTTACCATTTAATTTGCCCAAATCTAACAATTTGACAGAGAATGCAGGCTTCAAGGCTATGTGGAGGACTCTGAGCAAGCTTCGATTGCAACCCCCTTGAAATAGTGCCTCAGACCTTCCCATGCTGGTGACAGTCCACCCGTTTGCCTATGCTGAAAACAAGGCTCCATTTCCTTTCTCAAACATTTCAAAATTCCTGAAAGGAAATGAAGCTGCATTTTTAAGTCTCCCCCCCACCTTTTAACTTCTGAAGAAGAAAGTCCTTATTGCCTCACGAGTTATCACAGCAGAATAGGATCTTATCCATACTGGTGATGACATTAAGAACAAAGTACAATATCGCTTTAAGACTGTACAGCTTTATTTTCTGATTGGACTCTTGTGCAAGATATTTAGGTTCAGGGATTGGGTTTGTTTTGTTTTTAAATACATTTTTGGTAGACTTTTCACTAATATTAAATATCAATGCTCAGACTCTTAAACAGTGTCAATTTGCAGAAATATAGGATAAAGTCTACTCAGCCTGCTACCAGATGGCGTGTTCTGTAAAAGCTACTACAGAACACCAAACTCCAAAATCCTGTTCAATAATATAGTTTCCACGTATTTTCTGTAACAGAAGCCTAAATATAACGACTAAATGTTGCTCAGGAAAATTCAGTTTCTAATTTCCACAAAAGACACAATTGAAAAAGACCAGAAAAAATGACTATGCAATGAGCAGCCACCTGGTCTTGCTTGCTGGATTTGGAGAAAAAGAAATAATGTTGAAAAGCCCCATTAAGGAAGAAAAAAAAAATCCCCCAAAAACTGACATAAGTAATTCAACAAATTTTACATAGACCTTCTTGTACCCGTATTGTTATGCAATGAAATACGCATATTCCTACATGATTTGTGAAACCAACCCTTGTTGACTTCACCCAGAAAGCTAAACAAGTATGAGCAGTTGCTGGCCTCAGCTAGTGTTTGATCAACCAAGACTATGAACACACCTGTTACCTTAGCTAATCACACAGTGACTATGCTTATATCAAAATTCTTCCCTAAACAAGGATTACTATAATCATAAGACACTACCAGTGAACACTTCATGTTTTATATCTCACAGATCTCTGCTGTATATTTGGTTAAAGATATTTAATTCGAAAATCAAGTGAGAAATTAGTTTATTTTGCTTTTCTAGCAGGACTTGCAATATTCAGCCACAGAAAAAACTCCAACATAGGATTATAAAGGTCTTTATGGTATTCCTGTAAAAAAGGATTTTTGAGAACTGACATTCACCTGTTTTACACTAATTTATGTAAGATTCATGGAATTAGACAGTGAAATTTTCAATGCAACATTTTAAATCAAGTACCTGAAACAAAAATGTTATGCATGACAGTGCTTTGAAAAAGTTGTGGATTCCATCAGTTCCACTACTACAAGTCCCGGACTCCAGGACTGCACTTTTCCGTGACCCAGCTCAAATGAGCTTCCTACAGGCCAGTAGCAGCAGCTAAGCTCCACAATAACTTCTCAAAGTGAAATCTCAACTTTAAAGCTCTGAGCATAATACCAAATACAGAGCAGAGAACATCCACCTGAATCCAACCCCAACGCCTTGCACATAGGAAAATGGTGGGCTTTGATAAAGACTTCCTATGATGAGTCGGATGAGGCTATCAAAATTTTTGAAAGGGTCATACCAAAGTCAGTCAACTAATTCTGAACTTTCAAACATTTGAGATTTCACACTTTGAAACCTTTATGTTTACTGTCACTGATACCTAGAATACACATTTTTTAAGAGTCTAAACCTGATTTAAATAAATACTACTTTTCTACAAAAGTCATGATTTTGAGCAGACTTTCTCACTATCAGTCCATAAAAAACAACTACCAAATTAAGGCTTTAAATCACTGTTTTCTCTGATCTCAAACCTTTAATGAAGGCAGTTTTTCTGTAATTTCTTAGTGGAGAAGCTATATGAGCCAACATCTGCACAGCAAGTATTCAACAGTATTTTCTAAAATTAGATTTCTGTCACCTTTGCATAATCCCACACACAATTCTACATGGTTGGAATATATATACAGAATACAAAAACCAAACACAAACACATTAATTCTGCTGTTTTATATGGTAGAAAAAAACTTACTCATAATTTTTCACAAGTTGATAAAGACAAAGAAGAATTCCAAGCCAACAAGCACTGTTGTCAGACTGAAGATAAAATCCAATTTTCTCCACAACTGCAGTCCAGCGGCTGGGATAATCATGCTTGATAATATGGTGAATGCAAGTAGTAAGCTGTACTCTAGAAATCAAATACACAATGATTAAATACGTTACTATTATTTTAATAGCATTCTTGTGATGTTGAACTTGCCCAAACAGACTTATTTCAAGTTTTGTTTAGAAGGTTTAGTTTCTGTACTTTCTGCTTAATAGTTTCCATTTGAGGAACTTCAAATTTCTACATGCTGCACAAGCTGAAAACTGTTTTTCCATCTACATTAATTCTATGCTTAGGATACACAGCATATGACAATGATGCTCAGCACGCAGGTCATCATAGTTGTGCAAAAAAATCCCAACAGTCAGAAACCACAAACAGATTAAAACTGCATACCTAATCAGCTCAGGAGAGTGAATAATGGCTTCTACAATGTTTTCACGAATACAGTGTCTGTCTTCTTCTGGGATGGAGTAAGGTGGAATCTCTCCTGGTGCAGCTTCACGATCTGGCCAATACTGGGTTATCATATTTTTCAAGTAGATAACCCCTGTGAGACAAAAGTGGCAAATCAGCTGATAGCCATTCAAAGCACAAAACAAACATGCATTTTGCAAAGAAATCTATTTTAGAACAAAACTGATCGAAATGACTAATTTATTGAGCGTTTCTGAGGAGAATCAAAATACATAAAGGATACAAATTATTAACCTAATAATTTACTAAGTTGAAACACTTACCCATTTATTGTGATGTCTGTATTTTTAGTTCTGTAAAGAATGTGTTTTCATATAAAAATACTAAATGTATTGCTTTTATCTGTGCTACAGATAAATAGTTGTGGAATATTTAGCAACACACTTCTGAAAAATACTTCATAATTATTTTCTCAGTATTTTCATTTAAAAAATCTAATCAATACTAATGACAATCTAAAACACCTTGTAAGCAAAAAAAATCTGATTAAATTTGTGATACAGGAGTAAATGCTAAAGAGAAACAGAGCTCCTTTATAACAAGGTTATGGACCCCAGCACTTTGTAGCAATCAGGCTGCTGGCACAAACAACTGCATTTACCATTTGACAACCAAATCCATGCTGCTTATGTGGCAGAATATAGATTAGAGCACTTGGAAAGAAAAGGACTTACAAAATGCAACAGGAAATCTCAAATTACAAACAAATCATAAAGGTACTATTAATCTAATTCTAGGTACAAATCCATAAAGTAACTTCTCTTCCCAAATTTCACATGCACCTTCTGAAGATTCTGAAACCAAAGGATTTCTGAAAGGGTCTGCAAAGGTAAGTAACACTCAGTAGAGATGAGCTACTACAAGACTGAAGTGATGCAGATTTCTATCTGTCCCCAGTGGGATTTATCATGCCATTAATTGGTTTGTAAAACATGCACTGTTTATAAGCTATCCATTGTATGAGTTGTCTCCACTCTCTACAGACTGCTTTGGTTTTTAATTGGCTTACACTGAGGGTGAATATTCAGAGGTTGTTTTCAAACCTCCCCTTTTTTTTTTGCGTGTTATACATGTGAAGCAGTAACTTTTTTGAGTCAACATCTGAATGGTACCCCTAGGCAACAAGATAAAAATGCAACTTAGGCTTGTGCTACAACTGAGAATAGTCTACTATGTGGAAGATCCATATAAGTGATCAAGATCATGCTTCCTGAACTGTCAGGAAAAACACTGAAGTATCACATTGGAAACCTCTATTAAGTAATCATAGCAGCTTTAAGGTGATGTTTGGAGTTGCTAATATTCAATACCCAATTTTACTTACAGCTCATTTGCACATCAACAGGGTTCCAAAACACCTAATTTATGCTCTTCCAATTAAAATGTTTAGAAACATCAGCATTACTAGGACAAAGTTAAATTATCTCCTTGGACCAAGCATACTGGCATTATAAACCATTGTGTTTCCCCAAAGACCATTATTCACTAGAGATAAAGGGGAGCACCCACTGAAGAGCCAGCCACCTTTTCTTTCTGTTTTCCCTAGTCAGTGTATGGTGCCAGATATAGTTCATGATGACTGTAATTCAAGCGACTCTCACCTTTTCAGTATTTGAGATTAAAATCATTAGAATTCTTTAACAGTATCTTCATATGTACTGGTGTGTATGCACCAAAGTAGATACGATGAAAAAAGATTGGAAAACTTGCCTGCCTGTCTCACTGGTAAATCCAGTTGCTCGGACATAGTGATCTGAAGCAGAGTTGAAACAAAGTTCACGGACTTATGAGCCTGTAGAGGAAAAAAATGAATATTATTTAGTCATAGTTTGTTAAGTTTTAGAATACTCCTGTTAGGTTTTACAATATCTTTATAATGATGTAATGCAATCAATAGAATACCAGCTATTCAAAGAGTTTCACAGTAGTCAGCTGATCAACCAAAGCATTCCAAAGTTTCATGCTCGCTGTATTCTGAAGACCGCATGGGGGGCAAAAAACCCTATCGTTTAAGGTAACAAGAGTTGAAATCATGAAACAGGCTTCAGGAAAGGAATCAGCATTTTACAGTCACCAAACGTTCTTCATTCATAACAAATGCTTACTTGAAAGAAGAGTATCTAAATAGCAAGAAAAACCCAAGCGCAGCAAGTCTACAGTGACCTTTTAAAAAGGTATGAATTCATTATGTAATAATCTATGAAACAGATGGCAACTACGTCTTAAAACTCAGCCCAGCCTTCAGCAAGTGTGCCCAACTCACAGTTCATCTTTCCACAAAAACAGCTTCAGGTGACCATTTATGCATTACACTGCAGCAACTGTCAGCATACCTATACAGCAGCAAACCAGCAGCATGGAGACCTAAACGGAGTGACATCCACAGAGTAACAACCTTGCAAGGATTTGCAAGAGTTCACTTACAAACAAAACGTGTTTTTTCTTACAATAATGAGAAGTGTCAATGACACACTAAATGCTTACACTGAATAACACACTACATACCTTAACATTATTACAGAACCCTTTACCCACCTTTCCTAAGCATCAAAAACTCGAGACATTAAATTAATTTTGCTGAGAAAAGTAAATTGTAATCCTTAAAAAACTAACTCTTTATAACTGGAACTTACTATAACTAACTTTTTATAACTGGAAAACAACATAACTTTCCTCAAGGTCAAGAATCAATGGACATGTGCTACAGTGAGGGAAGTTCCTATTTTACAACAGGAAAAAAAAAAATGACAAGGGCAGCCAAGGTCTGGAGCAGTCTGTCCATAGAGGCTGCAGGACCTCATCTTTTGAGATATTCAGAACTCAGTTGGACAAGTCTCGATCTACCTCATCTAACTTTGAAACAACTTTCCTTCAGGAGGCTCGACCAGATGATCCGCAGAGGTCCCTTGTAACCTAATCACTCCATGATTCAAATTGCCAATATATATTGCTACTTTATCCTCACTTACATGTTAATATTTTTTCATACGTTCTTTGCAGCACTTCTATCAAAGACAACTGCATAGATCTACAGAACTCAACCTGTTAAACTCATAGGAAAACATCTCTTACCTACTTACTCAGTTTATTACTCCCTACATAAAGCAAATAAATTAATACTTTGAAAACCACTGAAATTACACTATCTATTTATATAAAACAAATAATTGTCTCAATTACTGCAGCAAATTAACACCATAAAGAGAAACAATCAGAAATTATCTTTCTATTCTTTTAGTAGGACCAAGAGCTTTTTTGACAGTACAAAATATCAACATTGCTTCAAAGAGCGTAACACTGCCCAGCTCACTCCTACAGCACCAGGTTCTCCTCTCCAACCTTAACCTTCCCTAGCACATCTCCCCTACATGTTCCAGTATAAACAAAAGGGACAGCCTAGGAGACGACACTTGTTCATGCACTTGTACAAAGATTTGATTACCGTAGCTTGTTTTCTATCTCCTGTGATTTAAAACTGATTTTAAATGAAAAATGAATGTGACAATCTCCTCAAAATGTTAAACCATTCTTGTACATATTCATTCCGTGCACTACAAATCTACAGGCCACAGAAAACCCACAGAAGCAACACTCACATCTGGTTCAACTGTAAAGACTTATTTGTAGAGTGCATTTTGATGACTTGGGAGTAACTGACAGCACAATATGCGCACACATCTTTCGGACCCATGTCCCTCTCATATCCCCAAAGTCCTGAAGAAACAAGTATACTTTCAAATGAAAAAAAAAGTATTTGTTTTCAACTGTCAGGTAATGGTTGAATAAATACACTTAAAATAAAAATTACTTGTTGGTATTAATTTCTACTACAGCTCCAGGTTCGTTAAGTTGCTTCTTTTCTTAAGTAACATTAATAGACACACTTTTCCTCCAACACATACCAAATGACATTAGACCCTAATTCAGCACAGTACTCAATTATATGCCTAACATTAATGTCAGCGGAAGCATTCCTATACTTAAATGTATTATGAATTTACTGAAGAAAGCTTTCAGTTTCAATAACCTTTAACTCACCTACAAATAAAGTGATATTACAGTCTGCATAAAATGGACTTAAAAGTGCAAACTGATGTCTTTTCACAATGACTATGATAAACTTAAGTTAGCTTTTCAATAGTGAAAATCTGCAATGCATTTCATGTTTGGGAATTGAAAAGCATTTAATCCGAGAATTTTAAAAATGAAGGATTACTTTTCCTTTTTTATGACAAATGACAAACTACCCTTTCAAGTAAAGCAGCTGTAACAGAGACATTTCAATAAAAAAATACAGAAATTGCTTCAGAAATATCAAGGAACTAATTGGAAAAAAAATACAAAAATGATGTGTCTTAAAAGCAAAAAGCAACAAAGAAATAGACAGCAGTGTACAAAACTACCACACTCTGAAATTTAATGAAATACCAAAGAATAATATTTTCCTCATTAAAAAAATCAGGACTGAGCCTATAACTGTAGCAAGCTACAGAAGCTCCCTAGAAATGTCAATTGTATTAGTATGCGGGATTAATGTATTTTCACTGTATTCTTTGAACTATAACAAATTTTAAATAATAGGACCAAAACATCTATGCCATTATCTTGGGGTTTTTTAAATCTTACAAGTGTCATCCTCATTAACATCTCAAGCATCAGACACCTACCAACCATGAGGATGAGCTACTTTATCACCCTTAGTGGTTCAAAGCAGAGATTGAGACTAGAAATAGTTTGTGCTTTTAATATAAAGTAGCAGAAGTAAAATACCTTGTACTTTCCAAGACAAAGCCTCCTCTGAATCCTTTCAGTTCATAACAAAATTCACAGAGCTACATTAACACTTCTGTGCATTCTATATGGAATACAAAGTACTTTTAAACTCTTTACAATGATCCCCTTCCCATGCCACTGAAGGGAAGGTGATTCCAGAGAAACTGAAGGGTGGGGAGGAGTAAGGACAGCTACATGAAGTCATGTGTGTACTGAACGGTCAAATAAAACCCCAGGTACTACAATAACCTGTCACTTGCTCCCTTGTTTTGTTTGACTATTGAAAAGAACATCCAATGTTTTATTGGCACCCAGAAAAAACAACTGAACTTAAAATAAGACACCACATAGGTGCCGATTTCATATCTACGGCATTAATACCGAACAAACATCCATTTCAGCTATTTTAATCTTTGGTATTTTTGCTCTCCAAAGATGGCTGCCTCTGAGGACATCATGTTCCTCTTCACCAACAGCACTGCTAAAAAAACCCCAGCCAAACAAAAAACCACACCTATTTTAGGTACATATTCTATACAAATACCAGCTTTTGTTTTTAGTGCACGCACTTAGCCAGAATACTTCGGTATACAAAAGATGAGCTGCAAATGAAGATTCATTGAAGGGAACTATCTGAATGTAGAGGATTCCGCCGGCCCACATGTGCCCCAGTCTCCAGAAGAATTGGGTGCACTGATGCCACTTCAGTGAAAACCACTGGCCAGTAGCGTCATTCTACACAGAAGTCCCATGGCTCCAGCATTCGAGAATTAAAATCAGGATTTCACAATGGTGGTTATCACATACTCTGAACTGCGTGGAGAATAGAAACAATTTCTATGACTTAAAAGTTTTCTTGCTCTTTGTTTACAAATACCTTTTTTAAATACACACAAATTTAGAAAAACTACAATGATAACTAAAAAAAATGGTTCTGTCACAGTCAAAGTCTATTTTCCAACATGTAACTCAGTATTAAAAAAAAAAAACCAAACAAACCAAAACCAAAACTCATCTCAAGTCCTTCCCCCTTACAAATCCTCCAACATGCCATGTCACTGGTATGACTTTGTTGTCTAAGAGCCAAAGAATTCAGGGACTTTTCCCAAGAGCAGTCTTTGCTATGCAGCCTCACTAGCTGAGGAATGTATTCTATCAGACCACAAACGTTGCACCACTGTCTGTTAATATCAATCACTGTTTCAGAACATACAATCTTCTTTGCATATTTCATTGTAGTTTTTCCTAGCAGAGTTGGTTTGTTAACCATGTGCTAAAACACTGCCAGCTACATAACCTGAAATATAAATGAAGTTTGAAGTTAACATTAAAAGAGGCCAGTTCATCGCATATGAACTATCAACAGTTAATCACGATGCGGAAAAGCTCTTTTTCCCCAGTAATGATAGCCTCTAAAGTCAGTTACATTCATCTTTAATACTAGAATTATTCACATCTTACACAAAACCTGCATGCCACTAAACCATAAAAACAAGAAGCTTCATGTCAGGTAAAAAGAGCTCCGTGCGTTCTTCTTAAACATTGAGAATTTAACATACCATAACAGACATGCTACTATAGGTATCTCCTTTACTGTTACCAAAAAAGCAAATTGGAAAGGTAATATTTACTGTCTGTTGCTGAACTAGAACCCTAGGTTATTTACATAGTTATTCAAAGTAGCACATATTTAAATAAGGGCTACAATTTATTTTTAAAGCAGCTGAAAAAATACAAATTCAATGCATCTCTGCCGTCCCAATTTTGAAAAAAATGTGCATGCAATTTTTGATCTAGACTGTAACAGGACTAGGTGAACACAACTACCACACCGAGACGAAACAGTTTGGGTTCTTTTATAGAAAGGTAAGGTCAGGAACTGTAAGGCCATGCTGAATCAGCAAACTTCCCCATAGCACTCTTTCAATTCTTTTTTAAGAACTCAGCAGGTGTGGAAGTCATTCTGACCTCAGGTTTTTGCAAGCTAGTTCAGCCACCTCTTATGCAGCTACAATGTATATGTAAATCCAGTTTAAAGTCCACAAAAAATATATACATTCTTATCAGATCTTGCAAACATCCTTGATGCTTGTTTCATTACAATAATGCCTGCAAGTTCTGAAGCCTATTCGCTCTTCTATTCGTAGAGGGAAAAGGAATGTGCTCTTAGCAAAGGCTAGCTAAGCGCACACTGTAACTATTTGCTAAGTCATGAGCAAGTGGCAAGTCGCCCTGTCTGCTAGGATTTTTACCTTGTACTGGTTAATGTGCATGAAGAATGTAACTTCTTCCTAAGGAAGACAAAGCTCCCTTGGTTCCTTACTGCCCCCAAGGGGATTTCTGCTGTTGGACCAGCCTTGATATACACAGTTTAAAACCATCCTTTCCCAAAGCATCTCTCATCTAGCACACACCAAAATATATAGACAGAAGATAAGGGAAGCAAAAATAATCAAGTACTTCTGGTAAAATGTCATACTAATAACTTTAAAAGACGACCCACAATCAGAGCCAGGAAACTCATGCTCTGTTCTCGTTTTCCCTTGCACTACAATATATAGCTGTAGGTGTTATACACAAAGACCATGTTAGAAAAGGTTAAAAAAATTTAAAGATTGGGGTAACGCTATAAATACCTACCCCAAAGTATCCAAAACATAGCATTTCAGGATTTGGAAATTCCTGTGTGAAAGGCACCACGTAATAAGCAGCTTGCTTCTTGCCCTTTGACAACCTTTCACTCCAAAGCTGCCAGTAGTTGAGAGTCCAATCATCTAATTTAATCATTCCATCATTCTGACATTTGCATCTATTAAGCAGGCAATGAAAGACACTGAACTAGACCCTACTGTATTCTGTTAAACCAATGGCGTGCTACAGCAACTAGTTAACAAGCCAAAGCATTTTTCATTCCCCTATCACTTATATTAGAACACGGAAAAGTTTAAATGTAATTTATGAAAGGCACTTTTTCAGCAGAACAACAGGATAACATTTTCCTAAAAAAAACTCTTAAGCTTTGACTTAAAAAAACCTGTGAGTTATTGGGGATTGCTCTCTTAAAAAAAATTCTCAGACACAGAAATTGGGCCGTTAGTCTAAAAAGATGTCTTAATAGCTCATATGTACTGGGGTTAATCTCTGATACTGACAAGACATACATAACAGTTAAGTTGTAAATTCCTTGGAATTACAAAGAAGAAACCTGCAAGGAAAGTATTATCTAGCAACTGTGCCTTTATAAATATGTTTATATTAAAAGATGAAACACTGTATATTATTTTCAGAATGTCATTCCATAGCTGCATAGTTAAAAATATCCATTTTCATCACCATTTCTGGGAAACACTTTATACACGCAGTACAAAGACTGTTTCAAAAGGCAACAACATCTTTTTGCTGCTTTCCAGTAGCTTACTTGAAGAGTCTGGTTCTAAGTCCTTGTAAAACACAGCCTTCCCCTGTAGGACAGGGCCAGAGATGGGCAAACCCTTCAGGGTACATCACCAGTTGGAAATTACATGAGAAGCTGTTGGACACAAGAGCTAGGGGTATCTTTCCCTGTAACTTATTTTCACAGTGAGGAAAGTAAAGCCAAAGAGACTGAGATACCTGCTTTTTTTTTTTTTTTTAGCATATCTCAACTCTAAAAGTTCTCACAGCATTTATGTGCAGGCAATATAACCTGATAAGACTTAGAGAAAGAAGAAATAAAACATATAACAATCCATGACTTAGCCAAGGTCAAAGGAAAAACAAAAAAGCCTGGACAAACCAAGAATCATACACCCATCCCAGTTCCCTTCTCCAGTCAGTGGAAACTTTCTTGATTATGATGAAGACAGATCCAGATACTTAACTCTTCCATTTATTAGGAATATCAATTACTGACTGAAGCATGTTCTTTTCTGACAAGACAAAATGCCCATTCTACTGAAAACCAGCCTCATGAACTCAATAGAGGCACTTCAGACAAATTAAAGGTAATCTAAAAGGTCAACCAAGGACAACTATTAAACTTAAATTATAAAAACACTTGTGTGTGCCTAGCCATGTG
Organism: Pluvialis apricaria; assembly: GCA_017639485.1. Taxonomy (NCBI): domain Eukaryota; kingdom Metazoa; phylum Chordata; class Aves; order Charadriiformes; family Charadriidae; genus Pluvialis; species Pluvialis apricaria. Next base: position 57,818,320 of record CM030012.1, read on the forward strand.
CAAGAATAGTGTTCGCTGATGTGTGATTTCATCTTTACAGAGAAGGAGACCCCATAAAACAATTGCCCTAACAGTTAACAAATTTAGACCAGTATCCTGCAAGCAAATGCGTAACTGACTTCAATAAACCTATGCAACACCAAGAGCATACATATGACTAAAACTACATATATGTACGAATGCCTGTAGATTTAGGGTTTAACAAATATTTTTATCACAAAAGGTCTGTGAAAGATCAGGAAGGCAACATTGTCAGTAATAAAGAAATTTTACACACTGGTTCAATAACATCTGGTGTTTTTAAAGGGGCACAGATATTTTGATTTTATACTGGTTTAATACTCGTGTGGTACACGATAGACCATCATGTTTCGATTCAAAAGCGTGAACAAAAGGCAGTTGCCGGTAAGCATGATCCTTCAAGCAACACAGTTAGCCATTTGCTGAAGACCCCAACTGGCAGAGAACAATTTCCTGCATGTTCAGCAACTCAACACCTGCAGAAAATAGCTAAAATAGATTTCAAGCAAATTACTATATATAGATATTGACATGCATAGAACAAAAAAAATGCATTTTGGAGACAGCTTAATATTTCATATATATTACTGTCGTTATAGGCAATTACATTATTTTAATTTTTGGTTTAAATAAGAAACACTACAATACTTTTAACCAAAGTATATAGAAAAGATAGCCAACTACTTTATACAAACCTCAATTAAACATTAGTAGTTTTACAGTTATCTATTTCAAATGTACCTAATATTTATTTGCCATTCACTAAATGACATGCAGGAATTCAGCCTAATTACACTTTTTTATAATATGAGCAGCTATACCTTTAGTTTTTCAAAGTTTCTTTACTGCCAGCAGAACATTTGGTCCACCTTTACCTAAGGTCTGCTGAACATCTGTTGCATTAAGAGTATTTTCTCAGGCCTAAAGTCTGCTTAAGAGCAAAAAAGAAAAATGTTTGTGGAAAAGGCCAACTAAAGGCACCACAAGAGCTGCCACACAGCCTTATCCTTCACCTCCTCCATCAAGCTACCACCTTTTCCCTGCATCAAACAGTAGAACACCTTTTTTTCAAAATGTCTAAAAGTCCCATGGCTACGTCCCATCAATAAAGAAAAGTTATCACCTGCTGGTCAGAGTTAAGTGGCACAAAAAACATAACCTTCTTCCAAAACTGAAACCTGTGGAACTAGGACCTGCTGGTTTTGTTATACCCCAATATGACACACGAATGCAGGCTAAGTGGATGACATATCTGGGTTGGGAACCCTGTCTTCCCCGGTCTCTTGGGCACGTGTAGATACTACACCCAGAAAGCACACCTACCTCAACAGCACTGCCGAACACGGAGTCCAAAGGATTTGTACAATCATCAAATATCACCAGGCTATCAGATATATTTCCGAACGAGCCCAGGCCACTCTTACACTAACAGGCTGTACTAGTTATAAAGTGATGGGGGTCTTGCTACCCCTTTTCCCGTTGACAAATTACTACCTTCCACATCCCAAGACTGCCCTTAAGACAGTCCTAGGCAGGACTGGGTCCAGCCTCTGAGCCACCGGGGGCCTGCGCCACCGACGATTTTAAACACCCCTCTACAGATCATCTTTTCCCCGGTTGAGCAGGAAGACAATGGAGGTAATTTGCTACCGCCAGGAAAGGCAACGGGGGCCTCCTCCCCGACGCCGACCGCTTTCTGCCACTAAACCCCCCCACACCCCCCTCCCCTTGAGCAGCCCCGCCCGGTACGGCATGGCCTGGCCTGGCCCCGGCCGGAGGCCCCGCTGCCATGTGCCGGGGACAATGCGAGCGGGGCGGCCGGGCCCGGCCTGCAGCCGCTGTGACACCAGGCGGGGCCCGGCGGCGGGAAGGGGCCGAGGGCGCGGGGAGACGGGGCTGAGGGAGCGGGGGAGGGGTCTACCCCCTCCCCCGCTCCCTCAGCCCCGTCTCCCCGCGCCCTCGGCCCCTTCCCGCCGCCCCTGCCCTGCTTCCCCCTCACACAGGCCTGCCCCGACCCCGCCGCCCGCGCCGCCGCCCCCCCCCCCAACCCCCCCCTCCGCCTTCCAGTATCGCGGCGGCCGCGGCCCCGGCCCAGGCCCCGTCGGCTCCCTCACCTCGTTAAGCTGCCTCTCGGCGGCTTCCCGCAAGGCCGGATCCATGGTACCCCGCAGGGCCTCGATGATGGTGTTGGGGTCCATGGCGGCGGCGGCGGGGGGAAGAGGAGGAGGCGGAGGGCAGGGGCCGGGGCCGCGCCGCGCCGTACGCACATGGACCCGCCGCCTCGCAGCGGCCGCCGGCGCGAAAGGAAGGGAGAGCGCCAAAGGCCCGGATAGAGCTGCCCCCCGCCGCCGCCAGGGAGCGGCGCCTCTTCCGCCGCCCGCGTCCCGCCTCCGCGCCGCGGGGCGCCACGGGACCTGTAGTCTAACGGCCGCCCCAACCGCCGCCCGCCCCGCCAAACTGAAGCGGCGGGCGGCGGGCGCACTTGTAGGGAGGCCGCGCCGCCGCCCGCGCACGCTGAGGGGAGGGGAGGGACGGACGGGCGGAGAGGGGCCCGCTGCCCGCTTCCCCCTCCGTGTGAGGGCTCGCCGCCCGGCCCGCCGCTCCGGCGGGGAGTATTGTGTTCGGGGCGGCCCGGGGAGCGGCGGTGGCCGGTGGAGAGGGCCTGAAGGCGACCTCGGCCTTGCGGTAGGCGGCGGCGGCGGGGGGGGGGGGACGGGACGGGACACGGGACTGTGCTGGGCTGCCCCCCTCTGCGGGCGGGGAAGGGCGGCACACGCTCTGCCCCGAACTCATGGGCCGCCTGAAGATTTAAGTGGAATCCGCTGTTTTATCGAAAGTCCCTCCGTTTACCACGTTCGCTTCCCGTTTTCGGCGCGGCTTGGATGAGGAAGGAGGGATGCTTGGAGGCATGGGTTTCGTTTGAAGGCGCCCGCTTTATAATGGGCACAGGGTGCAAACAGTTCGTAAGCATTTGGGAAAATCTAGCGTTTTGTTCTGATAATTTTAGAAAAAAAAAAAAAAAGGTCCTGAAGATGTGTCAGAAATTTGTCAGAAAATCAATGTAAGTGGAGCTGTCTCAGTTCTGGAGGGCTCAGCCACAAAATCAGAATTGGAGTGTTGGAGTTGGTCCGCTCTAAGTCACTTCTGCAGGCTTTATCCTACGCGTTCAGGCACTGAAGTAATTTCACTTACATGAGTAGTCACAACAAAATAAGCAACGCTTTTTATAAGTTAGGTGCATAGTGATTTGTAAAATTTAGTTGGTAGTATACAGAGTCATTCACTGTCATGTCTTCGTTTGGGGGATGACAGGCAGGAGTATACTTGAAATTTTAAGTTATTTTTGTGAGAGGAGTTTATTGAACAGTCAGATAATACAATCAAAAACAGCCCATTCTGGAACAACTCTGAAATGAAGGCACATTAACCAAGAAACTGCATATCAAGTAGAAAAGTACAAATGCAAATATGTATAGGAAATTAAAAGTGATAGAATTTAGAAAATTGATAAAGGACACTATTTCTTTACTTGCTTAGTCAAACAGTTTCAGGAAATGCCACATTAAAACTTGATTCCCTTTACCACCCTACCGTGCTAGTGGTCTTGCAGACATTTTCCATACATAGCGTTACCGTGGGCCACGGGCCATTCCCATCACGTAGCCTGGACGGAGCCAGCTTGGTTTTGAAGGCCACCCTGTCTCAGTTGGCCACCGTCCCAGAGAATGGCCTAAGGCTGACTAACCAGTACTGTCTCAGCTGGCAAAATCTGCACTAGTCAGGTTTATCTAGAGTGTCTTTTCATATATGAAACAGCATAACAGACTTGCTTTTGTATATAAATTTTCTGAGTGATTGTTGCTGGACTAAAAACTGGATTTCTCAGTTTCTCTTGCTACTGTTTTGTTGCTGTTTTGGTTTTTTTTACATAATGCTAAAAACTGTGATTTACACTACATAGGTGTTGGGGTTTTTTTATTGCAAGTATGAAAATGAGTGCCTCGTTTATAATACTAAACAGCGAAGCAGCAAAGAGTGGATGGCTTTCTAAATAAGCCCAGGAGACATATGGACCCAGAAGACCCAAGTGGCAATGCAGCATAATTTCGGGACATGATGTCATAGGATGTTCTTCTATAAGTTGCCCAGATCTGCAGTCACACTTCTAGATGTTGGCCAAAATGTAAAGCAAGATGAAATACTGTAAATTCAATACCATTAAAAAATGCTACAACAAAGCCTTTTCCATGCTTTTGTGTCACAGCACAGATAAGATGATCAAATCTCAATGCTCTTTGTATCAAAGGAGCAAAGCAATAATGCCTCTAACCAGAGAGAACATAGATGCTGAGCTGATCAACAACTTATGAAATAGAATACGTCTTCTCTAAAAAGAAAAATAAGTACTTCAAAGGACAAAGGGCTCATGATGTGCTGGTTATACCTAATACTCTTTGTCATATACAGATGCGAAATGCTGCAAAGAAAAGCACAACGGGGTGTGAACCGTTGTCAGCAGAGGTGCTGTGGCTGGAGAAGCTTGTCAGGCAGACCTGTTACCATTTGTATACAAAAGTGAGGAGAACAAAAAAGAATTACGCAAAAGAAGGTGTAAGCAATTGTCCAGAGTCTGAGTACTCTGAAACAGAAAACATTGTATGTCGAGGAATGTTTGCATTCACAAGGATGTTTGCATTTGCATCTTTGCTTGCCCAGAAGTAATAACAACAACTAACCTCACAGCAGGATTAATTGCATAAATGATTCACAGAAATTAATAAATGCAAGATTTGGTCAAGATGGACATTTCATTTAGACTGGACACCAGTTTAAAGAGGAAACATCCATAAGGTTAAATGAATTTGTCACAAATCCAAACAATTTATTGATGGTTTCCATTTGCCACGAGTAGTTCAGTGTTGAAGAGGGAGATGAAATAGCAAAGATCAAAGAAAACAGACATACTAGCAGTACGCCACAGTACAAGGGACTGGTGAGATGTGGCATCTTGAACACTGGAATTTGGTCAGGATTAAATAAATATACCCACTTCTGTCAGATACTTTCTTTGAACGGTATTAGCAGGACAAAAGAGACTTTAAGCCTAACCATCACAGCTCAGCAATTGGCAGGGACTTGGGCCAAAACTGTTTAGCAAACAAAGGAGGGGAAAAATATCCTACCAAAGTGCAAATACATATCTTGCAAGATGCAAGAGATGAGTTCATCTAAGAATTTAATTTTTAAGTCAAATTTCAAATCACGAGAGTTCATGTTGGAGAGAAATGTGTCCCTTAGCCAGACAAGCCTCATCAAATTCTTGGTCTCAGAACAGAAAAAAATGTATACGTGCTGCAGAGATTAGCTGTCCGATAATGTTCTTTGTTGTGTATGAACACTTGTAGACAACCTTGGGCCACTGTGGGAGAACTGAGCTTCTCAAATTATCTCATAAAAGGCAGATGTGGTATTGTGCAGGCCTCAGACATTGGATACAAATCAGTTGCAATTACTCCCAAAGATAAAAAACATACTCTCATAAACTGTCTGGGGTTTAGCAGTCATGTATATTTTCCCTGGAAAGTTGGAACAATAACAAAGACAGTATTTGTCAGCTTTAATAAAGTAATATACTCCCTTGGAGCTGACTGCAAAGCACTGCTTAGCATGTATGCCTTTCTGAGGTACTATTCTCTTTACAGTAAATGAAAAGCTAGGAGCCAAAAATTGCATATAAAGGGAGCACAGCTATCGAAGATCTTTCTTGAGCCTCGTCAAGTTTGGGTGCTTTCACCAGATCTCTCTAAAAAAATGTGCAGAAATTTTTATGCTGTCTACGTGTTCCAAAGAAGGTAGTAGCTGATAAATGCTGCTATCAGCTGTTCTGTGCCGGAACAGATTTGACAGCAGCCAAATTGACTCCAGCTATGTGAAGGCAGTGTATTCCTGCATCAACAGCATTCAAAATATCAACCAGGATTTGGAAAAAATACTTGCATGTGAAAGTACCTGCCAATCCTACAAATCCAAAGGGAGTTTGGACACGGAGTGAGTGGATGAATCACCAGCACGCAAAGCTATCCTGGAGCTACTTCTGCTAAATCAGAGATGGCAGTAGGAAGGGAAAAGTATGCACAGGAATATTGTGCCAATATACAAAGTTTGCAAATAACTATATTAGTCTTAAAGGAAAAAGCTCAAATGGGATTCAGATATGAAGCTATAAAATGAAACTGACGATAGTCAACATTATATGGTGCAAAATCATCAAAGGCGGTTGTTTGGGGAGTTCTCTAGTTTGGCTGGAAAAATGGTGCAGAATAAATAGACTTCTTTCCTTTAAAGTGTCATAGTAGGCTATAAACCTGAGCACACGTGGAAGGGATTGAGAACTGGCTAAATTACAGTTCTCGATAAAAAGGTGATAAGAGCGGTTATTTAAGGGACCTGTTTCTATTGGATTTGTACTGATACCACTGGCTGAGCATTTGCTATTTGATACTTTAAACAGTTTTGAAATAAATGTAAAAGTCGCTGCAGATCATTGTCAGGATGACATAAGATAAGCAAAACAATCCTATATGGATGGGACAAGCTGGTAACCTGAACAACAACCAGAAATGCACTTCAGTGCAGCCAAATGTAAAGTTATGCATTTAAGAACAGAAAATGCAGGCAGGTTTCTGTAGACTGCAAGGATTGTCAGGGACACCGTGGGCACGCAGGTTGACATGGGCTCCCAGCAGGACGTTGTGGCAATAGAATCAGTACAGTCTTCAAGTTGAAAACAGAGGTCTGAAAAGGGGGTGTGGGGAAGTGATTTATCTCTTCCTCTGCTGCTGGAGAGACAGATGCTACATTGCCAGAGAATAGTTTTAGCATTTATGGTTTTTAAGTATTTACAAACTGGACTGTATAAAATTGCCACAAACATTGTTTGAGATGAAGAGTTTATTCTCTTCATCTGTGTGAGACCTATTTGAAATGTCCAAGTTAGGTTTAAGACAAAAGTTGTGAGGAGTCTTGATTAGTGTGTGTCACTACTATAATGATGAGATAAAGCAGAGTTTTAGTGGGCAGCGTAAGGGAGGTTCCTTACAGAGTCCCTGCTCTGAGGTTGGCTCTGGCTGGGAGAACAGGATGCCGCAGCATGCCCATCCCGTGATTGCATAGCTCCCTTTAATCCCCCCCTAGTCAGCTGGGAGTTGGCTTCACCCCTCCGGTAAACTTTTTTTTTTGAAATTTTGTTCAGGATGGATGTAAAGAAGCCACTAAGCTCCTTTATGTAGCCATGAGCTCAATAGTCGCTCCACCCCACCAAAAAAAAAACCACCCCCTCCAGCCAGATGGCAAGGCTTGAGCAGATGCTAAACCCCATATTCAACCAGGTTTCCCGGGGGACAGAGGCTGAAAACAAGATTCGGTCATTAGCTGGTGGAAGTGTATGCAAGTGGAATAGCAGAAGTAGAAATGCTGAGATGAAGCAGCAAAGAAGCAGTCACTGTTATACAGCCAATGATATTAAGGTCATGAGTAAATGCCAAGGAGATAGAGCTTTTATAGACCTTTTAGACCAATGGCTTATTTTTTTAAAGAAAAAAAAAAGCTTGAGCAGTGTGAAAAAAAAAGGAAAAGCTCTGATACGTGGTAATTCTGAGTTCGGAAAAACTTCTAACTTTTTTTAAATAAACATCTCTTCAAAGGTACAGGACTCCCTCATCAATTCTTACTTTTAGCAGTTAACTCCGGGCAGCAAGCTGGGAAAAAAGAGTGACAGTATCTCCTCAAGAAGAAAATACTGGGTACTGAACAGCTCTTCAGTGAAAAAAGATGTAACAGGATCAAATATCTAACAGATGAAACTAGAGAATCACTGAAACTAATTCCCAGTGGCTGTAATTAGTACTGTATTTCTTGATGTGTTCTGACTGAGACTGGATGCCGTTCTGGAAGATACGTTTTAGTAAAAACAGAAGCTGTGCTTCAGTCAAACTGACAAGATTAGGCCTTTAATAAAAAATACGTGCATAAAACTTGAATTGCTGTACTATACAGGATGTTGGACTAGAGGATGTGATCACAAACTGCACAATGGTTTGGGTTTTGCTGCTCACTTTCAAGTTAGATGTATCTGCTCCTGAAAGTTGTTTCCACAATGTGGAAGTCCAGCTAACCCAGCCCAGAACCTGCTTCAGGCTCTGCACGATACAGTGGAGCAAGATTGTCTGTAGCTACAGGAGTTTTGTCTCCTCCTACCTCATGCACTGTTTTGCCAGCCTGTATATTTATATTTGCATACACAACTATGCTTTTAGCTTTCCATTATCGCAATATGGAGTCCTCTCCAACTCTGAACCTCTACCCCCTGCCAAACCGTGCAAAAAATGTACTTCACTTCATGCAGGGAAAATGAAACAGAAAGAGGCTGTTTCAAATAAGCCTCAGTGGCGCGTAGACACTGACAATAAATATTCGACACCAGAAAATGGTGAATTCTGTGTGCAAAAACATTGAATTCGTGGCCCTTAGGGAAAATGCCAAACTTACAAAGTTGCAGAACGATGCATCTGTTGGATCCTGGAGTGATAAACAGGAGATAGTAACTGGTACTTGCGGCGCTAAGATGGTACTAACAGTTTATGCGCTTTTCATGTTTTTAATTCAGTTGCACAACCACAGAAGCTAACAAATGCATAGATTAGAATGTGTTGTATTATTGTGCAATCAAAACTCATGCTGAAGATCACAGAATTGCTGCAAGTGAATACCGCACGTCCTCAGAATAATGACTGTTACCTCTGTGTTCTCAAAGAATGTTTTCTCTTTATGTGCATTATGGGCATAGTTTTATTTTATTTTTGCAAGAAAACAAGTACGTCCTTTCCTTATCGTTCCTTAAGTAGGACCCCAAGCACATCTTATTTTTTTTGATTGTTGCTAAAATGGACACCTGTGGATCAAATGGAATGCGAACTTTAAATTTTGAGGAAGCAAATTTATAGAAAATTTAAGTACAAGGCATGTGCATCCATGATTTGTTAGTGTTCAGGCGGATGCTTATTTTTAAAATACAAGTTTTCAATGTAGTTTTTACAGCAAAGACACAGCAATAAATTGAAATTGATCAGAAATAGCTGTGAAAATGTTAAAGCTGGGGAACAGGCAAAAATTTCTGAAACTTCCTAGGAGTGAAAAAGTACATTTAAGCTGTAGCTTTAGCCATATTATTAAATATGTGTTCCAGTGAGGCTTATGCAAGCTATATGTACATTTATCAAAGTATAATATTTCTTTCTATTTAATAAGACAGAGACTTCAAGTTAGTCCTGTTTAGAATAATGTTAGTCTTTATAATCATATCCCAATTCTATTTAAATTGATTAAATAACAATGACTACAGTAGAACAGGACTAGGATTTTATTATATTAAAAACTCGCTCAGAATAAATTTTCAGCACTTAGGAAAAGCTTTTCATTTGCAAGGAACTACATACATGCATTAAGAATTTTAGTAATCTAGTAACGTAGCATTCAGTTTCTTAACTCATTCCAGTCTGTACAATTGTAGGCAGTTCCCCGTGTAACACATCTGTGTTTAGAAGGCATGCCAGCGTGGCTCCTCAGCGGCAGGCGTAATTGCCTATGGAGCATTTCTAGAGTCCTGGCAGGCAGGGAGGCTGCGAGGCAGCCAAGGGTGGACAGGGCCATGGTGAGGAGCCTCTGGTGCACTCAGGGCTGCCCACATGCTTGGCCATCGGTTCCTAATGCTACTGTGAGATGACACCACAAGCCAGTATGCTGGGAAGGGCAGTTTCCTTCAAGCACCTTAAATTGACAGTAGGTATTTAGACTGCAGTTTTCCACAGACAGTGAGCAGCGTGGATGTCATCAGAAGCAGTGAAGATGTACATGAGAGAGGAAAGAAGAAGAATATGGAGGCAGCAAAAAAAGAGAAGGAAAGAATATCAGAGGTGGAAAAGAAGGAAGTGATATAGGAAAAGAAGGTATAAGAAAATAGGTAGGGGTAAAAGGGATTCAGATGATCGAGGAGTCTATTATGCAATATGAATGACATCAAATGACTGCGGTAACATTCATCCAAGGATGAGAAATCAGTAAATATGATTGACCTCTAGTGATGACCACAGTCTTAATTGTACATTTGGGATTTATTATAAGAAAATATATTTTGTTTTCGCTGGCATGGTACAATATTATTTTTTCTTACTTTTCCAGCTTTTCAGATCTACCTTTCCCTCTGTCCTTTCTAAACCTGAGGAGACAGTTAATGTATACTACTAAGTCGATATAATGAATAATAGTTTATGTTTAAATAAAAGACTAAATTGAACCATTTAAAACTTTCCTGTTTAATTTTCATAAAGCAAGTTCAAGATGACAGTTGTCCAATGCCAGATACCCTTAAAATACATTCTATGCCAAAATTTTAAGATTAAACTTTAGGCCAGGCAATCGGGTATATTCTCTCTACCCCATTTATTAGGTAAACATTTTTTCTTTGAGAAAAGTAAAGTAAATGGAGAATACAGTTACCAGATTTCTGCATAACACAGGGGAAGCAGATAGAAGCCTTTTATGCAGTTCTGTTCATTTATGGAATATATAGCTGAAATGATCAGAACTGTGTTAAAAGCAGAGGTCCCATGTGGGGCAGGTGATGAATCATAGCTACACAGGCAGGTGTGTTTCTTTGGGTCTGATTGCAAATAAAGGAGACTGAGTGTTGCTTGATGAATTCTCTGTCTGCCTAAGAAGAAGCATAATAAAGGCATCAAAGAAATACCCAGGGGCAGGCAGGGAAGTGCTTACAGCTGACTGGGAGAAACACTAAGATTAGATACAGAGTTTGTGACCAGAAAATAAGCTGAAAGTTTACTTACTAGTACTAAAAGCAATATATTACCCCTTTCTGTTAGATTCCTGCTACACTAATTGATGCACAACTTTTGATACATATTTTCTAAATAAATAGGATTTCATAAAAGTACCTTACTCTTTCATCAAATTACTTTTCTATTAGAAATAGCTCTACAGATCATAAGCCTTCATTAGCTGCTTATGTCAAAAGAGTCAAAAATAACAAAATTAGGGTTGAAAAGTGTGATGTGTATTTCTTAGATAGAGCAAAGATAAATATCAGAATTTGAGTATATCAAAAATATAATATTTTTTTTGTTATAAGACCAAATTCTTTTAATTTCCTTCTTTTACTTGCATTTTAGATGTTGATTACCACTTTTAATAGGTGTCTCATAGGATTTATTCTTTGTAAATCTTTACAACTCAGCATTGCTGTCCAAATGAGATGAATATGTTTTCTATTGGGTTATATTGTTTTAAATACCAGCATTTTCTTACTTAACAAAAGGGGTTACAATGCTGAGGAAGGGTAAACATAGGACCCATTCTGACATGCATGTAAGCTGCTAAAGAATTACAGATATTAAAACAAGCAATAAAATTGTTATTGTTCAACATTATACTCTACTTGTGAGCACGTCTGTGTTTTGTGATGACCGTTGGTACGCCTCTAAATGTTTATGTGGAATAATAAGTGGGTGAGCTGGCGTGTTGTCCTGGTTTGAATGACACAGCACTAATTTCTCTTCTGATACTTGGGAAGACTGCACTTTTAGAAGACTCCAGTGTCTGAATTTGTGAAAATATTTACTTTGTAGCCAGCTATGATGTGTGTGTTTCAAGGTCTCAGTGTTCTCAAGCTTGCCAGGTGCAGGGATGAGCAGAAGCAAGACCTGAGCACTTGACCCAAGCTGGCCTACCGGATTATTTCATACCATGAACGTCACATTCAATATAAACTAGAAAGTTTGCCGCAAAGTTCTGTCTCTCTCCCTTGATGGCTGACATCCTGAGAACTCCTTGCCCTGGTGCCGGACCCCTGAGGCCTTCCCTTCCTCCAGAAGCCATAGCGCTCGCAGTGTCCCACATTTGCTGTCCACTGCTGGGAGTGCACAGCTTCCTGCTGATAGAATTGGTTGAGAATAATCTTCGCATATTCTGTATTGGTATTGGGATCAATATTGTTTCTGTAGTGCTATTAATGTTAATTATCTAATCTTATTCTATTAAATCTGTTTATATTTCAACCCCCGTGTTTCCTTGTTTTTTCCTGATTCCCCTTCCTGGGTGAGGACAGGTCATCGGGTGATGGAATGATTGTCTAAACGACAATAAATTGTTATGGGTTTCTCAAATCATAACAGGTGTGTATGTGCTACAGCTGGGTATCTGCCTGGGACATAAAAACACATAGGACACATAGCTTTATCGTAGTCAGCTTCTGCATGAGCAGCAGCCCGGAGGTATTAGCATCTTCGACTGAGGCTTCTTGAGTTAGTACAGAGCTGGCCCAGAAACTCATACTTCTGTGGCTTGCAGGCTCTTGGTAGCCAACAGCTAGATTAAAATTAGCTCAGTTAGTCTGGCCTGTGGGACGAACACACCTCATGACTGCTGCATGCTAATTCCAATAGCTGCAACAGCAAGGCAGGGAATGTGTGTGGAAACGTGAGAACCATATGGCCAATGCCCATGTCTTTGGCTGAACAAGACTCCGTGCCTTTTCCATGTGTTTTGTGAAGTAACAAAGTGGAAAACACTTGCCCCTCATTTCACCTTTTGAAGGCACGTGAATAATGCATGTGGGGCAACGTCGTGGTCTCAGGATAACAAAAAGCTGTGTCAGCTTCCTCCCTGCGCACTCCTCGAACACCTTGGTTCCTGCTTGCCAGTGTTTTGCTGTTCGACTCCTGACCATTCCTGAGCAGAATTCCTTGCTTCAGAATGTAAAATGAATTTTCATTCATGTTTCTGCTGGGTTGACAAGATAAAAAAATGAATTGCTACAGCTAAATCAAGCTGAAAGTTTATTAAAGTATTTGCATGAAATTGTATCACCAGTACAGCAAGTAATTCCACATAAGAAAGCAAACATGCTGGTTCAGCTACCATAAGGATTTCTACAGAATAATGGGATACCAGCTTTTCTTAGTTCTTATAAAACCATTTCTTAGTCTTGCTGTGGATTCCTTTTATTTTCTCTACTAGCCTTGCTTATTAAGAAATTATTACATCATATTAATTAATAATGTTTTATACAAGCATCTGACATTTTCTTTCTGCACTCATTGGCTTTAGCCTATTTTGTTGCAGGAAGAAGGCCAGAAAGCTGATCCTGTAGTCTGTCCACAGGCAAAAATGTACTAGTATACTGTGCAGTAGAAAAAGTGTGCAAATTTCCTTATCACAGATATCCGTACATCTGGATTTCTGCATTCAGCCAAGCTATTCCACAGAAACTTGTCTAGGACTAGGCGCGTGATGTTCAAGATTGAAATGAAGAGTTTTCCTTCACAGAACAGCCTTAGGTGAAAAGAGTCTATACTTATCAGACCGTCCCCATTTAATCTCTAATCCTGATTAACAACTGACTGTGATGCTCATTTATTATGATAGTAAGTGCTATCAGTCATATTGTAGCTTTTTTGGTTAATTTAATAATTTCCCATAGGAATACACATACAGCAATTCATTTCTCAGAACGTTGGCAGCTTTTCTAAAATGTTTCAATTAAACACATTCTGACCCCTTTGATGTTGCTCCGAATTTTAATTATTTTCCATTGCAGAATACTGGTTTAATGATGACCTGAATATATTTCTTAAAAACTAACTACGTGTGTGGTTGCATATAGCAAGGGTGAAAGGTTTGTTCCTTATGTATTGGTTATCGGCCCACTCATAATGAACGGTTCGTTTCTGGAAGAACTTAGACCCTAGAGGCCAGATCAGGAGAAATACTGGGCGCCCTCACTGCAGACGTTTTTTATCTCATAGAAAAAGCAAAACAGAAGAAAATTTGACATGACATTTGCACTTATTCAGATTGGACCATGCATTCTTAAATTGTGAAACACATCGTAAGAGGAAGGAAACCATCCTACTAACTTTTCCCCTCCTAATCTCAAATGTAATTCATGCAATTTATCTGAAGGTTGCAGGGACTCCTTACAATGTGGGAAATATTTAGAAGTTCTAAACTTCCTCACCAGAAGTTTTGCTTTTTTTGGAAAAAGTAATACCATGTTTTCCTACTTTTTTCTTATCCTTCTTTCTTCTACAATCTGTTTTATGTTCCCATATTACCTGAATGCACTTTCCCCATCAGAATTGTTGTTCCACATTTTCTTCCTGAACCGTGTGTCTAACCACTGTCATTTTTTTCCAAATCTTTGTCTGGTCTCCACTTCCAAAGATCCCCGATTTTTCCTCTTTTCCTCCTCTAAGATAGAAGTATCAGAGTAGAAACTCTGACCTCTCTCTTCAGATCTTCTGAAACCCTTCAGCAACACCAGGAAATAAAGCAAAGGATCAACCACCCTGCAGCCTTCTGCCTGCCGGCCACCAGTGAATGGTTCATGGATGACTGTGAATAACTGCTGGTCAGGCTATTTAACTCTGAAAATTACTAATTCTGAAAAGTAAGCTGCATTTAATTTTGAAAATCTTCATTCAGGTTTCCAGTGCAAATTGGGAAAAACTGCAGAAATGAACCTTCAGCTACCTGACCATACTGCTCTCCTGCAGTATTTCTGTACAGCAGTTGCTTTCCGACAGGCTCTGAGATCACCGGCTTTCTCTCCTGAGCTGGGGCACTACCTCTAGTTTCAGCGATTTTTGATCACTCTGTATGTTGGGCATCAATGCTGTGAGAGGAGAAAGAGCCTCTGCATTTGTATGACTCTGCGATGAATTACATATTCTTCCCTTCTCATCCCACACGTGTACATGCTTACTTTCCAGGTTAATGTCTCTGCAATGATCCTCTTCAGCAATGAAAACCACTCTCTCTCAGAGCGTGAGTAGTGAGTGGCTTTGATGATCCGACCTGCTACGATTTGCAGGTACATTGGTGATGAGAATAGACTCAAAAGCAACATTAAAAGCAGCAGAACTTCAGGCTGATGGCTTCATGAGGGTCGCAAGAAGGATGAATGAACTAGTGCCCCTGTCACTCACAGCGCTACTCAGTACGGTGTGTAAGGCCTGTGTCACACAGAACAGGCTGCTTCTGCCATCAGGCCAGAACCGTGTTACCCTCTGTGTGACATAACATTGTTTACCAAGTTATGTAGGTAAGAGAGAAATGTATTCCCCGAACGTAAAACCCTAGGAACACAGTGTCATATGACACAGTGCTACATTGAGACATTCTGAGCCTGAATTTCAGAGAAGCTGAGGTCAGAAGTCAGATACTCAGCATTTCTTAAAAGTTCCGTCTCTATAATTTCTCCTTTACCAGGCACGCTTACCATAATCTGGGTCACATTGCTTAAGGTCATTCTGTTATTTAGGTAATTAATGAGAAGACATGCAAATCCTTCCTAACACTGAAGCGAGTGTTAATTTTACGCTTTATTGGTTTATTTTTCAAAAACACATGCCTGTACTGCTGATTTGCTCCTCCTTTTCCAAGCCAAATGCATTTACCGCTTAACACCAAGGGATGATTAAAACTGCACTCAGAGCGTGATGTGGAAGATGATCGCTGATAATTTAACCATTTGACTCTGCAATACCATTAGGCAATTGGCTGTTGACATACCCTTTCTGCTGGTAACCCAGTTCAGGTAACCAAGTGGCGTGTTGTGTAAAGACTGCATTCCAAGAGAGCTGTAGTATCAATGAGGAAGTTGAACTGTTTTCTCTTCAGATTTCAACAAGTTCTCATTTTTCATCTTTCACAGTGTTTACTCTCTGCGTTGTATCTTATTATTCTCAATTATTTTTTAGAAACACATTTTCTCCTCTAGCTTCTTTCTTAGCATTAGGGGACAGAGCTAGGACCTCAGTTCAGGGCAAATGAGAATAAAAGGAAGCTTTCTTTATGATAGTATAACCTGCTTAGCCTACTTACAGTGAGAGGAGATGTCAATAGACAGTTACAATGATCTGACCCTTTGTCTACCTTTTAAGAACCTGGCAGCAAAAGGAGATCACTCAGGTCTTCATGAGTTCCAGTGGGTGATCCCACTTGAGCCTTTGTGAGGACAGTGGAAAAAGCAGCTTAAAAACACCTGATTGCACTTTGCAGCATTAATTTCTGTCATTACTCCAGCAGTTTAGACACTGTGAAAGCTACACGCCCCAGTGTGTGCTCAGTACTGGGAGGTGGCCTGAAGCTGGCTGTCCAGAACAATGATCTTTGTGAGTTGCCTTCACATGAACCCCAGGCTGTCCAGATAAGGCACGTTACGGGCCTGTATGGCTGGACAGTGCAATGTGGTGACATCAGGAACAGTGACCTGGCCCACAAAAAGGTGACAGTAAATGACGGGGTTGAAACTGGATAGAACAAGCCTCAGACGCAGGCACTTTAAATGGGTACTGGAAATCTCCACTTCTGTTTTTTTCTGCCAGTATACCATTCCCAGTGTTATTTTTGAACAACTCTGTGGCTGTCCAGTGAGAGAGATCAGGAACTAGTCCAACAAAGAATAAACCAGCAGAAAGAAACAGACTATTATTCAGTGAGATCAAAGGTCCCTGTGCAGGTTCACTATTCACCCCCTCCCTCTTGAATTTGTGTGCCCAAGAACCAGAAGATGGAAACTTCTGCTGACATGTCAGTATATATATCCTATGTCTCAGTTTAACTGAGCTGAAACTCCGATTCCACACTTGTGGAAGCAGAATCTGTAAAAACAGTCTGAAAAGTACATAACGGCATCTGAAGAGAAATTAAAATGGGTCTTTGATCAGATTAAATATAGTGTTTGTACCAGCATGGAATAACTTAGATTTGGGAACTTTTGCCCTGCAGACAGCTATGTCCAGCTATCTTATTGCTATAAATTAGAAAGAATCCTTGAAGGAACATATTCTTCCTTAGAAGGAATATTACAATTTTCAGCTAAGTTAGTATACACTCAGCTGCAGACAGGATATAAATTCGATCATTACATTTAATCCTAACCTAGTATTAAATACGAATCACGACTAATGGGTATATCCCAGAATAAGGGCATATACGTTCTCTAGTTACCACAAGTAACAAACGCCAGATTATAAATACCTCACCCATGGACAAGCGCTGCATGGCTGAAGTCTTGCACAGCTGTTTTTGAGTCCAGCAAGGACTCTTCTTGCAGCTCCACATACTCACTCTCCTCTTGCGCTGCCTCCCTTTTATCTGCCCGCAATTCGGACGGCTGCTTGCGTTGGCCTCCCCCTACAGCGCTGTGCTCCATTATGTGTGGGTTGTGCCGTGCTTCACAGGTGCCTGCAGAGAGCTTTGAAGAGGAGACACTGAGCAAGAATAAGGTGCCAGGAAGATTTTCTTGCTTTGGAAATATTTGTATTTCCCTTGCTACCTATCTTAAAGAGCTGATGTTGGCTGAACTCTTTAACATATTTTCTGCCTGAGCCCGTTGCCAGAACTCAGATGCTGTAGGTCAGACTAAGAGTTGGGATGAGGTAATTGACAGAGGGAGGTGTTGTTCAGCCCCCTACCCGTTGCAAACAGCAGGTTATTTATTTCTGTCAGGAGGACACTTGCGATTCCCTGCGCTGTGATAAGAACTCCTTCTTGTCCTGGTATTTTCAATAACAGCTTTGACTTTTTAGAGAAAGTTCTTTCTGAGTCTAGGGGGGGAAAAAAAGAATCAGAAGTAAGGCCTCTGAAGGTTGATACTACATTTAAGGAACCAGACAGAGCTTTCATGACCCTTGGTTGGGATGGCATAAGATTATTACAGGGTACGTTTCACTCTTGATTTGCAGCAAGACAAAATAACCTTTAATTCCTGTCTTCTTGCATTCAAATATAGAATATGAGCACACTAACCAGAAAAGTTTCTTTCCCCATTTCATGCACACCATTAGCACATGCAATAGGAAAAAAAAAGTTTCTGGCTATTTAAGGTGATCTATGAACTATTAATTAGGAAGAAGAGCTACATCAGAACTGAGAATCTGGGTTTTATTTTTACCTTTTGGGATAGAAACATAGCAAGCTATTTTACTGTGTTTCTAATTAATTAAGTAGTAATGCAAACAGTTGCACACTATTACAAATGTGCATTTTGTACACTTGTACATAAATCTGTGTACAACATGTTGTAGGTACGTATGTACAGTATGTACATACAGTATGGTCAATAGGTGTTAAAAAAACATACCTTCTATTAAAAAAATACCAGGAGAGAAACTAATCTGAACATTTACGATTCTGGAGTTCAGATACAAGTCATTTTAATGCTTACAAGTTTTGCTGTTTAATTTTTCATCTTCTGTGCTTGAGCACTGACTTTTATAAACAAAAGCTCTCATTACCTCTCCTTCTGGCTCCAAGATATTTCTAATCCTTCATTCACACAGAGCTATCCAGCTACAAATATGAGCTTATTTCTATTTATCTCACTTCTTGATGACGTTTTTATATTCCTTGTAATCAGTGCATTCCATCCTAACTTACCTTCTGTGCAGATGTTTATCCAGTTACATCCTCAAACTCTTTATCATAACATAATGAAAATATTGTGAGCTCATCAAAACACACAAGGGGGCAGGGGCAATAGCAGGCACTCTGAACCTGGTAGGTTGTCCAGCTAAACGTTACAACTGGGCTCTCCATCACTTTCCTGGGAATGGTGTCAGGCAGGGAGGTCAGCTCTGGTGCCATCTGCCTTTCAGGTTGTTACAAGTTCTTTTTGCAAGCTACTGCCTCTCTTGAGATGCCAGCAAAGTAGCTCCCTGTTCTGCATAAAGCAAAACCAGCTCCTTTATTCTAAAGTTTAAACTGTTAGTTGGAACAGAGTAACTTCTTGCCATATTTATACATAATAAAAATGTTAAAACAATGCAGTTTTCTTTGTGGTGGTCAGAAAGAAGACAATAATAGGGGAAAGCAGGAGACAAGGGTTCTAAATCTGCACTTCTCCCTCCTCAAGAAATTATACCTATGATTTACTTATTGATTAATGCTTCTGTTATTGATAATTTTCAGCTAGAAGCTCTGAGGAGTAGGATCATTCTCAGTCTCTCTTCCTCCTTCCTTTTGCTGACAATTAGCATGACTCAGTCTACAAAGCATCGGCAGTGTCAATGACTCAGCTGTGACATGTGCTCCATCAGTCCATCTAGGCGTGATTTAAAAAAGAAGCAAATACAAGTTTTTTGTGCTGTGGGAAGACAGCTCTTTCAATTTTACAAAAATAAAACGTTCCATCCAACCACCCACAGAAGGAAGTGACTTCATACAGCTGACCACTTAGCTACTGCCCTAGTAATTGTCAATATATTTTGTCTTTCCAGCAGGTCAAAAAAGCATTTTTCCTTTTGGTTCACATATAATTTGAAAGAACTCATATTCTGAGTTTAAGGAATATTTTTCAATAACCAATTCATATAAAGTTTGTGGGTACTTGCCTCATGCAGTCTATAGCCTCTAAGTACAGAGAGTGCTGTTCCCACTGGCAAAGCCACTGAGCAAACTCCAACTGGAGACCAGAGCACTTCTGTCATTCTTTCTCTCCTGAACAAAATATTGTGCAGCATGTGTTCTGTATCAGGAGGCGCTTAGGAAGACGCTCCAAAGACAGAGGAGATTTTATGTTGTTTATGAAGATATACATTATGTATAAGGGATACTTTATACATGAAGAGAGTAAATCTATTTTCAATCCACAGCTATCATTCTCAGTACACTGTGGAGCGAAGCTGTTTCTGGCAGTGCTGATCCCAATCACGTGTCAAAAGTTTCCTTGATCACTCACTGAGTTCCAGTTACCAAAACTCTCCTCTGAACACATAAGGGATATGGCTTATGGTGATATTTTCCATTCTTTGCTTTCTTTCCAGTAAATGAATCTAATTTAATGTTTTAACTAGAGGTTCTGAGTAATCTTATTTACAGAGTGAGTCCTAAGGCACATTCCCCAGACATGTCCCGTTTTTTTCCCCGAGTGAATGCAGAGGTTCTGCTGATATTTGTTAGGTGTGGACGTCTTTGGAGGTGACTATTTAAATTGTCAGCAGATACTAAATACCACTGCCAGTTTCAAAGTTTAGTCAAACAGCTAATACATTCACAACAGCAGTATCCTCCCCGAGGGGAAGCAAGAACAGCATAAAACAGACAGTCTGCAAGTCTTCTGATAGTCTGGTCTGACAAATATCACTTATGCAGTGTATTTCAACTTCAAAGGGATCTAGTTAACGAATCCTTAAATTTCATTCTGGCAGCAATTCGGAAAGCTGGAGCTCCATGACACTGAGTTGATTAGAGTTATCTTTTCTATTTTTAATGAGATACATACTAACTCAGGGAGCTCACTGCAGAATCAGCGTCCTGGGAACAATCGCAGGCCATGCGCTTGTACTACACAAAAGGGGAAACATGGAGCAAGTTTGTATTCTTGTAATTGTTTGTTGTATGTCTTACAGTGGTGCCTGGGACAGTGGGAGGAGTCAGATGTTAGCCTAAACTGTATTTCAGGTTACCTCCATTTGGGTGACACAGAGGGGCTACACTATACAAAGCAGGTTAATTAGAAGTCAGACATTCACTGAAGCAGGCTCTGCCTGACTCCTTGGCTCTGAGTGATTACTGAGCAGCAAACATGCCAAACTGCGAGGCATGCATTACTGCCTCACCATACAAACCACTACACCAAAGTAAGAGATAGCACTTGCAGCTTTTAGAACCTACTCTACACCTTTTGAATTAGAGTACATATTTTATTTACATCTTTCAGTATATGCTTTTTGTCCTCTGTTTCAGGATTAGTTGGTAAACATTTTTCTGTATAATAAGCTCATTTATAACTTTACTTCCAATATTCTTCAGCTTAGTATCTATTTGATGTTTTGTCAGAAGTTATCCAGACAAGAAAGAAGTTCCAGTGTTTGAATCACTTTACCTGGAGTACCAGAAGCAATGGGATAATCAAAGAGAGACAACAAACATTATGTGCATTTACAATAGGGGAAAAAATGCTATCTGCTACGGTGTCAGCAATTCCTATCTTGCTAGTATGTACAATTTTCTAGTGAAAGGGTTTCAAAAAACAAAGGATTCTGTCATCTGGCACCAATGCCCACAGCAACACGTTCATAGACCTGACTGGCTCCTCAGGGCACCAGCATTTCTGAAATACAATTAGAAATATTATAATAGTGAATTACATGATTTAATGAAATAATTTGAAATAAGCTGATTCTAAATGTAAGAAATTCTGAGTAAATTAAAGCTTCATGTAGAATCTGCTCATGAGTTGAAGCTCTATTTGGAATCTGATCACAATTTATAGTTTGAATTATTTCCTCCCAATGAATTTGGCAGAGGCTGTACTTGTCTAATAGCATACTAGACTATTTAGATCTTAAATGAATCATCAACCACCCGTAGACACTTACACTGTAACACAAGTGGGTTTTATACAGCGTAGCAATAAAGCAAAGGCTTTTAAGAAGTCTGTTGTGTGCTGAACTGTGTCTTTCTCACTGCCTGATAAAGACCTTTGACCTCAGGAAATAAAATCTATACAATTCTACTGCTATAAAATTGCTTATCCGTTGTATCCTGTACAAGCAATTTTAAAGTATGTGTTTAGTCGTGGTATAAAGTTAGTTGCAGAGTATTCAGATAAATGAAGGTGAAATTAAATCTCAGCTGTCCAGCTCTCTCGTGAGACCTTCCTTTCTAGGAAAACGACTCTGAAAAAGGGCTAAAGATTTATGAGAAGATACAGCTGGAAAAGGGGAGAGAGGCTGACGCACTATCTCCCTCAGCCAACAAGCCTGCCCAGAAGTTTATGCAATGTGCGTTGTCTGCGCAGTTTCAGAGTGTTCCCTCTGGAGAACACTTAACTGTAATACTTCTCGCTGGCGGGGAGAGTTGAAAGGTTAAGAGGTGTCTTATTGCCAAAAAATTGCATGAGGAAATAGGTGCTTCGAGGTCAGGTTCGGCTTGAATGCCAAGGAATCTGTGAACACTGGGACATGACGCTCTAGCTTTCCTGAGCGATTTCAAACCTTCTTACCCACAGAAAGAGACGTGAAGAAAAATCTTGTGACAGCCAGAAGAGTTTTCTTTCTTCCCGGGAAAGAGCAATCCGGCTCATTAGAAACAGCGTACTGAAGCTTTCTTCTCGAAAGAGAGGAACAAACCGGCTCGAAAAACCTAACAAACCTAACTGTAAAAACCAAGTAAGACTCCCCCTTCTCCTCAAAGCCCACTGCTCCTCCCGCGCCCCGCTGAGCGCCGCCCGGCGCCACAGCCGCCGAGCGAGGCCCAACCGTCCCAGCCGCCCGCCGAGGGGCTCCCACCCCCCTTCACAGACGTAAAGCCGCGCCTCACGCCGTTACCGAGGTAAAACGGGACGGCGGACGGGTTTTATCCCGCCTCCCGCAGGCACCATCGGCCTTTGTTTCCAGCCGGGGCAGGGGAGCCCGCCACCCACCGCGCTGAGGGGGCACCCCGCACCGTATTTGCCCCTATTGAGCGCACGAGCCATTACCGTATATACCCATATGGCGAGCAACACGGGAAGGACGTTCCCAGCAAGGAGGCGTTACCGTATTTACTGTCACCGACGCACCGCCACATTTCGGGACGTCAAGCCCAACACGTGCTCCCGTATATGACGGCGCAGAAGCGCAAGTCCGTAATGCCTCTCATACAAGCGGCACGCCGGGGCAGCGCATGCGCTGTCGGGCGGCGGGGGCGGGAGCGCGACCCGGTGGGGTGAGGAGGAGCGGTCCGGTCCCGCCTTCTTCCCGCGGCTCTCGGTGCCGGCGAGGCCTGCCCTGGGCCTTGATTCGCCGGCCGGGAGCGCGGAGCCATGGCGCAGCGGAGGGCGGCGGAGCGCGGGCCTTGCCAAGGGGCGGCGGAGAGCGCCAGGCACCAGCGGCAGCTTCTAGAAGGTGCCGGGGGTTGGGGGGGGGGGGGGGCGCGCGACCTCGTCCTGCTAACGGTCACCGTCCCCGGCCCCCCGCGGGCGGTTGGGCGGGAAAGCGGCGACACGGCCGCCTGGGGGGGGGGGGGTGCCGGTGTGAGGGGGTGAGGCGGGCTCCCTTGGCGGGGCCTGTCAGCCGCGACCCGTGGCGGGGCCGGGGGCCGAAATGGGGCAGTAGCCCGCCCCAGGCACACGCTAATGAGGAAACACGCGTGTGTGTGTGTGTGTGTGTATGGTATTCCACATCCGGCACGACTCTGGTGCTAAAGGTGGCAGTGGCAGAAAGTGCAGTTCGCTGTATTGTCCTTATTTGTCCTCTAAGTTGTTTGTTTGTTTGTTTTTATCTTAAATATCTATATATTTTTTTTCTCTCTGGAGAAGAGGTCATTAAAATAACCACCTGTGGGGTATTCACGCTTGTAACTGTGTCCTGGTTTGAGGACGTGTCCTGGTTTGAGGACATCCTGGTACATGGATGCCACCTGATATGCCCTTTCAGCCTTAGCAGAGCTAGCCCACACCTGTGGGATCACGCTGACCTTAAAGCGAGTAAAATTGCCAGCTTGCCCAGCCGGCTCTGTTTGGTCCGTGGGTTTCATCATCCTTTCGCTGTGTTTCACAACACTTTGGTGGCAGGGCAACCCGCTTGGATGTTGTGCGTTGGCATTGTAGTCATGCCACCGGCATCTACGAATAAAAATACAGCCTTGGCATTTTTTGTGTTCTTCAGGTGACCAAAACTGACGCTCCCTGCAAAGTTGTGCTAGCCTAGCAGCGTCTGAGGAGAGTGTTTTAATACATACACACCCTAGTGTGGATGCAGAAAGTTCTCACTGTTTATTTCTTTGTTTAAAGTTCTTTGTGCTATTTAGCTCCATTTGTGTTAATCAGTGTGTTGCATATATATGGTCATATTGGTAAGAATCTGAAGTACAGAAGAGGCTTAAAATGCAATTGTATCACTTATTGTACTCCCATTACTTTCTTTACACAAGAACTTAAAGGCTAATAAAAACTTATATAGACATATCCAAGAGAAGTCTTTTTATATGCATGTAAAATATATGTAATTGCCAAGTCTGAGAACTGTAATCTTTATATCTCAGGCTGGTGTGTGTGTCTGTTTACATATGTTTTCTCCTGGTGTGCCTGTCTCACCTAACTGGCTAGTGGCTGTGCCTGGTGTTCTTTCTTAGGAGAAAAAAACCCAAACTGTTAATGAGCCTGTTTCAAAGTTGCATTGTACATACTGAAGTTTTAACTTGAAGTTAAATGTCTAGTTAACTAGACCGGCAGAAGACTTCTGGCAGAAAGGGGAAAAAAGTATGGCTTTCCTTTGTTTTGCTCTATTTTTCTTTACAAATTTATTTATAAATTGAGGCTTAAATTATTATGGATCACAGAAGCTGACTTCTATGGGATATTTGCCAGTGTAAGAACTTCAAATTTGTTTGAAAGCTTTCAGGGAATGAGAGTACTGTGTTGTATATGTTATAGAAAGCGTTGGTGGGAAGATTATGTCCACAGAGAGCTTACCTTAATGTTCTCTTAAAGTGTAAGTTTGAAATCTGTTGTGAGATGTGAGGGTTTTCCTGTTGTTGTTGGTTTGGTTTTTTTAAAACTTTGTTTTTGTTTAATTTCAGGGAAAGCTCAGGCAGAAGGTGGATCAGCTCGGACATCACTTCTTATTTTAGTGTCCATCTTCTTATCAGCTGCTTTCCTTATGTTCCTGGTATATAAAAATTTCCCACAACTTAGTGAGTAAGTATGTCAGGAAGGATTAACTTACTTGCTTTTCATTCAGTATCAAATGGTAGAGGAGCCTACATGGGGTTAAGTGATTTTTAAACTGACAAGAGTTAATTATAGACATAACCTTATTTTTTTAAAAGGGAATTTGAATTTATAACCTAGACTGTGAGGATACATTCTTAATATTTAAATTCTAACCCATAGGATCTATGTAAACAGAGTTGTACTTGACCTAGGGTTTCTGTTGCACAGTTGAGATGCCATGTTTTGAAAAGTTACCCGCTGTTGCATTAGCAATGGTAATGCACTATGTTCTTAATTGTCTTAAGTTGAGAGCCAAGACATAGTTGGTCAGGGCTAGGTTTATTTTAAAATTCTTTGTGGACTGGTATAACTGGAGGTTGTCATCGAGAGGGGACATCCTTCTTCCTTCATATCTAAGCTTCGCATTCTCTTTTTCTCCTTTTTTTTTTGTATCTAGTACCTCATGTTGGGAAGGTAGTTTGACAAGATGGAAGCCTGCTTGTCTGACAACTTTCTTTTTTTCTTTTAGTAGTTAATTTTCTGTCTGATTAACTTGCTCAACAAGTTCAGTTTGCAACAGTCCAATCACTAAGTCTGATACAGAGGAGGAGAGGACACTCAACTGTGCTGACCAGGGTTGCACCAGATTAAGGTGTGACACGAGATTTTGCTCTTAAAGCTTTGTTTGTTTGTGAGGTAAAGCTCTGCCACTCTTGCTGCACTTCAAATGTTTTGACCCTAGTGTGAGGCAGTTACAGTTGGTATTGGCTGAAATGCTGACTGCTGTTCAGTTGCCAAGGTTTGGTTTGAGTAATTACTTCTTTTTGATCAGTACTTGGTAAGAAAAAAATCAACCTAGAAATGAAAAGGATTATTGTAATGAATTCAAAAAAAGGTTTGAAAAATATCTAAAATGGAGAGTTTTCTAATACAAAACCACTGTAAATATCAAGTGTTCCTCTGAGAACGTTATCACAACGATAATTGTGGTTTGTTTGCTGAGGTTGTAGTTTAGTGATGTAGTGTATCTAATTACCTATACATTCAGTAAGTAATTTAACTATACTGTTTGATTATATTTACCACCATTCCTGCTTTTTTTTTTTCCAGAGAAGAAAGAGAATGTATAAAGGTTCCTAGAGATATGGATGATGCAAAGGCCTTGGGAAAAGTCTTGTCCAAATATAAGGACACATTTTATGTTCAAGTGTTAGTGGCTTATTTTGCCACATATGTTTTGTATCCTTTTTCTGGTATAAAGTTGTAAAGCAGTTTTGATGTAGTCATATTTCTCTGAAAAAGAAATGGTGAATACAAACTTATAAATTCTTGGTCATTGGTGAAGAAGGCTTACGTACCTAGGTTTGTTTATAAGGAGACACAAATATTGCAAAATCTTTGAACTTAAAAGCATTTCTTACGTGTTTCAGTATGCTTTTTGGACTGTAAGAAGGGATTGAGTAGAAGAACATTGATGCATGCATGTATAGTAGTAAATGTTGGGGGTTTGTATGCAGCTTCATCTTGACTGTGTCTGTTACGGACAATATTTTTATCTTTTATATTAGATGTGGTCTCATTTTGGTGTTATGTTAACTTTTTTTATTGCAAACTGAACTGCTAGTTAGAAATTACTGTTGATTCTGAAGAAAAACTGACACTACTGCACTGTTCTTCCTTGAGACATGCAAAAGTGCCATATAAGGGTAATTTACAGAATATTTTACAGCCTTTCTGAAGGGAAGTGTTTTGAGCCTTCTTTCATTTCTGCAGTGCCCCCATTCAAAAAACAAATCTCTATTTCCTTTTAGAGAAGAAAAATTTCTGAAGTACTTTCTGCCTAGGGAGACACAAAGGCTACCTGTGTTCTGTGTTAACTTCTTTTTCCTGAGTGCTGAATATGTTAATTAATCATTAAACACACTCTTAACTGGAACACTTAACTAAAGGTTAATAACTTTTAAAAGCTGTATAAGAAGTCTGTTTCATAGTTTAATGCAGGAGGCTTTTGTAACTCGGAGAAAAATCAGGGCTGAATGTGCCATTAGTAATTACCCTCTAGCTCATTCTTTTTAAGTGTAGTTCACAAATAATAGATTTATGAAGAAAATTAAAATGATAGTTTATATATTAACATGAAGTAGAACAGAATTAGCTGTTTATTGAACTACTATAACAGCTGATGTGACGACATTTACTGTCTCAGCAATAGACTGCTATCAGTTGACAAGCATGTTACAATTATCTCAGAACCTTGACACTTGCTTAGGAAAAGCTGTACTGGTTGTAATGGACTTTAATATTAAGGAAGATTATTTGGCTTTTTTATTTCAGTCAATTCAACTCAGACAAAATAGTGTGCAAAATTTTTTGCTTTATAAGATTTCTATCCAAAATGGGCAATACATCAGAGTCTCGAGTATGCCTAGCAAGCCTTAAGCTCAACAGCCTGTTCAGTTACGCTGCAGAAACTTAAGTTTTGCCTTTTAGAAAAATTCTGACTGAAATTAGTGATCGTGTGTCCTAGTTAACTAGTGATTGCGCCATGCCTATTTGTAAGGAAGTAGTAGTCACCTTTATATGTGTCAGTCTTTCATGAAACTCAGTAGTTATGGGCTTGGACAGGAGTTCTGTGAACTTTTCAGAGACAATATCTGAAATGTGCATGTCTCTAGTCAACAATGTAAAATCAGAAGTATGTGTTTCCTGTAATGTCACGATAAATCCTTATAAAATTAAGAATTTCTTATAAAATTAAGAATTTCTTATAAAATTAAGAATTTCTTATAAAATTAAGAATTTCTTATAAAATTAAGAATTTCTTATAAAATTAAGAATTTCTTATAAAATTAAGAATTTCTTATAAAATTAAGAATTTCTTATAAAATTAAGAATTTCTTATAAAATTAAGAATTTCTTATAAAATTAAGAATTTCTTATAAAATTAAGAATTTCTTATAAAATTAAGAATTTCTTATAAAATTAAGAATTTCTTATAAAATTAAGAATTGGGTAGCTTTTTACATTTTTTTTCTTAACTAAGATGTGTCCAGCTTGCAAACATTTGCTATCCCTGGGTCTATATTTCTCAGTATCCTGTCAGGGTTTCTTTATCCCTTTCCACTGGCCTTATTTCTTGTTTGTCTGGTAAGTATGGAAAATAGTTTGCAAGGGCGTATATTGCTACCTATTTGGAATACAGCCAAGCATCTAAACAGCTTCGTGTTTGAAATGATCAGAATCTGAGTGAAATAGGGCTATGAAGGAGTTCTCATTCAGCTCTGTTGTGAGAACAGCATTACCCACAAAATTTGCTGGAGCATTGGGTAGTGATCTGAAAAACTAAACTGTTTCTCCAGGTTGTCTTAATAATGGAGGCACGTGGGTGGGAATCAGCCAGAGTTTCCTTTACCTTAAATTTGTCTGCCATCCGTCAGAACCTGATTCTAATTTCAGAACATGATTACTGCATTTTTGTTATCGCACTGCAAAACACCTCTGTTTTCAAATGGCTTAAATACCCAAGAAACTTAATTTAAGATATGAAATGTTATGTTATTGACAAGCTTCAAAAAATGCCGTGTGCAAAAGATGCAGTCTTAAGGAGTCTTACTACTTAAGAATGAGATAATTGAGTAGGCATGGAGGATCAAGTTGATGAATTTTCAAGTCTGAATCTCTTTAATGCCATTGTGCTCCTTACTTGCAAAGCTTTCACTGTTCAAAATCATAAAACTGCGGAAGCACTCAATGGTAACTGATAAGTAATCAACATTGTCTACTTTGAATGTTGATTGCTCTAAATGCCTTGGGAATAAAGGGACTGTCTTGTGTCAAAAACATTTCTTAGGGAGTGTGTATACACTGCCAAAGGAGAGCCCTTTAGCCTCAATGGAGGGCTGCATAGAAGCGGGCTCTATCCAGCCAGTGTAGTTAATAGGGATATAAGGATATAATTAGAGTTTCTGCTCATTTGTTCTTTTTTTTTCTTCCCCAGTGTTCAGGACTTGGAGCTTCATTCTGCTATATGCTTTCATACCTTGTGGGGCGTCCTGTTGTATACAGATATTTAACAGAAAAAGCAGTAAAATGGTCAGAACAGGTAAAATTTCTAGAGATGCTGAAACGTATGATAGAAAATATATGTTGGATAGTATGGAAAACTAGGGGTTCTTGTGCTCATGTATCTAGTTACAAAGAAAGCATTCTGACTCCTTTCTAACACTGTATCATTACTTTCTCTGAGTGCTTTTAAACAGTGGGAAGTATTTCTGGTTTTATGGTATTTCCTGTAAGGAAGCTGTTTTTACGTAGGAAGTGTTTGCAACTGATAACCCCCCTGGTTTAGCTAATGTCAATAGGAAGCCTTCAGTTTCAATTTAAAGTAATGGCTCTCTAAGAATTGAAACTAATGAAAGTTGGGTTTGTGTTTTTATAGGGCAAGAAAACCCATAGCTCTGTGTCTGATTGCAACACCTTAATTTGAAGATGTTATTGTGGTTGGAGCATTTAGAAACTTTCTCTTACAGTATCTGGTAACATTAGTTTCAGCAACTGTTAATCATCAGATGAAGTTAAAGATTTTGCAATACAGAATTACAGTGTGATTAGTATTTTATGTCATGTCTCTTGCTTTGATACTCTGAAACACGTTCAAACAGAATTTTTTTTGGCAAGTATGAAACATAACGTACTACAGTACTCTGAGATTTTTTTAATTGCTTAGAAATATTTTAAGCTTGTTCTTCATTAGCTGAGATGTGGAGTTGTGTCCTGCACAATTGATCGTAAGTAATATAGTAGTATTTGACTCTTGACCCAGGTAAATCTTGGTATCACAGTATAATAATCTTGAGGCTGTTCTCTGAGTGGCAATGGTTACTATTTCCATTAGTAGAACTGGATATGTGATTTAAAAATTATGTAGTTACATGTGCAGCTCATACCTCACTGTTTCCAGGTTAATTGGACTATACCATGCTTGTGTTTTGAGGGCTAAAGACATTCTATATGCAGAATTAATCAATTTTTAAATATTTGTCTTTTGCTAAGATTAAAAAAACCCACAGTGTTATTACTGAACAATAGCAGGGGTACTGACTTTAGTGTCGCAGTTAAAGCTAAAGTTGAGGGGAGGGGGGAAAGGCTTGTGACTGGTGTGAGTTGCTATGTGAGATTTCAGATGGAATTGCAAACAGGCTGGGTTTGGTTTCAACTGTTTGGGGCCAGATGACCATGTTTAGTCTTAGCCTTAGTAAAGGTTTGCCAGGATAGGCCGAAAGTGATGGATGCTTTGCTATCCTTATAACTTGGTTTGAGCTTACAGTTCTTGTTTGAAAGGGCTGATGTGCTAAAGAAGAGGGTTTGATGTAGCACTAGTGTAAGGAGCTGGGCTAGACTTGAGAATATAATGAACGCTGTAAATAAAGTTGGGGCTATTGTGGTTGTTCCTGGGTAAATGTTCGTGTTAGATAGGTTTTGCAACTCTCTTGGCAGCAGCCATCTGGCGAGCTTCAGAGCCATGACCTTGGTACGTTTCCAAGTGAGGAATACAGCTGTGTTTTAAGTTGGGTCATGAGTTAGGGCAGAATGGGTTGAGAAAAACTTCATTGCTAGTTCCTGCAAAAGCTTTAGGAATAGGATGACAAACTGGCCGTGTTGATTGGGCTACAGTTAGACAGGCAGAGGTTGCTGTGCTAAAGTTAGGGTTAGGCCTGCTGCTGCAGAGAATTACTTGTTTGCTGTTTTAACTGACTGATTCACACACATCATCACCATGCTCTCCTGCAGACTGGTATTTCCAGACTAACTTCAGTACTATTTAACAGGTGATTCACTGATGACTCTTCCTTGAGTCACTCATTGTTAACTCATTTTTATGTTTCCAACTTGTAAATTTCTACAAAAGATACACACAAAAAAACGCTTAACAAACCTTTAGTAGTAAAATCATTGTGTTTTTTCAAGGCACTGAAATTTACTGTTTTCTGTTGTTGTTTTTGTTTTGGCAGGTTGAAAGACACAGAGAACACCTCATTAACTACATAATATTTTTGAGAATAACACCTTTTCTTCCCAATTGGTTTATCAATATAACATCTCCTGTAATTAATGTGCCATTGAAAGTATTTTTCATTGGCACTTTTCTAGGTAAGAATTCTGGCTAGTGAACTGCAGTTTGGGGGTGGCCAGAAGAAGGGATATTACTTGCTTTTTCTGTATGCGTTGTTCAGCAGAGATCACCACCTACTGGACAGCTGAAAGACTGCACAAGAATGTTGGTTTTGTACTTTTCGGTGTGTGGAGCTTGTAGCATCAAAAGATTTAGTAGTCAGGACTATTCTGATATACTGGATCAGAGGTAATGGGCCCAGGCTAATTACTTGCTTAAGGAAACATACATCATATGAACACTTTATTAGTAACCTTTTGTTCCGCTCCATGACTATAATACTTTTGTGAACTTCTATAAGTTCCTGTTTTGAGCTCAGTATAATTGTGGGAGGATGTATGTGTCTTTGGTCTGCAGGATTGTTTCTCCCCTTCCCAATCCATTTTGTTCATCGTAATATATCTTCCAAGGAGTGAATTCATAATTTAACTAAGGTAGTGCTAAACACTTTAATTTTGTAACTGCCATATTTTTGCAAATACTTTTAAATCTGGTTAGGAACAATCTGTATTTTTCCTTTATGAACTTAAATAAAATCCATTTGTAGAGAGACAACTTGAAATCTGCAGAGTCTAAAGAGCAGAGATTATTTTCCTAATCTTCTGTGTTTGAGTTGGTGTTAAAAATATTAAAAATGGTGTAAACCCAGTTCTTTTGATAAGGGTTTTTGTCTTTGAATTTTGTATTTACACCCCTCCAAAAAAAAAAAGTACATGGCAGCAAAGTGAAATTTTTGGTGTTAAAAGTTGAATGAGTAATTTATGATTATCTTTTTTCCCCATTTTTTTACCCTAACAAGCTGTTTTTTCTTTTGCCCTTCTAACTCCCTGTTCCAGGTGTGGCACCACCATCTTTTGTAGCCATTAAGGCAGGAACAACGCTGTACCAACTTACAACAGCAGGGGAAGCTGTTTCCTGGAACTCTGTTTTTGTTCTCATGATTCTAGCCATCCTCTCCATCCTACCAGCTGTCTTCCAGAAGAAACTGAAACAGAAGTTTGAATAAGAATCAAACTGGACCAGAATTTCCCATACTTCATCTCAGGATCAGCACTTCTGATATTTGTATATTTGCTTTTTTATTGGATCTTAAGCAATTAAAGGGGAGGCTTGTAATTGATAAGAATGTCTTTAAATGAACACGTGGCCTAAAATTGAAGGAACTGTGTTCAGAAATGTACTGCATATAGTTTTGTAACCAAACCATCAGTGTTTTAGTTTGGGGAAGGGGTGTGTGTGGCCCTCAGGATGAGGAAAGCGAAAACACAGGTGTAAATTTTGCTCTGATTACATGCAGAGCAAAAATTGTAATGTAGACATAATTGCAGATAATGCTTTCTAAAACTTGCAGGAAAAAAACCTTAATTATTCAGTCCAATTTTGTAACATTCTCTGTAGGCTTGCATGTGATCTGGTCTGAGTACATTTCTCATCAACAATATTTCTCTTCTTTTTTTGCCTTTGGGAGTTCCAAAATAATAGCATAATATAATAACGGTGCTCACTCAGAAACAAAGGTTTTTCACAGTACTTTACAATGATATTCTCATCCTGATTGTTTACTTCTATTTATTAGTGCTGTGTGCATTTAAATACTTGAACTTACATCTGCTTTACTAACTGGATTAACAAAGACAAGTGTCACATCATTCCCTCTTGCCCTCTGTAAAACTTTATTCTGGGAGAGGATATAGGAAGGGAGGGAGCGGATTAGAATTTTTATCATGGGTGGCTGATGATTTTGAAGTTCTAATTTTAATTTTTTTAATGTTGATTGTTTTGCCAATATTTCACTTGCATAGGATCTTACCTGCCAATTTAAGAAAATGATCATATGATTATATCAAACTTTCAGTTCTCAAGTGATTTAAAAATGTTTAACTTGAAGCAGTGTAATATTACCATTTCTCAAGCAATATGTAAACAGTATAAAATTTTCCATTGCAGCTCGATTCACTAGAAATGTCAGGTACACAAATTGTGCAGTTCTTAAAGAGCTGATTCCAAATAACATTCAAAGCATCATGTAACAGAAGTCTCTTATGTCAGTGTGTGTACAGTTGAGCGGATGATTCCATTGTCTGGTAAGTCAATAATTAGCAATGGGCAACCAGCAATGATTCACCTTTAAGTAGAAATGTTCACTCATAAGGTATACATTACCTCTCCTCGTATGGTTATAACTGTTGTAGTTTGTTGTATTGTCAGTGGAATTCCATAAAATGAGGCCCTGATCAGCAAGGAACTGGGGTGTGCATTTGAGTTTCATCTTACTGAAACCAGCGCTGCTTATATGCTGTAAATTGGTGCCCCTGAAGTATCTTGCTGAAATGGGAGTTGACACATTAGCATATGCTTCAATTCAAGGGTTGATTTGTCTGTGTCCTCATGTTAACTCGTCATATAACAGATCATTGGGATGTAAAACAACAGTTCCATAAATGTGATAATGTGAAAGGTACTGGTACCTTTAAAGAGTTTTGTTTTTTTTGTAACATAATGTTAATTGACTCCTTCATTTCATCACAGTATTACATGTAAATATATAGTAAATATTATTGATACACTATTTGTCTTTTATTTAAATCCGAGCTGCACAGTAAATGGTATTTTTTACATAGATAAAGGAATTCATATCACTTCTGTTGGCAAGCTTATTGTAAGATCATTTAGCTTCAGTAATTGTTTTGTTATTTAGAATTTACTCTGAAAGTGTACTTTATTGGCATTTAAAACTGAACAGTGATTATTTTTATTGCTGCAGTTCTAATCTCGGAGGTCATCTACCCAGGGGATTTATTCCATAGTAAACTTGAGTGTGAATTTAGCAGTTGTGAGCAAGTGTCCCCTGGACTATTGAGTGTGAAGTTGCTGTAGATTTACAGCCTACTTTTCTGCAGAGTTAATTTTTCATGCAGATGAACTCTCAGAATAAATTACGTACTATTTATTGTTTAGTGGCTTTTCTCAAAATTTGGCTCAATTTCTGGTCAATAACATGCTGTTGTAAAATCCCTTCTATATAAAATCCCTGTATAAAGCCAATATTTTTGTGGAACCTTGACACTAAAGAAGGAACTGAGCTATGTTTCAATTTAATGTGAATCATGCTATCACTTGACGTTTTCACGGAGTTACATTTCACTGTGTAGATGGGATCAGGCTATGTCACTGAAAAACCTGTTGTGTTTCAGCCATAGACTGGGTTCCCATCACAGTGGCTAAAAGCCTTAAGACCTTGAAAAGGTTGAAAATAAGGTTATTTCGTTTTCGAAACCTTAGGGCGTTTTTAACTTGTCCCTTCTTTGTTTATCTTCAGCTGCCAACAGCCTCAGGCAGTTTCCTACCCCATGAGGACTACTTCTGAGGGTTGTGAAGAGTAAGGAAGGCCTTGTGAAAAAGGCAAAAAAGCACTGTGCTGTGGAATACTGTACTAGCCTACTCTTCCTTTTAGGGAATCCAGCACGTGATCCAAGAGATAGCCATAACATTTTGACAGGAAAACGGTGGCTACTGTGAAACAAACAGGGAAATTAAGAAGATGTAGCTTTGTTTTTTAATTGCAAGGAATTTTGAGCTGTTAGGTTACCTGTTTATCTTCTGGAATTTTTTTGTGATACCTGCATGACATCATTACTCAATGTCTCTTGCCATTTGATAATAAAGCTATTATATAAAACATGAAACATTGTATTTCTGTGTGCAACTAAGCATGCTGAACTTCCCACTAAGCTTAATTTTTTATTAACCTGTTTAAAAGGGATGAGTTCTTCTAAAATGGTACTTTTAATGACTGATTAAAAATTAAACTGAGCTGATCACATCTGTAGATGAGATTGATTTCGTTTCTACCTTTATTTCAGAACATGTAGGTAAACTTGACTTCCTTTTCGTCTGAAATTAATTTCTCACAAATAGTAATTTTGCCAAGTTTTTATATTTTGCACTGGAAGGCAATTTGGTCTAGCTTGTTTCATCTCAAATAGAACCATTTGTGTAACTTGCGCTTTTTTTTGGCATGAATTCCTGATGGAAGGCTCATGTACTAACATTATTACAGCTTCATTCACTTTCCTTTAATATTCTGGTTTCTCCAGTTTATGGAATTCTTTTTTTGCCTTGTGTAGAAAACTGATGCTGAAAGCTTGCTGAAGAGTTGAGAGAAAAGAAGTAGAAGCTAAAAAATGAGGAAAATGAGAAATCTTTCTTCAAAATGTTAGTGAACCATGCTATTATGCAAAGTCAAAATATGGTTTTAGTTGTCATGTAACGTTGAAGATTTTTGTGTTGTTCCTGAGACTATTCACCATGTATAGTTTCTGTGATAACATAGTTTTATGATAGTAACTAAAATGCAGTGGGGATTGCTCTGCTTTGCATTAGAGCTGGAGTATGCTGCCTGCCTCATGCCATGCAGTTTACTCTGGATTAAGCTGAACAACCAGCAGAATTGACTGAACCAGGTAGCTGATCGAGGACTGAAACACCCAGCAGCTACTGCAGGTACACTTTTACAAATGTAAGGATTAGCTGAAATAGATGCCTTTGTGAGAGCTGTTGCTACAGCAATGAAATTCATACCTCTGGTGTTTTGCACTAGAAATATATTAAAAAGGAGCAAAACAGGAAATGCATTTCTTCCCGTTTTAGTCACACATTTTTTCTGTCTTTCATTCTTGTAATAACGGTGGAATAATAACTCTGGGAATTGTGGGAGATAAAGCACTAAGAATCATACC
The DNA here is from genome assembly GCA_017639485.1 of Pluvialis apricaria. Taxonomy (NCBI): domain Eukaryota; kingdom Metazoa; phylum Chordata; class Aves; order Charadriiformes; family Charadriidae; genus Pluvialis; species Pluvialis apricaria. Next base: position 57,854,027 of record CM030012.1, read on the forward strand.
TTCTAGTCAAATTCCTCTGTTCAAAATTAGGTTCAGCACAGTGAACAAACCCTGTCCCAGGAGTGCCACGAGAGTGCCTGTCCATTCCTTGGCACCTGCTACAGTGCCAGGAAGGGGAAGGCTATCCCTCAAATACTTAATGAACTATTTTTCACAATGTGGGATGATCTCTTTTGCAAGATTACAAAACAGGGATTTTTTTTTTTTCCGAGAAAGCTGAAAAGAATACAGGTCAAATTACAGAAAACTTCCCTTCTGTCATAAATAGTATGAGGTTTGTGAACCATATACCTCAGTATGACAGTGTTAAGAGGAAAATGAAAGAAGTTTTGACAGGAGAGCAGGATCCAGAGCGAGTTTTTCAAATTTCTCTTAAAGAGAAGTCAGTTATTCTGATTATTCTTATAACCAATTGATGTCTTGCAATGACACACATTTCTGTCTAACTCTTAGCTGGTGGCTTTGTAGTTCTAGGTTACCCAAACTGAAAGAAGTTACAGCCTTTTAATAATGGCAATTAATATGAATAAGAGCGTAATATGTTTATTAACATACTGTAACTCCCTGTTCTTAAAAATATTCCACATAGTGTAATAATTCATGTTTCCTTGTTTTATAGTACACAAGGAAGAATGTGGGTCTGGATTATGAGAGATGAGATCAATGACTGGTGTACAACTGTGCAAGAGGCCTCATAAAAGCTCCTTTCTATAGATAATTGTCAAAACAGAATTCTGCTTCTGCACATCTCTAGGACTTCAATGATATCTTCATAGCCTTAAAAGGTTAGTAGACAGAAGGTTAGTAGGCTCTGGAGAGGAGTGGGAGTGCCACAGTGGGAAATAGCTTTTAAAATTCTGCATTGGAATTAAGATCTAATGTTATGGTCATAACTCCTGATTTTTCTTTCCCAACCTAGCCCTTGAGCAGTTGTAGCCAATAGTCTGGAATGTACGATGTTTACTGTACTTGGAATTCTATGCCATGGAAAAGTGTTTTGAGCAGATGACTAAATCATTGTTAGATTTGGCTGTTTGTTCTGTGTGAAAATGATTTCTCGCAGGGAGTATCCCCAGGGCGGGGGTTGGAAGGGCAGAGCCCAGCTGGCCTGTCCACTGCCTCCAGCAAGGGAGCAGGGCAGGCTGGGGGCAGCTTCAGCCAAGAGTCTTGGTCATCATGCAACTCTGTAGTGATGAGACAGGTCCGAGGTAAAGCCAGAAATGCGAATCAGCAATACAAGGTCAGCATTGGGCCCAATAAGGGTAACCAGGGTCTGATCCAGCCCAGCAGCCTGACTTAAATGGACCCATGGTTGGTGGGGTTGAAACCTAAGCTGAGGCTGGTTAGGGCCACTAAGGCCTATTAGTGCTTTCAGTAGGCAAGTTTCAACTCTTATAGGCAGTTTCTATTTTGATATGATGACTTTGATGGGACTTGTCCTGAATTATATCCTCTGATTCTCCTCCAGTGTTAAGGGAGATCCTAAATGCTAAGTCTGAATACTAAAAAATTTGTTAAGAAGATACAGTAAATCAGACGTTTGGATACCCAAGCCCCCTGTGTGGTTCTAGCTCAGCATCTCAGCTAGAACACTAGGCCAGGCAGCCACAAGTCTTCTAACCAGACTTCAGACTTAAACCAATGTGTGACCTTGACTGCGTCAGTACTATGTGGTTTTCTGAAAGCCTCTTGATCCTATGTTTGCCTTGGTCTTGCCATCAATGATGAAAATCAGGGTATTATCTTCTTTCTTTCTCATGGTTGATTCTGCGGTCAAAAGGAACCTCTTAATGTTATAAAGTTCAATGTTATGCTGCTGTGGGGTGCTCTTGCAGGAGTTCCTGGGCTACCTTTGCAGCCACTGGGTTGAGTCTCGGGCCTTCCGAAAGTGGGAAATGTGCAGACCTTCTTGAACCTGTGGATGTTTTCAAGAGCGTTCTTGGCTGTCAGTGCCTTGGACTTTCCCTCCACCTTGGAGGACTTGGCCTCCTTAGGCTTGGGCACCATCCTCAACAAGTGGAAGTGGAAGGAGTGGAAACAAATTAAACTGGACTCTCACATACTTACCCTCTGCCCTCATCTTGGCTATTGACAAACCCTTGGACCTCACCAACAAGTGGCCTGCTGCCACTCCCCATCGGAGGCTCTGGGAGCCCTTGTGGTAGATGCACCTGCACAACGGATCTATGACCTGCTTACAAGCTGCACTACTGGGTGTTGCCTCCTGGAGCTGGGGAGAAGAGGGACAACACTGCATGGGAGCTTAAGAAACGTTCAGCACCTTGATATGACAGTTCTCTTCTGATCGCCCTAGTGTGGGAGGATGAGCGTTAGGTGATCTGGCGTGCAGGCTGTATTCCAGAAGTCTGTTGGGTGGGTATCATTTACACCAAGCGCGTTGTCATTAAGTAATGACAGCCAGTTTCAAGTGTCCAGTTTTGCAGACTGGAGAGGATTGCTTTAATGTTAAGTGTTACAGACTTTCTTTTTTTTTTTTTTTTTAAAGAATCCAGGGTAAGCATCTTAATCAAAGTTGTTAGAAGACAGCATATCCAGTCAGCACCCTGACAACTGTAGTGATCTGGTTATGCTTTGAGTTCTGTTACCATTCTAAGCTTACCTCATCTTGGGAACCAGCTGCACAGAAAAAGGGCAGATACCCGATTTCAGACTTTTCTCAGTTCTCTGAGCAGTGTTGAATGAAACTGTAATTTTCTGTTTAGGCTTCTTCCTGCTTATTAAATAAACTCTTGCAATAATCGTGACTGTGATTGTTGGCAAAATAAGCTTGAATTAACTAGTATGAGGAATAATCAATATATGTTCACATTAAGTTCTGTCTTCATTATTTTTTCAAATACTTTATTCTCTTTGATTTAAGGCTTGAGCTTGAAAATCCTGGTCTTTGCCATTGAAAACAGCAGCTGAATCAACAGTGATAGTCTTGCCAAAGATAATGAATCTTTTAAATCACTTCCCATTTACTAATACAGCTTAATGATTCTCTGGCTTAAACAGTCATAGTTTCCACAGATTTCACAATTCCACAGATTTTCTCAACATCATAAAGAATACTTTCAAGAATTCATAATGTATTTTAGAGTGTCGTTGCCTTACTCAAGGACATCTAAGCAATTTGCAAAGCTTACTGACAAAATTGCCATATTTTGGGTGTTTCCTGTGATGGGGACATTGCTCAAGAAAACTGACAGATTAAAGCTCCTGGCCTTTGAATTGGGCGTCACATATGTTGCTTGTGGTCACTAGGCAAGAGTGTTTCAGGAATGAAATAACTGGGAGAGGAAAAGATGTGATGGTGTCATGGTTTAGCCTTTACCAGGATGTAAACTGGCTGGAAAAGCAGAGAATTTATCTGACAAAGCATGAATGAGCTTTTCACAGCAAAAATTGTGGTGACTCTTATCTTTCTTGATTAATTAACCTTTTGTTGATTCTGGTTCGTGCAGTTTCTCCCTTCTTGGTCCTTTCTTGTAGCAATTCAAAACAAATCTGAATGTCTTAGTCTGAGACTGTCCTTTTAAAAAAATATTTCTCATCCCTTACCCTGTTGCATAGCAAGGCACGTGTGTATTTAAATATTGCTGCTCAACAATAATTCTGGCAATCCTCTGCTTGCTTACTTTATTTGCTAAATCTTCTAAATGCATGGTTATTGCTGGAACAGTTAAAATGCAAGTAAGAACAATTTTAATTTCCCCATTTTACTCTTTATTTGACAAAAAACCACAATCCTGCCACTATCTGTGCTGTTTCCCTAGACTTTCTTGCATGTCCTTCTGAGACCTTCGGGCTATCACTTTTGTTTATAAGGGTTAAACTGCAGTTCAGTCTTACTCAAAAGAAGTTTACCATGTGCTGAATACGTTGTCCTTTGCCACATCGAAAGCAGACTGAGAAGCAAATTGTGCAAAAAATGGCTAGAGAACATAGCAGAATAGGAACAACCAGATTTAGCTACTGCTGTTCTCCCTTGCTGTCTTCCGCAAACTACCATGCAGGCTCAACATAATCTACATGTATGTGCTTACTGTAGAGTTAACTTGAGACTTTCACTCTAATATTGCTCGTAATTATCCTGTTATCGTTATTGAAATCTTTCCCTCAAGTTCACTAGTGGTTTAAAATTGAACTGTCAATCAAGCCTAAGCAATACTTTTATTCATTGATAACCCATCCTCTGGATCGTACAGTCTTAATCAAGTGAATACTAATAGCACCAGTGCTTTTTCCTATTTCCCAGAAGGATGGAAAAGCTCTTCACAGTTCATTGGGCAAAATGGCATGAGAGCTTAGTTATTGTACTGCAAAAGGCTGTGGACTATTGGCAGTGAAGTCTTACATGTGCTGCTGTCTCTAGTGCCCACAAAGAAAATATGTCTTGGCAATGTAAACTCAAATAGTTTCACATGCTTGATAGCATGTTAAGTGAGATTGGGGTCTGATTAATTCAGCAGTATGGATGCAACCTTAACTACTTGGGCAAACCTAGATAATAATCCTAAAAGACTGAGAGATTTTAATTTCTCTTCTTATGAGCCCTACAAAATAGGGAAGAATTCTGATATGAAAGCCACAAATAAGAGAACTGAGTGAGGAGAGGAAGGGGAACTGCCTACAGACATAATTTTAGCCTAGTGAGGCTATCCCAGGTCCCTCTATGGTCAGTGGAAAGAAGGGCTCTCAAGGCAGAGCATGAGTGCGTGTTACTTGTCCCTCAGTAACTTGGTTTGAGTCATTCTTGTTCTTCCCCTCTTCCCTGAGGGTTGTTTTCCTTTCTGTGCTGGACCAGAGGAGGGGTGGATTTCACTCAGCTGTGCAGGCTCAACTGCTAACAGAGTTGTCTGTGATGTTAATTCAAATAGAAAAAAACCCCCACAAAACATCTAAAACCAAACAATCCCAAACGCACTTCCCCTGCACCCACCCTCTCTCCCCCATGACCCGGGCCAGATACAGGGTATGGCTGCTCCACAAAGCTGTGGAGTCACAGCCACCGTTGGAGCAGCAGCCTTCAGGGAGTGGGGATGAGAAGCTGCAGGTGACAGGGCAAGACTTAAGTCCAGATGTGCTTTCAAAGCATCACCCACACTAAACTGTGCTTTGAGCGAGTAGCCTCTGGCAGAGCCCCCTTGTCCCCTCTAACCGCAGAGGGGGGCAGAGCCTCTCCCTGGCTGAGGGGAGCCCCTCAGCCACCAACCCCCCGAAGCTTAGGCCGGTGCTGTGACCGCGGGCCCCTCGCCTGGAGGCACAGAGCAGAGCCGGTGTCCTGCGCTGCTCTGACCGCGTCCCCCTGATGGCTGCCCGCCCGCCTCAGCCTCCCCTCAGAGAGCGGACTCGCCGCGGGCAGCCGCCCCCCTCGCCAACGGTCTCTGCGCGCGAGACCGCCCCTCTCACCAACGGTCTCTGCGCGCGCACCGCCGCCCCCCTCCCCGGCTGGACCAGCAGCATCACGTCATCCCCCGGGCCAAGAGCGCAGGCGCAGCGTTGCGGTTCCCCGGCCCGGGCCGCCCCCCCCCCGTCCCCCCCCCCCGCGGGAACAGCTGGGGGCTGTACCCACAATGCCGTGCGGCGCTGCCCGCTCCGCTCCATCATGGAGGCGGCCGCCGCAGCTGGCGCAGCTGGCGCAGCCCCGCCGCCCGCCGCCGCCCGGCCCCGCACCCCCTGAGCCCCGCGCACCCCTCGGGCACCAGCATGAGCGGCGGCAGCGGGGGCGGCTCCTCGGCACCTGGCCGCTTCGCCGACTACTTCGTGATCTGCGGGCTGGACACCGAGACCGGGCTGGAGCCGGACGAGCTCTCCGGTGAGTGGCCGCGGGGTCGAGGGAGGGGGGCGGCGGCCGTTAACAGTGGGCTCTGTGGTGGCGGCGGCGGCGGGACGGCAGCCCTGGAGGCGGGGTCCGGCCTCGCCGCCTCCCCGCTCCCCGGACCTCAGGCGGCCCCGGGGCGCTGCGGGGGGGCCCGCAGGGAACCGTCGGTGGCTCCCGCCGCCCCCCGCCCCGGACAGCGGCGCTTGTGCCCCGTTCTGCCGGCGGGCCGGGGTCTGCCCGGCTGCCCTGAGCGCTTGACGTGCAGAAATGCCCGGCTGTGCACAAACGTGCGTTCGTAGAAGTGCGCTTAACTTCTTAAAAAACCGCAGCGAAGTACCTCTTTTTAAATGGCCTCTTCAAAGCGAAGGTTGTGTGGTGGCGGTGGTATTATTTTGGATCATCTCTGATCTACTGTGCTCTTTCTGGAGCTTGGTTGCATTTATCAACTTTTAGTCAGGCTCCTGGACATTTGAAACACACAGGTAATCTTAATGAATCAGATTTTGGGGAGAAAGAGAAGACTTTTTGCTTGTTCTCTATTAAGTTTTGTTGTAACATAGGGTTCTAGCAGTATCTAAAAAAAAAAAAAATCGGATTAGGAAGTAATTACTCTTATTACATGAGAATGTTCACACCAAATACACAGCTAAAATATATCAATTTATCCCACAACACTGTGTCAAACCTGTGGTTTTAAGGTTACAAATCTGTTTTTTGTTTTAGCAGCACCTTGTTTCAGGTTTAGTTTCACTGTACTGACTTCAGTTAAATTAGATTGCTGCTTAGCATCTTTAACTGTTCAGAAGGATATAGGAATGCAGTGGTGAAAACCTGACCTAACATCAGTACTTATTTTCTGTGTTTGAGCCCAGAACTTGACCAATGTTATATATCTTTTTTTTAAATTAGCTTGCTTTTTTTAAGATGTCATGAGTATTTTTTTACATCACGGTATTTAAACCCTCCCCCTCAAATAAACACTTGTTTCCTGTAGAGTGAAATTTATGCTATTAGAACTGACATCTTACATTGAACTCTCCTAAACTTTGGCTATGATGGAAACTTTCTCTTTTTTTTTTCTTTTCTTTTGATGACTTCAAACAAAATTTCTTATCTGTCCCTTGTGCTGAGCAGTACCTTAACCTAAAAGAATTTATGTTTGTCTAATGTTAAAATAACTGCAGACTACAATTTGAGACTTGAAGAGTGAATAGAACATAACGGTCTGCACTGTAATGGCACTTTAAATTACAGCTTCAATTTAATTTAAGAAATCCAAGAGAACCAAATGCAATACAATTTCATTGAAGGATATGTGAGGTTATACAGATTTTTCTTGATTAAATCACAAGTGAACAAAGTTTCTAGATTGAAAACAGTTTCTGATGTTAATTTTGTTATTCATTTACTATGTATCTATTTGTGGAAGATAGTGCAAGGCACGCTCAATAATACTCCTTGATCTTGATAGGAGCTTGAGTAACTCTCCTCACATAACTAAATTTAAACACAGCAGTGTATTACTTTGAGCCAGCTATCTAATAGTAAACTGGAGGACATCAATGCCTTTATAAAAATATTCTGTCTGAGTGCGCAGGTCTGAAAGCTGTAGCATGGTGTTCTTTCTGTATTTGCTTTCCCTGTCAAGGACTACATCTACAGTATGTAAAACTGTAGCATGCAATATATCTTGGACTCCGCTATTCCACCATGATACTGTAATGGTGTTGCTTGTCACAAGATGTGGGGGTGGGGGGGAACAGGTTTTAATATTTATGGGGGAGACTGGTTTTTGCATGATTTGAGGAAAGGGTTTAAAAAAAGAGGGGAGGAAACAAGGGGGAGGAGGATAAATTTATGATAACGTCACAGCATATGAGCTAGCTGGAATTCCGGTGCATGTTCTTGAGTTTGTTGTGTTATTAATAATGCATGATAGCGTGATCGATAATGCTTTCAGATTGTGTCTTAGGTTATAGCCTCCTCCAGTGTCCACTGGTATAAATGGAAAGGGTCTCTATTGATTTCAGTGGGTTTTGGATAAAGCTTTGAAACACTTTGTACTTCCTGGAAGGCTTTCTTGTTTGAATGAAAGGGTTATTGTGCACTGTTTCCCCCCCCCTCCTTCTTATTTCTGTGCTGAAAAATAGATTCTGAATCCTTAGACTGTTGAAACAATTTGCTTCATAAGTGTCCATTGTTGGAAGAGAGGCGTTGGCACTTCAGCTGGTGGGTGCAGGGCTGGGGAGCGGGATGGTTCCCCAGCACGGGAAGCCGGGCACAGCGGGTCTCTCCAGGGCTTTCCTGCGTCAGGGCTGCCGGAGCTCAGCCTGGCATGATGTCATCACCGCCCCACCGCCGCAGGGAACCGGCGGTCGCTGCAAGGGCCCCCGGGGATGCTGCAGGCAGACTTTGTTCTCACCAAGCTAATGAAATTGTGTATTTCAGTTATTCAACCTTAGCATTGATGATACAGCATTTTCTGCAGACTTATAAATGAAGCATAAGATCATGAATTGATGCTCAGTCTAGTTACTTTGCTGGAAGAGACACCTCTGATAGCGTTTTTCCTTTGTATGCTGGAAGCTTACTAAATAGCACAGCTGTAACACTTTTCCCTGAAAAAGTTTCCTGACTGATGGAAAATGCACAGTGTGTATATATATGTTTGTTTTCTTTTAATATAATGAAAGACACTGTTTTTAGGGCTTTGTAGTTAGCATGGGTTGAAGATAGCATATTCTCTATTGCTAGGGCTTTTTTATCCCCAAATTCAAGTGATCTGGTTATCTGGGCATCCTTTCTTATTTAGATAATTGTGTTCCCACTAGGTGACCTGTTAAAACAGATAGAAAAAAAAATTATTAGGTGGTAGTAAAATGAAACAAACAAACAACAAAACCCCCTGACATTTTGATCTTATTAAAGCTTCATCCAGTGGCAGTTGCTGAGCTGGACAAGAGAGGAGCTGAGGCTTATTTCCACACTTCCAGGTGGTGGTGATGTGCCAGAAGGAGTGACAGAAATCTCTTAAGTATGCTACAAGGGTCTGTTACGGATAAATTTCCTTCATAGAGGAAATCACAGAATGATTGAGGTTGGAAGGGACCTCTGGGGGGTGTTGGGTCCACCCCCCCTGGCTGAAGCAGGGCCACCTAGAGCCAGTTGCCCAGGATGGTGTCCAGATCGTTTTTGAATATCTCCAAGGATGGAGACTCCACAACCTCTTTGGGTGACCCGTGCCAGTGCTCAGTCACCCTCACAGTGAAAAAGTGTCTCCTAATGTTCAGGTGGAACCTCCTGCATTTCAGTTTTTGCCCATTGCCTCTGGTCCTGTCACTGAGCATTACTGAAAAGAGCCTGGGTCCGTCCTCTTTGCACCCTCTCTTCAGGTTTTTATATACATTGATAAAATTCCTCCCTGAGCCTTCTCTTCTCCAGACTGAACAGTCCCAACTCTCTCACCCTTTCCTCCTATGAGAGGTGCTCCAGTGACTTGATCATGTTTGTGGCTGGACTCTCTCTGCTAGGTCCATGTCTGTCTTGTACTAAGGAGTGCAGAACTGGGCACAGCACTCCAGGTTTGGCCTCACCAGTGCTGAGTAGAGGGGAAGGATCACCTCCCTTGGCCTGCTGGCAATACTTTGACTAATGCAGCCCAGGATGCCATTTGCCTTCTTTGCAGCAAGGGCACGTTGCTGGCTCATGGTCAACTTGGTGTCCACCAGGAAATAACAGAATACATCAACTACCAGAAATCTTCTGTGTGTAATATAACTTACCGTAATGCTGCAACATTATGATAGGGTTTCTTAATTTAGGTTGTATGACTGTGCCCTGGAAAGGTAATGAGAATGGTGCCTCATCTCATCTTTCAACTGATAACATCTTTCTCTTATCTGTTGAGTTAGGTGTGATCTGAACGATGGTGGAAATACTTGCACTATATGGAACTGTTGGAGTTTTTGTTCTACGTTCTTTTTCACTAAAGATTTTGTTTTCTTTTCCTCCTCTGAGATGCATTTGTGTTTAACAATCACTTGCCAATAGATTTTGTTTATTATGGAGTGGCAAAACAAAGGATCAACTTGCCATTGCATTATACTTATGTGTAATTGTAGTCTGGGAGTTGATATTACAAAATATGGAACTTGGACCCAAATATCTGGATGCCATATTTGAATCTAAGATTTTCTGTTGCACATGCCTTAGTCTTGAATGTCATATAATGAAGATGATAGTAGTTATTTCAGAAATAACAGTGTTACAAAGAAGAAATAATGTTAAAAAAAAAGAAAAAGGAAAAAGAAAATGCTTGTAATCTGTGAAGAAAAGATTGATGATTTAATAATAGGATTGTTTTTTTAAAAAAATCTTATTCTGGAAGACTAAGGCCAGTGACTAGTCTGTCACCCTTATTTCTTTCTGCTTTTCTTCCTAGTCTGAGCTGGTCTTTTAAGGTTTGGTCCAAAAATTAAGTTATTCGGTAGATAGACCTGCGTTCCTTTTGCCAAGGTCCTTATCATGGTGCTATGAGTTTTCCATCTGATCGTGAGCTTCATCCTTAAAGGAGGATGAAAATGAGTGTTAGGTGAAGCCTGTGTGTCCAGGAAATATCCTTCCTGTAGACACCCTTCATGGGCCTGTTCAAAATCCATATTAGATCTCCTTTCACTCTAGTGTATGATGATGTGATACCATTTTAGTTATCGTTAGTCTCATTTTTTTAATTTATTTTGTTTTTAATGATGTTGAGGCAAGATCTGTGTGTGTGTTATACACGGTTATGTAGCATAACAGGACTGATGATGAGTAAGGCATCTATATGCTGGCACAGTAGCCACTTTATTAGTGCTGGTGTGTGAATTTCTAAGGGAAGATGGTACATGGTGTGTAGTATTCACCTAGCTCCACTCAAAATTAATCTGACAAATTGGTATTAGAGCAAGTGTTTCTCCTCACCAGTAAAATGGAAATGTCTCACCTCATCCCTCACTCTGTAATTGAACTGTCACTGTTTTTCTATTTTGTTGGCTTCAGATTTAAAATGACAGCTTATCTTCATGCATTTCCTGTCGGTAGGGTTTATTTTAACAGCATTCTGTATCAATATAAACTTTAAAAAAAAAATAATGGGTGATGACACGAGTGGAGGCTTTTATCACATATATAAGCCAATAAATTGCTTAGTATTTCAGAATTGGGGTAGTAGTTTCCTTTGTGGTAGTCCATGTAGTAATGCTGTTACCAGTGCTTGTGTTAGTGTCCAAGTTCAACAGACTTAAATATTACAGGCTTTTATTTCGCCTCAAAGGTATTTGTAAGGGGTAGCTAAAGGGAAAGAGGAGGAAGAAGAGCCAACTTAATTTAAATTAGCAGACAGCCTTTTCTGACTGACATTTGATCTGTTTTGTATTTTCCTCTTTTGGGCATATTTATCTTGGAATTAAGACATGGCATTTGAGGTTGGGGCCAGCTGTGATTCTTGCAGTGAAGCTCTGCTGCAATACTGTTTATTCCTTGGGTAAATAGTGTGTGAGTAAATTTCTCTATCTTTGCTGTGGTCATAGTACCAACACTTGCTGCAGAAGTCATTTGCATTGGTGGGAGCCATTGCTTGATTTTTCCAAAGGCTGAAGTGTTCTGTGGTTTTGGGGTTTTGGTTTTGCTGTTTTTCCCCCCCCTGTTTCTCTCTTTGTCCTTGATATGGATGGTATTGATGCAAGCTTCCCACAGTTCCCTAATGGTGTACCTCTTCCCTTGGGGATTCATTCTGAGACCGAAAGGGAGTTTTTTCAGTTTCTTTGCTTCTCTGGGATTGCTAACCAAGGTGTTGGCTCTGTGGGGGGCCTCTCCGGTAGCACCAAGGCTGAGACCACACACTGTTTTCACATAGGTCACTGTGGACAAGCAGTAGACAGCAACAGCTTTTGGCTGGACTTACACTGGCACATGTGAAACATTTTAATCCGGATAATAGTTTATTCCACTCCTCCCTACCCCCTCTATCTTTTCCCAAGAAGCTGGAGCTGTTTGCCATGTTTGAGTGCCAAAAAGATCTTTTGTCTCTTTGGGAACTGAGGCAGACGTGCTAGGGTAGCTGATATGTAGAATGAAGAATGGGAGAGCTGATGTAAGGGGAAGCAGCTGTACTTTGCTGGACTACATTTGAAGCCACAGTTTATTAGGTGATGTTTCTATAATGCCAATCTTGTGATTATTGTATTTGTATTTTAGGTTAAACTGAGCTGTGTGCTTTACAGAATCATCCCCTCAACGCCCCCCAAACTCTTCATTCTTCCACCTTTTGGTATTCATTTACAAATTCAGCTTGTTTGGAAGGCTCTTAGGTAAGATGTGAGGGAGCAGAAAGGTTACAGGTTCTTGATTTGAGAATAGGTTAAAGATGCTAAAACAGTGTCTAAGGAATTAAAGTTTACAAGTCTAACTTTTGAAGCCTTTAAAAAAAGCCACAGGAATTTCATGTTATTAAAGTGAGGCATACAAAGATAGGTTGATTTGGGTTTTTGTTCCTTTAGGATTTTTGATGGTGTTTTGTTTTCTCTGCAATTTCATTTGCAAGAGTAACTACACAAGAGTATATATCTTAAATGCATTGTATGGGAAATACTGCCATTTGCAAATAATAAAACACCCTGTCCTGCCTCCCCCCCCCCCCCCATCTTCAAATTATTGATCCTGTAGTTACAAAATACCACACCTGTTTTTATCTGCCTTTTGACTTAGTGATGTCCTACTTGAGTGTTCTTATCTTTTCCCTCTAACCTGCGGGGCTCATGTAGCAGAAATCATGCACATGAAGTGACAATGTCAGAAGCAATTACTTACTTATGTATGTTGTGCAGTAATTATTCTCTCTGAATTTCTTGACAACCCTTTCAGATTTGTGGTTTATAGTCAAGTTTGCAACGAACTGGAATATTAACCCTGGGAGGCTTAAAATATGATTACACAGAGAAATTATCAAGCATTCCAGCACAAACTGATAAATGATGAAGAACTTACTTGGAGTGCTTCTGCTCAAGGCTTGTTTCTCAGTCTTTCCAAGAAAATGCTACTTTGCTTACGGTTTGATGGGCAAGGGACCTTTCGTTTCAGACTTCCCTGTAGGAGCCTAGAGTATTGCATTTTTTATTTAGTTTTTTTGTTTCTTACTGGTTGCATGATCAAGTACAATGTATTGAGTAATTCATGTATTGATACTGAGGCATCTTGAGAAAGAAACTTTATTGCATTTCATGGGTAAGCGATCAGCAGACACATAACATGGCAGTCATAAGCAATGTTTTTCAGATATAGCAACATTTCAATGTTTGCGTGAGGAAAAAAGGTTGGTTTTACAGAAACGTTCTTTCAGCTTGACTTCAGGTGAGTTTGGAGAAGTTTTTGCAATTGTAGTTGCTGCTGCTTGTGTCTACGATTGCAGTCTGTGTGGCAGAAATATGTGGTCAGAGTTCTCGAGGCTGCTGCAATGTACTGAGCTGTGCATTGCTTCCATCCTCTACAAGCATAAATTTTAATGAGTATATAAATTTTATATACTATTATTGATATATATTATTTATTCCTCCTTAACTTGCTACTTTCAGCAAACTTCCTTACCAACAGTTGTTTCCTGATTTTGCTCCCCAAGCCCAGCACTGTCCTACTGAGCTGTCACCAGAATAACATTGGGGAAGAGAAAAGTCCCTTAAGTTAACAAGGTCAGTGCCAGCTCTAACCAGCATAAGACTGTTGTGTCCTTTGCTGGCTCTTTTATGTGTGTGGTCTGGGATTTTGAATTGTGAAATAACTCATTTAAAAGTTTTGCCAGAGGCTGATAAAATTTCTATTTATCAGCATCTTGGTCATTTCTGAGAATGAATCTGGCAGAGATTTTATGGCGACCTAGGCCAATCTAACTGTAGGTTGTTGTGGTCCCCCTTTCCGTGTCCTTACTGCATTCGTGTGCTCCTGCCTCCTTCCCTTGCATGAGGACTAGCTAGTCCCATGGGATGTGGTTCAGTGCAGCATGTTTCAGGGAGTACCAGGCCTTGGTGTGAGGAAAGAGGTTGGTGATGTGCAGCCATTGATAAATTGGCATAGGTGCCCTGAAGCACAGCTCCTTCAGGGGCCATATTCAAAATGTTCTTTAGGCTGAAATCCATGTGAATGATTTGCAGAACACTGACCACACCTCTAAGGGGTTTGTGATCCAGAGGGCGCAAGTTACTTATGCTCTGTGAGGTTGCTTTAGTGCTGCAAGGTCATCGCAGGCAGTGAGCATTGGATAGGCGTCCAAGTGATCGTGTCTCCCCTGGAAGTGTGCTCAGGATCCATGAACTAACCTTCCCCACACAGAGGTCTGCCCTTCCATGTGTTAGTAGTCTTAAGAATGGCTGTCATTTCACAGGTGAGGCCTAACATTGGCTTGGAAAATGAAAGAATCTGGATGTATCCACTGAATGAGGTGAATTGATGGTTCTTTTGATAAGTCATTCCATGAATAGTACTGAGTATATTTATGCATGGGTGACAAAGCGTGGTCTGGGAAGTACTTGTGTGCTGTGTATGTGTGTGGGGTATTGTTTTGGGTTTTTTTTAATTTGTGTGTCTTTTCTTCCCTTTCTTTTGTATAAAGTCTTCCACAGTTAAAACTATATATAACATAATGTTTTGTCTTCATCAAGCTTGATCAGGGAAGGCATTTAGCTCGTAATTTTGGTTCTGTGGAACCACAAGCCATCACCTTTATTTATGACTTTGAACAAAGGGGTGATATGCAGTTATAAGCAGTTAACTTAGACCTGTGACTTGTGTTTTCAGGACTGAATAAAAATACTGGACTTTGTTCTTCCTGTTCTAATCAGATTTTCTTATTGAAAGCACTATTTTCTTTTTTTTTTAACCAAACATGAATCGTGCCCTGTGAAGAAGAAAGGTAAGCTTGATATGGTACATGTGAAAAGGAAGAAAGCTTGAGAGAAGTGGTTGGTGAGATGATAAGGAAGGATATAGTCGGAGCTAAGATAAACTTCAGAGTTTGTCACATCCGTTGACCAAACTGTCAGCACATTGGATTAATTTTCTGGTATTAGAAAATTATTTTAAAAGCAGGAAAAAAAAAGCCCCCATCAAACAACTTGATGACTTTCTTACAGGGCTTTTTTTTCAGGGGGAGGGGGGGAGTCCTTATTAAGGCAGGTTACTGCAAAACACTATTTTCAAAGGTTAGATAACAAAATGAAACATACCAGACAGGACTTGTATACCGAGATGGCTGTATAGCTGAACTTTTTGTATTTTGCTGACCTCTTGCTTGAAAGGCTTCACGTGCATTTTAAAATACAGCTTTCCTCATCAACGCATAACCTCAGTGGTATCCCAGAAGAATAGGAATACTTGGTTAATACACTGGACAGATGCTTCAATAACATTTGATCTTTGTTTCCATCAGTCCTCAGAGCTGGAGTTGGAGGGCAATGGGAGCACAAAAAGTAGGGACGTTTAACTGGATGGGACATGTCAGTGTAAAAGGAGATCCACAGTGGTTCAGCAGGGTTGCCTGAGATGGTCAGTGCTTGTGTTTGCTCAGGCTCGCTGGGTCTGCCAATCTTAGATGGGCATGAGAACAGCTGATTTCTATATTAAATATACTTAAAATATGCTTGTCTCCACTTCTGTTTTGTATTTCTAGTACACATAAAAGAATTGTGTTCTATTCTGAAGATAAGCCATGCTTTTCCTTTCTTAGTGTCTTCTGTTGCATGTATTTCAGATCTATTGTGTAATGGAAATGGTGCAACCCCCCCAACCCCCATGGCTGAGAACACGCCTGTCATTGTAATTTTGAGTGCTGCTTCTGTTGTTTAGCTGGAAACAGACCTAAATATCTTTCTGTAAGCTTTCTTGCTGTGGCTAAAGCAGAGAAGTAGTTTAGTAAAACAATTCTGTTAAGAACATTTCCTTGAAAATTTCTGCCAGGCAGTCTTGATTAAAATATATTGTGTCCATCTGCCTTCCTATGTTACATGCGAAGTAGTAAAAAAGAAAGAAAAAAAGGTTTAGGATGCTCTTAAAGATGCAAGCTTAGGACTTTTTGGGGAGTTTTTCATGTTTGTTTTTTAAAAAACTGCCTTAGATTCTTGATGGTTTCTTCTGCCTCTTCGCTGTTCCACCTCTTCCCGGCTTCCTTGAAACAGTACCAGAAAAATAAAAACAAAAGCTCTTGGTTTCCTGACCTTACAATCACAGAATGCAGATGTCCTCGGTTGTTTTTCTGTGGTGCATAAAATTCATTGTTGCAGCATTTGAAACTATTCCAGCGTGTGTGTGGCAATATGTTTTGTTATCAACTGGATGAATGCTGAAACTTAAATGATGAATGGATATCTATTAATTCCTAAATTTTCATTTGCCATAGAGGGCTTGGAAGAATTTATGCTATCAAAGCAATGGATGATCAAGAGATTATTTGTACCCAGTGGAGTTAATACTAAATATCCAGCTAGTGAAATGAACTCATCTTTTTTTTATTTCAGTTCATAGTGAGCTGCTTCGTGTTACAATTCTTGAAACATTACAGTTCTAAAATTCTGGAACAAAAAAGAAAACAGGAAAACAACAAGATCTTTTACAGTCAACAGATTAGGGTTAACTTGTCTCTTTGTCCTCAGCTTTTTAGTGACTGCATTAGGAAGAATTGTATTGTCCGTTGAAATGTATGTTGTATGCTGAAAGGAATGTGTTCTTATGGGATTGGGATAAGGGATTGTTACGAGCAAGCTTGGGTTCCCTAGATGACAAACAGGTCAAAAAAAAAAAAAAAGAGCCTTTCATCACTCTGGTTATTTTCTTCCTCTTCTCTCCTCTTCCTCTACAGAAAGTCCTGTGACTTTTACAGATGAAAAATGGCACCTCACCCAACATACATTTCAGTTGTGCTTAAGATAGATACCTAAAGAGAGAGCAGTGTGTCCATTATGCATATTTGCACCTTTGTTTTGGAAGGGCAGCTGGTGGACTTCTTTTGCCTTTGAGCTCTTTTGTCAGGGAAAGTGGAACAGTAACTTGCATAAAGAAGTTTTAGAGGAAGTCCCTGATGTGAAAATCATAGGTTGTAGATCTGTTAAAAATCCAGTGGAATGACAGCCGCTAAAGACAGTGATTGAAACCCCCAATTCATTAGAGACAATGAATGAAACCCCTGATTCCAGTTGCTTAAACAGCAGTGGTGCAGTTAAAATAAAAATGATCCTGAAGATTTTCTCATATGGATAACCTGATCCATTTTTAAAACCGTTAAAGTCCCAGTTCCAGTAACAAATTCCAGTAACTGGTCTAACCACCACTTCAGCTTGTGCTATGCCAGGTGGTGATGCCGACAGGGGGAAGGGGGCATAGAAATGCAGGACAGAGAGTTTATGTGTTTCAGGATAAAAGGGAAGGATTCTTTTTTGTGTATATCTGAGGAGGAGGCTTGCTGGGGAAGGGAGTCCTCTCTAATGAGAAATACGTGCAGATCTGCTCTAGGAGGAGGAACTGGAAGGAAGGAAACAAGTCATAATCTGAAGGCATTTGTCCATTGATGGAGTGGCTGTTTGCTTACTGATTTGGCAGCTGCAGCTTTTCTTGAATTGTGGTTTTTATTCCAAGAATTCATGTTTAAAGAATTTCTTACCTTCGTCTGCCAAACTTTGAATGCTTATTTCTTGCATTGTAGAGGTGGGGTTTTTTTCCAGTTATATATGGTTTAATGTTTATTAAATATTAATAAATATAATTTATTAAATTAAAAAGAATCAGAGAAACTTGCTATTTTGTTTTTGAAATTAACTTTGGTTTATTAGTAGTATATTAATAGCTTTCTAGGTATGTATTGAAAGGACTTTTCTTTAATATTAGAATATGGGGTTCTCTAATATTAGAATATGGGGTTCTGGGAAACCAGAGTGGTATTGGTCTCCAGAAGGCTGTCTGTGGGTTTTGCCTTTTTTTTTTCTTGTCATTTTTTGAATGAATCAACAGATTGTCATCCCATTTCATATCTAGTATGGTACAGGCTATATAATTTAATTACTTGTTTGATTATCCCAGTTTTGCTCTTAAGATTTGGAAATAGAATATTTGACTGTTTCCACTGGCAAGTGGAAATATGGCAAGTCTTACTTTTAACAGAACTCTTTTGCCTTTGATTTGAAGATATTGATTCTTGGCTTGACTGTCTTTCCATGCCTATGTGCATCTTAAGGACCTGTATTTGTTTTTACAGTGTAACCAGGTCAACTATTGCTAACCTGTCAGTTTGACTAATCAAGAAGTCCTCAAATCTCTCAGTGTGCATATCACCTCTTCCCCCCAGTGCTCCCTCCCTCAAATGGCTCTCATTTGCTCCATACTTTCATCCTTTCTACAGTGTGGATTCCCAAAGTATGCATACCATCTGTTTTGCCAGATAACTATTTTTATTTAGACTTGGACCATGAATTTTATAGCTGGAGTAATTTTATATTTGGTAGACATAATTATTTACCTTAGTATCTGTAGCCTTATTGTGTGTACTGAGAACGATTGCTGGCTGAACTGGGAATTCTACTGCTGTTTATGACACTAGCTGCTGGTTTTAGATTAGCTTCATTCTAAATCTGTTGTGGACTGCTGCCATTCTTGTATCTTTGGAAACAATTCAGACTTTTTCTTCCTATGTGTTAGGCCCTTTGATAGGCATGTTATTACAGTTACTCTGTTTTCACCCAAAACCCAAAGATGAGAAAGATTGTTTTCAAAATGTCCTATGATGTCACTTTTCGCCTAAGTATGGCTTAGTGTTTTATTATATTTTTTAATTGAAAGCAGGGTGGAATTAGTATGTCCTCTGGACAGTGTTTATAATTAATGCACTGTTCAAATCTGCTTGTTGACTGACTTCTGACTTGCAGCCCGCACTTTGGGAAAACCTCTGCTCTTTGGCTGTCATGGTCAGTTCAGTCTCAAGCTGGAATGACTCCCACCATTGCAAGATTCTTTGAACTGTGGTGTAGAAAGTGTGGATGTAAAGGTTATGGTTATATACGGTCTTCTGAATCCTAAGTTCGGTTTCTCCAGCGTGCTGCATGATACAGGAAAGCTGCCCTAACTGCATGGCTCATAGTTTCTGTTGCTGATACAGACTCTCATTGTTCTTACTCATTTGCTTAATTACAGCAATATGACTGTTTCATGTTGAAGCTGTTTTATATTTACTTCATTAAGACATTAATTTCAGTGGCAGCAGGAATTGCATATACCGCCTTTGTATGCTGAAAGATTCCTTTAAGAGTATCGTTACGTGGAAAATATAAAATTAATGTTTTGATTGCATGCTATGTAATATTTTTTATTTGAAGATGTCATGTATACAATAAACGTACACTAAGACTGACTGAATTGAATTAATAACAGACCATATCCCAAGAATTGAAAGAAAGAAGCTGCTTGGCAGGGTGAAAGCAACAAACCACTTAATCAGAATCAGTAGAGCTTTCTGGATGTCTTTGTTTTGTAATTATTTTGAGTAGATCAGCAGACTCGATGAACAAAAGAAGATGGCTGTATTAAGGATTCTTTAAAATCAGTGTTGCGTGACCATTTAGTTCTCTTATTGGGCACTTATTCTGGTAACTAGGATAGATGCTTCTGACTTGCTTCTTATTGTTGTAGAGGGAAAATTGAGCTAGATTCTACCTCTCAAATAGCTGCTCAAAGACTTTTTTTCTAGCTAGTGAGCAGGGAGAAGTTCCTGTACAGTTCTTAGTCTTGCATAATTCTTATAGTTGGAGCACTGCAGCCACTTTATAAAAACTGAAAGCAAATAGTGAATTGACAGCATATACAAAAGGCTGTGATTCAGTTTTAAAGAGTTTTGTTTGCAACGTATCCCTGGCATTTTTTTGATCAAGTTTGCCCTTTCTGATTAAGGACAACTTAAGCAACACGATACTGTTCTGTACTAGATAGAACTTTATTACGAGTGGAAACTTCTCATGGCAGGGTGTGGGTTACAAAGAAAAATGATTGATGAAGAGAAAAAACCCCCTAGGGTTAGAAGCATACTTACAAAAAAACAAACTACTCAGCAGGGAAAAATGAATTGTTACAATCATGTATAAGTTTTCTTGGGAATTCATGTTAAAAATTTGCAAGCAATCCATCTGGATATGTGTTGATTCTGTTGGTATAAGCTACTTGAGAGGATGTATATGATTGGCAGGCATAGCTTGAATTTACAGTGTGTGTGTGTGTTAAGAAGTTTCAGTACAGGTTTAGCTTATTTCATGAGTACACATGAAGGTTTGATAGGAAATATGTTACTACTTATCATGGTTACACGCAGCTAATAATAGTGATAGCAGCCATAAATTGCACTCGCCTGTGGTTCAGATTGTAAATAGAACTTTGCAAATGGCATAATAAAAAAAGAGAAGGGAAGGGAGTGAGAGGTGTGTGTCTGTGGTGGTAGGGTTTTCAGTCTGAATTTCCAGCCCTTTAAAAAGATCTTGTCTTCCTCTTGTTTTGTTGGGAATTCAAAATTTCATCTTTTTCACTTACAGTAAGCCCACTTTTCAGTTGAAACTTGTAATTGTTTATATACTTGGGGGGAGGTCATAAGTAATTGAAACTGCAAGTTGTACAACCTAACTTTTTTTCTTATTCCTGCGTTGGGAAGACTTTTTTTTTTTTTCTTTTCCTGCAGACAAATACAGAAGGCAATGAATCAGGTTTTTCCCTGGGTAAATCAGGAAAGAGCTAAAATTAGACCTTCAGAATTCACTCTTTTTATTCCTCCTCAAAGCTGAGGAAAGCTTGGTAGATAGTGTTTTGCAAGTTAAGGAACTGAAGAATGCTTTAGATCATTCTAGTTTCTGTAACTTTTTTTCTCTGTATAATCTTGTAGGAAAGTGGTGTCCATTGATATGGGTAGTTCCATGCAGATACTTCCAAAGCAATGCTGTCCTGCACAGGTTGGAAACTCCATGTATCTCTGAGTTTCTAAGTCCTAATTCTCATCAGACCAAGACACAGCTGTCTTCTGCTCACAGGTCGAGCAGCAAGAAGAGTAATACAGGTAAGAGCAAGGAGGAGCATAAAAATGAGAGCCAGAGAGGTTGCCAGCATACACTACAAATCTGCATTGTGATAGGGCTTATGTTCAGTATTAGGTGACTCAGTAAGATATCACTCAATAAAATCGAGGTGTAGTTGTTAGTTCAAATATAGGATACTTGGAGTGTATGAATTAGCTGTTCTAATGTGCTTGTAATTAGGAAGTCTGAATTACAGACATGTAGGCCAGCATCATTTAAGGTGGTGTAAATAATGTTAGAACTGGAAGTCTGTCAGGCCTTATGGTTCCATACATTGCAAATTGTGTTAGATGGCTGTTAGAGGAGTGGTGTGAGCTTCAGCACAGCTGTGAAAAGGAGCTGGTTTTAACTACACGGTCCAACTAAAGGTAATGTGTTTCAACTATTTGGTTACCTTAAGCGGGTTTGTAGTTTCCTTTATGCATGCAATACAGTCTATCAAGTTCAGGTTACTGAAGAGACGCGAGAGGTGGGGGTTGGAGAATCACCTGTCTCTTATGTGAGATTTAATCCAGTCAGTATCCAATCCAGTGAGACTGCTGTGAGCTGAGCTCTGTCTGCCACAGCAGCAGCGGGGCCAAGCATTGGTAGCAACAGCGGTCAACATCCTGGACATCCCTCAGCATCCCTCACCATGCCTACCTGGCGACTTCCCTTTTGATAAGCAACCTTACTCTAAGAAATCAGTCTTTTATGTAGGTCTTTTAAAACTACATGTTAACAAATAAGGACAGAGCAATATAGAACTGTAATGAGGCTGACTGCCTACGTAGTGTAAGGGTGGGAATAGCTTGTTTTTGCCACAGTTCAGATAGATAAAATCTTTTCAAGTCACTGAGTGCTGTAGCATCTTTGCTCCTTTTCCGCCCCATGGTGGAGTCTTAGAGGGCTGATGAGATGTGAAAGAAGGGAGAGGAAGGAAAAGCCAGATGGTGGTTGCTGGTGTTGAAAAATCTATTACCCAGGGTGGCAGGAGCTAGCAGGTGGGCAAGCTGGGCCTCACGATGAGGAGCAGCTTTAGATGTTGTTCAGTTACCCATGTTTGTAGGTTATTAAAACTCTACTATAGTCCCGTGTTTTGTTCAGTGCACCAGTTTAAGAACTTCTGTGTCTGTGGTTTACTCCTTGCTTCCCTCCTGTTTTGGGAGATCACTATCAAGCTGTGTACATGTACTAAACTGGATTAGTGAAACATTAGTCTTTGTTAACCCCTTCTTCATTCTCTATTTATCTATTTTTAATCCAAATCGCGTCACTTATCCTATTTTGAGGGGGTTGCCACAGGTAGCATTTTTTCCAATGAGAGAGAAATTCTGAGATTCTCTGCTTTACTTGTTGTTCCACTGCTGGGTGCAGCACCAAGTCTCATTCTAAACCAGTGTTTGTGGGTTTGTACAGTTCCTAGTGAAATGGTATTTCTCTATGCTTTTATGATATTGTTTACATTACAAATACAATAGGATTCTTATTGTTTTGAAGGTGTGATATTGAGAAGCATGGTGGCCTGAAACTTCCTGAGGTATTCCTGTGGGGTTTTTTTCCTTTTTCTTGGAATTTTGTATATTTATGGATTTTATGTTGTATGACGGTTCCTGACAAATAATCTTATAGTTTTATCTATTTGATTACTGTTTCTGCTTTAAATCCAAATTACTAGCAAGTTTGTAGTCTGTGGGGCGATCTGCATCTTCATTTTTGTACGGCTTGTCCTATGCTGTGACAAACAGCTGAATGGCAATGTGTATGTGAGGATCATCGAACATGTTTGAAAGGCCTCCTTAATCTTCAGAAGGCAACACTGTGTTCCATTAATAAATAAATAAATAAAAATTCCTTTTACATGGAACTTGCACAAAAGAAAGAAATTCTTTACAGAGAAATCATGTTTGAAGACCTCTTATTGTAACTCAGATCAATAAGGAAAATACTTTCTAGCCATCACTTCTGGAGGAGAGGAACTTTATGAAAAGCATGATTTGATGATAGCAATCCTCTGATAGTCGTTAAGTTTGGGAACTTGTATTTATTCTGAAACTTGGGAGACACATCATATTTTTTATCAGTTTATCTTCTTTTATGTCTGCATTTTCTAACTCTAGAATAAAACTTTGTCAATTTTTGCTGATGCGTTTGTCTCCTTCATTTGTTAAACCTGCTTTCGTCTTCAGTGTTTTTATCAAAACCATTTCAATTAGTGTTGAATTAATCGGATGTCTAATTCATGCAGAGGCTGATCTTGAAACTATGAGTTATTTTTGGCTGCTGGAGATATGCTGCAACTGGTATTTTGCTGGAGCAGTGTGTTTGTGTTTGAAGCTTCTAACTGATCATAAATTTATAAATTTAGGGTTAATTGCTTTTTTACTCTGGATATAAGCAAATATTGTTTGTGGATTCCTGCCCCCCCCCCCCCCCCCCCCCCCCCCCCCCCCGGCCAATGGCTATCTAGTGACAACCACTAGCTGCTTAGTGAGAGAAGTGTAGGGGGAGCCTAGGTGATGGACTTGCTGGTGCTCAGGTTCTCATTAGTTGTAATGGCAAGAAATCAGGGTGGCCGGTGTCCTGGAGTTGCATAGATCACCTTTTCTGTTCCTGGGTTGAACTTTCCAGGTGCTGTTGGTGAGCTGTCACCTGAGATTCCCTGACCTGTCAGTATCTTTGGAAGTCAGTGTTGCTCAATCTGAAGGTCCAGTCGTTTGCTGTATTAGGAGCATGAAGGTTCTTACAAGAAGAGATAGCTAACGATGAAAGACTGTGCTGCTGTGAAAAAGAAAACGAGCATCACACTCACATGGAAGTCAACACAACAAATGTTGATATCAGAGCAGCATGGCTCTAGGAAATTAGTGTAATATGGAGGCACTCTGGTAAGAGCAGTGTCTGTGCAACAGCTGAATTGTTTGATGGAATTACAGGAAGGCATACAAGTGTTGCCTTATTTTTCTGTCTGGATCAGGACTTGGTGGGTTTCCAGAAATCAATTTCAATATTTTCATTAAATTATAGACAGACTTTAGATCTAAAAAATTTAAGTGTTCATTGGAGAGAATGTCTCTTGGGAGGAGATGGGGCAAGGCTTCTTAAAATATATAAGCATACATTTGTTGTTTTGTTTTATTTTTTAATCAGAAAGGAAGAGCAGCATCATGTATTTTGCAATATTAATCATCTTAATGAAAAGGTCACAGATTTTCTTTTATTTCCAAAATATGCATGACCTTGCACATAGGTGAACCCACTGATTGTGGTGTGTTGTTTCCAACTTCATAAGAAAATTTGGCCTTCAGATATTGTCTCCCTTGTATGTATGTGGAAGAAAAAAAACCCCAGGAACAAAACAGCTTAGTAAATGTCTGAGGTTTTTCCTCAATTACCTAAAAGCTGACATTACATCATCTGCACAGACGTAAATATAGAAAATAGTAGGTGTGTTATATCTCCTGACTTATTTTTAAAACCTCTTTAACAGAGGACTCTCTTTACTTGCCTGTATGTTTGTGTCAGTAAATAGACATGTGGCATTATGTCCGTTTTTTTTTTCTGGGAGATTGGAAGTTTCTTTAAATGCTTGTTTTAATCTTTTAAGATTGTTTTTAGCCTTTGTGGAAATGCTATTTTCTGTCATTGACTCTGTTCTTCCCCAAGATGCTTATATTTCAGTGAAGTTGTGTTCTGTTTTTACCTAACTATCCCTCTCTCTAGACATGTTTCAGATTCTCCAAAATACATGTTTTTTTCCTCTCTGAACAATATTATTGAACAAAGTAATAAATAATGTAGCTGAGTAGTTTTGTATGAAAATCAGCTGTGCTGTTGAATTTTCAGATAAACAGGAAAAACAATCCCTCCTTTAATTTCAGTGCTAAAAATCAGAGAATTAGCAAAATAGATGTGAATATTTTTGGTGTTGAGACCTGTCCTAGGTCCTGATTCAGGGTAAGTTCCCTGTTTGAGGTAATATTTAAGACTTAGTTCAAAGAAAATCCAGAGTTACATGACTTCTCAGCAGTCAAAGGACTTCTTAAGGATTCTATGGGAACAAAGTTTTGTTTGATGTGATATGTTTGTTAGGTTCTTTATTGTTTATAGGCAGTGTTATAACTGTCTCTGTGTATGGCTACTTGTGGAAGTAAATGTTTTACAAAAGATTTTAAGTTGTCTTGAAATTGAACTTCAAATATTACTGTAAAAGTACAGAACAAATGCAACCAATTCTGAGATCAATTTCTATTGCTGTGTAATTGCTGCATGTAAGAAAACAAGTGAGGGGTTGAAGTGTTTTCTCTTTTGCAGGTGTTGCTGAAATAGTTTGATTTATTTAAAGCATATGATTTCATGCAATTGTGCCTGATTGTTAGTGCAGCTGTCAACAGCTGCGTGCTCCTTTAGCTAATTGCATTCTAGTAAGATAGCTAAGCTTATTTTAAGATATGCAGTTGTGCACTGCCTTTTTTTTTTTTCAAGCAACTACACACATTCAGAAGACTTACTGCAGAAAGTTCTGTGCTATCACAATGAACAATTATTGCTCTAGAGGAAATTGGAGAGCTTATAAACAAGACAGTATCAGCCAGTCTAGTGTATGGATAGCATCTGTGAAAGATTGGACCATGACACTTAAATTCATATAGTTCTAAAGGCCTTGAAATGGTCTTCTCCTTGGGGTTAATTTAATCACCTGCTCTTTGTGAGTATTTTATAGTTTAACATGTAAAACTTTCATTTAACAGGAAACTAATTCCTATTGCTACACCAGTATTCTGGTTGTGTATACAGGAACTATGAGATTCTGTTACATGCTGATATAATCTCCTTCAAGAAATATATACCTGAAATGAGAATTATATAAAGTTGTATGTGTATAAAAAGCATATTAGGAGAGTAGACTATCTATTATGCATGCTAATTCTGTATAGAATAATTGTATGTTTTTTACTGCTATATGTTAGCTACATTGTTAGTCGACAGTATGAAATTGATAATGCAGTGTTGTTTTTATTTGTTATATAGCTTTATGCCAGTATATACAGGCCTCTAAAACCCGAGATGGTGCCAGCCGTTTCATTTCAAGTGCAACAGAAGGTAAAGGAAAAAGTGTGCGGGAAAAAAAAGCACCATTTTTTGTTCATCTGATACCCTGTCTTCCTGGGCGTTTATGTGGTTCTTGACCTTTTAACCTTCTAGACTCTCTCTTCACAGCTAACTTCTTGTAATAGATGGTGGATATGCTTTTTTCCTAAGTCTTGAAGAAGAAATTAAGTGATACCACTTGTATGTCTATCTTAAACTTGCATCATCTTTGCATCTTGTCTATTTGTGCTTTCCTTCAGTAACAAAATTCCACTGAAAGTGAAGCTTTAGCTATGCTTTAACAAGAGTCTGAAGTATCTGAAGAGAAGCTTAGAGAATTGGTGTCATAACCACAATCTCAAGACAGTAGCACTTAAGGAAAAGCACAGATACTTAACAACATAGAAATGTTACAATGCTAATCCTTGCTAATATCTGCGGTCTGATTTTATGCTAACTAACTGTCTTGCATTTTCTGTTTCTCTTAAAAGGAGTGTGTGCTTAATTCACTTATCCTCGCATCTTCCTGCTGATGTTCTGCTTTTTCACCTTGTTTGAGAATGAAGAGAATGAAATATTTACTTCTCTATTTTTCTTTCACCTGCAGGGGAAAACTTTGAACAGACTCCATTAAGACGCACATTTAAATCCAAAGTTCTTGCTCGCTATCCTGAGAATGTTGAATGGAACCCTTTTGACCAGGATGCAGTGGGAATGGTCAGTATCACTTCATGGCTTTAGGTTTTTGTCTTAAAAACAACCTTAACAATTGAAGGCATTCATCTGTGTTTTCTTTGACAAAAAAAGCGTGAAGTCTGTTACAGATTGGAAATAATAATGAATTTCTCTAAATTGTGCAAAGGCTCAAAAGGCCTTTGCATTTAATTGGGATATTTTTTAAAGGAAATTAAGTTAAAACTTATAAGTGGTAAGTTCCTAGGAGAGGTTTTGTTCTTTTGCAACTTTTTCGTTGCACTCTAGAGAATTAGTAGAGAAATAAATTAGTCTGCAATTAATGCATCTTTGTGCATGATTTTTCTGTTCAATGGAAAGTGGTGTGGCTTCTTAATTTAGATAAAACAAAGTGCTTTTCTCTGTCAGGTTTCTGATCTTAGTGACTGAAATACTTTCCTTTATCTGAGTTTGAATTTTGTTATTTTATTCCTGTTGAACTTGGTAACAAAATGGTTATGTGTTTCACTAGAAACTGCATGCAGCCCTTCTTACCTGTTCCGTTAGTTTTTCTGATTTAGATGCATATTACTGTATTGTACAGAGATGTAACACTTAACAGAATTTAAAGTGAAATGCAATGGCAGTCTGTTGATAGTAAATCCTATTTTCACCAATGCTTCTGGAGGCAGAGGGAGAGAAAAGTGTGTTTTAATTGATCCTATCTCCCCTCCCCCCTTTTTTATAGCTGTGTATGCCCAAAGGGCTTGCTTTCAAGACACAAGCAGATTCCAGAGAACCTCAGTTCCACTCTTTTATTATTACTCGTGAAGATGGCTCACGGACATTTGGATTTTCTCTCACCTTTTTTGAGGAAGTTACTAGCAAACAGATCTGCAGTGCAATGCAGACATTGTATCATATGCACAATGCTGAATATGACATTCTTCATACTCCACCCACAAATGACAAAGATAGCTGCAGCAGCACTGGAGACTGCAATGGCACTTCTGTTTCAAAACTACAGCGTTTTAACTCCTATGACATCAGCAGAGACACACTCTATGTCTCAAAGTGCATTTGTCTGATTACTCCAATGTCTTTCATGAAAGCTTGTAAGAAAGTACTAGAACAACTTCACCAAGCAGTGACTTCACCTCAGCCGCCACCTCTACCTTTAGAAAGCTACATCTACAATATTCTCTATGAGGTTCCTCTTCCTCCAGCAGGAAGGTCGTTAAAGTTTTCAGGTGTTTATGGACCGATTATCTGCCAGAGGCCAAGCACCAGTGAACTACCATTATTTGATTTTCCGGTTAAAGAAGTTTTTGAATTGCTTGGAGTAGAAAATGTGGTTCAACTCTTTACCTGTGCCCTCTTGGAATTTCAGATACTGCTTTATTCACAGCGTGAGTATTTGGTTTTTGTTTTCTTATCTTGTAGCTGTACTGGCACAAGGTCTTTTCATTTCTCGAATGTTAAAAAACACACAAACAACAGAATAGCTGCATTAAAGTGGCATTAGCATGCTAATGCAGTCAGGCTGATCTATGTGCAGGTTTTAATGTAAAGAAAAGAACTGGAGTTACAAAGAGTGTTGCATTGGCTCCAGTTTTAGACACTTAAAAAAACTTTGGACTTTCACATAATCTCCTGTGTTCATGGACTGACTGTCCCCTTCATGGTTGTCTCTGGAAATGTTGTGCTGTTGGATAGAGTAGCATGCCATCTCCTGTGTTCCTCTCTAGCTGCTTAGCTGAATTCCCTTCTATGTGCCAAACTATCCATGCATTTTGAGAAGCTTCATAGTTAATTATATATGGTTCTGAAGAATTAATGCCACAAATATAATTTTTCCTTTGAGTACCCAAAGTCACATTTCAGTTGTTACTTTGAAATAAAATTACTTGATAAAAGTTTTATTTGACTGAATTTAAATCCCGAATCTCTGTCAAGGACTTGAAACAGTTATTGCTGAAGTCACGTAGATAAATCTTGCTTTGAAGAGAAAAGGCAGCAACTAAGCTGAAATAGCATCTGTTTATTAATTAATAAGTAATTTGGTAGTGGTATCCATTTTCTCTGTTAAAATTTGTGGATACTGGGCTTCTTACTCTGCATCCTGTTACTCTAACACAGAGTATGTGGAGTTATGCCAAAAGATAATTTTTCTACTTTTTGTTGTCCTAGGCTGGCTAACATTAGTCCAGACCCACCCATCCGTAATGGTGCAGTTTAAAATAGACAGGCTGCATTTTGAACAATGTTTTGTAGTAATGGTAAACAAGCCTAGAAGACCCCAAGACAAATCCAGGGATAGTCCAGGGTGTTAGTGCAATCTGTTTTCGATATTCTCTTCCATTGAGCTGTCACTGAAATATGTAGAATACAAATGGTAACTATTTATAAAATATATCCTGCAGTTATTAGCAACGTTCTCCAAACATGAAATACAGATGTTTGTGTGTTGAGATGTGTGAATAGACTAAAGCCAAAGATAGATTTTGTGTGTATAGTCAAGGTGGTTAAAAGTGTTGCATTGTATAAACACTGTTATCTAGTAGAGAAAAACTATACAGTAATTCAAACACAGGCAAAAAAACTTGCTGTACTTTCTTGTAATGGTTACTTTCTTGGATTTAAAAAGCAAATTGCTTTGCTTATTATTCATAGAAAATCTAGAAATACTTGCCTAGCAGACAAACTTCTGTGGTTTTTTTCAGAAATGGATTGGCATTTATATGTTTGAGATGTAGCAAGAGTTTGTTTATGTGGATATCTGTCCCACCAGTGGAAGACTCAAACATCAGCTCTTCCACGTGAAGAAGAATGCAGTCCAGTTGGCCTGTAGTTGTGCTTGAGACCTCCCGTGGCAGAAGTACGAGTGCCTGGCCAGTTGGAAGCACCTCAAGAAAAACAATGCGTGCATTGCCATATTGGAACAGTGTTCCCTGATCTCTTTTCAGGCCGTCACATTATAAGTACTCTTTTCTCCTGGGCTGGAGCTGAGCTCGCTTCTGGACTAGTGTTCTGTATTCTGGGTTCTCTTTCCAAGTCATATTAATAGGTTCAACTTTTTTTCTTGGGCACTTTCCAAGTGTCTGATCTGTGGTTAATTAAAGAAGCTTAAAATAGCTCTTGAACAGTTGAGTTTCTTGTTTGCGCACACAGGCATATGAAATTCAAAGGGATCCATGCAGCTGAAGGCCTGTGGGCCTGGATCTTCATGACAGTTTCTGTCCACTGTTCCCCTGCCTTACCCCAAGCTTTGGCTGAGTTGGGCTGTGTTCCCCCTTATGGAAGTGTCTGGTCTGTCTCTATCAAGTTCTCATCTATAGTTTCTGACTGAAAAGTCTTCTTTCAGTAGAAAAAGGATTTTAGTTATTTGTTTGCTGACTTTTGGCCCTCAGTTCTGAGGAACTAGCTGTGACAGTGCCTTCTCAGTAATAATAAAGGCTTGCTCGCGTTCTTGCATGTGCAGTAATGTGAGGTCTAGGTTGTCCTTCAGAATATAGATCTTAAAATTTTTTAATGTCCTTTGGATTTGTTAAATCTCTTGGTGCTCAAACCTGTGACAGTTGAGGTGGTTGGGATAATTTCTTGTTCTCCTAGGTCAGATGAGATTGCGATACTTGGGTGGATTTGGATTTAGAACAGTACAGGATTAGATGGTTTGCTTGTAAGATTTACTTTAAAAAAAAAACCAAACCAAACCTAAAACTCTTGGAGGACTTTGCTGCCAGATGCAGTCCTTTTTGAAACAAATTATTTAGTATCTTAAGTTGCAGTCAGTCCCTGGAATTGGAGTAACTTCACTTGGCAGTGAATGTGTTTTGCTTTAAGATTCCTTTGACATGTTTCTGACTCTATGCTTCTGAAAATTCTTTTGTGCCACTATATTGGCACAGCCTGTATGTTTTGGATCACTGTAAGCCAAATGTAGGGAATTAATTCCTTGATTTGATTGTCCTCTTGAGAGAATTGTCTCCCATTTGGGAAAGTGTTAGAAGAATGCAGGTGCCTATAAGACAGTGAGGAATCTGAAGCTGCTCCTAGTGCTGAGCCAGCGCTGAGGAACCCTGGCAAAGAGACAGTGGTGTTGAAGGAGGCCTTCAGTAGTGCCCTCACCAGATTAATCTGTGGGAACTGGTTTGATTTCCTGCAATTTATGTTGCTTTTGTATCTGTGAAATAGACTTACTCCTTATCTCTGTAGAGCACCTAGAGCTCTTCTGAACAGTGTGCACTGAGTTAAGACAACTGTGAAATCAGCTTGGAGGAGATTTTCTAAACAGCTAAAAACAATAAAAGGAAAATATAATGTACCACTTAAAGTTTTTTATTTTCTGCGTATTTTCTGTCTGCTGCCATTTAAAAGTACAAATAAAGGTTTTTTTTTCTGTTTTGCTTTGCTTTTGAGTCACTTCTCCCCATCTTTCTTTCACTTGCTTAAAAATATATTCACTCTGAAGAGTTATAGTATTAGTTTTATTTCTTTGTTATAGTATTAATTTTATTTCTTTGTTGCCCAACTGTAATCTCTTATGTAGGACAGTTTTTCTTTGTATGCCTCCACTGATTTAGGAAAATTGGTGCTTGATGCAGGCATCTTTAATCAGCCTGTCAGACACAGAAGTGAACACGAAGAGGAAGTACTTTGACCCACTGCTTCTACTAACTACAGTTCTCTCTTACTGTGGTTACAGGTTTTTTGAAGTAGAAGGCCCAATTAAAGAAATGTATGTTTTCTCTAAGGAGTCTGACATACTGAATACCTGTGCTCAGAAAAATTTGTTGAAAAATGTTTCTTTAACATCATACGTTATGCTATGAACAGGCATGCCTAAAGGGAACCCTCTAGGCAACGCTTTATTCTGGTGGCTCAACTGCATTGCATGCTACCTGTCCATAGGGACTGTGTATACAATTCTTTCCGTTTCTGTTCCCCTTTAGGTTAAAAAGAAGCTTAATCCTGGCAAGTAGCCCATCTTTCTGATTTATCCATATACGTTCTGAAGATCTCCAAACTTGTCTATAGTAATTGTCCTCCACTTTATGGGCAACTCTCTGCCTTAAAGCAGTAGTATGGGAGTTGCATGTGGAATGAAAATTACTTAACAAATATGACAGTATTTCATCGGGATACTTGAAGTAGGAAGATTAGAAGGAAAAAATGTTCCAGAGTGTGATCATGTAATGGTTTTCAATTTGGCCAAGTCAGAGAATTTCTGTAGGCACTTGATAAAATTCTCTCTGTAAAATGTGAGAATGGAGAGGTGGAACAATGGTTCTTACAGTTGCCACCTTCTTCCCATCCTACTCCTCTCTTTCCAAACCCAAGACCCCTCAATTCTTATTTTTCCTGGATTTACTTTTTACAGATCAACAAAAATGTCTACATATACTAGATATAGATAAATACTAGTTCAAATAACTTCTTGTACGTGCTTTTAAGGGATAATGTATTTTACCTACAGTAATTGGTTAGAAGAACAAATCAGCCTTTTTCTGTGTTCTTAAGTGGCTGTGTTAAAAAGTAGCAGATTTTCTTTTCCTTGCACAGTGATTAGTTAAGTGCTTTCCAATCTAATAGCACACTAGTGGTATGTAATTTTTTCCCTACCAGTGCTTTTGTACAATACAAGACCAAAAGACTCTGTATCATTTGCACCAGAATAAGCATATTCTGCTTTCAAAAATGACAGTAAGACCACTACTGAAGTGCTTCTTCCCTCTTTTACATTTTTTGTTATTACTATTATTTTTATGCAATTATTTTTATAATCTTATGCAATGCTTTGGTACAAGAAGCATGCTGCTTCCTTCTTTTTTAAAACCAAAAAAACTCCATACCCTGTCAGGATAGATATAACTTAAGAAAACATTTAAGTTATTTTGGTTTATGTTTGCAGGCTTCTTCCCTTTGTCCTTGCCTTTTGCCAACAAGTCCCGATCATAGAATCATAGAATGGTTTGGGTTGAAAGGGACCTTAAAGATCATCTAGTTCCAACCCCCCTGCCATAGACCGGGACACCTCCCACTAGACCAGGTTGCTCAAAGCCCCATCCAACCTGGCCTTGAACGTTTTCAGGGATGGGGCCTCCACAACCTCCCTGGGCAATTTGTTCCAGTGTCTCACCACCCTTATAGTGAAAAATTTCTTCCTGATATCTAATGTAAATCTCCCCTCTTCCAGTTTGAAACTATTACCCCTCATCCTATCACTACATGCCTTTGTAAAAAGTCCCTCTCCATCTTTCCTGTAGGCCCCTTTTAGGTACTGGAAGGCTGCTATAAGGTCTCCCCGGAGCCGTCTCTTCTCCAGACTCTTGTTGTTGGAGTCTCCAGACTCCAAACAACCCCAACTCTCTCAGCCTGTCTTCATAGGAGAGGTGCTCCAGACCTCTGATCATCTTTGTGGCCCTCCTCTGGACCCGTTCCAACTGGTCCATATCCTTCTTGTGTTGAGGGCTCCAGAGTTGGGCGCAGTACTCCAGGTGGGGTCTCACAAGAGTGGAACAGAGGGGCAGAAACACCTCCCTTGACTCAAGTCATTGAGGACCTCAGCCTTTTCCATATCCCGGTTGACCAGGTTTCCTGTTCCCTTCTGGAGAGGGCCCACATCTTCCCTAGTCTTTTTATCACCGCCATACTTACAGAAGTCTTTCTTGTTGCCCTTGATGTCCCTGGCCAGATTTAACTCTGTTTGGGCTTTAGCTTGCTTAACCTCCTCCCTGGCTGCTCAGACAGTTTCTCTGTATTCTTCCCAGGCTACCTGTCCTTGCTTCCACCCTCTGTAGGCCTCCTTTTTGCTTTTGAGAGTGTCCAGGAGCTCCTTGTTCGTCCATGCAGGCCTCCTGGCTTTTTTGCCTGACGACTTCTTTATTGGGTTGCAATGATGTGCATGAAGTCTGCAGAATGTCGTTGTTGCTTGCAGGCTGTGACTGTGCAGGCCAAATAGTTGGGAATGGCTTAAGCCATGTAGATACCCAGGATCAGAGAGCTGCATTTGCAGATAACTTGGTTGCAAGAGGTAGCTGCTGAGTGGATAGAAATTCTGAATTATTGATGTTCCTTTGTAATTAATTTGAAAGGCTAATACTAAAGTTAGCTTAATGACAGAGAGAGAGAAGTTGTGTTTAAATTAGCTAGCAGGATTAGACAGGGGGCTGTTATGTAGTAGGAAAACACTGTTTCTATTCTGAGACTTGTTCTTTCAAATAAACAAGCTGAATAGGAACCAGCTGGAATGTTTGTGTATCTGTGGCTACATTTAAAGTTCCTTTTAAAGCTGAAGAAAATAGGGTATGGAATGGATTCTGCTCAAAGCTTATCATTAATTCATCACTTCTTTGCAGTCAGGCTGTGATTAAAGCTGCAAACCAATAAGTGATTGCATAGGCAGAGACTGGTGTCCAGGCAGACTAGGGGAGTGCTGCTGGTGATGTTCATTGATTGTTCCCTAATGTGTTTCAGTCCAAGTAAGCTTTTGGCAAAAACTTTAAACTGTTTAAGCTATTCTCGCTTGTTTTGATTGAAGGCTCCTTCAGTCACAGTAGATCTGCTTGTGAGGCAGTGACAAGTAGCTTTGTGTAGTAACCTTTTCTACCAGCAGAGCTTGATCTGAAAAGGAAAAGCAAAAGCCTAGATTGCAGAATTATGACTGATCACAGAATGGTTTAGGTTGGAAAGGACCTTGAAAATCATCGAGTTCCAACCCCCCTGCCATAGGCAGGGACACCTGCCACTAGACCAGGTTGCCCAAGGCCACATCCAGCCTGGCCTTGAACACCTCCAGGGATGGGGCTTCAACAACCTCTCTGGGCAACCTGTTCCAGTGCCTTACCACTCTTAAAGTGAAAAACTTCTTCCTAATGTTTAATCTAAACCTGCCCTGGCGTTAGCAAAACTTTTGTTGAGTTCCTGTTTGGTTGCAGGACTCTTTGCAGACCCCAAATTCTGCAACTTTGAGTTCAAACAAAATTAATCATGAATTCCAGGAACTGAATTTCTTGGCCCTCTGTCTTCTGCTATCTGAAGTCTGAGCAGAGGATGGCTAAAGGATAGAATTAAAGCCATAACCTTAGAAAGTGAAGAGTTAAGCTTAATTTTTCTCCAGAGTGTTTGTTTAGAACAAATGTTATTTTTGCAGTTTTCATCTGCACTCTGCAACAGTGTGCCACAGCTTCAGAAACCTCAACACCTGAACCTGTGCGTTCCAGTGTCTCTTCCATTTTCACAGTGTCTGTAGTTTTATGAACATGTTAGGAGAAGACACACATATCTCACAGACTAACACATATATGAAGGATACTAATTTTTTTCCCTTCCTCCTATTCCCCCGCCCCCTTCCCTGGCTGAAATTGCATGTTGTTGCAGTATTATTATAGCTTGACTGAAGGTAAGAATTGTCTTAGTCTTGTGAGCTTGTTTTATACTCTTTCCAGCTTGGCAGCTCAAAAGCATTCTGAATGTTTCAGCAGTTGTATTAGACCACATGCTCTGAGTTCATCTGGTGTTTCCTCCTCCTTTATGGTGCATAGATATCAAAAACCAGTAAAGATGATTCTGTAGTATAAAAGAGGAGGGCGAGGTTTTGGCCCAACATACTGCAATGTTAACTGCTTTAGCTACCAGCTGCAGAATAAAAAGATTTTCTGGTATACGTGTTGCACAGGTGCAATTAGCACTGCTGTTAAATTCTAGGAGGAGATGAGATGTTTTTACATTGAACTGAAGCTTTGGTTATACATTGCCAAGGATAAACGAAGCTGATCCTTTTTATTTTCTACACAGTTATTTCAGTCACACTGTTGGGTTGGCTACTATACAGCATGCTTTATAGATATTTAAACATTCTTTTAAAATATGCTTATCTGAGAGATACCAGATGCCTTGGGTTTCATCCAAGGCTTCCATAGAAAGCTATAAGCACAGAGAAAAGAAATTACTTCCGATGTGTTTCTTAGCCAATTACAATACTGCTTCCATACTGAAACTGGTGTTCCTGGTAACCCTGTATAGGTAGCAGAGGGTGACTTAATGGATGCTAAGTCTCAATTTGCTCATTTCCATATGACTTGTAGCATGACCTACTTTGCATTGAGCTCTCTTTGTTGTTTCAGGAAAATGTGCTTGGGTGTACAAGCCTGGGCTTTCATTAAGATGCTGCTCAGCTAGTACTGGGTTTTGTGGTTTCTGTTTTAAAGCAAGCTCTCATTTCTTTAACTTAGATTCATTTACTTAAAAATGTTTGTGAAACAAATCTGTATTTTTTTTTTTCTTGATCTTTTTCAGATTATCAGAGACTGATGACTGTGGCAGAGACCATCACAGCACTAATGTTTCCATTTCAGTGGCAGCATGTGTATGTTCCTATCCTTCCAGCATCCCTCCTTCATTTTCTAGACGCTCCTGTCCCTTACCTTATGGGATTGCACTCTAATGGGCTGGATGACAGGTCTAAGCTGGAACTTCCTCAAGAGGTGAGAGGAGCTCATCTTGATGGATTAAATATTGTACATGACTATGAGGGAAGTGAGAAATGAGCCAAAACACTAGTGCTAACTGTAACAGCCATTGTGAAGTTCCTGCTGGCTATGGTTTGTGAGAGCTCTTACTTTATTTTTTGGAGATGCTGGAGAGAATCTGGTGAAATAGATAAATAAACCCCTGTTTTGGATATTTTATGCTCTGATAAAATTAAACTGTGATTTTTACAGGTATTGATGCAGTGGGATTACAGAAAGAACACTTTTGTGCTGCAAAACTTAGCCCTCTAGTGCTAGGAAATGCAAAAAAAAAAATGCAATGTGAATTCACCAACTGTGGCCAAAAGGCCGTACAGCTGCTTCTGCGTGGTGCTGAGCAAGCAAAGCTTGACTGGCTTCAGCACTGTGCTGTGCTTGGGCCAGTTCCTCGTTGTGCAGGGTTAGGCTGGGTTTCCCCGCACTGCATTTCTGAGTTGGCGTTGGCTTACGTGGACCCAGCTTGCCAGGTGTCTGCAACAAAACTCTTTCAAATTTTCTTCTAGAATGCATACTTCAGTTGGCAGCAAAATGTCAGCATCTACTTGAGTAAACTGGTGCTAATTGGGATAGTGCTCAGGAAGTCCTCCCTTGTAGTGAGGCTCTGTTAACGCCAGCTGCTGTATAAAGGAGAAGCAAACGGTCTGTAAAGGTCCTGCAACTCGTACATGGGGCGGGAACTACGTTCACACTGCTTAGAGGTTGTTTTTATTTACTTTATCCCACTGCTCTCTTTACAAATATTCTTTTTAGGGACGTGCCAAGAGAGAGTTTAAGAGCTGGTTGTGAGGATCAGGGGACCAAGAGTGGTTGAGCACTACCTGAGGTGGCAAAGGAAACGTCTGCAGGAGCCAGTAACCACCCATGGGAAGTATGTCAGGCAGCTGGTGCCTGGCTGGCTTGTGAGGCAGTTCCATCAGTCATCTGAATCACCTCTCTCATTGAGCGCCATTGAATGGTTTATTTGCTCATGTATATAGAAAATGCTGTTACAGTCTGGTCTGTCTGGCTGTTGTGAAGAAGCTGGACACCTCTGTCAGGTAGCCCTGTGGGAAGCGAGTGCTTGCAGAGGTATTAGCTGCGGAACAACACAGCTCTGGCCCCTGCTAGAGTCTGCTTACTTGTAGGTGTAACTTTGCAGGGGAGGGACTGGCTAAACCCTGGGAAACACCCTACTTATAGGCACTGGTAGGGTTCTCTAATCTCCGCTGTTTTCTCTGTTTGCCTGTTTTCTTCTATTATCGTTTACATTACTGGGAAAGCAGAAGTGTGGCAGGCAGAGGGCTTTGTGGTGTGGTGGTGTTTTTTGTTTTCGTTATCAGGCAGTGCTGCAACATAGCTTGACACAAAAAAAAAAAACCTTCTGAAAAAAGCTGTGTGAAATTAAAGACAAGATATTTCTGTGAACCTCCAGTCTGGTCACCATGCCAACATTGCTCTTTTTCTCAAATCCATATGCTGATAGTTTTCATTTGTTTTTCCTGGCAAGTTCAAAGGAAAATTTCTCTTCAAACTGTGTTATTTTTTTTTCTATGAAAATTAAAGTATTTAATCTTTTGATTTCTTTCTTTTCTTCCTCTCTTTTTTTTTTACACTGGCATAATTAATAACAGAGTAATATATGTTCTTGCCATGGAAACAGTCTATTGCTTTGG
This sequence comes from Pluvialis apricaria, assembly GCA_017639485.1. Lineage (NCBI taxonomy): Eukaryota > Metazoa > Chordata > Aves > Charadriiformes > Charadriidae > Pluvialis > Pluvialis apricaria. The sequence goes on from CM030012.1 coordinate 57,891,900, forward strand.
TTTACTACATTTTTACAAAATTTTGGATGTACTGACAGGCCTAATTAATACAGTTAGTATACTTCATAGAGAGGATAGCTGGTGAAGTAAAATGCATGTGTGGATATGCATGTTAATCTGCACCGTGGATGTTTTCACTATTATAACAAGCTTCTAAAGGACTGTCGTCCTTTTGTAAAGAATTTCCTCATTTTAAAATCACTGTAATATTTCCAACTAAATAAACATATTTTAATTTCAAATAGATATTTCAATTATTTAAAAGGTAAATGGCTTTATCAGATTACTTTGGAGGTTTAAAGTAAGGTAGTTGATCTATTTTTAGATGTTAAAAATAATCTGGCACCTCAATTTACATTTTGTTTTACAGATAGCCCTTTGTCAATGTGGAGGAGTAGATTTTTGACGGTATCTTACAGAGATCAGAATTGTCTGGGAGGGCAAGGGGGGAGGACGCACAGGACTGAGATATCAGCAGCAATGTGCCCATGTGATGGAACTTAAACTTGTCCTTCCAAACCTTCAGCTTTTCTCTCTAATTCAGAGAGTGAGCTCTTAAAGGTTTTTTCACGATGAGTATTACTTAGTCTGAGAAATCTGCTTGGTGGTCACTGCTGAGTAAGGTTTCTTGTGAGCTGTTGGAGTCCTTAGTACTGCAGGCTGGGAGTGTAGCTATAGCATAGAAGTGAACTTGAACTGGAGACTTCAAAGATGACGAAGTTATCCTATACCAATAGATTTGCTTATCTAAGAGGCAAAATAGACTGGGAAGAACAGGAGCTCACTCTTGTTGAGTTTTCACTGTAGAGGGTTTACTTTCAAAAAAACCCAACAACCCTTAAACAAAAAAATACCCGGAAACCCTACTGTTGCAGCAAGGAGTAAACATAGCTTTATAAAATATAAAGTGGAATTCAAAGTGCATGCCTGTCTCAGTAAATGATACTATTGGTCATTATTGGTATTTCTGATATTAGTAACTTAATCAGTCAGCTCTAATATAGTTAGAACTGCAGATTACAGGTTCATCTCAAAACTACTTTGCTTTCTGATTAGGCTTTCAGATACCCTTCGCTTAAAGAACCAAAGAAGCTTTACACGTAATTCCTAACATAGAAACTGACAAGGAACATGCGTAAAATGTGTTGTAGAACAGTAGAAGAGGGCATATGGATTCTAATATTTGTGCTTCAATAAAGACAAATTTATCATCAGTAACAAAAGGGATATTAATATTTAACACTGCTTATCTCTAAAGTTTGGAACGTATATGATCCTTTACGAAATCATCAGGGTTATATTAGGAACTTAATTTCCAAGTCCTGCCTGTAGGCTCATGATTCACAGATATACTAAGTATCAGAATTTTCCTCACTTATTGCAAAGGGTATATAAGGAGCTGTTGTATGTTCTAATTTATTCTGAGTTCTGCAAAAAAACCCTGTTTTTTTTCTTTGTCTTGAAACTGCATAAACTGCATCTCTGTTGCTAATCTATTTACATGGATGCATGGGACAGCTGCTGTTAAAGACAGCAATATCTAATTTATGCAAGGGGCAGAGAAGTGAGCTTTGACAGAAAATCCAGTTAGCGCTTCTCAGCTGAAGGGCGTTGAGGAAGAATATAATATGGCTATCCAGCATAGCATGGACACCTCAGTGTCACTGTAGACTACTTGCTTGTGGTTTTATAATGAAGTTTGAGCAAGACAGATTAGTCTTTTTAAAAGTGTTTTAGGCTAATATATGTAAAAATACTATCTGTCCTAACTCAGTCCGGTTTGGTTTAAGTCTTGCACACATATGTCATAAGGCTTGTTTTGGTTTGCTTGTGATGGCAGTATCCCGTATTTTGGTCACATCTGGTACTTTAAAGGAATGCTTTACCATGGGAGCATGGAAACCCAGCTGTATCGTAGAATTTGATGGTTTGTCAGATGATGATTAAAGCCTTCAGCAAAATCACAGAAACATAGAATGGTTTAGGTTGGAAGGGACCTTAAAGATTTGTCTATTTCCAACCCCCCTGCCATGGGCAGGGACACCTCCCACTAGACCAGGTTGCTCAAAGCCCCATCCAACCTGGCTTTGAACGCTTCCAGGAATGGGGCCTCCACAACTTCCCTGGGCAACCTGTGCCAGTGCCTCACCACCCTCATAGTGAAAAATTTCTTCCTGATATCTTTCCTGATAGGCCCCCTTCAGATACTGGAAGGCAGCTATAAGGTCTCCCCGGAGCCGTCTCTTCTCCAGACTGAACAACCCCAGCTCTCAGCCTATCTTCAGAGGAGAGGTGCTCCAGCCCTCTGGTCATCTTTGTGGCCCTCCTGCATTACTGCAAAATTCAAGTTTAGACTATCCCTTGGGTACATCAGAAAACAGTGCCTGATAGAGAATTCATTGAAGTTCACCAATGACTTGAAGACCTGACTGTCTGTGGCCCAGTAAAATTGTAGAAAAAAACCTCGAGGCTTACTGTAGGGTTGAGTTTCTTGTATGTGTCAGTGATACAGTGCACTTAACTTTAAGTTTGTTCTTATATGTATTGCTGCTGTGTGGAGGGCTCTTTCTGTATGCATGAGCGTCCTTGTGGTTTCGCTGATAGCTGCATCAGAGGTTTGTAAGGAACCCAGAAGAGAAAGAGTGGGGGGCATGGGAGAAGCAGTGCTAGAATAAGGTGCTGCAAAAACCAAAGGGGAAGGGAAGAACATGTAGCTGTTTCAGATGTTGCTGGCAAATGTGTGGTTTGTTTATCAGTTAAATCGATCAAAAAAGTGGTTAAACTAGCTCTCTTGCAGATCATAAACCCAGCAAGTACTAAAGTAAGATTGGTTTTTTGATGTGTCTTTGAATTTCCTTTTAAAGAAATGTTTGCAGTGCTTCAGCAATATATTTTTAACAAACAAGTTAATGTGGGCCATTTCATGCTACTGGATTTGCATGTGCATTTCGCCACTCTGTAATGCAGGAGAATGGTGGAAATTTAAATTATTTTGAGTGAAAATAAGCAACACTGAGTCTTCCAGTACTGGTTAAATCAAACAGAAATCTCATTAAAAAAGCGTCTTTTTAATGGAGTGATCCCAACAGTCTGGGCAATAGCTTTTTCTTTTAGAAAAATTTAAAGATTTTAAAAGCTAAGATCCAGTTCTCTGCTAATACAAGACAGATATACATTCTCAGTATTTCTATGTCAACCATTAAAAAGATGTTATCCAACACTAAATCTTAACAAATTCTGTGGGGTTTTAATTTTGTAGGTTGTTTTAGAAGATAAGATCTCTTGAAAAGCTCTTTTTCATCTTGATGCCAACATATTTAGACCAGACTGGCCAAGATAACTGTTTTTCAAAGATAATCACTGCTTTGTATGCATTCTCAGGCTTTCTGCTGGTGTGATAGATACTTGATTATACTGCAAATTTATTGACAGACTTCAGTTTTATGTTTTCCTGTACTTCAGTGTTAAACAGCCACCTGAAGAATTAAATTCACGTTTCTGAAAGCTGCAGCTGTAAGTTGTTCACAGTCATAAATTCTGGGTTGACATGAAGAAGAGTAGTGCTGAGAATATACGCAAAAGTTTACTGTTTGCTTACAGGAACGGCATAGGAGCATCCTTCAGAGTTTAGGACCACTGTAAACACATTTTCCACAAGCCAGCTGTGTGTGTATAAATTTGCACGTCCATGTTTTCTGTGTGTTAAGTGAAGTGGGTGGTTATTTGCAAGATTGAGACCTAATGCGCAAAGGTGATCCATGCTGCAGAAATGCTGCAGATGAATGGTTTTTAGCTTTTCAATGCTGTATTCAAACAGAAGCCCTAACTCAAAACCATGTTTCAATCTGACTGTCTAGGAGGGGATGTGAAAACCTGTATGTAACCTATAGTTTGAGCACCTGTGCTGCACAGAGAATTCAAGGAGTGGTGATTGCTCTATCGGAACTGACTGTTCTATATTGTTGTAGGCATCTATTTGCATACCATGTAATTATGTATTAAAGTTTCAAATAAAGCATATCTTCTCCTAAGGATGTCAGTAGGGTGGGGAGCTTATTCATTATTAGTGAATATTAGTTCCTCCTTAGACATCCTTTTCTTAGAACCTAGATCATTTCCTTCTATACTTTTGAACAGAGCTAAAAGGAAGGATATGGGCTTGATGCAGGCATTGCTAGATATGTGTGGGGCTTTGGCCCTTATTGTACTTGAGGTCAAACTAAAGAATTGCAATTGTCCTCTGGGTTTGGAATTGGTGGGTGTGGTCCAGACCCCACTGAGCCAATGGAAAATTGTGCTGTTGACCTCAGGGGACGAGTCTTTGGCATCAGATACATGAATATTGACTTCCTTGCATCCACATTTCTAAGGTTTGTAAGACTTTCACCTGGACACCCATTTGGGATGATAAAAGTTTATGGGAATTACAAGTTTTTGAACTAGAATGGGACACCCTTGTTCCTTCGTGTAGTGTCTCAGGAGAATCATTTTAATGTGTGATGATGTTATGTGTCCTGTCTTGTAACAATCTGCTATTAAAGTGGTGCGTTTTCTTTTGGTCAGAAAACCAATACCTCAGCAACAAGTAAAAGAATATTTGACTGTTCTAGAGACCTGAAATACCAAGCAACTAATTAAAGGATGTTCTTTCAGTTGTATCTCTACTTACGCATAAGTTGCATAAGTTGCTAAGTATTGTGTCTTTATATCGTTTTCATTTATATGTGTAAAATGATGATCAGTGTATCCATAGACGCTTACATGCAGAGCTGGCAGCTATTCACAGCTCACTCAACTCTGCTGCCTCCAGAAATAAAGTAACTAAAACTTTGTGATCAAGGAATTCCTTTATTTTTCTGCTTTGTGTACTTGCCTAGTTCCTAGCGTGCAAAATGCTTTGGATGGCCATGATGTCATAAAAAATAACTTCCATTTAATTTCTCTTGCTTTTTAAAATAAATTGAAGATGGGGACCCTCTCTGTCCTTGCTGGTGTTCCTTTCTGTTGGATCTATAGTGTAGCAGCATTGTGAGACTTACTGTTCCGGTGCTTGTTACTGGCGGTTTATATATTTGGGATTTCATTTTTGCAGAAAAATGTTGTTTTGGTACCTCTTGAAGGGCTTGTGAAGTGAGGTGTCTTTGCCGTTTCTGTTCCCTGGGAAACATGGCCTTTTCAGAAGTGCTTATGCAGTTCTTGAGGATGACCTCAGTCTCATGAAGTTAAGAGAGGCTAAAGCCATCTACTGAATCTCCTTTGCTTATGCTGCTCTAGGTAGTCCTCTAACTTATGGCTTAGTAATCAGGCACTGAATTAAGTGCAGAGTGTCCCCAGAAATACTTTTTACACTCTTTACAGTATTGCTGCACACTAACTTTTTTTTTTTAATGCTTCTATATAGGGAAAATTCTGAGAAATGTAATAGTAAGTTGCATGATAAGCAATCATCGTTAGTGGCTTAGAGTGTTTAAACTATGAGTATTGCTCTTAAAGAGAAACTCTCCAGAAAGGATATTTAACTGTTGGAAGAATTAGCCAGATGAGCCTAGATACTTCCAAGCAATTTTAGCAAGCATTAAGTTTGGCTTTTTCTTCATTGGCAAAGAGTTTATTTTCAGTGTGAAGACTAGAATATCTACATTGGTAAGGCTAACGTTTGGTTACTTTTTGGCCAAGCACTTAGGTACAGCCAAGCTTAACCAAGAGTGATGTTTTCTGCAGAATCTGTGCTATGGTAAGATAGTCTTTAAGGAGGAGAGTTGAATGGCATCAATTAAAGAGAGTTTAAAAAGGAAGAAATGCAATTAAACTGCTTGAAGAGTTTCTTAATGAGTCTGTCTTGACATTTCTCAGCCAGCTTGTGACGAAGTAAATGTTTTTTGTTCTTCCCTCAGCACCGATTGGCACGCATTGTGCCTAGTTTCAAGGTGTTATTTCTCTCAAGTCTTGAAGTGCTTACAGTGTTCCTGATAAATATTAGCTGACTTCTAATCGTAATAGAGCCGTGTGTATAGAGGGGGTCTTGAAGTTCCTAAATTCAGACGCTTACTTGAAACTTGAGAGTTCTTGTGTACACACTCTCCCTTTGTGCTGAATGTTTCTTTGCACGAGCAGCAGATGCACGCTGTGCGCATCCCTCGCCTGCTGCTGGAGCTGCCTTGCTAGGTAGGCACACTCAGTACCTGCTGTGTTTGAGCAATGTTCATATTGGGGAAATCTAAATGCTGACACCTGCCCTATTTAAAAAATAAAAACTTTTTCTAGGGTGCACCAGAACCTGTTTCAGACTCAAGGTCTTAGTTCTATTTATTGACCTTGGACTCTTTTGCAATATCTAATTCAATTTGTGATTTAATTTACAGTAAAGGATCTGTACAAGGGATACTAACCTGTTTTATACGCATTCATTTGAGCATAAGAAATAAATATCAGTATTGAAATACTAAAACATCAGGAAATGGAGAACTGGAATTCTTCTATTTACCTTTGTAACTGTGGGTAATATTGTAGCAGAGCATAACTGGACTTTTTCATGCAAAGTTCTGTGCAAATCTAGTGTAGTATGTCCAGTGAAGTTCTGCTTGAAGAGTTACAATGTTCTTTTAATTTTAATGTTGAAGTTCAAGAAATCAAACACAACAGTTATTTGTGTTTTAAGAAGAATTGATATCCTAACTGTTCTGTAAAAATGCCAAGAGAGCTGCTAAATCTGTCACAAGTATTAAATGTATGTTTTCACAGTAGTATGTTTAAGTGAAGGGGTCTCATCAGGCACAGCTTATCCTAGTCTACCTATGATCAGTCCCACAGTAAAATCCCACCAGAACTACTTTGTCTTTACTGATGCTTTACTGCTTGGGTACATTGCTCTGATTTCTGAGATCATCCATCATTTGTTCAGTGTGAGGTTAATCTCTTCCAATTCTTTCTTTCCTATTAAATTGTGAGAGTGCTTCTATCATTCTGCGCTTACTGAATCATAAGAAATAACTGGAGATCTCTTAGCTCTCATGACCTGGTATGTATTTTTGCTGCAAAGCTGTAGTGAAACCTGAGTTCAGGTGTGCCTCTTGGAATAATGCGATGAAACTTGATTGAAAGTACCCCATAATCTGTGTGAAGGGTTTTTTTTCTTTAATAGGGAAGGCTAAGTGACAGTCCACATTAATTCTGCAGTGAAGAACTGAAATGCTTCTACAGAAAAGCAACATTTCTTCTGTATACTTACCTTTCCAAGCAGATTTCACAAGTGAATGACGTTCTTGCTGTGAAGTATGTAGTTATGTAATGTTAGGAAACCATTTGTTACAGATTTTGCAATGCAGAAGCCAAAAGGGGAACCCCCCCTCACCAAATATAGGGTGAGGTAAATTCTTGAAAGATGCATAGCTTCTTTTGATGTTGCTGTGGAAGCCACATAGGTGGTTTTTCTTTCTTTTTTCTTTTTTTTTTCTTTTTTTTCCTTCTTGGTCTTTTTTCATGGTAAATGAGGTATAGATTGGAACAGGGAAACAGAATTGAAACTAGTTCAATTCATTTTTCCCCTTGGGAACAAACTTCTAAACTCCTTCAAGGAACTGCCTTAGTGCTCAAAATGCCTACAAAAAAGAGGAGATAACTTAATTGCAGCTTCTGCAATATCAGTAGACCTTTTAGAATGGAATTTGCCAAATCTCTTAGAGGAGTGGACTGATAATCTGAGCAGCAGGCAGTCACCTGCTTACGTATGCATGTGTACAAAATAGTGTTGCAAATATCCTGTAGTTAAAATCTAGCGGTATGTGTATGAAAAAATTCACACATCTGGACCTAATGTATGCTACGATCTCTTTTATACCTAGTAAACAACTTTTGTAATGGTATCCTCTTCTAAATTAAATCCCAGGCTAACCTGTGCTTTGTGGATGTAGACAACCATTTCATCGAGCTGCCAGAAGACCTACCCCAGTTCCCAAATAAACTTGAGTTCATTCAGGAAATTTCAGAGATACTAATGGCTTTTGGAATTCCACCTGAGGGAAACCTTCACTGCAGTGAAAGTGCCTCCAAGATGAAGAGCCTCAGAGCATGTGACCTGGTTTCTGATAAAAGAAATGGGAACATAGCAGGATCCCCTTTGAATTCCTATGAGCTGCTAAAGGAAAATGAGACTATTGCAAGACTCCAAGCACTTGTTAAAAGAACAGGTGTGAGCCTAGAAAAGGTAAGCTATGAAATTATCTGCACTCTCTCTCTACCTGCAGTAGCAGGTAGTCTGAAGTGATGGTCCAAAGACTCTGTTTTTCTGTCTTCACCAGAGAGAACTTTATGTTAGTATGTTCACAAACTTTGTGAACATATGTAGAGACAAGGGCAAGCTTGGGGGAAAGGGGGAGTGGGATTTAACCCCACAACATCTAGGGAAACCTTTCACTACCCTCAAGTGTTTCTTTGCCAAGATAATGTGTTTAAAAATACACCTTGCCTTGTTTATTCTTGGTTTTAATATTTATTCTAAATTTGTACCGCTTTCTTGTGATTTACATGGCTAAAACTGGCATCCAGATAATTCTGAAGTTGGAATCCAATCTTGGTTTCTATAGGTAACTTTCTCATTGTGTGTAGAATATGTATAATTTTGCTTGTATATAATATGCTTGCCATAGAGATACTGTGATTCTTGTTCCTGATTGATGTTGTAAAGTGCATTAGTGTCTGATTCCCAGCAAGTGAATGTGCACAACTTGTGGTGACCCTGGTTGGATTTTTTGGGGTGATCAGAATTGGGGGGAAAAAGTTGTTGCCCTTTTTGCAGAAAAGGTATTACCTGAAAGACCACTGTGAGTTTTTGAGCCTTTGTGGAATGGAATGAAGGTTTTCTCAGCAAATGTTTTATTTCTTGCATGTTTGAATTATCTTGATGAGTTTTTCATTGCTGAGTCCGATTCCTACCCGTGTGACTAACTTGGGCTCCAGGCGTGCCCAAACAGAGATAGAAATTGTGTGACCTACACTAGGACGGGGAGGAGAGCCACTTTGTGGGGAGGGAGCTGCAGGGGGGTCACAAGAAGAAGCGTTTGGTTACTAGACAGGATCAGATGCTGAAATGAGCTCTGTTCCTCTTCTCAGGTTTTTCTCTTGCATTGTTTTCTTGTTCAGGGGAAAATTGGTAAGAAGTTTTTGTTCTTTTGCTGAATGGATTGGGAAGTGATGGGAGAAGTACAGGTCTCTTAATTTCTTGTAAGTTTTTGCACATTTAGGCATTGTCTACTCTGTGCTCTCTCATAGTAGTTAAAGTCCCATTTTACTAGCCTTTTTTGTGATGATAGGAGTGTATAGGTTGTAACTGTTAAAATTTTCTCAAATACTTAAATAATTTAAAAAAACTGCTTAATACCAAATACCTAATCAGTGGAGAATGTATAGATGCCAAATGCTTCTTATGGGATGCAGTTAGAAGAAATGGCTGAATAGCAGAGCTTTCTAGCACAGAGCGTGGCTGTAGGGTGCTATTTATAGCCAGCCTTGGACTGCTATAACCAAGGTGCTTTAAGAAGCGTGGGACAGCTGCAGCAACTGTATCATTGTGCAGATGTTGTAAGCTCTAGGTATTATGTCTAATTTTGTGTGGCGGTGTCTCATAGTAATTAACAAAGGCAGGGGTAGCGAATGTGTATTCAAACTAGTGCATGAATGCTTGTGGCTTTGATTTTTTTTTTTTTTTTTCTGGATACTCAATTCCTATCAAAACTAATATCTGAATCTCATATTGCTATTTTCATAAATCTTAGCCCATGTGTTAATTGAAAATGCATTTTATTTCATTAAAGATTACTCTGGGCTGTGTAGCGATGAATTGTACATTATGTTGCTAAGGACTTAGGCTAAAGGAAATTGGCTACTAGACATGCACAGCTTCTTTTTACTGTGCATCTCTGTCTTCATTTGAAAGCTGGTATGTATTGAACTGTAACAGTACTAAACCTGGACTTGTATTACACCAGACAGAAATAGGTGATTAAAGGGTAAAAGAAAGTAAATTAAGTGTATGGCATGTGGGCATGTATATGGCTGTTATCGATCCTTTTTTAATCTAATGCATATCCAGTGCAACCAGTACTAGAATAGGTTATGATTTATTATTGAAATTAGAACTTTTGTAGACAAAGGCTTCTTTCTAGATTTCTTGACGTTGCTGTTTTATTACAGTGCTTGAAACTGTAAGTATTTTTTTATTGAAATGTTGCCTTGAGGAGTAGCAGCTGAATGGCGGATTACGGTCTTGTATACCTAGAATACCTGATAAAGCAACAATGCAATTTTTTTTGGTGTTCCCTTACTTTCTCAGTTGGAGGTGCGAGAGGAGACCAGTAGCAAAAAGGATCTTAAAATACAGTGTGATGAAGAAGAATTCAAGATTTACCAGCTGAACATTCAAATCCGTGAAGTTTTTGCCAACCGCTTTACACAAATGTTTGCAGATTATGAAGTATTTGTCATTCAACCCAGTCAGGACAAGGAATCTTGGTTTACAAACAGGGAACAGATGCAAAACTTTGATAAAGTAAGTTGTAATAAGAAGATATGTCAATGTGAAAAGTAAACAAAGTCTTTAGGTTTGAATACTATTTTATTGGGCCATAAACCAGAAAATAGTAGTGTCAAAATTGTAATTTCTTCCTTAAATTTCAGTGTTCCCCCAAAAAGTCACATCTTGTATATCATGTGGAAAAACATATACATACACACACGTAGAGAGATACTCTTTTAAGGATACTGTAGAAAAATACAGTTTGCTGTAGAAAAATAACTTGGAAAGCCTCGCTTTATGGCTAACCTCTACATTAAGGTTAAATATTACTAGTGAAAGTGATTTATTTATTTATTTTTTTTTAATCCATGCTGAATGGATAAAGCTGTGACGCCACACAACTTGGGTACATGTGTACCAAATGTATCCCTAGCTCTTTTCTAGAGAAACACAAGACCCAGTTCTTCAGATTTTACTACTGTCGTCTTTACTGGAGATCAGATATTTGTCAGCAGGATTGTTCACGTGGGTGAAGATTATGTTGCAGCACTGCCTGCTAAAACACTAATCTGATTCCCATCAAATCGTATGAAAAGATTCTCAACTCCACAAGCTTTGAGCCCAGCTGGAAGTACATAATATTCACACCTGTAGTACTGTCATTGTGGTTTGCTGGGATTCTGTTGAAATCTTTAGAAAATTAAGGAAATGCTGACATCACAGTTTAATAATTATTGTGCTTTACATGTTTGTCATGAAACGGAAGATTTCATATAGACTGCCTGTTTCAGAGATAGAATTCACGTGTGTAACAAAACTAGGATTTAAGTGCCACCAAAGTATTCTAATACATGCTTGATTACAAAAATTGGTGCTTTTGGTGGATGTATCTCTCTCTGCAGACTCCCAAACACTCTTATCTCTTCTTGTCTGTTAGGCGTCTTTCTTGTCGGACCAGCCTGAACCTTACTTGCCTTTCCTCTCAAGATTCCTGGAGACCCAAATGTTTGCATCTTTTATTGACAATAAGATTATGTGCCATGATGAAGATGATAAAGACCCTATTTTGAGAGTGTTTGATTCTAGAGTGGACAAAATTAGGCTGCTAAATGTTAGGACACCAACTCTGCGTACATCTATGTATCAAAAGTGCACAACCATTGATGAGGCCGGTAAGAGTAATAAGCCACTTCCTTGACACTTAAGAAAATACAACTAGTCAGTGCTGTTTGTTGTAAACGTTAGGTTAAAGTTAAGTAATGACTCATGCTTTGAAACCTCAAAAAAAAAAAAAAAGGCCAAAAAAGCTGAGGAGTAAAGCTTAAGTGGGGAACTAAATATTACATAGGAAGCTGAGATGTGAGATGAAACTTGTGTAAAGTTTAATTGAAGTCAACTGTTTTCCTGCACGCTTTGTGTGAAAAATGTTTGAGCTTAAGAAGATAAAGATTTTTCTCCTTTTGGTGTCAGTTCTTTGATATTTAATAAACTCCTGTACTAGTGTACCTGTTGGGGTCAGTAAGAAACTTCCACCTCCTATTTTAAATTTGAGATTGCTTTTAGTGGAGGATATGTGATTATAGATGCATGTCTGATGAAGACACCTTTAAAAAAAATTAACTTTCTTACTATTTCAGAGAAATCTATTGAATTAAGGCTAGCAAAAATAGATCATACTGCAGTCCACCCACACTTGCTGGACATGAAAATTGGACAAGGGAAATATGAGCTTGGATTTTTTCCCAAGCTTCAGTCTGATGTTTTATCCACTGGACCAGCAAGCAACAAGTGAGTAAGCTAGGACAAACAGGTGCTGGATCTTGGCAAGATCTATAGAATGGTACTAAAGCAGAGATACTAGAAAGCAAATTCAGTATCTTTTTTTTTAAAGTGAGAACAAATCAGATTATATGGGTGGGTTGTGTGTGGTGGGGTTTTTGTTATGTTTCTTATTTTTTCTTGTTTCTTTTTTCCTTTTTTTTTGTTTTAAAATCTGAACTTCAGAATCCAATTGACTTAAGCCCTATTATGTTTGAGGTTATAGCTTATGTACTTTGAGTTACTCATATTTACTATTGATATAAAAGTAAAATATATATAAATATATATTGATATAAAATCTCCTTATTGGATCTCAGTTAAGAGCTAGCAAATGTTTTAGGATATCTTCTTATAAAAACTTTGAAGGAAGAGGAAAAAGGTGTAAATTGTAACTGGATATCATAAAAGAATGGAAAAATACAAAGCAAGTGTATGTAATCTAATTTTCTGAAATTCTTTGGTTCCCCAATGTTGGATTCTTCTACAGAGATTCTTTGTGTGTATTTGCAGCTGCACTTTATCTGATGTAATTGATGTTGACATGTTCAATATACAATATGACAGAAACTTCTTATTTCCCCCATTGCTGCTCCCCTTCACCTAACCCTTGACATTTGCTTAATAATATTCCTCTGTCTGTAGGTGGACAAAGAGAAACGCTCCTGCACAGTGGAGGCGGAAGGACAGACAGAAGCAACACACAGAGCACTTGCGTCTTGACAATGATCAGAGAGAGGTGAAAACTGTTCAACTATAGAGATCCGATTTTGATATTTTCCTCTGTAACCTTTATGAAATGTCCAGACAGTTACTTGCAGTCCATTTCTGCTCTCCCTTGTTTGTATTTAATACAAAGGAAGTTCCTGGTCCTTAGCAGACCAAAAATACTTAGTTTGCTTATTATAAAAGTTATACCATTTTTACCCCCTCTCAGGACAAAATTATTTCATCCTTTGTATAGGAGAGTTCCCTGAAAATGTCATGACACGCTTTAAAGTTTGGGGTTTTTGTTGTTGTTGTTTTTTAAAAATAAGCCGGGGGGGGGGAAGGGAGGAATTAATCTTAACAGTTTTTAGCCATGTATTTCCAGCGTCTAATTAACTTCGACATCCTGTGCTTCTTTTGTATATTTGGTGGAAGAAAGTTAACCACTTCCAGAGAATGATTAATTTCATCCTAAAATCAGAAGCATTGCCTTTTGGTATTGCCTGTTTTTCTTCTGTAGACCATAAGAGAAGTGGGAAGTCTTACAGTGGGAAATTGACACACAACCTCATGCTAAGGTGGGAATGTGAACCCCACCCATACTGTCAGGTTTGTGTCTGCCTGTTTTTACGCAGCACAGTCTGATGCTGCTTTACCCACCTTCTGAACTGATAACTTTTCTCACCAGTGCTTCTACAGCTGACGCAGTTCTGTGGTGAAGGGATTTTGAAAGTTCTGGGTGATGTGAACTAATCACGGTGCAGTTTCTGGTTCATATGATAGAGACTGCAAACTGTTACACCAGGTGTTGATTTACAGGTGATTCCAAGAATAATCTGGTTTAAAATTTCAGAATTCCTTTTTTTGTTTAGTAACCTCAGAGCTTTACTTTTGTTTAAATGTGTGGTGTTTGTTGAAGACAATATTCTCTTGCCGCCTTAAATATATGCAGAAAAGCTTTACTTGGAATTTTAAAGTAGTTTCGTGTCTGTAAGGGTAGTGTTGTCAAAATCAAGTATCTTTGTTTGTCCAGTTCATTCTTTTATGGTAGTGATGAGTTTAATTGCATTTCCAGTGTACTCATTTCCAGAATTTTCTCATTGTTTTGTTAAAATTTTGTTGAAGCATAGTGTCATCTATGTCATCCATAACCATGTAATAGAACAATATCTACATAATAAATAAAAAAAAAGCTACGAGTAATTTCTGGCTTTGACATGTTCCATATGCTCAGATAACTCTAAAGTACTTTTTACTTAGAAGTAACAGAAGTGAAGAATAGTTGATTTGTAACCTTATTATTGCTTTTAACAATTATGATGTTTAGCACATGTAAACTTCTGAGATTTCAGCTGGGTAAAAGGCAAATACCTACCTCTAGTCTCTGGGGTTTTTTGTTTGTTTTGTTCTTTAACTGACTTCACATGTTGATTATCCTGTAGGAGTTACTCTGTCATATGAGGCAAATAATTTCTGAGGAATAAAAATCACAAATACATGCTCTGGTGAGGGTACCAACTGCCAGGTTAATCTGTGCTGGTGTTTTAGGGGTTTATGCTGTACCTTGTGGATTACATAATACTGGTTAGACATTGACCCCCTCTCCTGGGTGAACCAGAGACTTTCCTGTTAAGTCTGAAAGAATGGGGAGGGAACCCTTCCAAGATGAACACTGGGGATCAGGCCGAACAGGTGGCAGTGATTTCAAAGTGCAGTGCTGAGAGTTTTAGATAAATTGAAGCTTTGGGGCAGCCAACAAAAATCTGTGGAATTGAGACTTAGCGGCTTTTAACTTGCAAATATTTATGCCCAGCGGAGGGCAGAGTTTACACCAATCCAATGACTGAACACCATCTTTTCTTTTTTCCTTTCAGCTTCATTACTTATGAATTTATTTTTATGTTGAATGCTTGGGAATTCTGCATTGTATTATGTCTTCACTCTTTTCCTTTTCTGTTTTGCATGCTTGCTTTTATTACTTCATATGTGCTTACCACTTTCGCTTTACATGGTCTGCTTGGCTTTTTGCTACCAACTTGTCCTGCCAGCACCTGGACTTTTCCATGTCAGAGCTTCAGTTGCAGTTATGTTTAGACTGGAACCAGCATGATTGGCCCTTCAGGCCCTCTATAAAATCTGTGTCAGAGCGTTATCTGGTATGTCCAATGCACAATATGACTGTAATCATAGTTCTGGATAAAGATGCATAATTAAATGTGTGTATCGTAGCTCTTAATTGCAAGGCTGACGGAGAAGGTGTGGTTTTCCCTCCTTGCAAAGATCATACCGTGTTTGACAAGTCTGTCTATTCACTGACCTTTCAGTTGGTCATTATTTCAGTGTAAGCTAGAGAAGTTACCTACTAATCTGAAATGTTTACTAATCATGAGTATTCTGTCAGTGCCTGTAGAGGATTTTCTCTTTATCACTTATTCACAGTTAGCCGTGCCCCAACCAATCTGTGATCAACTGTCTTTCAAAACATTTGTCATATTATTCTTGTCTCCGAGGTGAAAACAATGGCAACTCCTTGATGGCAGTAAGAGGAGCAGAAAAGCTCTTTCAAGTTTAGTGAGTTCAGGAAATTATTTTGCTCAAAAATGCAGATGGTTTACAGCTGAGAGCTGTTAGTAGTGTTCTGCAGCTGCTTACCCACCCTCCCAGTCTTTCAGGAAGAAACATATCTGCAGGAATGCAGGGCATAGCACAGACCTCAGATGTTGTCAAACTCCAGGCAAACTTTTCTTGCGGTTCCCATGTAGACCAGTCTGCCATTTGAATAGTCTGGGTAATTTTAAGAAACTTTTATGAAAAAATAACATGACAATTCTCAGTGGTGGAGAGAGTAATTGAATCTCTATGCATCTGAATATCCTTGACAGTTTGTATTGTGCTTTTGTTATTCAGCAATGTGTGTTCTAATACTAGATAGACAACATGAATGGGGATTTGACCTCCAGTGAAATAGTACCTTAAGTGTCTCAGCCCAATATAATGCTGCATATAAAAAGGGGCCTTTTCTGAAAGATGGTGTGATCCTTGCCCCCTCATTGCACAGGGGTGGGTTATAAAGATAAGTTTACCCTTTTCTCTTGGCAAAGTAGTCTCACTTGCACTTTTATCTGTATTTGTCAATTTTCTACCCCAATACAGAAGTATATCCAAGAAGCCAGGAATCTGGGCAGCACTATTCGGCAGCCCAAACTGTCTAACCTCTCTCCATCGGTAATTGCACAAACAAACTGGAAATTTGTAGAAGGCTTGTTGAAGGAATGCCGAAATAAGGTAATATAGAGAATAATTCTGTTCTATTGCACCTCATATCCATCCTTTATGGACCATTTCATGGCCAATATGTTTGAATCCCCCTCTTCTGCCATCTTTCTGCTTTATCCCTATGAAGATTTTTGCATGGCATCCATATAAAGATTTTTGCACGGTAGAGAGAAATTAATGAAGAGATAACTTAGAAATTCTGCAAAGACTGGAAACTTTATTAAGCTGATTTATGATAGAGAGTGTAAAATGACAGAAAGAGATTGAATATTCTGATGGGTCTTTATCATCCCGCTGCCCATGTCTATTATAGCATGTTTCAGTTATCACTAATGAGACTATACTGTTTAAACAAGAGTAAATATTCCAAAAGAGGAGGTTGTGGTGAAAATTCAGGAGCTTTTCTCATAACTAAAGGAAGTGGGTTAACAAACTTCTGAAATGTAAGTTTTCAAGCACTTAACAAAGAAATTTGGCATTAGTTTGTAGACATGCTTCACCAATATATACTTGACGATATATTTATCTGAATTAGATGCTAATGTTTATACTATTGCAGTAAAGAGAATCATTGTCAAATCAACACATTCTTGCCTTAAGTCAGTGGAGGTAGTATAGCAATTGTATACAACTCTTTGTAACACTGTTTAATACGTCCATCTACTTCTGATTTCACTTTTGTTTCCTGCATTTATGAAACTGTCCAAATAATTCCCTTCACTTAATAGAGAAATATGATGGTGAGAATCCTTGAAGATAGACTTGGCTCTTTCACTGTGGGAATGCAACTCTCGTGGATGTAGAGAGCCTGCTGTTAGCAGAGAGAAAGTACCAGGGAAGGTGAGGAGGAGAAGCAGCTAGACACTAACTTGGAGTTCTTTGTCTCAGCTAAGACTGTGCATAGGTGCCTAAGGGAGTATTACTCATTTGAGAGCTACTCTAGAATAGCAACAAAGATGAAGAAACATGTGAGAGAGGAGCAGAAGTGATTCCCTAGTAGTTTTTCCCTCCGAGTAGCTATATGATGAATGTATTGTGACTGGGAGACTGTACTGTAGGAGTTGGTGAGATCTGCTTTGACCAGTATGAAATTGTGCATGATTTAGGAAAATGTGGCTCATCGGGAAACTCAGGAGATGCACTCTGGAATGGGTTTGGTTTAAACACAAATACCCTTCTGACAGAACAGGGTCTCACGGGATGACATATCTCCCTGCTTCTTGGAAGCACTTGTGCACGTTCATCTCCCACTGGAGGAGGTGGACATAGCATACTGCTCCCAGTCCAGGACTCACCAGGCTTCAGAAACACCTGAGCCTGCCTGGCAAGGCCTTGCTGCTTGTCAATGTGTGGCCTGCTGGCCCCTTTGTTTTGGGGTTACTCTGTGGAGGCTTGTGTGCCCATTTGCAAGCCCTTTGTGAGAGAGATGGAAGTGATCAACATGGGTGCTGTTATGGCTTGAAAAACAGGGATAAAAGAAACGCAGTCCTGCACGAGCTTCAGAAATACTGCATACACCCAGTTACTCTGCCAGCTCTTTGCTATTGTGTGCTTCCTTGTTGGTTATCTAAAAAGCGTTAAGTGATCTTGGAAGTTCCTGTGGAAAGAATTAACTCTCTTTTGCCTTGTCCTTTTTGAGACCAAGAGGATGTTGGTTGAAAAAATGGGTCGAGAAGCTGTGGAGCTAGGTCATGGTGAAGTGAATATCACAGGTGTAGAAGAGAATACCCTGATAGCCAGTCTGTGTGACCTCTTAGAAAGGATATGGAGCCACGGTCTGCAAGTCAAACAGGTGAGGAACAAATATTCCTGTGTGCTGTAGAGTGCGCTTTCCTAAAGTCATGTTACGCTCTTCCTCTCATTGCTGATACCTGTTGTGTGTATATAGATGTGTTAAATACTTGTGTGTGTCCCCCAGCGTTTTTGCTGTCAGTTACTGCCCCCTTGTCTGTCTCCACCTTTTGCTCTGGGGTCTGTGCAAATGCACATGTAGATGTGTTCCACAGATGACTTCTTGGAAGACTTTCTTTCCATTTAACCTTTTGTTGTTGCTGTTGTTGTTTTGGTTTGTGTTTTTTGATGTTTTTTTTAATAGTATGGTAAATAAAACTATTCTGTGTCCTTAACACTTTTGTTATTGAAGTAGCATAGGCTATAAGGCAGCATATTCTAAAGGTGCTGTCAATGGGATATGGTATGGGGAATTGTTTTTGTGAAGGATAATTTATTTTTTAAGAGTAAAATCCTTGCTATTTTGGTTCTTCCTGAATGGTGTAGAGATAGTTAAGTGATGTTTGCAAGCTCACTAGTTAGAAGTGTTGCTTTTTGTGTGAAATGAGTAATTGTTTGTTGTGCTCTTCTGTTTGGAGCTGCTTGTGGGTATAGGTGGAGTTTGGAAGGCCTTTATACCTTCCTTCTCCTTTGTGCAAAGGAACAGCAAGGACAGTGAGGATTATTACTTTTTTTTAAAAAGAATGTGCAAAATAAGTATACGTGATCCAGACAACTGTAATTCATTATCTCTGTTCCCAGCACCCGAGCGCCAGTGTTTAAATCTGCTCTCCTTCAAACTATGTAGCAGTTCTCTATGTGAAGATTTATCATGTGATTCTCTCCCTTCCCTCTTGTATATCACTTAGGATAGAAGCTGTACTGCTTTCGTCTTAGAAGACAGAGCATCAGTATACTCTGCTTCAACTCAGATTTGGGCCTTTCAGACCACCAGACGGCCAACCCTACATAAGGTTAATGCTTTGGATTGATTGCAGATGTTGGCAAACAGTGCTGAACGGTGGAATAAATAGAGTGGTAGAATATAATAGAGGCCTGATGGAGGAAGTGCAGTGCATCTCCTATTACGATCCACAGGTTAAAGAAAAACAACAAAACCAACAAAGGACTGCTAATTCTCTGTGTGATCTGGCTTTTATTAAATATGCAAAAGCGTGCCGTTTTGTATATAAATTTTATTTTATTTTTCAATAATGAGGCAAGGAAGACTCTTCTTTCTCAATTGACCATAGTAATGAGGATGGCTTTCCTTCCACCGATCCCTGCTTTTACCTCTTCCCTGCTGATGAGCCCTGATAGCCCTACCTTAGCTACCTACTGATTCTTCCACATGCAAAGTGAATCCACACCTTCCGTTGCCCAGAGCAACGCAAGAGAGCTGTCGGATGTAGGGTCTAATGACTGAAGTAGTCTGAACTTTCAGGAGGCCTTGGTTATTCCCTTGCCCGTTCTCTGTCCCACTGCTTTCCTTAGGCTGTCTTCCTTTCCCTTCTAGATACAGCTTGCATCATCATTGCTATTTGGTGAAGTTAAAGGAGAGTAACATGATGGTAAAGGAAGTGGGCAGATAAATACTGCACGAGTTCTTACATTCACCATGATTGTTGACATCTATTTGCTGCAGATTCCTTTGTTTGCTGCTTTATGTAATCTGTTGCAGTTCTTGCCATGGCAGTTAGTTGCCGAACACTAGACTGTGTGTGCATGTGTGTTTTTATTGAGAGAAATGCCATTTTGGATGTAACTGTTCCCTGGTTGATATTTTTCATGCTTTCTTTTTATGTTTTTATAAAACTTGCAATTTTGGCTTTCCATGTGGGATCTGTCAGGTACACGCATGAGGCATTGAGCTTCTCTGGATTTTTTTGTGTCTTCGCCACTGAATGGATATTTTTAATAGATTTCTCTCAACACAGATGTTACAGATACTCTAGGCTTTATCTTGTGGAGGCGTGCCACTTCTGGAATAATCCCTCATGGTTGTTAGCTCTTTACGTCAACTGTAGTGAGCTATAAGATTGAAGTGTTTACAGATTTTTAAAGATAGTTTTTTTTTAAAAAAAAAATAATGTTTCAGAGTAGAACCATAATGACTGCACCTCCAGTAAGGCACTTATGTGATTTTAGATGACATTGATAGTGCTGAATTGACAGCTGTTGCTTTACAGTCACGGTTTCTTTCCGCACAAAGTTGTAAATAAAAATACGGCTTTATAATATAACTGCTTTTCTGAAATGCAGAATTGCTAAATCTTTACTTGGATTTCAAGCTAATATAATAATTTAGGAAGATGACAAGTAATGCTAATTAATTTCCTCTGTAAGTACTTCCAATTAATGTGCTGGAGAGTCCCTGTTCAATTACTGCTGTCTTTCTGTGTCTTTGCAAGCTTTTGATTTATCATGCAGAGTATTTTAGGATGAATCCAAGAATCTTCAGTTTGCCAGCAAAAGATTTCCTCACATTCTGCTTTAAGCCACCAGAGGTTTAAGAAAGCAACATAATGAGCAAGGTGTACTTTTTAACATCATTTTACGGATTTATCTTGGCCTAAATACTACATCCCTGATTTTAACTTTTAAGTTGGTTTTGTAATGTGTAGAGCTGGGGTATTCTTGCTGATAAGCTTTCATTGTCCTGCTTGCCTTCTGGGTTGTCTTTTCTTACTGCGTTTGTGATTATCCAAGTCCTTTGCTTGATGAAATTGAGGGGGATCTTTTGTGGTTCTGAAAATTGACATCATGCACCTATATACTTGGTCTAAGTATAAGATGGTTTACTCAGGCTCCCTCTGTATGGCTTGTCATTTCACTGCTGGAGAGGCAGGGAGGGAAAGACACATAGTACAAGTTACAGCCTCACACTTGCACATAGTGTTTTACAAGTCTTTAAATGTCTTCTTGTCATGTTAATGAACTATGAGAAATGAAGTTCAATTGACTTTTTCCTGTTACCACAATCATTAGATCCCAGTAGTTTGACTCGCTTTTCTTACTCAAACTCTTTACAGCTCCTGAGCACCTCCAACTTGTGTCTCATTTTCAGTTTTTACCAATGACTTTATAGGAAGAAACATATTTAAAGCAAGTTTTTGCTATGGCTGATACTTTCAATGATGATTTTAACTTTATTTTATTTTATTCAACTGATAGTGATTTCTTTTAACTAATATATTTTTTTAATTTTAGGGAAAATCTGCTTTGTGGTCTCATCTGTTACACTACCTAGAAAACAGACAGAGAAAAACTACGTCAGGCAGCTTCAGTACCTCAGGTAAGATTGGGTTCCGCTGGAGGATGGTGATGATAAACTATGAGTAAGAGCTGCCTGCAGATTTGCACCATGCAAAGATTGTTTCCTTGGAAATATCCTTCACTCCATATGACTGAATCAAGTACTCTATCCACTACAGAATGAATATAGACCTGGTGTATTGTCTGAATATATTTTGTGAAAAATAAACTTATTTGGATTTGGCCCACTTATTTGGGTTTGGTATGTGACCATTGCAGTAGTCAGATGCCAGAAATATCTGGTATTTCAAAGACAGACTTTAAAATGGATTGCTCTGATAGAACATCCTCCATGTGACACATAGTCACTACATAACTGGCAAAGCATATTATGTTATGGATGGGGGTGGAAAACAAGTATAAGTATATAAAATTGTGCTGTATGTCCTGAAGTTTTACATTCTCTATTGAAAACCAACTGAACAGTAGGCTTATTGTTTAAAAGAAAGAGACATTTAAAGAAAAAAAAAAACAGTGAAGAAACATATTTTAGTTATATCAAGTGTTGCAGTAAAAGTAATATTGCACATAAGATCCACTGATAATCTGTTTCTAAGATTATTAATGTAATTTTTACATACTACTTGTGTCAGATGGGGGCATAGTGTATAACTTCGGAGAGAACAATGGTTTTGGGGGAGGTGGTGGGTGCCAGTTTTGTTTGGTGTTTTTTTTTACAGTTGCTGTAGGCAAAGAGCTGAACATTACTAACATGGGCAAGGTCCTGTAAGCAATGAAAAACAAAGTTTTGGAAAGTATTAAGGTCTCCTAAATGTCGCTTGGTCCATAGTGTTTTTGCATATTAGACTGATGTCGTAATCAGTTTTATACTTTCTAACTTGGGATTGAGGGCAGGGACTATATTTAATATACAATCTGATTCTAGAGTGGAATTTGAAAGATAAGAGTAATAATGTTGCTTAAAAAGCCCCAAAATGTGCTCTTTTAAAAAATAGCAGTGTTACAGGAGTCTGCAAAGTGATAGATTGGTTAAGGATGTGATGTGCGGTGTACTGAGTAAAACATGTTGAACACTTCTCTGGTGTCAACAGTGCCAGTCAGTTTTACTATGTAGAAAGAAAATAGGGTAGTCTTTAGAAAATAATACTTGATTAATATATGTCTTAAGCCATATGATGTCATACCAATTTCAGCTGAAATCTAAGCTCATTAATGTGTTAATGCTCAGCCTGTGCTGATCTGCATAACCATCTGTGTAGCATATTAGACTTTCATGTCACTTGAAGTGGAAACATGCGACATCTTCACAAAGCAGTGAGTCACCAATAATGCAAGAGTGCAAGTTGGTGTTAATTCACCTTCATTTTATATTGATTTTTTTTAACTTTTAGATGGATTTCTACTAACAAGAAATTCTGTTATTCTGAATCTAGGAATACTTCTTGATTCAGAAAGGAGAAAGTCTGATACCAGTCCAGCCATGTCACCTCTTAGAATCTCTCTCATCCAGGATATGAGGTGAGTTTAAATTATAAAAACCAACACAGAAAACCCATGAGATTTGCATACTTGTTTCTGTGTATAATGTGTACCATAAAGAAAAGTCTGTGTTTCATACATCAAGAGGAGGACGTGGGGAAGGAACCTGCTGAACTGTTTTAAAGTATGTAGTGCAACCTTTTCATTGACCTTTACAAAATCGTTTCTTACTGAGCAGGCTTTATGTTATCACATCTACTACCTTATAGAAATATCCTGACACAGTTTTCACCCTTTTGTAAGTATTCTGTATTGGTTTATTTCCACAGAGATGTGGGTGTAGCATATGTATTTTCTCAGTCATTGCCAAGTTGGTTGTGTAGCTCTGAGCTCGTTCTTGCTTCTCAGTGAAGAAAGCAGTTTAAAGAACTTCTTTGATCTAAAGAATGGGTTTATCTAATGTTGAATACTGTAGTGTGAATAAAACTAGCTTCTGCTCAATGCCCTTGTTTCAGTACATCAAAAAACAATATGCAGAACTTCTAAATTAATTTTGAAAAGATTTTTTTTTCCTCCTTTTACTTTCCCAACATCTAATTTTTTCAGTGGCGAGAAGTGAATTGAGGATTTTCAAGGGACACGCTTGTCCTTTCAAAATATATCATCCGTGTCTTGTATGCAAGAAAAGCTACTACTGAGCATGCAGAGACAGTATTTAATTTTCCAAAGCACTCAGCCATAAATATTGCAGTGATAAGGTCCAGAATGAGTCTTAAATTATGTGAGGCAATGGGCCTGGTTTAGAATTTTGTAAATAGGGCACTGCATTGCAGATATTTCCTTTTCAGGCTCTTATTCTTTTTCAGCTAGATATGCAAGGAATTTAGATACTGCTGAATATTAAGGTGGTCGTGCCTCTCTTTCCAGTAGTTTGCTTGATATTTTGCAATATTAGTAGAATTCCCTCTTCAGCCTAGCTTGGTTCAAAAGAGCTGTCACACTTTGAAAATACTGGGCAGTGTCTTTTTTTCTTTCTTTTTCTTTTTTTATTTTTTCTCCTTTTCAGGCATATCCAGAACATCAGTGAGATCAAAACAGATGTTGGCAAGGCCAGAGCTTGGGTTCGTCTCTCTATGGAAAAGAAGTTGCTCTCTAGGCATCTAAAACAGCTGCTTTCAGATCATGAACTCACAAAGTAAGATGGTTTATCATGGGCAAAGCTTTTAAAAATTAAGCCTGTTTTAGTTGTTTGACTTCAAAAACCCAGAAGTGCCTATTCTTCCATTTGCTTAGCAGTGTGCAGAAGTAATAGAATAAACTGTCCTTCCAAGTGTCTCTCTGTACCTATGTATGAGCTATTTGGGAATTATGATTTAATGCTGGGGTTCTTCAGACACAGAATCAGTTCTGTCAGTGTAGATTGTCTGTGACTTTGAAATTGAAATCTTCAAAAATTACTGGGGGCTAAATGAAACAGAACATGAGTCCGAACACCACTACTTTGCTGAGTCAAGATTTTTATCTTGGCCCCCTTATTTGGGTTATTTGGACTGTTGTGTGTTTTCACAACGCATGGCAAAGTGCAGCTTAGGTCCTTGTACACAGTTCTGTCATAATATGAAGAGTGTAAAGGCACATCCAGATGTGCTTCTGTGATTCGTGTTAGTGTGACTCAAAGTGACTGCTCCTTCTGTCTCCAAATTGGAGATGTTCTTGTAACTCCTTTCAGTGACATGTAAAATAATGTAGATAAAATCAACTTCTGGTGTGGTTTAAGAGAGCAGATGAATGGTGTACATGCAGTACCTTGAAGGTGACTAGGAAGGCTGTGAGGATCAGTTCTTGCATCTCATTTTGGAGCAATAAGCTCAAGATGAGATGATCTGGTAATCTTTTGAAATCTTCCATTTAAATCTTTTGGAGCATGATTGTCCACATCTCTAGATCAAACTGACAGTGTGTCAGCTTTATTTGTCCTCTCCTACACAGTAAAGGTTTTGCATTTATAGCCTGCTTAAGAACATAAGGTGAATTGCTTTCATAATAGTGAAATATCTGCTATTATGATTCATTTTGATTTTGTTGTTTCTAAGCATTTCCAAATACGTGACTTTGAATTCATTGTATACGAAGTCATAAAAAAATTATGAAAAGACTCAACCATTGAGACCCAAAACTCTATTTAAAGAGTAATTGTACTATAGGAAGACAATGGGAGAAGTATATGAAGTATGGGGGGGAGGGGGATGTGGGTGAAAACTGAAAACTTGAACCTGGAGAGAGTTCCAAATACTGCTGGCTTAAACTCTGTCGAAAGTACTCTGTGGTAGTGCTTATAAGTGCATGACTTGAAGGGTAAAAGGAGAAATGCTCAGCACGAGGATCTGTTTACTTGGTGATGTCCAGAGCACATGAACACTATATTATCTTTGTAAACATGAATAATTCTTTTGTAAGTAGTTGTGCAAATTGGAGTACAGGCCATATTTTAATACTAATCATTTTAGAAGTAACAATTTGAGGTTTATTTAGTGGAACCTGTGCATAAAAGAAATGTATTGCTGATAAGGTTGAATATACTGCTTACTCTGTGGAAATTAAAGGTTCTCTTGTATGGACCCTAGTAATTGTCATTAGTTTTAATTGAAGACGTCTTTCTGGAGGCAGCTTAACCTATTCTACCTACTCTTCCTTTCTTCTCCTTCCACTCACACCACCTTCCGAGAAATGTCTTCCCTCCCGCATTCCCTCTGAACCCCAACTGCTAGTTTTTTGAGATTTGCCTTGTATTGAATTACATTAGATTTTCTGATGGAGCTGTGGCCTTCCAACAGCGAGCAAGGAAAAGCTGAAGGACAGAGTGAGGACAGCTAATAAATCTACCTGTATCTCTAAATTAAGGTTAGGCCTCTCCAGTGAAGTCAACAGTCCAGATCAGGTTAAATTTAGCAGTGCTTGTCCCATGCAGAACAAGTACTGTCAGAGGACTTTCCACATACCACCACACGCCACTCCCCCCTTGCCCACCCCCCCCCCAAAAAAACCAAACAGAAAAAGAAAATAACCCAACCAACTCTTAATACTGGCCAATACACTGTTCATCTATGAGACAGATTCTGATTCTCTAGAACAGAGTGAGACAGCAGCAAAAATATGTTTAAAATGAAAGTGACAATGGAAGGAGCAACTTGCATAGGAATGACATCAATTCCTTGTAATCTTGTGTGCATTGTGCTGCATATTTAGATATCCTACTTAAAGGAATGTGTTCTAGGCAGGATGGATTTAAAATGTGCTCTGTTTGGTTTTTCTAGTGGAAGCGGTGCCAAGTTCAGCGAGGTACTAAAAGTGATTGTGCACCTTCTGCGATTTTACACTTAACATGATTGTGTGTTCTTTTTCGAAGCAACTGTTAGATATTTTAGTTAACCCATTCTCTTCACTTTGCATTTGCTAAAAAATATAAGAAAACTGAAACATGTTCAGTTTCTTTCTAGTCTGCAAAAGCACTAGAGTTAGGGAACAGAAGGAAATCACACAGCTTCACTCCCTTGAGACCTTTATGTGCACAAGTAAACTGAGAAATCTTACACTTTGAAATGGTGGAACAGCACATACCCTTGTGGACAGGCTGTCTAAACATGTGGTTCAGGTTGTTCGAATGAAAGATGGACATAGTCACCCATGAGACCTTTGTGCGTTTGCTACTCTTGTGGCTACAGGCAGGTTATGTTGATTTAAGGCTCAGTATCTTTATTTCCATTGAACATATCCTGTCGATCTCTAGTGTTATGTTTGTTATGTAAGTGAGAATGTATGTGTGCTAATCATCATTGATTTGTTTTGCGAAGTTCTGGCTTGTGAGTCACTTGCTGACTTTTTTTTGTAGTTGATATCTGAAATGGAGGGGAATTGTCAGGATGCCCTTCTGGCAGGAACAACCTATCCATGGCTGTGTCAGCATTTCTAACACCCAATTCATGCAGTCATGATGTTGTGAATATTCCCCTATCGTCAGTTGGATTTTGATGCATCTTGGCACGCTCTTCCTTCACGATTATTCACCAACACTGGAATTATTTATTGGTTGTATAATTAGCAAAAAATTGTGGTGATTGCTATGTACAAGTTAGTAACTTTAAGAGTATTTTCCTGTCAAAATTTGCACTTGAAAAGTTTGGGGTTGTAAATTCTTTTCAAGGTTTCCCAGTTGCTAGTCTTGCAGCGTTAAATTCTCTAATGTGCTTGAGTAATTTCATTAAGTGTACAAGATTGTTTCCGTTTACAGTGCATTCTTCTGCATAGGCGTTAGTGTCTCCACTAGTGAGACAAGGCTACTGAGCTACATCTTTTGATATTTCCACTTCAAAGTAGTTGGAGTTCTGTATGGTGTTGCAGTCCTAGCAAAGAGTTTGCAACCCAGTAAAAGGGAACAGTAGGACTTCCGGCCACCTTTGCAAGCTTATGATTTTGGTTATGTCAGGAACTGTGTACTGTCAACACTGAAGCTATTCCCTAGCTTAACGTGCGGGTTATTGTAGGCTCTACGTTATCACATATAACCTAATACAAGCAGATATCCCCAGTGTTTGCCCTAGTGTCGTTGGAAAAAAGTCTTCTAGCTGTCTTATGTCATGTGCTGGAGGACTCTCCCACGGCACCATCTGCTCGGAAGTAACTTACGAGGACTCTCTTTACTTCAGTTCTGTCATTTTACATGGCCAAAAGAAGTCAGAGAAATTTTTGCAAGAAAGTACAAAACTCCTTTTTATATCTTTTGGGGTGTTTTTGGGTGGGAGAAGATGCTTAGACCACCCCAAACCTTGCTTTCAAGGGGTGGAAAACAGTGTGAAGTATTGGACTGATGCACTTGGGAAACTTCAGACTTGCAGAGTGTCGACATATCTTGGCACATTAAATACTGTTGGCTGTACTAGTATCACTTGTCATTTGTAATCGCTTGCACATTCTTCATAGTTTACCTAATAAATATGCATAATAGAAAACATTTCACTGAAAGCATCTTGTTACTATGACAGATTATTTGTTTTGCTTTGTCAGAAAACTCTACAAGCGTTATGCATTCCTCCGCTGTGATGATGAGAAAGAACAATTCTTGTATCATCTCCTGTCATTCAATGCTGTTGATTACTTTTGCTTTACCAATGTTTTCACAACAATCTGTAAGTATTTGCTTTCCCTGGAACTCCAATTTCCAGACTTGGTTGAGTCCTTATCCAAAAATTCTAAACGGCTCTGAGCAACATGCCTTAATGTAACTGTTCTGCTTTCTTCCTGGTATCCATCTCTGTATGCTGTATGACTATTTCCATGATCCTCTGTGGTGGGCAGTAGTATCTCTCTCTGTGTCACTAAAGGCTTTTGTTTCTAACTTGGGAAAACACAGGCAGGTGTAGTCCTTCTAGTTGGGGGAGAGTTCTCCACAGAAAATTTTGCAATGGGCTTGTTTGCATCATACTAAACAAGAACAGTATAGGTTGTTCATTATCAAGGTGAGAATATTAACACATGCTAGGAATTGAAAACAAACTTTTCAGCTCAGCCTACTTTGCTGCATGCCTGGTTCTGACTTTGGGATAACGATGAAACGCACATTGAGGGCTGCATCCAAATTCTGCAATGCACTGAAGTAGGTTTTTTTCCCCTTTTTTTTTTTAAAGAAATAAAGGTGCCCTAGAGAAACTTTTAACCTGTTGTTGCTGATGCTGAAATGTGTTACAGAGTTCTCATGCATTTGTAGGCCTGCTGCCACAGGACCTCAGTAGTAAGGCAGATTAAGGAAAGACTTTAGCAAGGCTTATGAAATTGGGGGTGGGGGTGAAAGGACCCCTCTGGCCCCATGGTAGGAGCAACCCTTGGTGGTATGTTATCCATATTTGTGTGTACGAAAGACAAAGCAAGCAGACATCTAAGCAAAATAGTTTTTGGTCTTGTTGGGGGCAAGTTCTGGACAATGCTAAAATCTGGTCTGCTGGATGCAGTTAAATTGTTGCTTACTTTAAGGTTATCAGCACAGAAAATAAAAAGGAAAACATTTTATTTCATTCTCAAATGCTACGAGCATCAAGCTTTTAAGAAAATCCAACCACCAAATGCTTTCTTGAGGGCACTGACAGCTGAGGAGACGCTGAGGGAGAAATGTATTAAACGCCTCAGCTGAAAAGCCCTAGCTCTAATCCATTTATGCACTATGAAAGAAGGGCACTTCGCCAAGAAACACAATGACCATTCAGATAATTGGATTTTGTTATGAAGTTTTGTTAATAGGGGGCTGTCTATGAGATGCTAGGCAATTGAAAAGCACATGCATTTCCTCAGGAGCACGTGCCTCCTGAGTCAGGGAAGGGGCTGTAACTCAGGTGATACTATGTTAAATTAGTCACTGGTAAACCAGGGGACCAGAAAGCATTTGAGCATTTGTGTGGTGCCAGTTAGAGGGGAAAAAAGTTGTTTGTTCTTTTTAAAATCAAGTCTTACAGTTAGCATAACTAAGAGCAACATGGTACAGAGAAAATTGCAGCATATATGTATTTTCACTGAATTTGTTCAGCCATGGTAGTGAATACTGCTACAAGCAAGCCCTGGAAAGAAATGTTTTGGTTACTAATTGAATGGGAATTGGTGTTAGTTGTGTAGTGTGCTTACTCGCACACACAAAAGCAGGGAGATAGGAGTAGAGCATTGAGTTACATTCTGAGCTACAATATAGTCAGGGATACGTGAATATTCTGTCTTTACTTCCTCGTCTCTAAGCTGGGGACAAGTAACCATCTTCATGACATGTTTTGAGGCTGGTAAATGAAAAATTATTATACCCATATGAAGGCATTAGTCCATCCATGTTTCTGTTTTCATTTGACAGTGGTTTGCTGTCAGCTCTGCTTCTTAATGATGGCTATCTGTACACTTCCTGATTGTCGATCAGTGCTTAGTGTGCAAGTGTTAGCATGATTAAATAGCAGTTCTGATGTTGTTTTAACATTTCATGGTACTGCAGTATTATTTTATGACTTGTCTTTCCCCCCTCTCTTCATTAAATAGGTCACCTAATTATCCTTCTTCATTTTTGAAGTGTTATTTCTTCTTGTGTTTACAGTGATACCATACCATATATTGATTGTTCCTAGCAAGAAACTTGGTGGCTCGATGTTTACAGCCAATCCTTGGATCTGTATCTCGGGAGAGCTGGGTGAAACAGCAGTCCTGCAGATTCCCAGGAATATATTAGAAATGACTTTTGAGGTTTGTATTGCTTGATACAAAAAATGCTTTGGATATTCTGTTCAGTTCTGAATTCTCCCCATGCTATACCATCTTGCCATACATTTCATATCTTTAGTCTGTGTGGTCAGTTGCAAATACTTCCTGTGCCTCTACATAGCAAACTTAATCTATATTTAATGGCATTCAGAGCAAAATG
The DNA here is from genome assembly GCA_017639485.1 of Pluvialis apricaria. Lineage (NCBI taxonomy): Eukaryota > Metazoa > Chordata > Aves > Charadriiformes > Charadriidae > Pluvialis > Pluvialis apricaria. The sequence continues at coordinate 57,922,178 of CM030012.1, forward strand.
ACTGACAAATCCTTAGTGCAAGGATGGACAAGACTGTCTTTATATTACAGCTTTGTGCTGTGATGGTGGGAGGTGTCATATCTTCTTCTATTGGAAACAAAGAAGCGATTCCGCTCTCATTAGCGTGTGTGCATGCATTGGGTAAAGTTTAATTGAAAAATCTAGTTCAACTGATGTTCTCTCTGCTGATCAAAATAGTATTTAACAAAACAAAGCAAACAAACAGAAACAAATAAAGCAACCTACCCCTAAAAAGCCCAGAATCAATCATGCAGCCAGAAAAGGAGAACCACATTTCTGATTCCCTGTCTGAGCATGTTCTCTAGTAGTTTACATCTCCGACATGCTGCTCTCTTTCAATTTTCTCTGACAAACTCTTTGTTTAATTTGCAGTGCCAGAACCTGGGAAAACTGACCACAGTGCAAATAGGACATGACAATTCAGGGCTGTATGCCAAGTGGCTAGTGGAATATGTTATGGTCAGAAATGAAATAACAGGGCATACTTACAAGTAAGTATCATCCTGACGTTTCATGTTGGGTAAGTAGAATTTCTGCAGGGAGCTGGCACAGTAGGGCTTATTTGATTAGAAAGGTCTTATCTCCTGGGTCTCTGTCTATAGTTGCCGCTACCTGAAGGCATAGAAAAGGTCATTTGGCTTCTGGCATTAAACAAGTCACGATTCTTACAAAATTGAACGGAGTTTTCAGTTTGCAGATGCTCATGTCTAGCCTCAAAGCATTGATGGAGAAGGCGAGTTGATTGTTGTGCATCTTAAAAGTAATGTCCTTTGAGCCCAAGCACGAAATAGCAAGTTAGAGCTTGCTGCTTACCAAATACGGCTGGTATTTATATTAAGGCTGAGTGCTCTAGGTATTGTAGAGACACCTTTGGACACAAGCTGGAACACAAGGGCTTATGAGTATTAGAAACCTGTGTTTACACAGTGAATGTAAAGGAATGAGATTTACAGTAAGAATTGGTGTTAGGTACAGCATAGTTTGATACCCTGTCCTTTGTTTAGAGAAACTACCAGGCTCGTGTTGATGACAGATTGGTGGGTAAGTCCACTCAGTTCTCCATGCCAGTTTGTTTGTAATTAAATGAAGAGGCAAGATTCTATTTTTGGATGCTGTTCAGTTTTCTGATTAAGCTGATTAAACTGACATCAGCATTGTTTCATAGAAGGTGATAATGAGCAAGTAAGCACGTGTGCTTTCTAGTGTGTGATTTAATATCCCAGTTTCAACAGATGTATCGGTGTTTTGGCATTTAAGTTTGTTTGGGGTGTTTATTTTGTGGCTGGCCTGCTATGTAACGTATTTGATGAAAGCATAGGTGTATTTCACCACCCATCTATAGTGTGTAGTGGGTCTTTCCCTTCTACCTTTTTTTTCCTCAGCAGCCCTTAAATCATGTACTACATGTAGAACACAAGGAAAAATCTGCCACTGTTTGCTTTGCGGATCATCTAGTGTGACACTTAGCACAAACCTGGAACTGAAAAGCTGTTTTACTTTTGCTCCCTCTGCTGGCAAAAGCCAAAACCAAGACTTGGTTTATTTATTGCTAGATGAACAAAGTATTTCTAATAACTATACTAGCAGAATTTGGGGTTTATGCAACTGCAGTTGAAAGTCTTTGGTGTGGAATTGAATCTGGGTTGAAGGACTTGATCCAAATACCTCCTTTATGTTCTTAGGTTTCCCTGTGGAAGGTGGCTTGGAAAGGGAATGGATGATGGCAGCTTAGAGAGGATCCTGGTGGGAGAGTTGCTGACTTCCCACACTGAGATTGATGAGCGGCAGTGCCGAACCCCTCCTTTGCAGCAGTCACCAAGCATGATCAGAAGATTTGTCACTATATCACCAAACAATAAGCCAAGTGAGTGCTGGGGGATGTCTTGTCTTGTACTGTTCTGCATCATCACCTGAGGAAGTTGCTTGCAAACAGAACTGCAGGTTTTCTTATGTTTTAGAACTGTAGCTTGGAAAGGACCTGTGAAACTCACTTAGCCCATCCCCCTGCTCAAAGTCCAGCTAACTTCCGAGTTACAATCCTGAGCAACGTGTTCTATCTACTCAGGTTTTGAAAGTCTTCAGGGATGGAAGGAAGATGTCTCTGGACTCCTGGTCCAGTGCTTAGCTGTCCTAGTGGCATTTTCTGTATTCTTGTCCTTCATCTGTGGGATGAATTCTGTGGAGGAAGGTAGAAATTAGCTGCCCTGTCTCTTTTTCATGGATGAAAAAGTTTGCTAGTGGTTTCTATTCGTGGACTTTAGTTTTCTGTTGAGATCACCATTTTGGGGTTGTCTTATTAGTGATAAATCAGGTGGTTACTTTGCTCCCAAGCATGCTTGGATATACAGTGAAACTATCACAGGAAGTATTTCCAGGATGCCCAGATTTGGTGGTCCTAATCAAAGCGCATGTCCTTCTCTTAGCTTTGGGCCCTAGTCTGAAAATGCACGTAGTATGTAAAAACCCTTTCTACCTGTTGTTGTGTTGAAAAAACACAGTGTTAACTTTGATATAAAAATATTGCTATCTCCATGTCTACCTCCTCCACAGTAAATAAAAGTAGAATGGGATTTCTATTACCCACAGTCCAGCACCTTTTCACCAACAGCATATGTTATACTGGTTCGTGCTCCTTTTCTTTTTTTTGTGGTATGCTTTATCCATCATGCACAGGTACAATTTCTAAAGCTGTTACAGAGTGACTGGATATGTTCTTGTATTTTGCAGAGTTAAATACTGGTCAGATACAAGAAGCTATTGGTGAAGCTGTCAATGGTATTGTCAAGCATTTCCACAAGCCAGAGAAGGAGGTGAGTAGTTGTTGTCTGTGTAGTGGCACTTCTGTCCTAAAACTATTAGTGAGCACTGGAGAATATATAACAGAAATAACTAAGCTGAATGAACCGCCATGTGTTTGCAAATTCCTTAAGTGGAGCAAAAATGTGATAGTGAGACTACGCTGTTGGCATAGTACATCCTCAAGTACCTCAGTTTTGCTGCTAACTGGAGCGTTCTGTTAATTTAAATGTTAACATTCTGGTATTGGAAATTGCGTTATTAGTCAAATTCTGCCAAGGATTCTGTCCATACCACTGTCAAGAGTGTTGCCTCCTGTTTAGTTTGTTCTGGATTAACTGATATTTTACATCTACATAGAGTACTGAGTAGGTTTTTTTAATCCTTTTTTTGCATTATCTTTACTACTTAAAACACGAAAACCACTTAAAAAAACCCCAAAAGAAACAAAAAAACCCCACATCCACACCCTCGCCTGCAAGTGAAGCAGAAGTGCTCTGAAAGACTCTGGTATGCTTCTATGTTATACGTGTAATCACCTTAACTGACACAGCAGTTATTTCCTAAACAAACTTAAGAAGCATGCCTCTGTCAAAGCATCACAATCAAGCCCTTGTGAACAGGAGTGCTGTGGAGCAATGCTGGCTCTTGTATGGGTGTCTCTTGAAAGTCATTAATTTTTTACAAGTAGGTCCACCCATTCCTTCTGCACCTATCTTTTCTAAGTTCAGTATAGCATGGCAGATTCATATACAGTATAATTCTGGTTGACAATCGCATTTACACAACAATATCAAGTGGTCATGCAAAGTGGCTTTGCAAAATAGAATTTACCATCATGTTCTAAAGAATAATTTGTTTTTTTCCTGAGGTTCAAAAATTGCATTGTTTTTGTTGGTAAGCAAACAGTCTGAGGCACCTGCTACAATGGGCCTGTGATCTTCATTACTTAGTAAAAGAGAAAAAAATTTTCTTAATTTTCTGTACAGTTGTCATTATTATAGGTAAAACCTGCTCATGATCTTTATCTTGGCCTTTTTGTGGCTTCATTTGATGACAGTGAGGCCCTGAGACTGGTTTCTTCAGCCTCATTCTTTCAGAAGTCAATAAATTTTTGAATGCTCGGGACTTGTGAGAACTGGGCCATCTTGTCAGGGGCCGCTGTTTGACAGTAGACTGTAACTTTGGGAACCTATTTATTTAAAAACTAATTTCAGTAATAGATGCATGAGACAATTTTGTGTCCCAGACTTCCTAACCGAGAAAATAAGTGTCTATGCTTTCTGTGTGTGCTTGGCAGAGAGGCAGTCTGACGCTGTTGCTGTGTGGAGAAAGTGGACTCGTTTCAGCTCTTGAGCAAGTGTTTCAGCATGGATTTAAATCGCCAAGGCTCTTCAAAAACGTTTTTATTTGGGACTTTTTAGGTAAGTGGGAGGAAGGCATACCAGAGCCTGTTTGTGTCTTTGAAATATATCCATCTGTGTTCCATGTCGTTGCCACTGTGTCTCAGCTGGTGTGAACAGCATACTTCTTGGAGGCATCTTGGCAGCGTCTCCTTATATCATCATTTTACTGTAGCATCTCAAAATTCAGTAGATACTAGAACATCTTTAGCACTGTTCAGAGGGAAGGAAGTGGAATCCCAGTTTTACACGGGGACTGAAACAGAAAAAAACAATGCCTAGACATAATCATTCAGGAAATTCATAGATGAGCTTTGAATCTAAGCCTTTCAACTTTAACTGTCCCCTTCATGACGCAGACACTCATGCTGATTTGCCGGTGGTCTGATACGGACATCAGATAGCCTTATGGGTTTGTAAGCATGCTTATGGGGAAAGCATTACACTGAGGTGGTATTAAATTTAATCACCTAAATTTGAAGGTCGTAGTGCCTAATTATTGTATTCCAAGCAGAGAAGAATGATATTTCAGATATTTTAGGATTGCTATATGGACTGATGAAACTTCATTATCTCCCACCATTCCTTTAAGAAAAAGCACAAACATACTATGAGACCCTTGAGCAGAATGAAATGGTCCCAGAAGAGAACTGGCAGACAAGGGCCAGGAATTTCTGTCGATTTATTACTGCTATCAACAACACCCCTAGAAACATTGGGAAGGATGGCAAGTTTCAGATGCTGGTGTGTCTTGGAGCCAGGTATAAAGAAAACTCTTTATTATTGTTGTTGTTATTATTGGTATTTTAATACAATGAAAAAGATGTTGTATATTAGTAAGATAAAACCACACACACAACTGCTGGGGTGTGCATTTTGACTATAACTTATACAGTTCTTTGAAGTAACTAAAGAAGGATCAAGTGAACCATGGCCTCACTTAGTTTGTAAGCATGTGAAGTGTAGGAAATTTGAGATACGAAAGTGAATATCCCAAAAAGTTGAGCAGCTGAATTGAGAGAAAGGTAGTAGGCTGGTGTGAATAGTATCCCTCACATGTAGAGCTAGCAGGGTCGGAAGATAGAAACAGAAAACCATCCATCAGTGAGGCCTCTCCAGTTAATGGCTGGGTGAACTCCCCACCCTCCACCTACCCATTGTAGGAGATGGGTAGAAGGGAAGCTGGGGCTGTCTAGAAGCCTCTTGACACAAAGGCAATGGAGCAGGCTAGTGACTTTGGGCCTGCTTGGGTCTTCCAGGCCTTCTGGGAACCATATCTTTTGATGTGAGGGGTGGAAAGCCTAGAAATGAATCTTTCATGGGTATCCCATGCTTAAACAAGTTCCACAGACAGTTACTCTCCTTTCCCCCACCTTATAAATAATACGTGGAGAAAGTAAGAGGTCTGTTCAGAAGGCAAAGAATAAAAATCATGTCAATGAAAATGAGAAATTAACTTGGCTTTATTTTTATTTCCAAATTGCAAATTGCCACTTTGTCAGAGACCACCTTTTGCATCACTGGATCGCCCTGCTCGCAGACTGCCCGATCACAGCACAGATGTATGAAGACATAGCACTGATTAAGGATCATACTCTTGTGAATTCTTTGATTCGAGTGCTGCAGACCTTGCAGGAGTTCAACATTACGCTGGAGGCGTCTCTTGTCAAAGGAATCGATATTTGACCTCTTGTCCCACAGGAAAAACTATCTTTAAAAAAAAAAAAAAGCAACAAGGAGTGAATCTCGTTAGTATGCAAAAGTTCTGTCTGCCCGTACATTGTATCGTGAACTTGTTCAAGGCCCTAAAATGCAACTTTGACTTTTCTTGAAGGAAACTCCAAAAATAGTACAGGCAAATGGATAGAAGCTGTAAACTCAATGTAAAAAAGAGGATTTTGGTATAAATCTATTTTAGAGTTTATTTGCTGATTTGCTTTTTACACACTTTCATGTGAAAGAGATAGAGATGAGTATTGTGCAGCTTATTTTAAAGCTGCAGTATTTCCTTGCCATAGAAAATGTGCAGTGAGCCTTTCAGCATTCTGTGAACTTGCCTTCAGATATGCTGTATGTCATAGACCCCAATGTATACACTCCATTTCTGCTGAGAAGGTCATTCTATAGTTTTTAAACTAATATTTTATATATTAACATTATTACCGATGTTTGATTTTTAACGTATCAGGTCATGTTCTGCTGCAAGGGAACTACAAATCTGATGTGTGCTTTTTTTTTTAATAGCTCCAAAGCACTGATTTGTCAACAAATCATTTTTTGCTTTTATTTTTGTTTGTCAGTATTATTTTTAGTGAAATCCAGGAGACTGAACCATGAAATGTGCAGAGATCAAAGTAATATTTTTCATATTGGTACGTAATTGCACAGAAGTTAAGCGTGTTTTTTAACTGATGTTTTTTATTTATTTAACCTATCGTTGTGTTTTGTAAGTTTGTCTTAAAAAAATCTTCTATGATACAACTGGCTATATGACGTTGCAATTCAGAATTTACAGTGCAGCCCACTTAAATGAAAAAACCTGGAATAATTGTTCATAACACAAAAATGTTTCCACTTTAACCAGCCTTTTGAAGTTTGGTGCATGGTTGCTGCTGGTAAATCTCTTAACTGCTAATAAAGAGGGACATGAGTTCCCCAAATGCCAGATGACTAAATAAAGATGCTTATGCCCTCATGAAGTAATAAGGGTATACCTACTACTAACAAATATAAGGATTTCTTAAATTTTCTGAAAAGACAGTGAGTAGTAAGGTTTTTTCTTTTCCTTTTGAATATGTCTTGGATCCTGTTGTCACAGTTTGCTTCATTTGGGATACTTTTGTTTTTAGCAGAGAAAGCTTTAGTCCACTTCTACAATAAAATACAAACATTTTGAAAGCTTAATTTATTGGAGATCTGGAACTTGGCACATGCCTAAAGGCATCTCTGTTCATTTGAATCCTCTGATTAAAATCTCTTTGAAATTAATATGTGACCTAAGAGCGGGCTGATTTATCAGCATCACAAATTACTGTACAGAAATTCAGGGCTATGTGTTTAAGAGGTCTCCACTGTATAAACTTATCTCAGTATTGCCTCTCTTTTGAAAAGCAGAGTCCAAGTCTTTTGGTTCATACCATGTTGTAGCACCTTTTCTTTACCTACAGCTTAGTCACATCTTGTGATAGTTTTATTTCTATAATTTATAAGTATAGCACATGTATTAAATTTTTGACTATTTTTACTTTTGTCCTATTTATTTCATTATTAAACTGAGAAGTTCCTTTGTCACTACTTATCAGAGCAAGATTCTTTTTTGATTTCACAGAAGCATTAGGAAGACACAAGGGCGATGTCCAAGCCACTCCTCACACTGAGTGGGTGTGAATTCTTTCACAGTCTGGAGCTTACAGGAGCATTTCATGGGTATATTTTGTGTATGCAGGTTTGGTTTTGTTTTTTTGGTTTTGTTTTTTTTTTTGTTTTGTTTTTTTTTTTTTTGTTTTGTTTTGGTTCGTTTTTTTTTTTTTTTCCTGCTTTGGAAGGGCAAAAATAAAACAGATGTACTTTATTCTAAGAATTTCATGTATTCAACTTAATATGTTGGGATAATCTTTATATGCTTACCCAAAATTGCTTATTCGTGTATTAATAATAGCAAAAAAAATAATTTACAGTACTTTCAGCTATATTTAAGGTGACTTTGCTAGGCCTGTGTATTTCACAGGGAATACGTCTATGTAAGAAAGGAGGTTTGGATTAATTATTTTGACCTTAACAGATTAGTTGATCCTGTTAAAACCATCTCTTATAATATTAAGTATGGATTAATTTTATCTTGCATGAGGTCATTAACCCTGAATTAAGGTTCTTTTTGTTTTTTTTTTTACTTTACACAAGTTCATCTAGTGTGGCATGATACCATTGATTTAATGGCTTGCTTTGGTGTGGATCTTTATGGCCACATTACAACAGTTAGCAATACCTGGGATGGACACAGGCTGGGGTTTGCTCGTTCCCAAGGGGTGGGTTCTTTGGCTAGCACGGGAGGATGAAGCTGTCCATCAGTAACTGCACCCTGTGTGCTAGCTGTCCAGATGCAAAAGGAGGATGTAGAGGTCATCTTCCCAGCTCCTCAGTTACTTTATTTTCACAGGAAAGACCACTCGTGATAGACCCATCCTGCTTGTCTCACAAGGGGTCTATTCTTAATCCCATATAGGATTCAAAGCACTTCTTGCTATGGATTTCCAAGTCTGGAAGGATTTGCTCCACTGAAGGACCAGTAGAAGGTTCTGAAGTGCAGCAGAAAAAATGGTGGTTTTGTTGGATCCAGAGGCCACCAAGGAAGACTGAGATATTAAATATAGCTCTGTGGTAGCCTGTGCTGGGGTTTGGGGAAGAGATTTGGCTGGCATATCTAAGAACAGTTCAGTCCGTAGTAGCAACCATAATCCCTCCGCTCTTCAGTGTTTACCACAAATCAGCCTACTTCTTTCATGGATGTAGCTAGCATCAGTCCCACAGAATAACGTTAGGATACAGCATTTGCTCCTTCCATGCCACTCTGCTGAATTGGATGACTGTATAAGTACAAATGGTGTAGTCAGCATCTTTTGCTCTTTAACTAGATCTTTGTAAAATCCATCTCCCTTTTTAAAACTTGCATTGCAATTTTTGTTCAGAAATGAGCTATAGAATAATACAGTTGTAACCTTTTTTTTTTTCCTGTTACTTTTCTAAAATATGGCAGCAGGTTTGGTAGGTGCAGGTTAATGTGGCTATGGTGTTTTGTTGTCTGGGGCTTTTTTGTAACAGTTAATGGGAAAAGATAATTATTTTTTTTAACGGCACACATGCATTCTGTAGAGAGAAATGTAATGATAAAAAGTAAGTAGTTCATAATGCAGTAAATATCTAGTGCTTAATTGGCCAAACGTTTACTGGCTGATACCTGATTTGAGGGGAAAAAAAACAGGCTATCACCTATCAATTATTTGTGCTTGTTTGATTGATGCTGTCAGAGTTGATACAATGATACTTTATACAAAAAGAAAATGCAAATTAATAAAGACTTGGTTTAAACATAATGAAATACTATGATGATAAGTTTATACAAAAAAAAAAAAAAGCCTTTACCTGCCATAAACTTAACCATCTGGCATTCTGTAGCTGAAAACATAGTAATGAACTGAAGACTATTCCACAACTTTTTTCCATTATGAAGAGTATTTTTCAAATTGTTCAAATGGGACCTACGAGCTGGATGATCCATATTTTTTATGTGTTTTGAATTCATGAATATGTTAAGATTTCTGCAGTGAAACTATTCAGAGTTACCTTTTTCTGTATATCGTCAAATGATTTTTGTCCATAGTGCAAGATACTATAGGATACTTCAAAATACTTGAAGATATTGTACACGTACTTCACAACTTTGTAGCTCTTTATTTTATACCTAGAGATTGGATGTTAAACTAAGATAAAGCATCAATACCTTATAAACGATATATTTTACTACATGGGGAAATCACTGGCTTGGTTTTTTTAAGGGTGGGTGTTGAAGTTTACATTACAATGACAAAACCAGGTACTGTTTTCCTTTTTTATTTTTCCTGTGATGATACAATCCATTGGACATTAAATGTGAATTGGATATACAAAACAGTTTTACAGGTGTAGCTCATTTGCTGAATTGCAATAAAATTTGTCTTCTAACATGAAAAATAGCATTAATGTGCTATTTGCAAAAGCCTCTTATAATTTGGCTAATAACCTTTTCTTCTTTGCCTGACTTGCAGGTAGGTATGACATTTTAGTGTCTGATTTCAGGAGACATTTTTTTGTACAGTTTTGTATCTGATCTGTTCAACTAAATGCCTGCCTGCCTCCCAGCACCAGTGTAGCCTTCTTGCAAGCAGTTGTTGTCGGTCAGACTGCCATCAGCGAAAGAGATGCCTGCTCAGTAATCAGGGAATGGGGAGAACAGGAAGGCAAAGGGACTAATGCAGGTCTCGGACAGTGTCTGTGAGTGTACACACACACTGCCATTTATATTAGCTCTTTTCCTACCTTAGAACAACTTTTGATCCTCATAATCAAATTTGGTGGAGGTCTCAAAATTTTATGTTCTGAAAAATACCTGAAAAAGTCACCTCTATGTACCATGTACTCGACCTTTCTCTATACATGGGAGGATCCATACAGAGAAGCAGGAATTGTTGGAAATGTAACTATCTAATGCTTCAAATATAAGGTTAAGTGAGAAAATAGCACTGTCCTCCACCTCTGGGATTCTGACAACATCTGTGGCACACATGCGTGCCCAAGCATTATTGCCTATATTGTCTGTTTCTTACTTTTTTTTACCCCACCTTTGCCCAGGGTAAGATCTAACTTGACAGATAGTCCTAAAGGAGCAATTACTGGGTGGAGGGATTCTACTGGCACAGAGGTAAAAGCATGGTTCCTTCCTTTTCCATTCATTCACTTTTCGAATGATTTGAAGTACATACCAACGTAGTGGAGCCCTGTATAATCTTGGTTCATTAGATACTGTTCTGCTTATCTCACCTTGAAACTGGTTCTGCCTGCCTTACTGTATATTAAATCCAGTTTTTAGATTTGAGTGGAGTAGTAAACAAACGTGAGAGCAACTCTCATTTGTGGTTATGCTTTTGTACTTTTCTGCTGCCTATGTCCTGAAAATTTTATACGTCAGTTGTGTGAGAAGCAGGAAGACTGGATCAGTTTTACCCACTGACATCTCTTGCTTCATCTGAAATGCGCTCTCCAGGTCATCCCTGCTTGAGCAGGTTGGACAAGATGACCTCCAGAGGTCCCTTCCAACCTCTGTCACTGATTCTGCGGTTCCTCCCCATGTACAATGACAGGAACAGGTAAGGCATCTGACTGCCACTTCCCCCACGCTGTATGGTTTCTGCCATTCATTAGTAGCCCAGTGTCGGCAAAAAAGAGCTCATCCTTCAGGTGCACTTTTTTTCCTTTGTTTTAGGGAGCTGCCCTCCCTTTAGTCAGCTATAGCTGGAGAGACTTGCTTATTCTTCTGACCTGCATGTTAGCAATGGCTCACCTCTGCTTTGACAGATTTCTGTTTCGAAGCTGACACATACAGAAGGTAATTTTCTCAGTCTGGGAGCAGTGGTTCAAGTTAGGGCTGTTCTGAAGTTGGTGGGGTTCACTGTGTCAAACTGTATGAGATCATCATTGGATGTTTTATACCATCAGGGGAAAAGGCAGAAGGAAGAAGTTTGATTATTTGGAGGTACCTCTGCTTCACCTCTCTATGTTTCTACCTCTCTCCCTGGTCTGTTGTGGAGGCTTTTTTTAAACAAAGCAAAATAAAAAGTGTTAACATATCTCTTGGGGGAACCACATCAGTCTTCCTGAGCTGGCGGTGATTCTGCACTACTAGAACTGGTGGTGTCATCCTGTGGGCTCACTGGAGAACATGCTGACAGGTGAACTCAGCCTGCCCCATGCTCTGGTGAGGTGATGCTGGTGACCTGAGCCTTGAACAGGTTTGAGGGGGTGCAGTCGTGAACTCGGTACCTGCTGCCAGGCATGCCGCGCTTGTATGAGATGCCAAACCTGCCTCTCTTGGAAACTGAGACCATCTCCATTCCCTAGGCTTATTAGACCTGCTGCTTCTAATTCCTCTGCAGGGCACTACGGGGATGGACGTGGGGCAGGCCTGAGTGGAGCTGTGAGATAAGCACAGCTTCAGAAGCACATTCACTTCATCACAGGTGGCCTCGAATCTTTCAGGCTTCCTGCAAGGGGAAGGAACAAAAAGAACAGGGGCCCTGGTGCGCAAAGTGTGTTGTGCAACTGCTGGGTTCACAGCACTTTTGTGAATGTCAGGTCTGAGGTGGTTTTATAGAAGGTGATGCTTGTTAACAGCTGTTGGAGAGAAGAGTTTGAGTGCTAGGCAATGATTTTCTGTTGACTAACTGGTCCAAACACATGGGTCTAGAAGTGTGCTTATGTTATGATTTGTTGTAGTGATGACTTGGAAAGTTCTCACAAAGAAATACAAATGTCCAAAGAGGTGCACCACGCAAGTCTCTGTCTAAAAGTTATTTCACATAGCAAGAAGTCTCCTTTTTTCCCCATTAACTCAAAGATGTATACTCATTAGTAGAACACACTGTTTTCAGTCCTGCAATAAACAGGAAGCATTCTTCTTCATTTCAGTGACAGTGGCATTTTAAGATTGCAGATCCTACAACATTTAAAATATCACTGGTGGATCTGATGTTTGTTTCAGGGACGTTTTTCTACCAGTGGCATAAAAAGACTTAGACAGGGAGTATAAATGAACATGAGAGGGTCTCCTAGTGACCAGAGGAACCCCAGATTTCTTTTCTGATTGAGATAAGCTGGGTGCAGGTCCTGCTCCCAAGGAAAGCCACTATTAAATTGCAAAACTGAATGCTGATTACTGAAGATGTGTTATTTTACATAGAACTCGACAGCTATTTGGTAGCTTGGAAAACTCTTGGATGCTAAGATGGAAAGTGTAAGTGCGAAAGTTTGAGTGATTAATTTCAAAGGAAAACAATTGTTCAAAACCCAGTATACATACGGAGATGACGAAGACTTGAAACTACAGCTTTGAGACATTATGTGTGTGAAAAGCTTTGGAATAATTAAATATTTAAAAGTATTTCCTTAATTGTCTGTCTGCTCCTTTCCCTTTTTCGTTCTGGCATCTTCCCCCCACCGTTTGTTTTCAGCTTCTGTCACTTGCAGTCATTATGCTCGCTCAGTCGTGTTAAATTTTGTGTCAATATGATGCATTGCTGCCCAGCCCAGTGGACCTACTACTTCTCACTACATGAAAGTACAAATGAAATCTAGATGTCTCCAAATAATGTTTGCTTATCATTGAATAATACAATTTAACAAGGATCGTCAAGCATAAAGCAGTTTTTATCCAAATTTTCAGACAAAGTATTCAACTGTACTCAGGAGATCAGATGCAGAATTTCTGGAGCAGTTTTTACATCCAGCGGCTCTGTGGCAGCTTAGTCTCGATCTCTCAGCATGAGGCAACTTCGATTGATACTTAAAAGTGGAAGGCAGGGAGGAATTGGGGATCTTGTCTGTATGGAAGAGTTCCTTTGGAGCAGCAAACAGTGTTCGTAGCGGTGTTGTGCTCCTGGTGGTCCAAAAAGATCCAACAGTGTTAGCGAGAAGAAGTTCCAGGTTTTGCAAGATTATAAGGTAGCACACACGTTGGTACAATTAGACAACACAGATAAGTTTTCTGATGTGCGGCCTTTCTCCAAACGTAAACCAGCCAAACCTCTCCCTCACCAAAGCATCTGTGAAACGTACCTGAATGGGACTCCGGTCCACACAACACTGAGTAAATTTAGTTCAAGACTAAAATACTGTGTAGTATCTAGATGAGCAAAAACTTTGCTGTTGGTTTTAGGATCAGTACGCATAGTGTACGAAAATACCCTGTTTGCATACACTTCTTGAAGATATTTACCAGTAGCTATTTTCCTCCCTAAAACTCTGTGATTTTATTTTATTTTTAATTGCTGAAAAAAAACCCAAACAGTGCTATTTGGGGGTCTCTTCCTGTTGAACTGCCCTTGGTATGTTTATTTTTCTTTCATCATACTTAACTTCTTGCTGAAGTTGAGCCTTAAGAATTTTTCTAGCGTCTTTCTCCCAGTGAAGATCTTAGTACCCAGTGCGGTCATCTGTCACCGTGACTCTCTAGCTGAACAGAAATAGTTAAGAAGGCTACAGAAATGTGCCTGAGTTGAGTTCTGAGCTTCTGTCTGTTTTGTGTCTTTAAAGAGATATTTTAATAGCAGTTCATCATAAACAAATGAGTATTATATGTGAAATAATAGCTAGGATCCTTCACAAAGCACTTTTGAGATTTGTGCATAAGCAATGGTTTCATTAACTAAGATAAATTTAATATTGTTCCTGTTTGTTTTCCAAGCTGTTGAGATCTTTTGATCTAACTCAGGCATTCACAAATATTTATGTGTCACTTTATATTTTAGTTTACAGAAGTAAATAAGATGCTTTGCTTTTACTGTGTCTCAGAAAGCTTTGGTTGTTTGGGTATACGACTTCTCTTCAGTGTCTCTTACTGTTTTTTCTGCTGCACTCTTCACATGTAGATTTTGTGTCTTTCGTCAAATCTTGTGATGAATTTTAAATTAATATTGCTCAAGTTCATTGAGGAACCTTGACTAGAAAGTGCCTGAAATATGTTAACAGTTTTTCTGTAGGTAGCTTGTAGTCACGTGCATTTGGGAGAATTGTTTGTAGAGACTGATATCCGCAGATGAGAGGTGTGTGGATGTGCGAATTCCCATTGTAAGTATGATTATTTATTTGTGAGATCATGGAAACTGTCGAGAAAGTCTTCATTCATTTATTAGTTTCTGTTGGTAAGGGGAGGTGTGGGGTATGGTGTGGGGCTGGAGAATCCTTGGAGTGTTTAATGAGCAGCTTTATGCATTTATAGATGAGTTTGACTAAGACTGAAACTGTCCAGGAGATACAATAGGTTGTTTCTCACTGGATTTTAAAAGAGAATAACTTTGATCATTTCAAAAGCAATGAAGCCTGATGCTCCAGTGAGACAGGAAAGTGGTAATTTATAGCTACCATTAAGGAGACAAAGACAAAGACTGCGGGAAAGCTTCACTCTGAAGATTTACTAATGTGTATAAACCACCCTTACAACTAGAAATAGCTTGGTATTTCTCACAGAACAAAACAAAAGAGAAAAGGCAGCGAAATGGCAATGGGAGGGAGGGCTGGAAAAGAATACTGCCTGCTTTCCCTTGCACCCTGAAAGGTCAACCAACATTTAGGCAATTATAACTTCAATGAAAAATGGATAGGCCACTTTTACCTGCCAAAGGAAGGAGAGCTGTGAGGAGTCCCTGGCTGGGAGAGGAGGTGGGATGGGGCCAGGGGTGGTGGTGTGATGTTGTGGGTTCAGGTACAGCCTTCAGAGGGGGACTTCACGCGCTGCGGTGGGGTGTATAATTACTTGGTAAAAATCGTAATGCCGTATTTTTGAAGAAACGCAAGCAAGGCTGGAGTGAGTTGTGTCTGTATGGGTTGTGACAGGGCGCAGGCATACAGGATCTTTGCACGGGCTTGTCTCTACTGGAAAGAGACCGCTTTACGGCCGCTCCAGAGAGGGGAGCACCGGTTCCAGTACGCTTGCCGCTGGCACCCCCAGTCTGCGTGTGAGGTATTTTAGGTACCTTGAGGAAGCACCGGCTCCCCGGGACATCTGTGTTTAGGGTGTCGTGCAGGTGTTTGAACGCCGGTGCCGTGGGTGGGTGCGCCGGTGCTGTTGATGGAGGGTTTTAATGTGGGATGGTGCGCAGAGGGGGGGGGGGGGGGGGGGAGTGCGCTCATGGCCTGCGGGTGCCGCCGCGGGGCGGGCAGGGGAGGCCCGGGCAGGGGAGCCGGGGAGGCCCGCCCAGCCCTCGCCGCCCCGCGCCCGCTGTCGGTGCGAGGCGGGCTCGGCCGCCCGCAGACACCTCCCTCCGCCGCCGCCGCCTCCCTCCCGCCCGGCGGCGGCAGCAGCAGCAGCAGCGCAGCCGCCGCAGCGCCATCGATGGGGTCCGGCGGCGGTCGCCGCGGCGCGGCGGGGGCGAGGGCGCTGCCGCTGCTGCTGCTGCTGCTGCCCGCGCCGGCCGCCCCCCGCCGCGCTGCCGCTGCCCGGTGAGTGCCGCGCCGCCGCCGCCGCCTCGCCTCCAGCCCCGGACAGCCGCTCCACACCGCGGGGCACCTGGCCGTCCCGGCGGCTCTCCCCTCGGGGCGCCGGGCCGGCGAGCGGGGTGGGTGGGTGAGGGGGGGGGGGAGGCCGATGGCGAGGGGAAGGGGAGCCGTGGGCGAGCGGCCGCCGTCGGCGGGGCGGGGGGTGGGTGTCGGTCCCCGCGGGGCGCTGCGGGCACCGCCGGTGACTGTGCCGTGCCGGGTCGGGCACCTGGTTAAGGTCTCACCTTTGCCGAAGGAGCGGGGAAGTAAACCCTGCGTCTGTCCCGGCTTCGCCTGCCTCTGCTCGCCCGCCGAGGAATAAACCCCGTAATTCTTCCTGCAGCCTCCTCCGCGCCCGCCTCGCTGCCAAGTTTAAGGCTGCGATGTTTGCTCACAGTCTGCCTCCTCTGGGGTCGCCCCTCGGCTCAGGCTGCTGTCACCGCATGAGGAAGCCTCGCTCCCTGCGCCTAGGGATTTATTTTTGCAGCCCTCTTTTCCCCCGCGTCTGTGTGCGTTAATGCTGGGGGGTGTGTGCGTGTGTGTGTTTGCTGCGGCTCTTCCCTGCGCGCTGCGGACCACAGAGGATTAGTGCAAAAATAAAATAGCAGAACGGCCGTTCTGCCGCTGGCGTGAGATCTAGTTGCCGTCTCTGCGCCGTAGCTTTGAAGGAAGCCCCCTCCCTGGTGTGTGTTTTCTGGGACCCCCCTCCCCCGCTCCGTGGCCGGGGCTGGGAAGAGGAGAGCTTGCCGTGCTTGCCGTGCAGGGGCTACGCGCTGCCTGTGGCTGATGCTTCGTTCTGCCCGCTGCTGTTCCCTCCTTACCCAACCTTTCCTCCTGCCCCATCTACCTGAATCCCACTCGCTGGAGCCCCCTCAGCCTTTCCCTGCACCCCTCTTTGCATGACTTGCTCCCTCAAATCACTGCCTGCTCTATTTTTTTTTAATGGCTCGACTTTTCCACTTCGAGAGGAAGCGGATTCTGCGGCTCTCTCCGCCTGTTTTCCACCTTCGCCTTGTTTTCTGGAGGTGGTATCTGAGGAGCCCATCGCTGTTATCGGCTCCGTGTGCACCTGAGAGCCAGGAGAGCACTGCCGCTCTTGCACTGGCTCTTTCCCCCGTTTCCTGCTGCCAAACGCCATTAGGAGTTAAAACTACATGAATACTTTCTGAAGTTGGCAACTCCTGCAGTACCTACAGGCATACTTTGTGATGGGGGGGGGGGGGGAAGGGGAGGGAAGAAGAGATGAATGCTATAATTGTAAATGGGAGAGGTGCTGGTTGAAATTCCCCATTAGAAAGTGATCCCCACTATAAAAAGTGGCTATTCGTCACCTTCTGCTCATACTCCTGCAATTCATCCTCTTGTTTTAGGAGTGACTTTTGTACCTATGTAGGGTGCTGCTTCTGTAATTCTTCTTTTTAACCAGTTGCTGGAAATCTTCCCGTTTCTGTGTTTGAATTCTCCTCTGCTGTATGAAAAACTTCTGCTGATGTCTGCTGCTGCCCGTAACTTTTCTTCCTCTTCTTCTGTCTACATTTCTTTGTCTCTAGGACTTCCTCCTGTTGGTGTTTTCTCTTTCTCCCTATTTTTTTCTGCTCTGAAGTTTCCACCTGGATATTTTGCTTCCGTGTGCTGTGCTTTGTGATGGCTGGCCAGGTGATTTGGCAGTGCTGGTCAGCAGATACTATTCTTGTATTTAAAAAAAAAAAAAAGGCATTATTTATAAATTATACATCTGTTTAAAGGTAAGTCTGTCTTTTAATATGTTGGTGGTGACTTTGAAAGTACACTTCTGTAAACTCCCCTTGTTAGTTTAAAAATTATTGGGCTTCCTGAGGGTGATGTCACGGATGTGATCAAGAACTCTTTCAATTACTGGTTTTTGTCAACCAGAAAGATAAACTGTTTCTAACGAATCTCTGTAAAACTGTCAGCTAAGTCTCATGGAGGATCTAGCGCATAATAGGTTGTTGATGTATTTATAAGTAGGTACAGAAGCTTAATGCATAACTTACCTGAATTGCATACCAATACATTTGTATGCAGGTAGAGCATTATACAAATTTAAGTTCTGGTACAGTCTCTGCATGTTTCTGTCCTGTCTCTCAATACATGTAATACACACACGTGCTACAAACAGGTGCTCGTCCTTACGTCACCTGGTCAGTGATGTGTACGGGATACATGCCCTGCTCTCCAGCTTCTGGCAGCCCTTCTGAATCCTGTCCTTTCACAGATGTGGATGAGTGTGCCCTGGGGCTTGATGACTGCCACCCAGATGCTATTTGTCAAAACACCCCGAAGCTGTACAAGTGCATGTGCAAAGTGGGTTACACTGGCGAAGGGAAGAAATGTGAAGGTAAAGTGACTGAAGCACTATGCTCTGCCTGTGTCAGCATGAGGTACTTCTTAGAAGGTGCAGCCATTAAAAAATAATGGCTTAGAGTATGGAGGATGATTTTTAAATCAAAATAGTCATTGTTTCTTCACCTGATTTTCCTTCTTGTTTACAAAATCAGAGGCAAACAGATTGCATGGCTTTTCACCTAGTAATGTCACTAGGTCTAATAATTAGTTTGTTGTTTAACCAGCAGCCTTAAAAACTGAAGTAAAGCTGCACGGGAATCTCAGGGCATTTGGTGACCCTTGAGAAACATTCAGCAAGTAATGCGTTAAGTATAGTCTATTTGCAAGACAATGATTATTTCGGACAGCAGTTACTGTTCAGTCAAATCTGTCTATAACACTCAGGCAAGCATCCATCATATTGACTTTTGCGTTATTCCTTAGACATCGACGAATGTGATAACGACTTCAATGGAGGCTGCGTCCACGAGTGCTTCAACATTCCAGGAAATTACCGCTGTACTTGCTATGATGGCTTTATGTTGGCTCATGATGGCCACAACTGCCTGGGTAAGAAGTGTGTTCATGAACATTGTGAGTGGTGATGCTGAGGTAACCTTTTAACTGCATCCATGGGAAATGCATGGCGATCCGTTGGGCTGAATCAGCTCAGCTAGAGAAGAATGTTACATACCGGAGTAAGGAATTCCGGGTACTGATGCACCTCCCAAGTGTGGCTTTTCTGCCGCCTGTAAAGGAGGAGGATAATTGCGGTACATTTCTGTTAAGCCTTTGGGTTAAACTGTGTGAAGTGCCATCTATTATTATGCTAAATGAGTTTATGTGAAATAACATGTGCTATCGTTTTCTTTTCCTTTCCAAAATTAGTTTAGGATCGGTTCTCAGGTGTGTTTCCGGGCTTAGAAATTTCTTCTCTCATACATCTGTAAGGTGTGGGCTTCTCACTCTTACTGTGTCTGACACGCAAGCTGTCAGGGAAGGACAATTCGGAGTGTGCGGTAGCTGTGTATGATAGAGGCCGTTGAAGTACAGAGGGACTAAGCCAAATGCTTGGAGTTTCCCTGGGTGGTTAGTGTGAAGCGAAACATGGAACTCGAAATGTATTCAGTCCTAGCAACGCTCCCCTGACCCGGCATATGCGCGCATTCTCTCTCACCCTCTTTTTCTTTTCTTTAATTAAGACCTCAATAGTTTCCTTCTTTTTGTGTGCCAGCAGGTGAAAATCTTTAAAAATGGGTAACAAGACCCTGTGGTTTTACTGTGACAGTATTCTCCAGCGCAGCAGTGTACAGAGGCGCGTGAGTTGCCAGCCTGCTGGCAGCGTGGTGTGCTGCCGGCGTTCTTTCCCTGGGACAGAGCCTCGCGTTGATGAAGCTGTCCTGCTTCCAGCACCCACGCTGGGTACCCCGGGTGGCTCCGCCCTGCGCTGTGGTACCTGTCCCATTTGCGTTTTCAGAGATGGCTCAGGTTTTTGTCGTCTGCCGCACTGAGGGTGGACTTGCCCGGGCAGGCTTCCATGTCTGTCCAAGGGAAACTTGCTCTCACAGCATAATTTTAAGACTGTAGTTAGCTTGGCTGGGGTATTTCCTGGTAGCGTATGGCATATCAGGTGGGGGATTGGACCATCCCTGGACTGGGACAAATCAGAAAAACTCTGGAGTCTTCAGTGGGGTTGTGTTGGGTTTCCCCTGCTGGGAATATGCGTGCCCGCATATTAACTTTGTTACAGTGTAAGCAGAGGAGATGACGAAGTCATTAGTTTCCAAGTATTTCACTAAAGAAAGTAGAGAGGGAAGCAGAATGTCTGCTGATACTTTAAAATAGTAGGAAGGCCATCTCTCTTTTTTTTTTTTTTCCTAGTGCATTTGTGTAAACATACAGTGGAGTTCAGCTGAGGTTACCATGAAGGGCTGAATGTGAACGCACACATTGCCTCTTAGAATGCCACCAAAGGGTATATTCTCTTTGTATCCAGTAGCCCCTCTAAAGCATACTTCAGCTGACTCCTTTGTGATCAGTAAGACCTAGACATAACTTAAACCAAAATCTACCACCTGCTATGGTACTGGGAAGCTGGTCAGTATTGCATGGCAGACTTTTAAAAATAAAATAGAACGTCATTGATATACAATGAAGTTTTTACCACTGACCTGCCAATTTTCAGATGTGATGTAAATGTTAAATAAATATTTTGGCATGCAGCAAATTGGATCACATCTTCTCTTAATCTGTTTATTTACTTTGTTCACGCCAGGGTTGCCCTCCTCTCACCCTCATTTTTGAAGATCTCGGCTGTGTGCCTGGGTTTAAGCCAAATAGACAATTACTTGTTGGAAAGAGATGATTTTTTTTGAAAGCTTTCCAAGGTCTGTGAGACAGAAACATCTGCTGGAGTTCAAATCTGTAGTACTAAGGACTAATGGTGGCTGTTTATTCATGATTGTTTGCACATTCACATCACTGTAGAACTCTAAAATACTCGGCCTCTCTGTGATGGAGATGTGTCAGCCGCTCTCTTTGCTACAGCAGGTCACATTCTTTTGCATTCAGTTGGCTTACTCGTTGCCTTCAGTAGAAATTAAATCTGTTGTAATACTATGTTATGCTTTTTACTAAAAGCCTTTCTCTCTCTTCTTTTTCAGAAGACAGCTGTTTTATGCCAGAAATGCTACAACGTTAAATTAAAAACATTGTACTATTAGCACAGGAACAATGAACAGAACAGGGAGCAAACATGATGTTCCATATGAATTTGCAAATGAGACCAGTGCTTTGCCTCAGCAACATTTTGTACTATTTTTTAAGGGACTGAGTATTTATGCTTCCTGTTCAAATTGGCATTTCTGAAAATTAGGGTAGGAAAATTCTTTGCTGGTAGTGGTTACAAAAACCTGCACTTATTAAGGGGTAAAATTCCCAAGAATTGGAGGTTGGGATGAGCATCCTGTTGTTCAGAGGCTTAGCTGAAGTTTTTCTGCTCTTTGTTTCTCTTGGTTATCTTGCAAGCAGAGCCTTTCTATATTCTCTGGTATTGTTGAAGCTCTGAATATTGCAAAATCAGCATTAAAAATATTTCCAGAACTTCTGCTGTTGTCCTTGACTGCAGTCAGGCAACACAGCAGCATCCTTGATGGTAAGTGGTGGTGACCTAGAGTTGAGGGAGGAAGACAATGAATCAGACTGAGCATCAGAACAGATGTGACGTGTGAATTCCCGCTAGACTGAAAGTAAGGAGCAGGGGATAGGTTTTAAGCTAAATTTATTTTGAGGTCTGTATTTTTCTTGTTCGCCTTTGCTTCAGAATGGGGGAGCTTTCTGGAAAAACATCTTTTATAGCTTGTATGGGTTTGGAGCCAAAGTTGTGTCCCACTGAGCAAGATAGAACCATGTGTGGATGCTCAACCTGGATGCAAACGTGCCAGGCTGCTGAGTGGCAGTACCATCCAGCCGCACTGAGAGGCAGGGCACGTTTGCGCAGGTGAGTGTGGAGTCCTGCTTCTGACTCCACTGAGGCCCCTCTGCCAGTAATTCTGGTCAGTTGGCCAACATTTCTTGGGGGCCCTGCGACTGATCGGTCAAACTGCAAACAGGGAAAGAGCAGCAGCAAAAATAAACTTTCCCAAGGGTGACAGCACAACAACAACAACAGGCTAGCCTGGGGTGTCTAAGCTGCCTGGGTGGTTACATGCCAAGTAGATGTCGGTCTGTACTGCATATTGAGCATCTCCTCTCTCTGTCTCTCTTTTTCAGATACAGATGAATGCATGTTCAACAACGGTGGTTGCCAGCATGTTTGTGTCAACACTGTGGGGAGCTATGAATGTCGCTGTAAGGAAGGGTTCTTTCTAAGTGATAACCAGCATACGTGCATCCACCGCTCAGAAGGTACTGTCTGCTTCCCTCCAGGCACCAAGCAGGAGTTTCCGGCAGAAACTAACTGCAAAATCTCTAAAGCAGCTTCAAAAGTATTTTTGGGTTGAGTTTTTCAAAGCTGTGAAGGGTCTTGAAGTCATCGCTCCTTTTAAAAGGAACAGGGTGTCAGAATCTTCTAAGTGACTTTGAAGAGTCTTTACATCCCTTCTGCCCCTTTGATCCCACCCGTACATCTGCAGCGTTGTGCTTGTTAAAGGCTGCACTGCTGTACTCCCGGTGTACTTTATGCTCTATTGTGCAGCTGAACTGTGTCCTGATCCAGGGAATGGCAACAAACGGCAGGACAGTGAGTTCTGACCATTTCCCTTGGCTTTAGTTACAGGGCAATACCTGCGTTACCTTCAGGTACCTTTTAGATTCCCTGTACAGTGTTTAGGTTTCAGCTTAAGAGATTTATTGTTTGTCAGCCCCAAAGGCATTTAAATCCCGTTCTTTGTTTTGAGTGAAACCTTTATGAAGCGACCTTTGAGAGATCAGAGAGCCTTGGATATCTAATTAGACATCAGATTGAACAAAATTATTTTGGATGCCTTTAGGGAATACTTTAAAGTGGTTGCTCAGATCAGGGAGTTGTCCATTGAACTGTACAGTGAATATCTTACTAAGAAGTATTTAAAACTGCAAAGCTTTCTTTAATCTAAGGCTTATCGTTGGCATGACTATAAGAGGAATCTGAGCATGAATAAACAAATCTCACTTAAAAAATCCCCATAGTGAAGAGATCAACGTTTATAGACATATATGGCCATCCACAGATGAGCGTGCCGAGGTGGCTGTCATCCGACGTAGCTGAATTGATCTTTTGTTTGAATTAAGAATTTGTATTCTCAGCTTCTCTGGTACTGGGCTTGGTCTCACGGGGTTCTGCTGACGCATTGTGATTTCTCAGGCCATTGCTCAGCTCAGCTTGCCACTGCAGGAGCTGAGCCAGGAGTGGGGACAAGGGGACAAGCAGGAGGGTTGCAGTGGTGGGGCAGGGCACTCCCCTTCACGTTGCCTTGCTAGCAGCGATGTGTGTTTGTGTGTGTGCGTGGATGATGAATCTAAGGATGAAAATCAGTTGCTTGAACTCCTTGGCTTGTCCAGTCCCAAGGGAGGAAAAACTTCCAACTCTTTTTATTCTTATTTGGTGCTACTTGAGTACATTGTACTCTCCTGAACTAACAGTAGGAGCGTTTCCTGTCATTAATATTTGCCCCCTAAATTGTACCTTTGGTATTCTACCTCTGTTCTGTTATTTTTAAAGATGCAGTTAATGTCTTTTAATGTTTTCCGTAATACCAAGTTTCCACTTAATTTAGTCTTTTTTTTTTTTTTACTTTGAAAAAGAAAAGCAAGAGGAAAAAAAGTGCATTTTCTCCTAAAAACTACTAAATTAAATATATTTTTGTGGATGCCAGTCTTAAGAAAAAAAGCCTGTACTGTTTTTGCCTGAAATACTTTTTTTTCTTCATACCAAAATACAGAATTGTTTGTTTTGGTTTTTTGAAAACCTGTTTTTTCAGGTTCTTGTGCTGTGACTGTTTCCTTTCCGCCTCCCCCCTCATTACTGAGAAGTGCTACATGGGATTCCCCACTTTTTTTTTTTTTTTTTTCTTTCTTTCTTGGGTGGGCAGGTCTGTTGTAAGCCAAATCTCATTGTATTATCTTTCCCCTCGCTTTGTTCTCTGCTTTTCTGCTCATCGCTAGGTCTTCTGTTCTCTGCCTTGTGTATGCATGGCTCAGTGTATATACTTTATTAGCTCTCTTTTGAGACCTCTCAGCATTGGTCTAAACAGCTTTTGGTACCTACAGCCTAGACCATCTATTCAGTTTTGCTTCTTATCTGTAATATAAGGGAGTATTTCCTTCCCTGTCTCACAGCCCAATTAAGAGTGCACACTTTAATGCTTGAGAGACCTTCCTAGTGCTCTGCAATTCTGGCCTTTACATACACAGAAAAAAGAGTGAACTGGAGTTGAGAGAGAGAAGGAAGAGAGTCTTGGGACCATCTCAGTCCTCCTGATGACCAGTGTAACAGGGGAGCCTGAGTCATCCGCCCTTCCAAGTCTATCTGCAATTATCCTCTGTGTTCCCTGTCACCTGCTGTGATATGGTACTCAAGGTCCGGTAGCTATTAGAGGAGAGTTTGACAATTAAAGTTGATTTTTCATCTGATATGATTGTGTTGGCCTGAAGCACAGGGGTGCTCTGAGGAGCCTGGTTCTGCCTAGCCCCTGCTTAAACCACCAGAACTCAGAGTGTCTTAGGAAGTTGTGCGCAATCCTGTTTTTTTCCTTCGCTGTCTGTTCCAAGTGAGCTCTTCTTCATCTATATGTGGGAGAATGGATTTACTTTGGGAGGCTGCTACAGTGGCTGGCAGGACGGCCCCGTGCACATATAGCTTGTTTCTGTGTTTAACTTGCTCCATGTTAGAGAACACAAAAATTTAAAGGAAAACAGAGTTTTCCATGAGTAAATATGTAGTACATCTTGTGGTTGATATTGCTGCGGATGACAAATCTTGCTGCTCTCCCTTGTGGTATTTCACGGTCACAGCTATCTACTTATTGGGCTGAATCAATGGGAGTGAATTGGACCTGCAAGATGAAAGCCACGTTTGAAATCACTGTGTGGGCTGAAAGCTTGTACGTAGGGCACCAGCTCAGCTGTTGCTATTAAAGTCCTTCTGACTGTGGAGAACGGTGATAACTGGAAAGCTTTTTGGAAAAAAAATTGCCTTAATGCAAGGGTGTAGAAAGCATCAAAAAAGACTAACTTGTTCCTGTTCTGCTGGCTGTGCTGATGCTTCTCGCTGTTTTGGCTATTAGAGGGTCCCTCTGAGAATCCCTGGTTCTTCTTTTGTACAATTGCATCCTTTCCCTCTGTCCTACCGAGTGCCTGTTTGAATGTGCCCTAAGTGGAGCCTTAGTGTTCTTAGCAGATTGGTGGTGATGTCCCTACATCTTCGGTGTAAAAAAGACACAGATTTAAACACAAATCATACGCGTAAGAGATTAATTCAATGTGACCTGATAGGGAAATACCGGGCTGGCTCTTTGCCTGTGTATTGCCAGGGACAGGAGTGCTCAGATCTCACTGAGGTTTGCTGGGCGATTTTGGGAAGGTCCAGTCATCGGAAAGGACTGATGTGGCTTGGGGTGCACTAGGCCAGGCAGGTGCTGGATTCAGCTCTTTTGGCTGTGGCTGTGGCGATCAAGAGACTGATTCCATCCCATGATGCTTGTGTGTCAGTGGGGCAGGGTCTCCTGCAAGGCAAGTTGTGTGTCTGGGAAGCATGTGGTGGGATTTGACCAATATTTGTTTGGTGTTTGGTTCTGGACCACAATCTATCATCGCAACAGCTCTAGAATAATGTAACCAGGAGGCTTTGTGTCCATGAAGGAGCTTGCAGTCGCACAGCGTTTGTGGTTTTACAGACACTTCTTTAACACAACCTTATAAAATGGAGCTGAGTAGAAACCATCTACCACCTTTGGCAACAAGCAGCAGCTCCATAGTAATTGCTAGAATGTGTGGATGCATCTATCTTCTATGAAATGCTGTCTTTTGGGTCAGTGAGATTTTGGTGGGTTTGGTCATGTACCTTGTTACACAATGGGTACTTTGTTATTAAAATGTGCCTTGGTTTGGGAAGTGCAGTTTTAGCTTTCTGTGGAGACCTAATTGAATTCCGCTCACTCGGAATGGAGTGATCCCAAATTGAGCATTTAAACCATTTGTCTGATGTCAGTGAACTTTACCAAAGTACCTACTTGAACAGTTTCCCCTTGGGTAGCTCAATAGAGACGAAAAAATAACTTTGTTAACAGAAACGAAGCTGCTAATTCTCTTAATGCTTTCGAACGCCTCTGAGCTAACAGACCAAAGCATATTGCATGCTTAAGACCAGAAATGCTACAAAAACACAAGAGTTAATGAGGCTAATTTGTGGCCTCACAGGTTGTCCTGTTCCTTGACTGACAGCACAATAACGGATGACAGCTTTCATGTGGGCTGCTTGGGCTGTGTCTGTGCTGCAGGATTTGAAGTGTCATTGTCTTGTTAGACTTCTACAGAGTCTTCTCACTGTGGGAAAGGGATCAAAAAGCCAGCAGAGCAGAATAATCTAGGCTCTGCAATATCCATTCTATTGTTGCTTAAAGCTGTCTTAATAGAGAAAGGGTACTGTAGCTTGTGCTTCAGATGGCGAGAATAGTTGTGTGCAGAGCAAGGACCTAATTGAAGTGTAGTGGAATAACGGTGACGAGCTGACCTCTGCTTGCCAATACAGTGGTTTTGTTTCATTTAGTAATAAGGCTACAAAAAGGGCTGTGTGAGTTTAAAAAAAAATATATAGGGTATGGAATTGCTCACGCAATCCCTTTTTAGCAGCATGGTCACCCTTTTGATTCCCTCTCTGACTGTGCATCTGCTCAACTCAGAAGTCCACTGAGGTAATGTGGGATAAGCCCTTGCAGCCAAAGTGTGCTACACTTAGTCTTCTCAAGTGAAGTGTTCTCACCAAGAAGAAAGAACGTTTTAGTGTAGCATGTTTTTCAAAAGCCAAATGCATGAAGGCAGAGAATTTGATGGCAAAGGTGTGTTCTCGGTATACCTGAGGAGAGCATTCGGTTGCCTTTGCTCACAATTTTGTAGCACTATAGAAGACCAGCAAAAATCTGTGGTGTGCTGTTAGAAGAAAAACTATTGTTTTAATT
This sequence comes from Pluvialis apricaria, assembly GCA_017639485.1. Lineage (NCBI taxonomy): Eukaryota > Metazoa > Chordata > Aves > Charadriiformes > Charadriidae > Pluvialis > Pluvialis apricaria. The sequence continues at coordinate 57,949,179 of CM030012.1, forward strand.
TTCTTTAATGACCCTATTTGATAACTCAGCCAGCTGCTGTGTAGTTTTAAGTTGTGTGTGTACAAATTATGTCACTGTCTTGCCAACGGCAAAGGCATTGGTTTAGCTGAACCATGGGGCAAGGTGAAAGAAGTTTTCACAGTAATTCTAGGAATTAATAATTCCTCCCTGTTTAATTGACTTTAACTTTTTGCAAAGGCCAGACAAGACACTCTGGCAGTCATTGAGTGCTGGTGCATGAACAGCTTGTAACTGTCAGAGACAAAAATGACAGGATGTTTTCAGGGGGTGCACCAAAAGGAAGAAAGTCACTAGTGTCACATTGCTTTTTCATTTGGTTAAAGCAGGCACTGGCACTAAATTCTGTCCAGCTGGAAAGGTGTGTAGAAATACAGAACCCAATGGGGTTATTTCAGGAGGTATTTGTTGAAATCGGGGTGGGGGGAAAACTCAACAAAACCCAAACAAAATGGTTAACAAAAAAGAGAATTGACATACAGCATATGTACAATCTACATGTCTGCCTGATCACTACTTGGTCACTGTTGAGGTAGGTTATGACTTCGGGAATCTGCTTTGTAGGCCAGTAATTGAAACAGGGTTGACTTTTGTGACTGTCGGCCTAAGCATTCCTGTGTCCAGTGGCTGCTTTTTTAAGCAGAGAAATAAGAACTTCACTTTAGGCTTTGATCTTGCCAGGTATCAGCCACCTTGGAATTTTTATGAAAGAAATGAGGAGGTTTTATAAATGCTGGTACGAAGTGAGAGCATCGCATTAGAATGCAGATGCTGTACAAATCTAGGGATGTTGCTTTTTGACCTTGCAGTCAAAGAACATGGGCACAGAAAAGACCACGAATGGAGAAACCTTGGGGTCATTGACTTTGCAGGATTGGACTTTCTGCCTTTCCCGTCTGTAAGGTTATGCTTCTTGTCCTAACGCTGTAGAGTCTTCCCAGAAGTAGCAGGCTGTTGTCTGTGTGTCTATTGAACTGACTTTATCTGACTGTTGCTTGCACACAGAGATGCTGATGCTCTTGCCCTTGTCCTGTTTTGCAGAAGGCATGAGCTGCATGAATAAAGATCATGGCTGTGCCCACATCTGCAGAGAAACACCCAAAGGAGGAGTTGCCTGTGAATGCCGACCAGGATTCGAACTGTCCAAGAACCAGAGGAGCTGCATTTGTATGCAACGTTCTGCATATGCTTATGGTTTCCCAAAGTGAACAAATAGTGTTCTGTTTGCAGTGATATGGGATTTGGTATGTTATAGCTAAATTGGGATGACATGCCTGAATTGTGTGCATTTGAGTTAGACTAGAATTAAGACTAGAATCAATGGCTTTGCTGGACACTGTCACACCAGTCTATTGGTTGCTACGTTATCTGTAGTTTGGGAGTTGCACCATCGTTCATAATGATGGGAAGTTCAGCTCCACGAGAGAGCTCTGCAGTGTTTCACTCTCACACAGTTCTTCAGGAAAGGGACACGTTAGGAAGGTGTATTGGATGGTCAAATGGAGATGAAATTGCACACAGTCTCAAAGATGCTGGAAGTACTTCTGAGATGTAACATATATTTTCTTCCTAGTAACGTGTAATCATGGAAATGGTGGCTGTCAACATACATGTGATGATGCTGATAATGGGCCTATTTGTGGATGTCACCCCAAGTACATCATGCATGTGGATGGGAAAACCTGCCTGGGTCAGTATGCAGTGGAGGGAAGTAGTTTTCTGTTGGTGACTAACTCGTGTGGTGTGGCATTGCTATACGCGCACGATTAATGCTTCTCATAATAGCATGGCTAGAAAATGTCAAGGAATCCAAAACTAAGAAACCTGCTAGTGCATGATCACTCGTGGTTGTGTTATGCTTCCCTATGTAAGTAGCTACCTAATACTACTGTAGCCTGTAATTATCGCTGGTCCCTCTGAAGCACAAGGCCTGTCACTAACCAAAGAAGATTCCCTTCCCTCTGGGATATTTTAAGTTCAGTTTCTTGTATAGCATGAGCCAGAGAGTGTAACCGAGCAGTACGGTCTGTTAAAACCAGAACTCTGAATTCAATTAAAGTACAATTTTTGCAAGACAGTTATCCAGTAAAGAAAGCACTTAAGATTTATAAACTCTTCCAGTCTCTGGATGAGTTTGTTGTCTGTTGATTGAAATCAAATGCTCAGACGTAACTGGCTGGTCCTTGTATTAGTCCATGATAGATGATGATAGTGTGCTCTTAACAGAGCAGTTAATGACAGTTCAATTAGTTATTTCATCTTGTTGCTGTTCACCGCATCTGTAGCACGCTTTCTGTTTTGTTAAGAATACTGAAGCAAACTTGAGTTGTAAGGAAGCAAGAAAAGCAAAGTATTCTCATGGTTTTGACTGAAGTGTCTTTGTGGGGTTTTTTATTACTTTCTTTTTTTAAAACAAAATATTTCTGCCTAGTCAGTTCTGACTGTCTCTGATAATTCAGCACGATACAGCTGTTTGCATGTGTGTATGTATTGGATTCAGACGAGGCTTCCGGTCAGGGCATCTTTACTCATTTGTTTTTTTCATGTTCCTTACAGAGAGGGAAGAGGCTGCTGTTGAAATTTCTGAGGGAAACACTACAGCAGGAGCTGACGTGGACAAGAGGGTGAAGCGACGGTTGCTCATGGGTAAAAGTGCTTATCCAAAATAATTTTGCTGTTTGCTTTAACCTTTTAGATCGAAGAATTGTTTTTTAGTGTAACCATCATAGCTCTGGGCTGAATTCTGCCTGAGATGCTCCACTCCCTTTTACGGAAATAATATTATTCCATAACGTATAAGAAACTATATACATTGTTTGTGATGGTCAGTAGGAGGTGTCAGGAGCTTGCCCTTGTAGTAGTGTATGTTTCCATGGTTCTATTTCATCATGGGAATGCAGTACAATCCCTTCTGTGCTACAGCTTTAGCCAAGTGATTGAGGAGGAAGCAGTGTTTTACCAGCTTCTCCTTCAATTCAAAGTATACTTCTGCGTGGAAGAGAATTGGGCCCAGGGGTGGATTGCATCTAGAAGGGCATGTTACAATACAAGGTCATCTTACTCTTCCTAGAGGTGTTTGCATCTGGCCCAGAATGCCAGCCTCTGAGGGTCTATCACTACTGGGAAAGCACTCGCATGAGAAACAATCACTGTGGTCTCAGGGCAACAGGGTCCGTGGTTGTCCACCTCTCAAAAGTCCTTACTCCTGGCAGTTGGGGTGACTTACCGTGTTTATTGGCGTTTGCCACAGAAGTGGCATGGAGGCTGAGGAAGGAGCTACCAAAAGTACAGGGCTAGCTCTGAGCTCCTGAATCCATATGTAGACTAATAAATGAATAGCTCATTTTCTAAAAAATTACATTTCTGTGGAAGGAGGAAGAAAGAAGAGGCACTCTGTCTTCACATGGAAGTTGGACGCAGCCTCCCAATACTGAACGCGAGATGAGAGACTGGGAGGGAATAAACCAGTGAAGGTCTCAAAACTTGAGAATAAGTAGCGTATGCTTGATGCTGCAGAAAACTAGGAGGCAGAGCTCGAAAGAGAGGAGTTCAAAAAGCAGACGTAGAAAATGATCTTTGCAGCTGTCTGAATCAATGTGCTGGATGAAATTGTGTTTGTCCATCCAGAGAAAAGGTTGTTAGGCTGAGTGAGGTGATTAGACCGACTACAAGAGGATGAATGCCAGAGTGAGTTATTTCAGTTTAGTTGGAAGTGAAGAACTGTATTTTACGGGTGTTCACTAGGAAGGTTTGGTGAGATTTATACAGTTTTCATTAGGGGAAGTTAAAGGAACCTTAGGTTGAGATGGCACCTGGGTCACAAGCCTGAAGGAACACTCAGTGTGGGTGTAATCCACCATGACTGGGAGCACAGGTAGCATGTGAAGGTGTGTTGGAAGGGATTTAAGAAAACTGGTTTAGTACTGCTGAATGCAACCAGGTGTCTGAGCGTTGGTGGGAAGTGTCAGAGGATCAGCCAGGATTGAGCATGGGCATAAGGAGACAGACTGACAGGAACAGATTCATCATCAAAGAGCGGGGCTTTGTGTTTAAGGACGAGAATATGCAGAGACAATATCTTAGTTTGTAGAGTCTCTGCAAAAAAATGGACATAGCTGAGGCAGGGATTTTGCCAACACACGTATTTAGTAGTTGCTCGTGTATACTAGACTGAATGTGGTTGAATAGCAGTGTGCTTGGAACTGTGCCTCGTATCACGTGATGTTTTCTCTTACTGTTATTATATCCCTGAGCAAACTTCAGCTTTATCTTGTTGGCTAGAAACATGTGCAGTAAATAACGGCGGCTGTGATCGTACGTGTAAAGATACATCGACCGGCGTTCACTGCAGCTGCCCTGTTGGATTCACGCTCCAGTTTGATGGGAAGACATGTAAAGGTGACTTTTTTTATTTTTATTTTAACTCATGGACATATGTGTACCAACACCTTGCTGTAAGGTATTCATCTCCAAATGAAGGTAATCCAGTGTCCAGAGGAAAGCCAGTATGTGCAATCCAACCTAAGAAAGGACTGCAGCCAGGGGTAGATGCGCGGTTTCCATCACATCAGGTGCATCATGTGCAGAGAATCTCTGCTGCTCTGCCCTCCCCCTCACCGCTTCCACCCCTCCTGCCAAGGCGGCCTCATTTTTCACAGATGAGGGTTGGTAGGAGGCAATACAGGTCTGTGGTAAGGTAGAGGTCAGTACTGGGAGAGGGGAGGTGTGTAGGTTCGTACAGGCATGCAGTCCAGTAGTCTGCTATTTTACCCGCAGTCAGCTGGGTATTAGAGCAGTTTGTAAGTAAATATCAGTGTGTAAACAGGGATGTGTGACTAGAATTACTTATACTGGTCCAAGCAGCTCTAATGAGAGTACTGGAAAGGAGCAAAGGGACATTTAGGTTGTGTATTAGAATACATTTTCCAAGAATTAGATGTTAAGACTGTACTGCTAGGCAAAAATGCTGGAATCCTCATGCCTGAGTCAATTAGTATTAGACAAAGAACTTATGCTGATATTAGCATGAAAAGGACAGGGTAGCTTGGGAAGTCTCCTCTGTCTTAGATTTCTGCAGGGCTTAGGAAGAGGAAATAGAATGTTTAAAAGCTAAAGCCTGTTAGAGCAGATTTAAGTCAAAGTGTTTCCAAACAGAACTTAGGGAAATGGTCTTTTGTGAATACATGTACTCAAAAGTAACTGATGGCAATATGTTAAATGAAAACAAACAACACTGTCATGGGGCTGAATGGGCCAGGTCATTTTTAAGAGCTGGATCTGATCTTCCTTAAAATTTGTAGTAGCCTCACTAGATTTTGTTTCTAGGCTTCTCTAACCAATTGGACGTGACTGTTTTCTGGATCTGGCAGTGGAAGTATGTTGAATGTACCGTGTTTATTTGCTCAAGCACTTTTTTTGTTACAGATATTGATGAATGCCAGTCCAATAACGGAGGCTGTGATCATTTTTGTAAAAACACTGTTGGCAGTTTTGATTGCAGCTGCAGAAAAGGATTTAAATTATTAACAGATGAGAAGTCTTGTCAAGGTATGTGCAATGGAGAGGCAATAGAAGTAGAACAAATCAGCGTGGCTTGGACATCGACTACAATGATGAAGTGATAATGGACTCCAGAATAATTTCCAGGCCTCAGGTTTTTTTGGTTTTTTTTGTTTTTTTTTTTTTTTTTCTGAAACAGCTGTTGAGTTAATACAGTTGGCTTGACACTATTCTAGGAGGTATGTACAACAGCAGAGTGAACTATTATCTGGAAGAGACAGCATCATATTAAAAAGCTCTTTATGAGGATAGTGCTTCCCCCCTCTGTTAATGATCTAATTTACAGGGGAAAATAGAAAGTATCTCTCTGTCTTAGTGACTACTTCACCATTGTAGTGAAAGTATTTTTTCTTAACGAGGCATTTAGATGCCACGAGTTCATTATTTAAGGAAAAAAAAAAAAAGATGTAACGTGATCTGTGAAATTATGGGCCTGTGGACAGACATTCCCTAAAACATAGCATTTGATTTTTAGGATGGCAGGGATTTCTCCTGTGAGACTTACAAAGCATATTTGCTTTTCTGTATAATAGCTTGTACATACAGGTAGCAATCCTGTTTAAGCTGTTTAAATACATTAAAATGTAAGGATCAAAATGGTCTGTGGTTTTGGAAAAGCTACAATATGAAACAATGTAAAGTCAATCAGCCAACTGGGGAGGTGAATATTTTCATTTCCTAGACAACCAGCTAACATTAACGATGAATTTCAGAAAGCTGAACTGACCAACAGAAAATAATTTTCACCTGGGTTTTTGGTACATTCTTATCCCTCTTAAATCAGACAAAGAAGGACACCTATTTACATGGAGCAAAGTTACTATAAAAACATAAGATAAGATTTTCAAGGTAGTTTGTTGGGTTTTTTTTTATGGAATCTGTTCGTGAATGTATTTTAAAGTTTTGAATCTCCCTTTTGTGCCTGTCACTGCTGCTGCTTTCCCTAGATTGTTTCAAAAGTGGTATCTTGAAGCATGCCAAAGCCCAAGAAAAAAGGAATGATGTAATATGTCAGTGATGTCGACGTGAACTTTTCTGTATCTTGCAGCATTTTTATGTGGCATGCATAATGTACTAGCACAGAAGTTTTAGGTGCTTTTGATGGTATGATAAACATTCAGGGCCTCAGAAAGTGATGGGAACTTTACCATTTTACCATTCAATTCACTGAGATCATGATTAGGCTATTATACTAACTATGCTTTAAAAAGAAGGTGGTGCAGAGGGATTGTAATGCCAAGGAAAACTTTCACTGGAGAAAACAGATATCTCGGCAGCTTTTAGAGACAGACATTGAAGTCTAAATATACAGTACAATGGATCTGTGGGAAAATTCACCAAATTATTCTAGTCATCTGTCTTTCAGGTGTACTTCAGAGAACATGGTGATTTTTCAGCAGACTTAAATCATACAGAGTTAAATATGGCCTTTGCTTTCATTTATGGGGGAAAACCCAAATACAGTACTTTCTTCTGTAAATCTATTTCTGAAGACCTTATATAGACTTTTCTTAATGAAATAAGAGTTTTGTTAGCATTTTTTTGTTCTCCCATAGAAAAGATATAATTTATTTTAAACATAATTGTTAAAAATGAAGGAGCAGTTTTTGTGTTTGCCGAGAAAAAGCTTGTTTGGAAAACTAACTGTTCTTTTAAAAGTTGTCATTTTGTTATGTTACATTATTTGCTTTAAAAGAATTTGCTTAGCTTACATAAATCTGCACATCTCTGCGTGCACCTTTGTTAGCTCATCAGTGCTCCCTTGTCAGGCTGAAAGATACTGATGTATCCCTTTAAAACCTGCAGACATTGATGAATGCTCTTTTGAACGGACATGTGACCACAAGTGCATCAATCATCCAGGCACCTTTGAGTGTACTTGTAACAAAGGATACGCTCTCTATGGCTTCACACATTGTGGAGGTGAGTTATAAAAAGACACTACAGGGCATGCTGATAGAGTGCTGTTGCCACAGGTCTAATTAGTGTTTGTGCAAGACACAAGTCTGTGTATATGCAGTAGGTGTATAGAGTAAATTTTACTCTTTGCCATGATAAGGAGACACAACAAAAGGAGAATCTAATTCTGCTCATTTCTGTCTTCACTCAGATGATTTTCCCTTCCCACTCTGCGTCCAGAAAACACCTGTGACTTTTAGAACAAACTGATGCATTTTGCACCTGGATATGAAAGCCATAATTTGATAGATTTTTCACATGCAGAAGTCTAATTGACTTCAACGAAAAGTCAGTGGAATAGGCCTTAAAGAACAAGAAGCTCTGGGTGACTTAGAAACTTACAGTTTTGCAGGTTGCCCTTGTGTGTCAGATCCTTATGTGATGTAGATTTGATTTAGTCTTTTTTTTTTTTTAGTGGTGCCCAGTGACAGGACAAGAGGTAACGGGCACAAACTTGAACATAGGAAGTTCCATCTAAACATGAGGAGGAACTTCTTTACTTTGAGGGTGGCAGAGCACAGGCACAGGCTGCCCAGAGAGGCTGTGGAGTCTCCCACACTGGAGACATTCAAAACCCGCCTGGACGCCGTCCTGTGCAACTGCTGTAGGTGACCCTGTTCTGTCAGGGGGGTTGGACTAGATGATCTCCAGAGGTCCCTTCTAAGCCTGACCATTCTGTGATTCTGTGATGTAGTACCACTGATTTACATTGTCCAGGATTAATACTCATAGATCTCTTACATCTTTCTTACAAGAAAAGCTCAAGGAAAGAGAGGAAGATGTTCACAGGACCTCAAGGGGTGTCAAGTGTGAATATTTCTGTGGCAAATTCCCAGAATTAACATGAGGAAACATGAATAACTAGACACTAAATGGAATTAAACCTGTTTTATATAAGCTCTGGGCAAGACCTTACTGGCTCCATATGCTTACTTAATTCTGAGTAAGACCTATTTATTTCTGAGGCAGAATGAGCACGCTTGAACTTGGAGATAACAATTCAGAGATCTCTGTGTGCCTGATCTGTTCTGATCTCTGCCTCTAGAAAGTCTGGAAAGACGATTAGAGGGCTACAACATCACTGTGTTTTACCCTGATGAACAGGGAAACCTGTTTGGATGGGGAGTAACGCTGTTCATGTGTTCTACTTGATAAAAGAAGTCTGTTCTCATGAATTCCTCTGCTTTAATTCTGTTTCTTTTGGCCACCAATGAGGGAAAGAAGCTGTAATTTTGCTGTTGGCTGCTAATTGCCCTCTTCATATCATACTCCTGTGGAGAAGATGTTAATCCTTATACCATAGTAAGTCCTTAATTTACTGGCAATCGCAGGCTGTGTCAAAGCTGGTAGGATACTGAGTATACACCTTCTGACCTACGTGGAAGAAGTCAATAAGTACTGGAGGTAATAGGTTGCCGTTGCATGCAGCATCCTAACAAAAGGTCAGTGAAAACCAAAGATTTGGGCCGATTTTGTGGTATCTTAGACAGCAATACCAATTTAAGGTGTTCCCTTCTGTCTCCATTATTCCTCTGCTGTCATTCCTACCCCTGCTGTCTCAGTTCTGTTAGTAGCATGTTCTTCCCCTGAAATCAGCTCAGTTTTGTAATCTGTTTCGCAGTGTTTTCTACCAAATTGTTACCTAGAGGGGGGAACAAATGATTGGAGAGAGAAGTGACAAGAACTTGTTACCATTGAGAAAAGTATATGTAGAACCCTTAGTTGTACAAACTTTCTGGGACTCGCAAGAGATTTCTTGATGGCAGCTTTCTAGGTTTATGTATAATTGCCATAAAGCTACTGGAGGCAAGTGAAGCAGTCATCAGGGTGGATCTAAGAAGCAGGATGCAGAACTTTGCATTTCTCTTTGTTGAAATTCATGAGATTCCTGTCGGCCCATTTCTCCAGCCTCTCAAGGTCCCTCTGAATAGTGACACAACCATCTGGTGTATGAGCCACTCCTCCCAGTTTTGTATCATCTGCGAACTTGCTGAGGGTGAACTCTTGTCCCATCATCCAGGTTTAATGAAGAGGATAAATAGTATTGGCCCCAGTAGTGACCCCTGGGATACACCACTGGTGAATGGTGTATTCTGCATCAGCAAGCAAGTTTGCGCCAAAGGCAGTATGTTGTGTTGTCAATAGTTTCTCCTCCTATTGGCATTTATTGGGCGGGGCAAGGCCCCGAAATTGGATAATTGGCCAAAAGGAACAATGGTGATACAACGGGGCGATTTGCCCACAGGGAGTCAAATAGTGTTCTACAGCCGTTGTATCTATCTGACCACGTTGGAGGATTGGTCAGTATGAATCCTGTCTATGTCATCTGCCTGTGTTCCAAATTAAAAATATTAATTAACCAGACACAGTGCAATGCAGATTTGATTTGATCTCCTTTTCTTTGAGTTAATTTGTTATCATATTGCTGAGGTTGGATGTTTTTAATGATGTGGTTTAAGGACATGCCTAATATCTTCCCTCCAACAACATTTTATCTATTTTGACATTTATCAAAGGATTTCTATGAAAACAAAACGGTTTCAAGGTGGATGTCCAGATAGCATTCCTAAAGTCTTTTCCAAACCCTACTAAGCAGTGTTTGTGTACATGTTTACCTGGTGGAGTTACAGTACAGAACTTTGGCAAGAATAACTTTTTTAAAGTATTTTTACCTTTCCTCTGCAGATATTAATGAATGTAGCGTCAACAATGGTGGCTGCCAACAGCTGTGTGTGAACACACCAGGAGATTATGAATGCCTGTGTCACTCTAACTACAAATTACACTGGAATAAAAAGGATTGTGTTGGTAAGGTGCCCAGTAAATACATTTCTACTCCTGATGTGTCTGATGGCCATGTGGTTATAGTCAAATCTGAAAATCTTGATCTGTCCAGTTAAGTGGTATGAGTCATTATTCCCAGTATTCCACTTTACTTTTTAGCCAGACATGATGGTACTGATGTTGAAACTGGTAAAAACAAGCAAAAAAACCCAACCCCAAAAACAGGAGATACTTTGAGGGATTTTGATGCTTTCTTTCCTGTGCTTTTTTCTAGCTCATTCTTCTACTTCCTTTTGTTTCCCTGCATGAGAAGGTTTGCTGATGATAGCTTTACCTAAAAGGAAATTTCTTAGGTTGTGTGATCATCCAGTGATTTTATTTTGCTTTCATTTTCTGTCTAAACAGCATATTAATTGCATGGGTGCTCCCAGGTACCATCTACAACAGCAGCTGCATGCCGATTTATTAGTAGGGTGTATGTCGATGTTTCACTTCTCTTGTGAGTATTTGTTTTATCCTATTTAGAGATAAAGGGTCCCTTGCCTGATAATATGTCACCCAAGGTATTGCTGCACTGCCTTAAGAGTGGTGGGAGCGATAGATGCTTCTTAAGCTGCTTTTCGGATGTCCAAGTATTTTCTGGTAAGTCAAAACCAAGAAAAACAAGCATATGATTCTGTAGAGAGTGTAAGAGTAGCAAACCTAACCCTCATGGAAGCTCCAAGAGGTAGGCAATCAACAGGGACCTTTCCCCTTTCACTGTAGATAAAGGGCTATATCCCTGCCAGAGTCCCAAGAAAGCCCCCCTTTCCTTGTCTTTTATAACCACTCTACCCTCAGATTCCCTTCTTGTGATGACTGTCTTTTTGAAGCTGGGGAGGACAGGCCAGAATTCTCCGTGCTCCCTGGGCCATTCCTTAATTGGCCCTGAGAGCCACTGCTGAATGGGGCAAAGGCATTCCAGCCCTGCGTGGGGTCTGAGATTTTGCCCGCACAGCCCCTCCACCCCACAGGACACAGCACGCAGACTCAGCCAGTGCTTATGGGACAGATGCTGCTTTTCCTCTGGAAACCTTTAAATTGCTTAGGAAGAGACAAGCTCTAGTGTGGAGTATTTTTGTGAGCAACATTTTTGAAAAAGGTGAAGATGATGATGCCAATCAACAAATTAAAAATGTCTTTTAAACTACAGGGGTCTTTAGCTTGTGCCCAGTGCTTGTGTCTTTACTATCTGTCTGTATGGTCTGTCTGTTAGGAACACAAGATGCCTACACCTTCACCTGTGGCAGGTCATCTCAGCTTAAGAAAAAGCAGCAAAATACAAATGCATCCAGCTGTCTGGGTAATCACTAGATTTACTGTTGCATGACTTGACTGACTTCTTTTCATAGATAACTGTGAAATAAGGGTTCTTCTGTTGATTTTCTATTTTCCCTCTCCATTATATTCCCTCTGTTTTTTCTTCTTCCTTGTGATTGCAGTTCATGATTACAGCAGGAAATTCCCCTTGTACTGCTTCATCAGCATCACTGAAACGAAGACTTAAAAATAAGGAAAAAGACCAGTAGTGAAATAAACAGCTGGGCCAGGAGTGACATGCCTCTTTTTAGACATCCAAACTGGACAGTGTTGGCAGCACACAATATGTTTAGGTTGAGCTGTTGGACAGTAAAGTTTAGAAAACATTTAAAGCTAAAGAGATAAGAGGTGGTATTTTATATAGACACAAACTACTTTCTGAACTGGTTTGGAGTATCTCCTTTGATTTTAGCTAATCTTTATTTGATTTACCCAATAGTAGATCTGGATTTGATCTCCTTTTTATTTTTTTTAAATAAAATCTATCACACTTTGTTCTAATTCTAGTTGTGAACCAGCTTCACAGCAGGAGGAAGCTGGCAGCTCCTTAGGTTATCTGTGATGACCTCTTTTTTCACTTTATATTAGCATATTTTTGATGTCATCGTTATGATGTGACATTAGGGTTATCTAATTTTTCTGTTCCTTTTTTAAAATAACATGTCATTGTTTCTTCCTGAAGATACTTCAGCCATCAAGATAAGCATAACCTTTAAATTAAATGAAGGAAAATGTAGTTTGAAAAAGACTGAGATGTTTCAAGAAGGTCTGGAACAGATGATACCAGGTATGAATATAAAAATGCAGGTAAGCAGGTTAGAGCCATAGCTCAGGGGTCATTAAGTGCTTTCCAGATATGAAGTGCACTGTAAGCAAAGCATAAAGGACTGCAAACTTTCTGCTCTTCACTGACCTCATGAATCATACTCCTTCCCAGCCGTGATTCTTGCAATAGTTATTTCAGATCAGAGGACTTCCCTGTCTCTTACAGTCTTGCTAGGAAAGCCCTTCTCCTTTTTTGTTTGTGCCACTACCAGTAAGTTCTCAATAAAGTCAACCATACTTCTTTACTCTGAGGGTGGCAGAGCACTGGCACAGGCTGCCCAGAGAGGTTGTGGAGTTTCCCACACTGCAGACATTCAAAACCCGCCTGGACGCCGTCCTGTGCAACTGCTGTAGGTGTCCCTGCTGTGGCAGGGGGGTTGGACTTAGATGATCTCCAGAGGTCCCTTCCAACCCTGACCATTCTGTGATACTGTGTGATACTTCTCATTCTTTTGATTTCTTCCTTTCCTTTCTCTTTCTATCCCTTCTTTCTGTTCTTTCCTTTCTCACCTGCTCCTTACTGTCTGATGCCTCAGTGAAGAACCTCCTGGCCTTTTATGCTGACTCTATTGCCAAGGGGTTATTCCTCTTTTCTCCTTTCTTCCTTTTATACTTCAGCAGCCCGAGATGGACACACTGAGCTCAGCTCTTCCATCTGTTCCAAGGCAGAAAGCGTAGCCTGGCAGTTTACAAAGTCAGCAGAAAATAAGAAGTACATTTCAAAAAAAAAAAAAAAAAAGCTTGGGGAAGAAGTCACAAAACAATATGATGAATCAGCATGTCAGTTTGTTTGTCCTTAGAAGAGTAACAGTGAGCAACTACACTAAATGCTCAGTGAAGAGTTATATACTCCAGAACCAAATGTTATTCCGTGTGTTTTCTTTAACTAAATTTTATTTCCCCATTGAAATCTTGAAAATGGTCTCCGAATGTCCTGTGTACACAGCCGCTACTTAATTTAAACACCATTATAAGCTAACACGTTTTTCACATGCTTCATATGAGTGCAAAATTTTTCCCTCGAGTAGCCTGCCTGGTGCAGGCAGTGTCATGGTTTTAAGATGCTTTGCATAGCGCAAAGGCAATTCATTAGAACCTGCCAGCAAAACCCAGGGGAAGCGGGCTCAGCACTGCAGCCAAGCTCGCATCCTAGCGGAGAATCGTGCCTCAGACCCACTGCAGTGCCAGAGCCTCAGCCCGACAGTACAGCTGTAGGTGCGCTGGGGTCATGATTCTATGTGAGGGTCTACCAGTTGAGAAACTGGCCAAACTGTTTGTTTACTGGCATGTGGAGTTGATCGTTTGCTCCCCTTTAACTCTTCATGACAACATATGCGCTGAGCGCTAGTGAATGTTGAATAACGTAGCTGGCCAAGCTTTTGCTTCCTTTAATTTTGTTCATACAGAGAGACATAATTCAGTAATGGAGAGCTTCCACTATGTAAACCTAACATGCAGCTCTGGCAAGAAAGTTCATGGAGCCCTCAGTAGACTGACAGCGACTAGAGAAATTTTTATCACTGCGGACTTTGAGCTTGAAACAAGCCGAAAGGAGGTGACAGGTTGGTTGGAAAATAATCCAAGGTGCGGTTTGAAGCTTCTTGCTGTTTGCTCCTTAATTTCTGTATGTTTCACTTCTATCTGTATGCAAAATGATAATAAAAAGTATCTCCTGTTTTGAAAAAGAATTTTACTGCTTCAAAAAGAGTGAGTCTGGGGATAGTTTCAAAGTTCAAAGAGCTGCCCGTAGATTAAAGTTTTTTGGTCTGATTAATTTTCTTCTAGCCTGGTGGTGTTCTTAAGGATTTCAGACTTGTTCACAGAAGTTGCTTTCTCAGTGATTTGCATTGGTTGATCTTTTGACTTGGGTGGATTTTTGTGCGTGGTCACTTACAGCAGCTTTCACCCTTGATGCTTTTCAGACACCTGTGATGTGCGCTGCGCTCGGAAAAAGACTGAAAAGAGGTTCCGCAAAACCATTCGAACCTTACGGAAGACAGTCAGCAGGGACCAGTTCCGTGTCCGCGTCTCTGGCATGGACCACGAAGTAGCCAGAAAGTCTCTCAAGCTATCAGAGGCGCAGCAGTCTTGCGGTGTAGGACAAATGCATGTTGGTAACAGATGTGGTAAGTCAATGTAAATTAGGAACAAACCGTCACATGTGTTTCACTGTTTTGCTCCGTGCTGGTGAGCTTGGGGGGGATGGTGGGATGCTTGTCCGGGAGAGAGGAGGGTTGTGTGTGAGGAAGTGAGGGTTACTGTGTTTGTGCTGCTGAGGTGCACCCTTCTGTGTATTTATTGTTGACAATTGCTATGTTACTGAGTAGAATAAGGGCTCAGTGCATTGCACTTTGTTGTAGTTGATGCACAGCCCACAGTAAGCACAAAGGTAAAAAATATGGGAGTGACGTCAGGCACCAGTGGCCTTGACATCACCAGTGTTATTTTTAAGACTATATTTAGTATCCAGTGGAACGCTGTGTTTCTGAACATGTCAACATTTCATCTCTTCCTTGTTCCAAAGAAAAGCCTGAGCAGAATTTGATAGAGTCACATTCTCTTTGCTGATTAAGCTCTGAGTCCCAAAGAATCTTCGTGATGGAGTTATAAATTCATGGAGAATAGGGGTTTTATAGGCCAGTACTCAGAAAAATCTTAGTTATCATGGCACTGGAGGGCACAACCATAATGCAGCCTGTAATAAATGCTTCCAATGCACAAAAGTTAAGGAGAGGGGTCAGATGTTATCTTAACAGGGGCCTAACAACCATGATGGTTAATTCAGGCTGCATAGGGTAGGCAGCATGTAGGTGGTTTTGTGAATCAGCAAGGCTTTAAAATGCTTGTCAAACTGAATTAGTACATCTTCCAGCAGCAACCCGTTCGGCCTCAGAATAGGTTTTCCAATCTAGTTTTGCTAACTCTGGAAACACTTGGATTCACAGAATAGAAAAATGAATTGGTGTTGAAACGTCTGTGCAAGCAGACAGACTAGCGAATTGCTCAGGAATTCTGTTGGAAAAACGTGTAAGCTTTCAGGGTGGTTTTTTTTTTTGGTAGCATTGTAATAAGTCTGAAAAACTGGAAATTACCCCAAGATGAGTTTACATGGATGTTTTCAAGCTCTTGTGTAGGATGCTGGAGAAAGGCTTTGAAAAACTTCTGTCTCAGTCCATTGTACAAAGCACAGTATGGCTTTCGAGCCATTTGTGATTTCATCTGGAAAAAATAGCAATGAGTAAGCTAAAAATCCTACAGGTGGAGAAGGCAATGTGAGTTACAATTGACAATTGGAACAACAGAGAAACAACATTTTTTTTTTTTAGGTAATTGTGGAACCAATTTAATTTCTCATTACAATTGGGAAGCTTACATGGCATTTCTGTGCCAGTTCAGAGAGAAGGGGGGCTTTTGGAGAATGCTTGGAAAACTCTTTGGTATGGTGAGCACAGGTAGCCTGTCCATGGTTAAAACAGAGACACTGGGCATATGAAGACAGATGTTTTGAAGAACAACTTATAAAAGTCAAGCCTCTTCTGCTGCTGAATCGGTGCCATGGTTTGCTCTGGACACCTTAATGGGGACTGCTGTGAGCAGTGGAACTATAACATTTGATTCCCTGTGGGTCTCGTGCCTTATGGCTCGATTTGCTCGTGCCTAAAAAGGTGGAACCACTGAATGAATCTTCCTTTCTTCAGCTGATGTATTCAGACCATATCCTTGTGTAGATTTGCCGTAATCAAACAGGAGATGGAACTTGCACCATGGCCTTTTACTTGTATGGATGCTAAGAAGGTCTCTCTCCTCCACTTTCAAGCTCCCCACTTATTTACATTAAACGTACAGAAACTTAGTATCTTTGAACCCTCTCTGCATCCTTTGTGAAGTTGCTGGAAGTTGGACAGAAAGTTCGCTAGCTGCTGAGGGGACATAAAAGTGCACACAGTGGCAGTGTTGTTACACACGCCTCATTTCCTTAGAAAAAGCTAATTGTCTCAGGGTGCATGGCAAAGGCAGCGCTGGGCGGCTGCTGTGACTGCCAGTCAGAAGGAGCTAGGAAATAGACTGGGGAGAAGAGAATGGAGTGGGAACAGGGTGGAAGAAGAGGAAGCAGCTCAGGGATGTGCGTGGGAGAGTCGGGGGTTTCTGTTTTGTTGTGATCTGATTGTTTTGCAGAGCTGCTGAGAACTTTGGGACAGGGTTGGCGCCCTGCTTATCTAGACGTGCTAATGATTCTGGGGAGAAAGTGACTCCATACCAAAGGATACCAGGTCAGCAGGTGGATTCAGGGCAGGTGGTGGATGTGGTCTCCGGATGGGCAGAAAACTTTGGCAAAGGGATTTTGCTCAGTCTGACGAGAGGAGCAGGAAGTAGTGAGGGAACAAAGTCAGTCCAGGGACCTACAAGTCTTCTGTGATGCAGATCGTGAGCAAAGTGCAAGTTTCAGTTCATTGTTTTCAAATACATTTTTTTTAAAACAAAATACTTGGGAGTATGTCTGGGTTAGATACAGTTTTATTGATCCAGACAGTCTTGTACTAATCCTCTCTCCTTGTGGTAGACTTCTGCTGGCACAGCACTGTCCAAAACATTAGCTGTATCTGAGCAGTGTCAGAGGGAAAGTCCAGCTCCTGCTCTGCCAGCTTTGGTCTTTGGTAACTGGCCTGCAATTGCAGCAGTAAGCTAAACTTCATTTGGTTTTGCGCTTTTGGTGAGGTAGTACTTTTCCTGATTTTCCTGTCTTCACTCTCTACTGTTCGCAGTAGGGCACAGCACAGAATAAAAGCTCCAGAAAGGCACCAGGAGCAGATTAGATGTGATTTCCAATCATTCTTACTACGCTGAATGGTTGCATGTGCTTGTCTGCTGTTGTTAAAACAGCTGTTGATGGTAAAAAGGAACTCACTGCTGATTCCGATGGGTAGTGTACTTTATTTCAAGTTTGCTGTTTAACACACAGTTCTGTTGGGGATTTTCTGATGCTTTACAGGTTCGAGTGTTGCATTTGTCTCCCTTGTTACGTGCAGGCTCTGTATCAATAAGTAAGCATAGTTAGCATTGGCTCACATTGATTAATTCCATGAAGTCCTGTGAATGGCTTCCAAGGAACCGCCAGCGTTGGGTTTCTACTAATGGGTATCACAGGAAACGCGTATAGCAAAATGGAACCTTCGTCAACCTTACCAGAGAACTGGATCCTCATAGCAGGAGTCTGATCTTCCCCCACTGAAGTAAATCTTACGGCAAAAAACAAGCGTATTTGAATGATAGTGTTTCAAGACTGGATGAACCATCTGAGGATGCTGGAAATACTGCATACTCCTTCGAGAGGAGAGGATCTGTCTTGGGGAGAATGCCATTTCATTCAGTAACCTGGCTACAAATACTCATTCTCCAGTATGAATGAAGTGTTAGACAGAGTTAACAGCCAAAGACCAACTGTTTAAATACTACCAATTCCTTATCAGAAACTGATTTGCTAGAAACCTTTATATTGAAAGAGTCATTGATATCTATTGGGATCCTTTTGTCCTCAGGCACTTTCCGCTGAGGGAGAAACAACAAGCAATTTAGCTGCTTTTTCCATTGCTTAAAATCCTGTCATACCTTGATCACATCCCATGGAGTTGGAACAGGCAAGCCGTGCTTTCATTTGGTATTTTTTGTGTTGGATACACGAATACTTCGAGATGGAAGGAGGCAAGGAAAAGTATCATTCTCTGAAAATGCTGCGTAAAAGGACGTGTGAGCATACCCTTGCTGCACGGTAGTCATGAGTGGATTCATCCAAAGAGCTGTCACTTCAGAGAACAGCCAGCATGAGAAGCATTGGTATAGGCACTGCTCTGATGTAAATGCTGAGCAGCTTTATCTTACGTGGGAGGTGTTGATGCATTTCATTGCTCAGTATTCAGCAGTTTCGTCCCCTTAGTTTGGAGGGTACAAATAAAATATTAACATTTCATACAAAATGATGAACCAGATCTCAAAGTTTAGGCGGGGTGAGATACTGGCGCTATACTATGCTATAAAAGTATGAGAGAGATATTTAAAGAGAAAAGCAAAGTGCTGCCTGCCTTTGCAGTTGTTACAATTAATAGTTGTGTTACACATCAGAGAACTGTATTTTGCTTTTTTAAAATTTTTTTTTACAATTTTATAAAAATCTGACAAGAATAAATGAATTATTAAATAGGAGAAAGGGTACTAGTTCTGCTCTGACAATCATAGATTTAAGACATAAATCCTTAGGATGCGTAACCACTCATGTGACCTAAATGTGTGAACTGCTAAAACACAATAACTTAAAGGATGCTGCTTCGGAATCAATTTGCATCAGTTGTTGGTAATTTTCCTTATAAAATCAAGGCATCATTGTTAAGAAAATGGTGAATTGGTGGATCATGACCTCCTTTATGAGGTTCACCTTCTCAGCCACTGAGATACTACAGCATTTGTCTATAGGAGCAAATGCTCAAAGGCCAACATGTTGAAAAGAGGGGAAGAGCCTTTAAATGTCTTTGTAACTGTTAATCCTCGTTCCCTATGGGCCCCTCTCTCCCCCCTGGCTGCCTTCTTGTTTTTGCATCAGAAAAGCTTTCACATATTTTTTTTTTTTCTTTAAAACAGCTGCATGAGATTCAAGACTGAGTTCTTAAAGGGTATTGAAGACAAAGACAGCGGCTGCAGAAATGAAGTCTAGTAGAGGCAATTGGTTCTTTTGTTCATTTGGAGAAAAACAATCAGGTTTCTGAAAAAAAGAGCAAAGCTAGCCAGTAGAATTCTGATTTAATGTCATTATTTGCAAATCTTCAGATCTTGTTTTGGCTGGGTATTTCCCATGTGTCAGGTGGGACCATGCAGTTTTTAGTTTTGTGAAATGAAGCTCATAACCTTTTTTAGTTTTATTTAAACAAATGACAGGAAAAGTTTGAACTCTTGGAGGTGTTTCTTAGGGTTTTTTTGTTGGTGTTTTTTTTTTTTTTTTTTTTTTTTTAGGGAAGTTTCACTTGTGTCATCCTGATTTCATGCACGGTCCTATGGATTTCCATGGAACGATTTCTATGTTGACATAATGTCCCTATAATTAATGAATAATTGAACTTAACACCAAGTCTGTTTATGATGCTAAATTTGGCCCTGGTGAGTGCTGTGAGCTTCTGAAAGGGCTTTCCTCATTACCCCTGCTCTGTGCTCCAGCGGGCTTAGATGAATGGCTTGTGTTTGGAACGTTTCTAGGTGGAAGATGGGGAGGAACTGGGAGCAGTTTACAGGGAATGTGTTTGTGGATCAAATTGTCTGTACCACTTTCAAAAGCTTGATTTGATGTTGTCATGTGAAGAAACTGATATGTTTAAGAGCTGGAGGCATTAAAGTTTGGGCATCACTCAAAGTAATTTTTATATTTGCATTGAATAACGAGTATTCGTTAGACCGTAGCTAAATCTGTATCTGGATGTATTAGCCTCTTTTCTCATACACACGTAGGATCTATTAAGGCTTGAAGTATTTGATGTGTCTCAGAAGTCATAGTGGGGGAAAGACAGGGTTATGCATTTTTCTAGGCAGTGTAATATTTAAAACTTAATTTTCCTAGTCTCTGTATTTTACATACTTTATAAACTTAATCTAGAGGTGCTTGCTTTTTTCAAGTCTCACTGATTTTGAATTAAGCATGGGTACTAAACAGCCTTGAGAATAAGGCTCATTATTGCATGTAGTAATGTCAGATATGAACATATGTGGAGTACCCCCACAGACCTATCTGTCTAGGCCTAGTCTCTCCAGTTCCAGAGGGCAGCACCACATATGCTACTTCATAAACCAGTGACCTCCATTGTAAAAACAGCTAGTGTTCCCCTCGCCCGCTGTGTCTTGGAAGGCCAGTCCGCTCACTGGGGCTGTGGTAATGATGTGATTTCTGAGCAGAGGGTGGCCCACCCCTTCTTACTACGGTGGTGGTGTCCTGTGAACCCAAACCCCATGGACACACAGAACAAGCTCATTGCTTGTCCAGCTGGACTCTCCTGTCATCCTGGTTTGTCTCCAGCAAGCTGCTGCTGCCCAAACAGATATTTTTAAGCCATAGTTCTTCCTGAAAGAGCTGGGCCGTCATTACATGGCTTTCTCTCCACGTTGGGTCAACCTGTTCTCTGTCCTTCCACTTAATCCTTTTATCTCTCCAAGGTAGTTCCCAACTGTAACCACCACACTGTACACGTCTCTCTTCATCTGGTTTTGCACACCCTATTACAGTGGTGGTAGCTAGTTGGACTTTTGATTTTTTTTTACAGTTTTCTTTCTGTGGTTGTCACCTTTTAGAAAAATTAAATGAAACACTTGAATTGATTGGTTCAGATGAAATGGAAAAAATTGTTTTGACCCGAGGCTGATTTTACGTAGTTCCTGCCTTTCACTGTCTCAGCCCTGTGTTTCTCCTGTGGACACTGTCAAAGGCATGGCCTACTGTCCTCCTGACCTGCCACAGTCCATCCCTGGGGCTGCTAGAGCAAGTGGAAGACGGTAGGGCAATGGGGCCTGAAGAAGTTAAGTGTAGTTCTGGTGCAGCTTAATGGACCTCAGAGTAACGCTGAGCAAAGTTGGAAAAAAACATCAGCTTTCTTTCAGTACACAGAAACTGCCAAATTGCAAAAGCCCTGACAGTTGATCAGCTCTAATACTTGTGTAAATGTAGTCTTTGTATCGCCTTGCACTTTATCTAGTAGTCTAGCTGCTGGAGACTTAATTTGGCTTTGAAGTCACAGACACAAAATGTTAGTGACCTGGTATTTTTTCCTTGTTGCTAGCTAGCTGAAGTGTGGGAATGTACTATGATGGGGAATGAGAAAGTTGTGTTTTATGCCCTAATGAAACTTAACAGGATGAGGAAGAACAAATAACTTGTGACTCTTGCCCCAGTCCTCAGAATCCTGGAAAACAAAAATTAGCTGGAGCTCACAGTGTGTCTCAATGTAGAGGGAAGGCACAGAAACAGACCGTCTGGTGCTTCTACCCCATCTTTCTCTTGCTTTCGGAATTAAGTTGTGTAATGCATCTGAGAATGCCCCATGTTGAGTGCCTCATTGATATGTGAGGAGATCTTTTTAAGTTTACTTCCTCAATGCAAATTTTCAAAAATTAGGTACTTTGCTAAATAATCCTGAAGGTCTTATATTACCTCAGTTTTATTCCATAGGGAGCTCAACAATTTTGCAGCGTGCGATTTCAAGACAAGTAAGGTGCAGATGATAAAGCTTTCGGGAGATGGGATAAGTTCTCAAATGTGACATTTCCGCATAAGTGGTGGGTTTGCTTCCTGCCTGGGAGAGGTTTCCTTTGAGCTCTGTTAGCTGACCTACTGTTATGCTGGACTCTGAGCAAGTTCAGGAAACCTGAAGTACAGTTTAAAGGTTGAATTTGTATGGTTTTAGATGTGTCAGTTTGAAGTAGCACTCTGTTCAAAACAAAAACAAAACAAAGACACACACACCCCCCCAATACAAAAAACCCAAACCACCCCAAACTTGACATGTGATTAAAATGAAGGCAAAACGCGTTAAGGGGAGATAGCAGAGGGCAGATAGCCTGTAGTGAGGCCACTAGATTTCTCATAGTGCCAAAGAATTCTTTTGGGGAAGGAGATTTGCACTGGTCTTCCCATTGCTTCTGGGTTTCTGAGGTCAGTAGCCACTTCTCAAATCACCTTTACTAACCTTGATTGTCTTTCCTTGTCATGGAATTGTAAATAGTGCTCTTTCCTTACCTTGTTAGGAGTGCTGCAATGAAAGCCTTAATTCATTCGTGTTTGTTGAGTTGCACAAAGAGTAGAGAGACGAGTGTTCTGTAGGAATGTTTATAAAAATGAAGAAAGGCTTGAAAAAGTGTGGAAGCAAATGAATGTGTGTCCTTATGAGAGCAGAAGTGATGTGTGGTGGAAAAAGTTAGACCCAAGAGCTAAGACTTCCTCACTAGCTTTCATTGATAAGTGACAGAGCATTGCTTAACCTGCTGTATTTTATTTTTAAGCTAAGGAGGAACACTTAGTATTCCACTCAGTGTATCAGCCATAAACAAAATTCTTCATCATTGATCGTGACCGGTAGTTAATGCCCTGCTTGTTGTTAGTCATACGTCCTGAAATGAAGCCAAGGCCAATTTAACTTCCTAACAAAATGGCTATTCACTGAGTGATTTATTGCAGCTATAAACTAAAACTAACAGTTTATTATCGTAACAGGTCTTTAAAAGGACAGAATTTTTCAGCACAGCTGAACAACTGCAACAGTATTTTGTGCCTTTCCAGAGTGGGGTAATTATTAAATACTGGCACTGAAGCCAGTTCTTTTGTGAAAAGTTTGAAAACAAGAATTTTTCAAAGATACCCATAAATATCTTGTTGGCTTGTTAGATATTATGGGCTTGTTAAATAATATTGAGGTGTGTAAAATCACTCTCATAGTGTTAGTGCTATCTATGTACCATACAGAAGACAGTATTCCAGTGCACAGATTAATCGTTATCCAAGATCCAGTATCAGAGGAATGGCAAGAATATTTCTGCTTTAAAAGTCTTTAAGGCATGTATAAAGTTTAGTTTAGTGAATTTGCACAATTACTGGTTGTGCTTGGTGTTACTGAATTGTGTGGAAACCTCAATGGTTATGAAGTATGAATATTCAATAATTATTAAGATTAAAATACTTACAGAAATCTGGAAGTTCAGTACTAAATTATTTCATTTGGGAGAGGTCCAAGAGTTCTTTAGCTAGAAAGAGTTGATAATCACTACATAATTGCACTGTACAGATTAACAGAGGGTACTGGACAGGCCTAGTGTCCAGTGCAGCCTTGCAACAAAGCGTGAAATCCATTCCAGCTCACAGAAGAGCTCACCAGCACCAGAATTAATCTGTGTTTCTTTCAGTTTTACGGAGTATATTGCTTGTATTAAGTTCTATCTGTCGCTAGCATCCAGTTCTGAAACCCTGGCTCCCAATTCCCAAGTAAAGAGGAGAGCAGTTTCAGCTGTGGGGCTTCAGGTCCTGTGCAATCTCACTTACATACCTTCACCTATAATGTACAGGTCGAAGCAAGTGTGTTCTTCCTCTTCTAGATCAGTGCTCACCAGGTGAATATTCTCCTGACGGCTTCAAACCCTGTCTGCCTTGTCCCCTTGGAACATACCAGCCTGAAGC
Source organism: Pluvialis apricaria (assembly GCA_017639485.1). NCBI lineage: Eukaryota > Metazoa > Chordata > Aves > Charadriiformes > Charadriidae > Pluvialis > Pluvialis apricaria. Next base: position 57,972,877 of record CM030012.1, read on the forward strand.
TGGGAGAGTATCCTGCTTTCCCTGTGGAGGAGGTCTGACAACAAGACACAGCAGTGCATCCTTGTTTCAGGACTGTGAGACCAAAGGTAAGGTCAAGATTTATTTGAGGAACTGCATTGCTCCGAGGCAAAAGTGACTGCTGCTGCTACAAGTGGGGCATTCAAAGAAGGGTCATTCTCCTTTTGAGGATCTCTCCTTCCAGGGGTCTCATCGTTGGTTGGTCTGGCCTGGCTGCAAGTAAACTCAATAAAGCCTCAGTTCTTTTTGCAATTGATTTTTATACAAGACTTGAGAAGGGGTTGGGAGATACATGGGAGCTGGTCGGTGAAGTCGTTGATCTGTGAAGAGTGCTATAAAGGAACAGCAGGGAGAAAAGAAGTCTTGAGAAAAAAATCAAGACCAATATGCCATATTGACATTTTGGGTTTGAGCACAGCAGCAACATGAAAATATGAAGGAGGGAATTACAGTCCCGGAGGTTAAGTAAGAAAATAGTTTCTTCGTGTGCATAACGAGAAACTGGCTTGGATGCCTTGGGATATACCTAAAAATCTAGCGTTCGGCTTAACTCTGCAATACCTCAGGCAGCCCTCTAAACTTGATCACAGTGGAGCTGACATGCAACCAGCTCCCAAGTTTTCCCTCACAGGAGTGAAAACCAGGTGGGGATCATGTATTTCAAAATGAAGGAATTTCATTAGCATCTCACTTAGCTTAAATGTAAAAAGCTGAAAGACAAAGTTGTCTTTGAAAATGCTGATAAAAATACATGTCCATGGAGAGCGATGAAATGCTAATCGGTATAACGGTTTGCTCAATGTCTTAAAGCATGGGTAAAATAACATAGCTTGTATCAAAATCACCTGAAGAAAAAGTGTTAACAGAAAATCTACTGCTGTAGAATAGAAACAAGGGATAGAAATAAGGTCCTGATGCAAACATTTGGTAGTGGTTTGGATTAAGACATCTCTCTAGTGTCAGTTAAGATATGTTTACTATTGAGAATTGCAGCATAACAGAAGAATTTTGCAGTATGGTTGAAAAATTAATATTGCTGGTAATAATATGATAGCTAGTAGATTTCTTCAGTGAAGAATCACTGAATCCACAAATGCTGTTGTTTTATACTTAATTTTGCGAAGTTAAAGCACTAAAAAAACATGTTAATAGCCTTGGATCAAGATAAGAAGAACTGATTTCAGTTTTATTTAACATAAACAAAAACAGGGCTATAAATGAGGTTCAGTTTTCAAATTAGAGTGGAGATTAAAGGAATTTTTTGGTATTAACTGGAATGAAGAGCTCAGGGATTTGCATGTGGAAGAGGCCACATGAGACATAGAATCACAGATGCAAGAGCTATTTGGAACTTGTATCTGAAGCATTTGGATTGGGGGGTGGAGTATGTAGGGAAGGACTCCAGGCTGAGCTATCTGAATGCAAAGCTATCAACAAGACTAGAGTTATTTAGTAGTAAGCAGAGCTTAAAAGGAATAGAAAACAAGGGACTGTGCAGCACCGAAAACTACATTTGGAAGGCAAGGTAGTAAATTATTTTGACGTTGAGCTGAGTGAGGTAAGCTTGCCAAATGAGATAAAAGGAATAGGAACAGATTTCATTTTAATTTTTTTTCGTCCCACAAAGGAAAAGGACAAGGAAAAAGTAGTAAGGTGGCAATGGAGTTAAAAGCAAAGATAATATATGACTGATGCTCTTGACTGCTTTCTGTGAGGTTTCAGCATAGATGATGATGGGCATAGATGCAGAATAGCTAAGGAAAATCAAATGAAAAGCAGCATATTAGAGATGTAAGCAAAGGTGTTTGGGGTCCTGTATTCTCAGACTGCAATAAGAGAAGAAAATCTTCCTGTCTGCAAGCAGGGAACTAGAAGAAAAAGTTGCAGATCTGCTATAAAGGATTTTTCCCCTCTGCCTGTCTATCTCATGTCTAAAAATTCCGTAAAATCTGTTATGTTTCTGAAAGGGTTTGTGTGTCACAACAGGGCCTCGCTTTGGTGATGTAGGAGGTGCACTCAGCAAGCCCTGCGAGGGCTATAGCTTATGTGTCTAGCTAACATGATGGTTTGCGTGACGTGGTGAAATAAAGTAGCAGCAGATCTGGTGGAGGTGGCTGTACCCTGAGTCATGGCCTGTTGTTGCAAGACGGTGTGTGATCATGAGAGAAGGTGGCAATATACCTGTTTAGTCACTGATACAGATGCAATGTGCCACTTGTAGAGGGCCAAAGTCTTTCACCTCTGCTTGTGGTGAGGGAATCACAGGGGTATACTAGGATGCAGCAGCAGTGCGCACGCTGCTGGGCATAAGCTGGCAAGAAAGAAAGGTTTAGTTAGTATTTCCACATACTGTTCATCTTCCACGTTGAATGTCAGTGGGTAGACCGTTCGGTAACACACTGTTCTACTTGGTGTCCTGCTTACAAAATCATGATGGTTATATTCACTCCCCCGTATCTTTTATTACTGCTTCCACACAGAACTGCTCTGCAGTGTTGCATTTGGGGTTTTTGAACTTGCACAAAGTGACCTGATAAACCAAAATCTGTTCAATTACCTCTGCTTTATTACCCTCGTAGTTTGTGAATATGGCATTTCAGCTACTGAAATTGTAATAAGTCCTATAAAAATGCATAAAGTTACACTCTAATGTGCTACTGCTGCTTTTTTAACCATGCTGCATATTTACTCTCCAGTTCAGTGTTCTCCTGGCCATTTTTATAATACTACAACCCATCGGTGTATTCGCTGCACAGTTGGGACATACCAGCCTGAGTTTGGACAAAATTACTGCATCTCATGCCCTGGAAACACCACTACTGATTTTGATGGGTCAACAAATATAACACAGTGCAAAAGTAAGTACAGCAACATAAAACCATGATCTGATCTGTTACAAATAAAAAGACTGGGCCGTTAATATTCAGAGTGGCCCTAAGGGTGAAATTTAGGTTTGATCCAGGGAGCTTGGAGAGAAGGCAGTGGTGCTGCTCCTCTTTTGCTGCCTGCCTGCATCTTATCCCACATGGCTTACTGAGGTCCATGAGAGACTGTTTCTGCAGACTAGTTCCGTCGTTCTTGTTAAGGTAAGCGATGATCATGTCTTGCCAGTTAGTGCTGGGTCACTCTGGGTCTTGCTATTAAATCTTTTCTCCCATGATATAGCAGACAGAGTTTGTGTTCTCAGCACCCTGATTTCTTTCCCTTCAGTTAAAAGGAATGGAAGTTCGCTTACAAAACTTAATAGCTCTAGTAACCATTTCTTCTTAATAACCACCTTTGCAAGAGGGAATTACAGAGAGCCATTGTTCTAGATTATGGTAGCTGTAGTGTGGGAAGCTGAGGGTAAATTAAAGAGGGGAAAATAGCAGGCAGCGAGGTGACTTCTCAGAAGAACCTCTGGAGACACATACATGCAGACATATATACACATACATGCACAGAAATGTGTTTCTAGGAACTGCATGCCTCTCACTTAAAGGATTTGTTCCCTGGGCATGTCACACCTGCAATGTTACTGTTAGGGTGCTGTAGTGCCCAGACACTTGAGGCCGCACAGAAACGGGGGAGCCACAGGCTCCTGCACTGGGATTCACCCTCTCTTACTGTCAGCAGTGCTGACCTGTGCAGAGGAAGGGCTGCTATACTCCCTATTTTGTGCTGCTGCAGGCATGGTGCCTGAGTAGAGCACCTCAGACTCCAGTGAGACTTCAGCTGATAAAACATTCTGTCTGGTATAGGCAAGTGGAGCATCCTTGCGTGACCATTTTTATATCCTCTTACAACTGCCTTGCCACTTGACTGTGGCGTGGTCAATAGCACCTGTTGTGTTAACAGGGACTAGTCTGTATTTTTATGTCCTGACATTAATCACAAAGGCAGAAGCAGGCAGCAGTGTGAAGTGAAGCTGGCAGAGAACTGTACCTGCATCAGGTGCAAACAGAAAAGTCTGTGTGTGTCACCCATGTACTGTTTCTGACAGCGATTGTAGAGAGAGCTGTAGGATGACCTCACTTTGCCTAGTCCTGCATGCTGTATTGCTTTTTCAGATAGGCAGTGTGGAGGTGAACTGGGAGATTACACTGGATATATTGAATCACCAAACTATCCTGGGGACTATCCTGCAAACACTGAGTGCACTTGGAATATTAACCCACCGCCAAAGCGCCGTATTCTGATTGTGGTTCCAGAAATATTTCTACCAATAGAGGACGAGTGTGGAGACTACCTGGTGATGAGAAAAAGCTGTAAGTCTGAAATATCTACTGAGGTATATGGTATCTACCTCAGTGTGCAACACAGGTTTCTTGCATGCATTGCTGTTTACATAAGCTAAACGTAGCCTGGCTGGCCTCTACTTATGAGTAGAAATGTCTTTAAATGACAAATTGAGAAATCCTATTTGGTAATGCTGCTCCATAGGTTCGGGTGAAACAAGGGTGCGAGGCTATGATGGGTCAGTGAACTCTGGGAGAAATATTGTTAAGAAGGGGTAGATGGTTCAAGCTAACTAGTCATGAATTATGCTAAGCAATTCCAGCCTGGGTTAGGAAAGAGGAGATGCTTGCTAGTCCCCACAGGTGCCTGATGTGTGACTAAATAGCTTCAGTTTCTAGTTTGGGCACATACTTCAAACAGTAGACTGTTTTTTAGGAAAAGGGAAAATATTCCTTGACCAAGAAGTCACTCATTGATGGCCTGCCATCAGCTGATGGCCTGCCACCCGCTGATGGCCTGCCACATTTTGAGGAATTTTCTTAACATCAGCAAGCATTTCTTGTCATGGTAGTTTAACCTATTTTCTAATTGTTTATTAGTATGAAGCATTGTCAGATAACTGCCTATTGTGTGTTTTCTTTGAAAGCTTCTTCCAACTCAGTGACCACGTATGAAACCTGTCAAACCTACGAACGCCCCATAGCTTTCACTTCTAGGTCTAAGAAATTGTGGATCCAGTTCAAGTCAAATGAAGGGAACAGTGCCAAGGGATTCCAAGTTCCTTATGTCACGTACGATGGTAAGCGGATGTGAGCAGCTGAGCCTATGTGGACTAGTGCAGCTGCAGCAGTGCAGAACTCCTCATGGGCTCCTTGACCCTGCTAAGCAGCAGGGTAACCCTGTGCTTTTAGCAGCGTCACTGTGAGACTACTTCCAGTAGCTGTTCCCATCTAAAGCTAGTTTAAGGAATTCTGCATTGCACTGCTGTCTTAAGTGTCACCATATTTCCAGTCTTCCATGGACCTAAACAAAGAGCTGGGGTTATGGGCTCTGACCTGCAAAATGCAGAGCTCAAAGCCAGAATCTGGGTTTTATGCGTTTTTGTGACTTCCTGGCGCTGGGTTGCTTCAGGTGGCAGCAGAGTGCCTCCAGTTAGGAACTGGGCAGAGCCCAAGTGCCCCTGCTTTATCATGTTGCTGCTACCATCTGCGGTCTAGTACCAGATAGGAAAACATCTATATTGAAAAGAAGCTTGAGGGGCAAGAGTTTCACCCTATCCTTGTCAGAGTCACCAGGAGTGAAACTGGAGCCAAGGCTTTGCACTTCAGCATAAAGGATATGAAAGTGATACGGCATTTTTCTGTTCACACTGGGTTAATTGTGAAGGAGGCATCTTCACTGTGGTCTACAGAGTTTCATCAACAGCGGATAATTATTTTTTCAGGGGAGACCTCTCCTTTTGGAGCATTTCAAGTTTCGATTGACCAGAGGGTTTGCCTTTTAAGAAAGCTTCCTCTTACCTCCTTTTTTTTTTTTTTTTTTTTTTTTCCCCTTCTTGCTGTAGAAAGTAGTCAATAACAGGTTGTGGGTATTTACAGATAAGTTTCTGGAGTGCAGTTGGCTTGAAGTAGGCTACTTGGCTACAGTATGCACTACAATCCTTGGTACATTATGATTTCTTTTGCTTTTGACAGATTGACGCTGAGCAGCTCAGCAGAGTACACTGCTTTCATAGTATACCATATTTGTAGTTTCTTTACAGAGGAGCATTTGGAATATTTTCTGACTGCTAATATGAAGGCCAAGTACTGCTGGTTCTCTTGGGGGTAGGGCTTACATGTGTAACCAAGGGAGGTATTGAGTATGTAAGCGAAGTGAACCTGCAAATGACTCTCTTGTGTGTTCCCCATAGAGGATTACCAAGAACTAATAGAAGACATTGTTCGGGATGGTAGACTTTATGCATCTGAAAACCATCAAGAAATACTTAAGGTATATTTCTTCCACTAAACATGTTGATTTTGATTGAAAGTGACACTACTTTTTGCCAGTGAGGTTGCCTCTTGCTCTGCATCAGATCTGCTCCTTGGTGTACTAGACACATGCTACTTCAGGGGAGTGGGGTCAATCAGCACATCCTGATTGTGTAGAGCAATAGATATGAGACCCTTTGACCAGGAGGATTAAAGGTGGATCAGACCTGCTAAGGGGGGAATCCGTGAAGGTAGCCCCTTGAGTCTCGCATAGGCTGTGCAGGAAGGAATCGATGGAGCAAACTGAGGGATATGGGATTTCATCTCTTGGAGAAGCACTTGGTGCTACTACTTGTAGCCTGTAGGTTATCAAAGACTTTTTCTCCTTGGGTGAAACAAATCTCTTAGTGAATTTAACTTCTCTGACCTTGGTTAGGGGACAGTTGCATGGGGAAGTGGAGTGGATGTCATCCCAAGTAAACCTTTCTTTTGCTGGATATCAGAGCTAGTGTTTGTTTTGTGGTTTTGGTGTGTGTGGGCTTTTGTTTGTTTGTTTGTTTCTTTCTTTTTGTTTGCTGTTCTTGGAAGTATATGAGGAGGAGAGAAATGCTGGTGCCACTAATGATAAATGTGAAACTCCAGTGACTTCCCTGGGGCCTGAATGTCAGCCTTGCTCCGCTAGTTTCTGAGCACCTGAAACATTAGTACTTGAAAAGTAAAATGCCCGTAATCTTTTATGAGTTAATCAGTCATTAAGCTTTGGTGATACTGATCCTAACTCGTCTGTGGAATTACTGTAAAATCTGCTTTCCTTTTTCTAGGACAAGAAACTGATAAAAGCATTGTTTGATGTGTTGGCGCATCCACAGAACTACTTCAAGTACACAGCCCAAGAGTCAAGAGAGATGTTCCCAAGATCCTTCATTCGGCTGCTGCGCTCTAAAGTTTCCAGATTTTTGAGACCTTACAAATAGTTGGCACTGTATTTAAAAAAACTAACCAGCCCTGGGCATGCACAGAAGGGTTGTGGTAGGTGGGGCTGCTATCTGTGTTGTACACAGTGGCAGAGAAACTCCAGGGAAGCTTGCCAGCTCCGTTCTTGGCAGAGTTTGGCTTTCTCAGCTAATATAAATATTTCGGTGAACAGAATTTTGATTCCTTTCCAGATAATACCTTTTGGGTACCACGATACTTCATGGGTCTCTGAATTAGAGACTGCCCATAATTTCTGTAACTGAATGGTGCCAAGCAGAAGTTTGTAGAGCTCTGCCCTGTTGCTTCATCAGTAACTCTAAAAGCTAATGAGGACAGACAGGCTAAGTAGTGTGGTTTGGGATGAAATCTGGGCTGCCATTAATGCATGTTACCTCAACAAAACTGGGTTCATGTTTGGTCTCGCTGAAAGTGAGAACTAGATTGATGTCTCTTTTTACTTATGCTATGCAGGAAATTCAGAGCTAAGATTGAAATAGTTTTAGTCCAAACCAGTGAGTCCAAGAATTGCACAAGGTGTAATTTTTCTCTGAACTATATGTTCTATGAGGCATATGGAGGAATAAGCAAAAGGTTGAATATTATCTTGAATGCTCTGGATCTGGATCACACTGTGTTCATGCTAATGACCTATTGGTTTAAATGGAGTGATACTAGAATAAAACTAGGGCACCACAGTAATGGAAAACAGACCCTGATCTGCTGGAGACTTCCATTTTGGGCTGGCTGCAAATATTACAACAGAAGAGGTTCTTTGCTAAACCCCAGTGCACTCTCCCTGTGCACAGGGCTGGGACAGCGTGAGGTGTTGGCTCTTCCAAGTAGTATAAAATTCTGTCCTCTGAGCACCTGCAGTTGAACACACAAGCCCCATTTTAAACGCAGGCTTTCTGTAGATTATGCTCTTGTACATCACTGTTTAAACCTGCATAAGGTTCTTACATGAGCCTCAATCCTTACATTCCTTATCTTGTCTGAGCACCTTGCAATGATCTTGTTGAGCAGAGAAGGGCTGCTTTCCCTGTCTTGCTGGGGAGAAGTAGATGTACAAAGATATTCCTCAACCACACTGTGGCTGCAAAAGTAGTCTATGGCAAAATGCTATTCAAGATTCCCAAACTGCGTCGATTTCCTCAGGTTGTGTTTCTTGTGTGAGAGAAGGCTATTCTGAAAGGGCCTGTAAGGAGAACTATGTGGATCAAAATGTTTTTGTGGTCTCGGTGCTTTTCGGTTCACACCTATGTCACATCACTGTCCTCTGGCCATGCAAACCATTCCCTCACTGCAATGTACCTTCTGGGCCTTCTGTCTTGAAGGGAATTGGCCGTAGTCCCGCTTGTTTGGAGATGGACTTATGACCTCTGTCTTTTGGTCACTGGGAGTGCTGAGTGGTGCAGTGGGCACCAAACTTCCTCTATGTGCTCCCTTAAGAAAGATACAGACGTTTCGCAGTGTAGCCAGGATGAGTGCTCCCTTTCCTAGGGTGTGGAGTCAGATCTGCCTGGGTTTCATTGCATTGGTATGTGGTATTTAACTGTTGTATGTGAATAGTACCACGTCCACAGTGTGACAGATGAAACTCTCATCAAGAGCCAGGGTCCAAATCTTTTCCCTACACTGTTAGGAGCAGATGAATACTACCAAATGCAGCCTCGCTGAACTGTCGTGCCATGGCAGCCCTGTTCTGAGGCACATGAGGCAGTGCAGCCTGTCTTGTGGTAAGGACACGTCTTGGTCACAGTGTGACAGGACGGGGCAGTGGCCTTCGGCCACAGCTGGGGAGCAGAGCCTCTCAGGATGGGGTGATGCGACCCTGTGTTCCTCTTGCTGCTGCCCAGAAAGAATTGCCATGGTCTGAGCAGAGGAGGGAAACGGCTTGTGTTGCTGCCAAGAGGGAGAACTGTCCCCTAGCTGGCTGCACTGGGGCTCCTGCTCCAGCTCAAGACCTCTTTGTGGGTTTCTGTAGTGGGGTGGTGAGCGTCCATTCCAGGAACGGGGCTGCCAGGTCTGCAGCAAAGGGGAACAAACAGGCTTGGGGGGAGGAGGGAGGCAGGGGGTGAATTAGCAGAACAGAGGGGAACGAACCCAGGACCTTGTGCATTCCTGGCTGGTGTGCTTCACCCCAAACAGGGTCCCTGCTGCCTTGGTGGGGAGGGAGGACAGGGGTTATCTGGAAGAAGGTATGAGGCAGTGTGATTGGTGAGAGGAATGGTGAAGGGATGCCAAAACAAGAGGAAGGGTGGTGAGAAAAGCTTGCTACATCTGTGGTAAAGTGTACTGTTGTGGTGAGACCCCAGGAAGGTATTTCAAGATAGTTTCCTTCTGGCTGCACAGCCCCTCCTCTGTACTGTTCGTGGCTTCCCACGCCAAATGCAGTGTGTCAGTGAGTCGCAGGGACCCACCAACCATCTCTGTGTGGCAGTGGAGCACTTTGAAATGGTTGAGATACCACAGTTCTGCTCCGAGTGCATGAGTTAGAGGCCTGCTGGTGGGGCACTGGGAGGAGAGGACCCTGGTGTGACAGCTTCTGGGCCAAGCCCAGCAGAGTGGCTTTGTGGTGGTCTGTGTTCTCTGCCAAGGGAAGCAAGCCTGTTCTTGCTGTATTCCCTCCAAAGAAGGGGACAGATCTGAGCAGTTCTGTTTCATGTTGTTGAGAGACACAAAAATCAGAGTGATTGGTTTCGACAAGGGTTCAAGAAAACAAAAGTTGTGAAACTTCCAAATATTTTTAATTGATGAAATTGGGCTTTCTGGCTCTGTGCATGAGTTACTGACTTGAGCTCTGGGTTCATTGCACTGCACCTCATCTTGTAGGGACGCTGTTCTAGCTCTGCACGGCTGCTCTGGGACCAGCGTCTCACCTTCGGTCTGTACAGTGGATTTCAGCTTCGCTTCTCTGTTGCCCCCGTGTGCACTGGCCATTTTCATTGTTGTCTGTGGAAGGAGAAGAGTGTATCTGTGTGGTGTATGGTTCTGAGGAGAAAAAAATGCCCTTTCTTGAAGAATCCACAGCCCTGTGTGTTTTCTACATAAAAAGTAAACGACTCAAAAGCACTTCTGTTACCCTTGATCTAGTGTGATGAATTAAAATTTCCCCTTTTACTGTAGATCTTGTGTGTTCAGTAAAATGTGAAGAGGGAATTTTTGCCATCTTAAATACTGGGAGAAGTGATAACTGTCGCAGGATGTTGTAACACTTGGCATTGTATCTTCATAGCAATGGTAGTGGCTCTGTAGAAATTTTAATTTCTACTTTCTGTGTGGTTGTAGAATGATGTTATTTTTTTGGCAACAAATGATTCAAAAAATGTGTAACCTTACAAAACAGGATTTAACTCTGGAAATAATAATTAGTGTTAACTGGATGACTTAATGTCACCGACATGAGATAAGCATAAGGATCTTTTTCATGATTGTAAATTAATGTAAAATGTTTCAGACTGTTACTCTTAATAAGAGAAATAAACCAGCGAACTTTTAGTTGCATGAAAACCTTGGGTAGTATTTTCAGTTGTCTTTGCTGTGTTAAATAATAGTTTTATGACAAAATGAATGGTTGTGTAGCAAGTTATCATGCATCAGATTTACTTTATCCTGGGAACACCTGCTTACCGTAGCATTCTGTTTCATGTAATATATTATTAGCCTGCATCTATACCCATAAAGATACACCTCTTCATATATTTAGTAGTGCACATATTTCTGGATAGTATATTAGAATTATCCTGGTATCAATTCTAATAATTATGCTAAAAATGTCTCCTATATGATGAGCTGGAGTCAATTGGCCTGTTGTAACCAGCTGTATGAAGACAGATTCTAACTACTTAAACTAACTGCAAAGTATTTTATTACTTTGTAGATTAATCTGATTTATTTTCTAAAAAAAAAACACAAAAAAAACCCCTCAAACATCATTGTTTAAACTTTAAAAATAATTAAAAACAGACAAAAAGACCCTGCCAAAAACAAAACAAAGTGAAAACCATTGTTAAGACACAAGTTCCCAGAATATTTTTAAGATTACGCCACAGTTTCATCAGAGCTTTTCATTAAATCCACTGACTTCATTTCTTAGAATTATAAAATAGAATTAGGTCATAGGAAATTATAAATGTGTTGATCTATCATAACTTTTAATACTGTTTTTCTGTATTTGTTTCTGTGATATGTTGAGATTATTAGTTGTAGTCAACCTATCAAATTTTATAAAAATAATCCCTATGTAGTCGTCTTAATTTATTCAGTTGTTTGTTTGACCCTTATCTTCCTTTGATCTCAGTGACAAGGACTGATTTGTATTAAACGCAGTGTAGCCATCCAGGTTCATTTGGTGCAGTTTTGGAAGATACAACTGTATAATTTAGCTGTTAGCTGTAGAAAGCTGGCATTGGTTTATATGGAAAAGACAGCAAAGTAAATGACATACAGGAATACAGAAGTCAAGGAAAAATACGATGACTACAGGCTAATCATAGCAGAAAACTGTGTTACTCAAATATTTTTCCTGATATGGTGAATGCTGCCACGTGCTAGATTGCAGCAATAGACACGTGAGCGCTCAGATACCCTCCAGGACAGGGAATGTCAATATGAACTCTCTTGTGAACTCCCAGAATGGTGGGAGCTGAAATGCTGACTGGGACCTTTGGGTGTTAACACAACAGAAATAAGTAACATTGGAATATAGAGAGCAAGAGTTGAAGCTTATTTAAATCCAAGGAATCGCAAGAGGCCTGATGCGGGTAGAAAGGAAGGAATAGTATTACGATAATCCTTGGAAACAGAATGCAAGCATAGTGGTCTGCAAATGTTTCTGAACTAAATAAATGCAAACATTTTCTATCATGCATATAGATGACATCCTGTAAATGCAATAGATGCTGAATGTAAAACCTATCACAACTAAAATGTACGTATACTTCCTATCTTCTTTATAATGCCGCTCCATTCAAACTTTGCATGTGCAAGGCTGCTGCTAGAGGAGACAGACAAGAACTTCTTGAAGAACTTGAGCCAAATTCAGGGTAGGTTTGTTTCTAGGCATCCCGGGAACCATCCTGTCCTACAACATGTCTTGCTACTGCCCGTTTAATGTGAACAATTCTATTGCTCATGGGCAGATTTTCACTCTCTGTTGTGGAAGTCTGCTTTCCACCACATGTATTCTGCTGTCACTGTAAAACTCCCATGAGCTGTCGTGCAAATGCAGCACCTGTGGGGAAAACAACAGGAGTTAGAGTATTCAAGGTACAGATTCCACTCTCAGAAGGCAAGTTCATGTAGATTTTCTTCAAGTCAGTGCAAATTATGTATGACTTTTGGCATGATGCTCTTTTAAACTACCTTATAAAACCACTTTAAGTGTTTAAATATATACATTTGTGCAGCTGTTGTTCTGATTAAATGAATTTTAAATAGTAGTAAAGTTTTTTCAAGTCCATGTAGCCTGCTTAGTACACAATCAAAAAAACAGGTCAGAAAAGATGACCTTGAAATTTTTTTCCTTATTGAACGTGTCTATAAATATAGAGTTCATTAAGGAAACTGTCACACTGGCTAGCTGCTAAACTTGATCTAATACAGCCAAAGCCTGTTTTTTTTTTCACTGGGATTTTTATTCAATAGGCAATTTAGACTTACAAACCTGGATATTAATCATGTGCCACGAAATTTCCCATCTGTGATGATTCTGGGGATCAGAAAATGAGGGGTTCATAGTTTTAAGGAGAGAAATAGTTGTATTGGAAGCTGAAATATTCTGAAGTGGTTACTTAAGATGCAATTTGTTGTTTAGTAATTCTTGGTTCAAGTGTTTCATGTTATTCTAAGAACACTACAAATATCCATGAAGTGCTTGTGTACAGAGCAAATTTATGCTTAACTGGATTTAGAGAAAGCTTCATCTTCTGTGCCTGAATCTAATATAGCAGTGGTAGCCTGAATGCGGGTTTTGTGCGTTCTTTCCTGCTTGCTGTGCTAGAAGAAATGGAACAAAATATGACCCATGGACAGGAGCCTTGATGTGAGCTGCATGGAGAATCTCTATCTGGAGATAAGTTCCGAAGATGGAGAGGTGTAGAGGTATGTTAAATGCACACGTGTGTGTGTCTCTCTGTATTAGATATGTATGTATGTATTTGATAAGAAGATAGCCTTGTGTGCCATGGCTGTCATGAAAGCAGAAGGTAAAAAATACAGTTCATGAGTGGAAGAAGTGAGTGGAAATTTAAAGAAAGCAGCAAGCTGGTCCAGGATGCAAACTTGGGAGGAGTGGGATCTGACAGGGTGGTCACAGCGGGCTCTACGTGTGGGTGCCTGGTGGGGTGCAGCGCTGGCTGGAGGTTCCTTCTGTGTTCCTTCTGTGCCTGCCCAGGCCTTCCCTGGCCAAAGGACAGGGGCAACAACCTGCAGTGTGATGACAAGGGGCTTTCCTTCCCACAGCCCCCCCGGGTCCCCGATGCCCTGCCCTGGCAGTGGACTGCTGCCTTGGGGCGACCCAGGGGAGTCCTGCGTGAGTGTGGGCAGGGCTGACTGACCTGGAAGGGCTCCCCAGGGGCCCCGCACTTGGTGCAGGGTGTGTATGCCGGCTGCAGGCATAGGCAAATACACGAAAAAGACAAGAAAAGGAAGGCTCTGAAGCTGGGAGCCTTAGAGGTGTGTAAAAGGGCGGGCAGGTCAGTCAGCGAAGGGCTAGGACAGCACGGGGCACTCCATGCTGGCCAGCATTACAGCTGAGGAGCCTGCTGGCTCCATGTTGGTGTGCTGTAGGACCTGCAAGGCTGGGCATGTGTTATTTGCAGTTTTCTGTGTTCATGCCCCAAAAAACAGCAGGAAGGAGTTGGGGTTAAGCAAAAGAGCAAATGAAGCTTCAAACACACCTCACGTTTGCATTTGGGGATGCCAAAAGTCCTTTAGTTGTGTGCTATTTGCTGCCAGCGTGGTGCAGCAGGGAGCCATGGTTTGTTCCGGATTTAGAGGCAGAAGTAAGGAGCTGCTTGTCACTGTGTTGGCACCAGCAACTGCCTCACACCCTCTTTGTGACCAGCCTCTGTAGCTACACATGTCCCATCACCAGTTGGAAGACCTGTTGTGAAATGCCAGCTCAGCTGGCTCCTGGAGGTGCTGCCTGGAGTAAAGCCCAGCCATGGATGGCAGCTTAGGGTAAGAGAGGGGATCGTGAGTTTTCTGGGGTTTAATGTGGACATTAAGAAAGCACTCCAGAAAACTGGGAATTCAGCATCTGTGTGTCCAGCAGACAAGCCTGTCTGTGACACAACCCTGCTCATGAATTTGGGTGGCCCCCAGTCTGCTGTTACTGATGTAGTGCTGGTGTGAGGGGTTGTGTGGAAAAGCTGAGAGGTACCAGTTATTAAAAACAGGACTGGCAGAAAAGTGCTCAGGGGGCCTGTCTGGCTTACATAGCATAACTACTGCGCCCCAGCTCCCGTAGGTGCTAATTCTCTCAGCAAACTTACAAAAATAAAACCCTGAAAAGGCTCATCCATGCTGAGAACAGCACCTTCATTCAGGGGAAGAAGGAAGCTTAGCTCTAGCAACTGAGCGTTCAACACTGCAGGCATTGCTGTCTTCGTCGGCTAGTCCAGAAAGCCCCTCAGCCAGTGCCTGTGGTGTGAGATGGATGCAGCAGTGCTGAAATAAGCACATTACAAATACCCGTCCCAGCTCTGTCCAGGACAGATGTCTAACTTGACCATTTGCTCTTGCAGTGGATAACAAAGGCCTATAGCTCTCTGTCCCAGCAGGATGTGTTTCCACATGCAGTAATGGAGAAGGAAAATCTGATTTGGAAGGTGGTCTGGCTGAGGGGTGCTGTGGGCACACACTCTGGCACACCTTCACTTAAGAGGCTACAGCCTTGTCCCCCCTCAGACACCTCTCAGGGTCCATTCTTGCCTGGCATGTTGGGGAGGGGCTCAAATAAGGAGATTTCTTTTTTTTGAGGATTTGGGGAGCTTTGATAATGAGGCATAGGTTGTGGTGGCGTACGTGAAGCTGCTGTTTCTGGGGATGTTGGCAGACTGCAGCTCCCTGCGATAGCTGCCCTGTTTGTGCTGTTTGCTCCCCAGGGCTGAGGGCTGTGCTGAGGCAGTGGGGTACCATCCACAGGGCTCCCCACGAGAGGGCAGCATGTGGCCCTAAGAAAGAAAAATAAGCTGTTAAACCCCACGCTGACAGGATAGCTTTTAGGTTAGGTCTTCCTGTAGCAGGAGGCCTAAAACAAAGGGTCTGCTGAACCTTGGGGGCTTCATTAACACAGCAGCTCATGGTGTGCTCCTGCCTTCCCGCACAGATGTGTGAATGGGGCTGAGGAAAAGCATCTTGCTGTCTTGGGCTGGCCCAGCAGCTTTGGTAGAATCTAAAAGAGTATTTCCCAGTCCACTGGCAACTCTCTGCAGGATACGTGCTCCAAGGGGTGAAACGTTCTTCTGGGTAGCTGTAACAGGAGCTCCAGGCAGCTTTCTGAGGGGGCATTGGCACCGTTAGCCAAAATACACAACTCAGGTTTTCTTGGTTTAGCAGCTTCTGCTCCCAACCACTGTCACTGATCAATCTTTTTGAAGAAGAGGGAGTGATTTTGTAAATGACCTTATGTTTTGCACTATTTTATTTTTGCAAAATGTAAATATGGGGCCTAGAAAGACCCATGCTGCTGGGCCAAATACTGCTACCTCTTCAGATCGCAGTGGGAGGAGACTCTCTTCTGAACTGAATCCCAACCATCAGTCAGGGCTATTCTCCCGTCTTTTCCAAATTACTAGTGAGGAAATGTGCAGGTTGCAAGGTGTTGATTTCCAGACAGAATAAACCTCAAAGGAAGCCGGAGGAAATGGACTGTGACTGCGTAAATTCAGTTGCTGTTATTTACTTCTGAGAACAGTGAGTGATTCTGGCACTCTGCCTGACCCCATCCCTCCCGTGACTCAGTTCTTACAGATGCCAATAATGGACTCTGAACATTTGTCTTTGGAAATAAAATTGCTTGTATAATCAGCTACTGATTTCCTCCATCATTTCAGGGGAGGTTGCTCAGCTCAATCACAGCTTGACTCGTATCAGTGGTTGGACAGATATCTTGTGCTAAATTATACCCAAGGTAGGGCAGAAACACCTCAAAGCAGAGGTAATCAATAGCACCGTGTGTCTCATCATTCATACCCGCAGTGCACGTGCTCCCACCCTCCTGGGGCAGCTGGCTTCCTTTTCAGCCATAGTGCAAGCTAAAGTATCTTTCAGTTGACTAGACTTGAAGGTGGAGATATTTAACCAGACCACAACATGGTAAACACAACCTCTGTGTTAGGAGAGTTACATTGAAGTACTGTTGACGATTCTGTGCGTTAGCAAATATTAGCACTGAGTATCCAGTAACATGTCTCACTAAATCTTACCCGTTATGAGTTGCTGCAGTTTTGCATGTGCCATGTGGAGGGGGATACAATGGTAGCTCACTTATACTTGCAGCACTTGAGTGTTGCGAGTCTTGGCTTCATAAAATAAACATAAGAGCACCACAGAGGTGAGAGATCCTGTGTTTGACTAACACTGTGGTGACCTCCTCTCTAATGTGGATGTAAATCATATTTTTATCTTAAATGGATACAGTAAAATATCTTAGGCTTAAATTTTGATTTATCGTAAAGTTCCAAAATAAAGATATTTAGATACATTCGATGAACTCAGGATTTGAATGCTTTAAGTTCCAAAATATCTTTTTTTTTTTTCTTTTTTAACCTAACGCATTCAAATCCTGAGTTCATTGAATATTGGTCTGTTGGGAAACCAGAGCAATTCCAGACTTGATAAAGAACCTATACAAAACAATCTACCCCCTCTTCCTCTCCTCTGAAAGGAGGGGTGCAAAACTGTCTTAGAGCCGAGCTCCATAAGAAGGTGGAAATGTCAAATGAAATCCCTCTATGAATACTCCTTTAACTGGTAGAGGCAGAAGAGGTTCACAGTCAGTCTTTTCAAAGCATAGTAAGAATGTTGTTCCTTGGTGAATCCCACATTGGCATGAATTGAAGTAAGCACCTGTTCTCAGGGCTTTTGCAGAAAAGCTGGGAAATTCCAATTCTGTTCAAATCACTTGCTTACTTAATCACTGGAGATACTCTGTCATTTTTGTCACCATCACCTGGTAAACTGGGTATGCCACACAGGAACCTTTCAAAAGGCAATGTTGTTCAGAGCTGACCTGTACTAGTCCTGTTCCAGAAACATCATTTTTTTTGCTTAGTTTTAAATTATGTTCTGAGATTTGTGTTTTCCAGGAGGTAAATTGCACAGAGCTTGCCTGAGGAGTTCCCCCTCCCTCTCCCCAAGTACTGCTATTTGGGAATCATACCACTCCAAAGCATCTGGAATGAGAAATGCCTTTGCGGTAGACTTATACTTGGGCAGAGGAAAGTTCTCTAGCTAGAAAGAGAGAAAAAGCAGAGAGCTTTTAAAAGGTTTGCATTACTGCTTTCAGGACTAAGAGTTCCCCCGTGTGGTAGGGAGCTTTCAGATAGATACCTGTGCTTCACTATGCCTGGACGCTTCAGCGCCAGCTCTAAACTTGTCACCCAAAGACAAGAGATTTAAAAAAGCTTCAGCAATGACTTCAGTCCTGTTGTTACCTGTAAAAGAGGTCTCAGTCCTGATTCTCCTGAAACATGGAGACTATGTTTAGAGAGGAGACATTGCTTTATTCTGGCCAGGGTGCAAGGTGGAATATTTCCACAAATCGTGCACACCAAATAGGACTCTCCGTGTGGTTTATATACACATTCTACAATATCATTATTGTATTAGTACCACCCATCTCTATTTGATTGGTTAATAATTTACATATGATCACACAATCAAGTTGTACTTACTACGCATGCTCATGGGAAGGCTCTTCACCCGGGCTAGGGACTTTTTGACCTATGGGCATGATTTTTAGTATTATAATGAAGGTAGTTCAGCTTAGGACACTCAGAATTTTCACTTTTCTGCCAGGTTTGCTAAACTTTTCAAAACATGTAGATTAGTAGCACTTTCAAGGTTGTGTGCTTGTATGCTTCAGGGTGTTTCACTTCAAAGAAGGACAACAATACTTGCTTTCCTTGATTAGGAGTTCTTTCTCATATGTCTCAAGGATAGAATCCTTGTTATCCATCAGAACATCTCAAAAAGTTCTTCTACTAATCATCCCTGATTGTCAGCCTAAACCATAGACACTGATACTTGTGAAGAAACATCCCCAAGGCCGACCATCTGGCCAAGAACACAACAACATGGTCGTATGCAAGACCCTGTATCGAAAGTTCAGCTAATGCTGATAATTAACAGGCCTAACTAACTTCAGTGCTAACAAAACTGGCTAAGGTTCTAACTATAAGACAACACTGTCATTGCGCGGTGAGGGCAGAGTGCTGAGCCCGTGGCCTCACACACTTCCACAGCACAACATCTTTTGTCCTGGAGCCAGTGTGCATTTCACACTGATGAAGACACAAGGCTATGGGGAAGATAAGCCTGGACATAACGACCTTGGCTACAAGGAAGCAAGGCCCTTTCTAGATCCCAATGGAAAATGAATGTGATGTGGTCTTCTCCTGGCCATTGGGCTCATGGTGCCTGTTGCTTTTGAGAATAATTTATTAGTTTGAAAAGAAAATACGAGGGAGAAAATGGAAACTTATTTTTGCACCAGGTTTGCAGCAATTGATGGGTAAATATTTAAAACTTCTTGCAGCCAAGTTAGGATCAGGTTAGTAAACTACTTCCATGACTGTAGCTAGGCATGGATGTCATTCTGAGCGTCGTGTATCCCCACTGCATCTCCACTAATGTTCAGGGTGTTGACTCAAGGAAAAATTTGGCCAGCTGCCTTGTGATTAATTAGCCACACAGATCTAAAAGCAAACACAGATCTCCTAAGTTTCCCAGGGTAATGTATACATTAAGCACTGAAAAGGCTTTGCTTCAGTACCATTGCTCTAACAAATATCCCACGCGATTTTATGTGCATACTGATATTGTGTGTACTAAGGAGTGACTTTTTACCATGCTGGGGAGGAGGGGTTTTGCCCACAGAGCCCTCTGCTTGTAATCCCTGTTCAGCAAGGCATTTAAGCAGGTACTTAAGTGCGTTGGTGGATAGAAATGGATTGTTGAGTTGAAGTATTTAGACCAAGAATGGACTCCTTTGTGTCCACAAAACACTGAAAGATTGCTGGCTGCTAGCATAAGTGGGTCTTTGTAATGGGTGCTGTGTAGAGCCTTTGTCCCTTAGGCTGAAGAAAGTGAGAAAATTGCTGACGGGGGGGGTGGGGGGTGGGGGGAAGAAGGCGTGGAAACAATGGCATATCTCTGAGCAAATTCAGTGCTGTTCTTGCTCTTATAGTGGCTGTTAATCGGTGTCTTAGATACTCTGCTTTTTAGGTGTCATTAGTCCAATGGCTAATGACAGTGAAAACATCTCCCAGCTCCTTTGATGTGGTGAGTCTCTAACCCCTTTGTTAGGGGCGGCTGTGAACTACTTCAAGAAGTCAACAGAAGCAGACCAAGCAAAACTATACAGCATCCTTTTGGTGGGGTGGAGTTGCTGGTCAGCCCAGCACGCCCCTTAGGTACCATGTGAAGCTCTGTTTTTCGCGTTTTGTTGTCAAGCTTTACTTTGTCCAGGTGCTCTGAGCTGGGTCTGAAGAGACTCTGAACCTAGCTATTGCACAACATCTTTCATTGACTCCAGGATGAGCCAGGGCATCCCAACCATTTTGCTTGGTCGTAAATGTGATCTTTTTCATTGTGGAACCCAGCTGCGAGCCTTTGTCTCCTGGGTCTCCCTGCCCTCTCCTACCCCTCAGAGCCACTGTCTCATAGAATGGTTTAGGTTGGAAGGGACCTTCAAGATCATCGAGTTCCAACCCCCCTGCCACAGGCAGGGACACCTCCCACCAGACCAGGTTGTTCAAGGCCCCATCCAGCCTGACCTTGAACACTTCCAGGGATGGAGCTTCCACAACTTCTCTGGGCAACCTGTTCCAGTGCCTTACCACCCTCAATGAAAAATTTCTTCCTAATATCTATTCTAAGTCTCCCCTCTTCCAGTTTGAAGCCATTCCCCCTCGTCCTATCACTACATGCCCTTGTAAAAAGTCCCTCTCCAGCTTTCCTGTAGGCCCCCCTTTAGGTACTGGAAGGCCACTATAAGGTCTCCCTGGAGCCTTCTCTTCACCAGGTTGAACAACCTGAACTCTGTCAGCTTGTCTTCGTAGGAGAGGTGCTCCAGCCCTCTGATCATCTTTGTGGTCCTCATCCCACCAGCCCCTCCACCATCCCTTGCTCCCCTCCTTTCGGGGAGCAACAACAGGTTCCCTGTTATTTTTTAGCAGCTCCTGCTGGACTGACATAGGACCTGATGCGAAGAAGAGCAGCGCCCTCTTCCTCCTGCCTTTCAGAGCTCAGAAATCTTGAGCTGCAGCGGCATTCCTGTGTGCCCAGCTCTGCTGCTCCTTGGTCTCTGGATGTCAGGCGCCTGGAAAGTTAGAAAAGGAGCGAGAAAATCATGTTTGTGTAGTGTGAAATGACTCACGCTGTTTTAGCCTTAACAAGATCCCTCCTATACCTTTAATGACCTGAATGTAAAATTTACGGCATGGAATGCCCCAGCAGCAGAGGAAGCCTTCGGCACACAAGCTGCCTTTTGCAGGACAGGAGGGGAAGTGAAATCCCCCAAGGTTTGGGAAGTCTGAATGATGTAGTTATGGTTGGCACTTTGAATATGTGTGTAGCTTACTTCAAAATAAATATTTGTAGTTCAACTCTAGCATACATGTGGGAGGGTGAGAACTAGCATATATTAATGTTTCTTAAAATTAATCATTTTGAAAATTGTATACTGGGATAATCTTATCATTGCACAAGATAAACAGACCTTGTCGTAACTCATACCGGGGAGAAATGTCACCTGCCCTCCGTGTACACCATTTCCTGCCCACCTGCCCAGGTGGAGTTCCTGAGGAAAGCCGTGTGAGGGGCATTTGAGGAGAGAGAGAAGCATGAATTTGTCTTTTTGCTTGAGAGGAAAGTTCCCTGCTGCCTTCAGCTCCATGGAAAGCTCTGAAAGACCCAGTGGCCATGTCTGTGCTTGTGTGTGCGGCCGGTTGCATAGCAGCAACACCTTCTGAGCTGTGCTCTGATCTTGTCAGGGAGGAAACTGGCCAGAGAGCGATGCCGGGGGCACCATCAGTGCTGTTTTCCCCCACCTGTGAGCGGGAGTGGTGCAGTTCAATGCACAGCAGCCACCGTTACCTCTGTTAAGGGCTCTGGTTGTTCCTGCCAGTTCTGTGATGTGGAGGTCAGGGGAGGCCAGGCTTTCTGTTCCCCATACCAGCCCCCACGCATGTTGTCCTCTTATCCCTTCCCCAGTGCTTAGCAAGTCACTTGCCCGCTTCTCCTGTTCCCCTTGGCACCCTGTCCCAAATCCTCTGCCTGCCCTTTTGCCGGCACATGGAACCCACAGCTTCTTCCCTGGCTCACGTGGGACCTGGAAGGGGCTCAGCCCATTTTCCCAGTGCGGCTTTGCAAGCTCCAGAGGCAGGACCCGTTCTTTTGCTCCATCAGCCACAAATAGCTCCTAGCCAAGAGTTGGCTGTCACTGAGGTACACAGCAGAAGACGCTAGTAAGCATACCATTTGTTTTCCTGACCAACTTGCCCTGTGCTTTTATTTTTTTAAGAAGTGTTTCAGCCTCTTTAAAACAGGAAAAATAAAGGTAAGGGAGTTCTTGCAAGACTTGCATTTTAATCTCTTGGTTTGACACGTGCAGTTTTTATGTTCCTGAAACTATCACCCACCTGCTGTCTTGGTCTATGAAGTGGGCTAGACAGACAAATTCAGTTCAGTCTCCTCTCAGAAGCTGCACAATGTCTGATTCCTCTCCTAGCGTCACCAGTGCCCTCGCTCCGTGCCTGCTGCCACCAGCTCACACGCCGCACAGAACACGCACAGGGGAGAAGGAGGTTGGAGCTGCACCCAGGGGAAATGGGGAGAGCTGCCCCAGGAACGGGTGTCTCCGTGAAGTCCTTGTGCTTGTGATGGGGCCCGTATCCCAGCCCAGGAGGTCCTTTCTATTGGTCAGCACTGGAAACACAGACAGGGGTGTGGAGTTACTGTACAAAACAGGCCACACCTCTCCAGAATCTCAACCCGATTCTACCTTTGTATGTTATAGGATTTCTCCAGCTCTACCCATACTCTTTGTCTTGCTACAAATTATGATTAAGAAGCTCACTAAATCCTTCTGGATTTTTGTATCCTGCCTTTTTAGAAAAAGACTGTTTTCTATTCTCCAAATTATTCCAGTTGTTTGCCTGAGTATGCTAGAGCTGACCCTTACATATCCCGCACTGATGGACAGGATAACTTATTTTTCTACATCAATTATTGTGGTTTCGTTTTCTTGAGCTCTTCACAGTCTTCCCTCTGGAAACTGAATCTTTCTCTAAAGTTCTCTGTTTGTGCTGGCGTAAATTATTCTTTCTGGGACTCTTGCCTGCTGCTGTGTCTGTTTCTGTTAAATTATACCACTCTGTCCTTTCTTCTGAGTTTTCTGGGGCATCTCTGCATCTCCTCAGGATATGGCAAACACTAACAAATCACTTCTTTTTAAGGGAAGATGAGAAATCAAAGAAAAGAAAAAAATAAAAAGGACCGACCCACTTCCTGCTTTGCCTGCTGCTTCTTTCCTTTTCATCGAGAGAAGAGATGAAATGGGGGTGTGAACGAAACTCTGCAGCTTTTCTTTCCTGATGCTGATTAAGCTGCAAGCGTGAGTGAGTACTAAGCCAGTATAAATCGGCTGTAAATGGGGGTATAGAATTGCTGGGGTTCAGCTCAGCCAGTTTACATCAGGTGTAAAGCCAATTGTGTTTGCAGGCAGGGCCTGTGTCGCTTCGTCTTCCAAGCAGGGTGGCTAATAAGCTCCTGAGCATCGCGTGTCCTCTCCCTTCCCTCCAAGAGCGCTTGTGCTGCTCTTCAGCGCTGCCTTCCCCTGTCCCCAGCTGTGATGGCAAAGGGCATACTGGAAAGGCGGGGGAGAGCAGCATTTCTCTCTGTTTTCTCTTTGCAGTGGGTTTGGAAACTGAGGACAAAAGCACCTCTGTCCTTGGCTTTGCTGAGTCAACAGGTGCCCTGGGTGTAGGGCAGAGCCTGCTTCAAACGTGTGGCAGCTTTGCTGGTGGCCGCTGGGGCCATCTGCCTCCGGTCTCCGGCACATGCTGCCTCCAGCAGCGTGTGCCGGTCTGTGCCGGCAGCAATGGGCATCTCCGCTTTCCAGCAGAGCCAGCCTGGCCTGGAGGGCAGGGCCAGACCCCCAGGCTGGTGGGGGTTTCTGGATGGCAGCCCGGCGAGCCCTCTTTTTGACATTGGCCTTGATGTTGTGCTGCGTAGAGAAACGCGTGTGCTGCTCTGGAGTCAGGAAGGAGCAAGAAAGGTGGATTTTGTCCTTCGGGGCTTTTCTCGAGTGAGGGGCAATGGTCATGCACAGACCTGTCTCCAGTTAGCAGATGGGAATTCTTCTGAAATGTGCCCCTATTATACACACGGCACTGGGGGCGGAGCGAGCCATACCCCTGGCTAATCTGTCGCAAACAAATGACCAACTCAGAAGTTAACCACTGGGTTCAAAGTATCCGCACTGAGCCCCTATTTCAGTGTGGATCCTGAGTAATTTGAGCAGATGATTTACTGCTCCTCCCACTTCCCTCTTTCCCAGGGTTAAAAATCAAGAGCGGAATTAGGGTCTTTATCTCATTTATTACTCTTGAGCACTGGGCAGATTTTCTTCTGATTTGTTGGTACGAGGCGCATTTATATCATACAGCAGAAGTGCAGTTGTAGGGCTCAGACAAAATGCTCATTTGCTGAATTAAAACACAGGCTGCAGTCTCAGAGCTGTAGTGTGAGGGGGCTTTTCATGCTCCACCTGCTCTTGCAGCTTTACTTTGCTGTAAGCCGGAGCTGACTGGGCCTTTTTTGCTAGTATGCCAGGCAGAGTGCCGCTCCTCCACGGAGTTTTTATATTAAAAATTGTCTCCTGGATTCAGTGGTAGTCCTTCCGCTTTCTTCCGTGTCTCCTTGCCTTTGGGAGAGTGCAGGTGTAGTTGTATGTCTTTATTTAATCAGCTGGATAAGTGCCAAATAGCTCCCCAGGTGGAAAATAAGGTGCTTTTAATCCTCCTGGGCATGTTTGCCTGAAGTGGAGTGATGGTCCTGTGGTGTAATAAGCCAAGTCAGCATGGGGAGGAAAAATTATTTCCCACTTCAGACTGTCAGCCCTGTTATCGTTCTGCACACCGACACATTCACCGAGCTCGGGCTGGCTCGTGCGTAATGGCCTTTATGTGAGGCTGTGATAGAATGGGTTTGCGTTTTATTGTATTCTGCACTCTCATCTGATTTTTTTTTTCCCCCCCCTCTCTCCCAGGTCATATGAGGAGGGGCTGAGGATATACAGTCCGGCCGTGGCTGCAGAGCTCGGATGTACACACAGAGCGTTGCTGCTTTGGCATCACCGCAGCAGCTGGCACCGGCCCTGCTCAGTGTCAGCACCAGTCCCCGTGCGAGGAGCCGGGGCTGTGGGGTGCCGGTGGTGTGGGCACCACTGGCAGTGACCCTCCTGCAAAGGGGCTGCTGTCAGCCTTCGGCGCCCTCGTGGCAACTAAGCTTTACCCTTAAAACGTGCCAAGATCAAGAAAGAGGTGGCTGGTGCTGCGTCGCTGGGGCTGGCCCCGTGTGGTGGGTCCAGGGGAGCGGGCAGGGTGGCTGCAGCTCACGGCTGCTGGGGGATGGATCCTGCCTGGCCCCTTCCCCGTTCAGGGCTTCACAGCAGCCCGCAGGGGAGGGGGATGCTGTTCAGGAGGAAAAAGAAGTGTGGTTTAAAGCAGCTCTGCCTGATTGGCATTTTCATTACTGTCATTTGGTGGTTTTTTTTCAATATATCTCAGTTGCTGCAAGGGGAGTGTCTTTCCCTGGCTCCTTTCAGGGAAAGTCCTCTTTTTCCTCTCTCCCTCACATTACTTCGGGTCTCTTTCCAAAGTGTTTTTCCCTGGCCTCCCCTGTCCCTTCCCTGTCAGAGACAGGAGCGTTTCCCTGAAGCTGGCCAAAGGCTGATGGTGTCTTGGTGAGCAGAAAGTGAGTCTGGGCTGCCTCGGTGGGGGAGAGCAAAGTGGGGTCAGCACCCCGGCTCTTCCCAAAGGTTAGGAGTGCCCTGGGAGTCAGGCTTGGCATAAACCCTGGCCTGAGCCCTGCTTTTCTTGTGCTTTATCTAGCACCTCAAAGATGTCTGTTAATTTAACAAGGACCAAACCTATGCAGGGTGTTGCCAGATCCATACCGTCTCTCCTGAGGCAGAGCTGCATTTTCTCCTCAGCTGTTCCTTGCAGCAAATTACTTGGAAAGTGGAAGGTTCGGGCGAGTGCCTGCTGCCTGAGCTGTGCTGCTGAAAGCATGTGGGTCCTTTGCGGGGGGTGTGTGAGTGTGTTTCTTCCTGGTAAGAGATGATGTATTACTTAGAAACTCTCTGTTGTAGTGAAAGAAACCCATATGTGCTGTGAGTCCTGTTAGGAAAATCCCCTTCTCTAACTATTATATCAACCAGTCTTTATAGTATGAAAGTGTATTAACTTTGTTAACGTATATTAGTTTATGTTATACGCTGTAGTGTAATGAGTTAGTAGAAGTTTTCTGGAGACTTTGGTATTGTTCATGCTTAAGTAAAACAAACTGAAGGACAGCCCAGTCCCAGAAATAAGGACTTTGCTTCTTGGATGTCTAGGGCTGCCCATGAAGGATAAAGGATACCCCTGGACAACCAAGGTAATGCCAGCATCCCAGACCCTCTAACACGTCTTTGAAACCCTCCCAGCATTGTCTGGCATCAGCGATAAGTAACTATAGCAAGACTGACTCCAGGGACACCTGGATCAATAGACAAGCAGCAAGAATGCTGCAAAAATATAGTTGCTTTGCAAAGTTTTACTCTGGTAATGAGTAGTGTGGCTGCTAGCGATTAGTCAAATCATGCTATACCTGAATGTTTGACGGGTATAGGAACCCTGTGTAAAACCACATTTGGGGTGCCCCAGTTTGGCTGGGACAATTTTTGTGACAGTGCTTACCTTTCCTGGGGACTTGAGTAGACAGTGACGATGCGGATCAGTGCCTGCAATGCTTCCGTGAGGCTGGTAGCATCCAGAGCCTGCCCTAACCCTGCCGACCCCAGGCATAAGGTAGCAAACCCAACGTGGTCAGTTACACAGTCTGTGCAGGGCTGCATCGCCCCAGCCCTGTGGGGCAGCGGCATCCAGGACCGCATAGATGCTGGGCAGCTGTCACCCACCGTGACACTTCAGACTCCCTATCCAGGCCAAAAAAAAAGCTGTGCCTGCAGAGGTCAGCTGGGAGGTGTGCTGGCTCCTGGGGCTGTTTGCAGCTCTCAAAGCCCCCCAGCAGCCTCACGGGCTGAAAAGAGAGCGACGGAGCACCGGCACGGTGCTCCGTCGCTCTCTTTTCAGCCCGTGAGGCTGCTGGGGGGCTTTGAGAGCCATCGGATGCCTGTGGCTAATCTGGCTTTCAGGAGAGGCAGTGAGGAGGAAGGGCGCCGGTTTATTCCCTTAGACCGAGCCTGAGCTCACCCGCCGTTGTTTGTGCAACGTATTGCGATGTGCCCAACCCCTCCTTTACTCGGCGACGCCGGCTGGAGTACCTGCCGGTCTCCAAACGTCACCAGGCTCCGGTTATAAAGCGCAGGCGATAGAGCATCCCCCCGGCTTCATCTCTTCAAGAGACGCATCTTTGAGAAGCGAGCCGTACACGGGTGGAAAGATGTTTTATTCAGGTATCCTGACAGAGCCGAGTAGAAAAGAAGTGGAGATAAGGGAAGCGGCATCTCTCCGCCAGCAGAGGAGGATGAAGCAGGCGGTTCAGTTTATTCACAAGGATTCTGCAGATCTCCTCCCTCTGGATGGGCTGAAGAAGCTGGGGACTTCAAAAGATACTGTAAGGCTTTATTGTGTTTATTGGAAGGAGACTTAAGAAACTGGTAGTGTTTATTTTTTTTTTCTTTGTGCCATTTTTCTGTTAGGAGGAGAAGTTAGTTGTTTGTAGAAATTGGTATAAAATGAGCTTTTGTATGTAAAAGGAAGGGAGTGGAAATACGATGCTAGCTGTCACCAGGATTGCTTTTTGCTTGTAGGTGCTTTCAGATGTCTGGCACTTAGATCTAAAAGCTTTTTTTTTTTTTCTTGTATTTGCATGAATGTCAGAAAAAAAGGATACTGTTTTCAGCACAAAAATCCTCTCTGAATCAATCAAAATGGCTTCATATAATACATACGTATATACACATATGTTTGCCTGTGATGCATATATATGCACAACATATAATCATAAAACATAAGGTAAAGTGCAGTCGCTAGTGCTTGAAAATATTAAACTGCCAAGATTACACTGTGATAAAGGTCTATGCATCTATGTTGGGTTTTTTTAAATGAAGATACATAATTCCGGGTTTGAAATATTTACATATGCAATGATCCATGTGATCGTGTAGCTGACATACAGTATTCTTCATCATGTCCAGGGGCTGGAGAGCATTTCTAAATACCAGTTTGCACAAATGTCTGAGCTTTCTCTAATGGGAAAGGATACTTAAATGTAATATCAAAAGTTATGATGTAAGGAGCAAAATCTAGAAAACATCCTACTGAGGAAAGCTCCTTTACTTTTTTTTGCCCAATTGTTGCAAAATTCTTGCACCTTGTAACACACAATGTTTGCTCTTATTTATGCTTGATACAGGTTCACTGAAAAAAGTGAATCTCTTTATTTTTAGTGGCGTAGTTCTGTTCTGTCCCAGCCTTCCTGCTCAGCTGGGTTAGGCTTGGCTCTGCCTGGCTGAGATACGTGGAATGAGTTGGCTGTTCTCTGCAGTGTGCATGGAGGTGATTTTTTTGATATCCCGAATCTTTTGCAGTTGTAGGGAATGAAGCTCCTGCCCGGGGAAAGGCTCAGAAGGAGCTTTTCTGGTCACCATTGAATGGCAGCTCTCCATTGGGGAGCTGCAAAGTGCCTTTCAGAGCATGACGGTGGTGTTACTACTATTATCTGCAGGGTCTAAATAATGTGTCATGTCTCAGTGACCCACAGTGTGTGGATCTGAGACCCCGGTGACAGGGCTTTCTGCTCTGCCCAGACAAGAGAGGTAACAGGTAGCAGGAGCCAGGGGCACTGAGCACTGAAGTCCTTGTCCCCGCAGCAGCGAGGACCAGGTTTGGCCCTGGCACCAGGGGCAGAGCATGGGGCTCCTTGCCACGTCCCTGGTCACAGAAACGTCACTCGAGGTTTCTTCCCAGCTCCTGTGTCTGCACTGGCTGAGCAGCGGCTGCAGCATCGCCCCTGCTGCACCCACAGACCCTGCGAGGAGGGGCTGCATAGGGGGGGCTTTCTCCAGGGATGTGCCAAAACTGGTATGGGCCACCCCACTGCAAAACCTCCTTGTCCCCACGCCCCAGTGACGTGTGATGGGACAGTGGGCACATGTGGTCAGGGCTCACCTTGGCCACAGCCTCCTGCCCCATGGGGTGCATGGGGAGTCCCCAAAGCGACACCGCTGGCAGGTGCTCAAGCCTGTTCCCGCAGCCCCAAGGAAGATGTGGTGAATTTCAGAGCTGTTGCAGTGGGTTGCGTTGCAGCGAAGCGATGCTGCCGGCACCGCCACGCTCACCCTGCACACATCCAGGACGGCAGTATCGCATCGCTTCAAGAGGACCCACCGTCTCTCCCCGGCACCGTGGCTGCCTGGATGTCACAAGAGTTGTCCCCAGGAGAAGCAGGAGATTGCGCATCTCTGAGACTGGAGAAGCACCAAGAGCCTCCGAAATGTGGGACCCCACCTTGGCACGGCCCCAAACTGCGAGGTCCAGGGCCAGAGGGGCTGAGCTGTGCGGTCAAGAGGCCCAGGGCATGAGGGGTCTTTGCCCAGGGCATTTGCACACTTTTCTTGTGAATAACTGCACAACTCCTAACAAAGCAGCACATTTTCGTGTCTAAAGCTGCGCGACAGCTGTGGTGACGTGGGTGGAAGGGCTTTTGACGTGACTGGCGTTATTAATGCAGGGTTTCCCGTGGGGGTTTTCCAGCAGCCTCGGCAGGAGAAGAGAGGAGGTAACGGCTCCCCAGAGATGGGGACAGGTGTTGAGGACAGACCCTGTCTGTCAGGGTGACAGCTGGCTGCGACCACTCTTTGGGGAGAAATCCCCTTCCTTTTGGTCGCAGTGCAGGAGGTGCAGCGCACAGCGAGGTGGCAGCAGGTCACCGGGGGGTGTGTGCTGGCGTCCCCCAGCTTGCGTGCTGATACTCGGCTCCTGATGCGTCTCTCCTGGGGATGCCCCGTACAGGCAGGTTTGATATACTTGTTGTAATAATCTATGTTAAGCCTCCAGTATTTTTCAGTGTATTATTCTGGGCTGGACTGGACTCTTTCATCTCCTCGCTCCCTTTACGTACTCCAGTTTGTTTGCCTAGCACGAGACCAAACTATAGCATAGCACACATTAGATTTGGCAAACGTAGGGCTGGATATACAGAGCTGAAATGGTTTTGTTTGGCTGCCCCACTATTAGCCTCCTCCCCAAAGCCCAGAGAATGGGCGTGAGAAGGTCGGTAGCTGGGATGTGGGCTTCCTGACACTGTAACCGTGACACCCTGCCTGACTTGGGCAGGGCATGCTTGCCCGTTGGCAGCTCCTCCTCGTGCTCTGACACTTCGCTCTCGCCCCGAGAGCCACTGGACTGGTTTGGAGGGGCTTTGCCTGAAACAGTCCCACATCACTTTATAAGCCAGAAAACAAAGTTGTAAATAGTAACAAACAACAGAAAAAAAAAACCAAACAATTTCCCCCTCCCAAAAAGCCCTCAGAGCCTCCCCTGGGCACCCGGGTCCTCAGCGCAGCTCCGGGTGCCCCAGTGGCCCTGTCCCCTGCTCCTGTAGCTGATGCAATGTTGCAGTGCATTCACTGTTCCTCGCCGTCCCACTGTGCACTCCCCAGAGTTTGCTGTCTCTTGGTTAAAATGCAAAAAACTTCCATGTTACTGTGCACCGTCTTGGTCAGAGACCTGGCCACTGCCTGGGCACCCGGGGGGCGCAGGAGAGCAGGGGGCATCTCTTCTCCCTCCTCATCCCCCTGCGAGTGGGGCAGGCGAGCACAGGCAACTGGTAGAAGAGGTGAATTTGGATAAAGGATGGGAAGAAGAGAGAGAAATTGGTTATTTCCTGGGACGAGCTCCACTGGTGTGTTAAAACTCCTTTTTTTTTTTTCTATTGTCTAGGCACAGAAGAGAGGGCAAACCTCCTGAGATGGGTTTGGAGAGGGGAGAAAATAGCATCTTCCCTGACTTTCATCTTCATCTGAGTGAAACTGTTGTTGACAG
Source organism: Pluvialis apricaria (assembly GCA_017639485.1). Classification (NCBI taxonomy): domain Eukaryota; kingdom Metazoa; phylum Chordata; class Aves; order Charadriiformes; family Charadriidae; genus Pluvialis; species Pluvialis apricaria. Next base: position 58,003,565 of record CM030012.1, read on the forward strand.
GTCTTCTTATCCCCAGATCTAGAAGCCAAAATAGCGGGAAACCTGCCAGAGAGATGCATACTGCAAGCTGCAGTGACGTGCTGATTTATAAATTAGAGAGGAGCAAAACTGGATGGAGTTATTTATGGTTTTGGCAGACAATGGTAAATAGGTTCAGCAGTAGCTGCTGCCTCCACTCAGTTCTTTTAGGTTTCTACTGTGGCTTTTTTTAAGGGATTGTAGGTTTCTGTAAGGTCTCAGGTGTGGAAAGGGAGGTATCTTATGAAAAAAATCCTGTTTTGTATTTATATTGTGCTGAACGATACTGGGAAATAACAATTTTTGCACTTACACAGTGGTATGTAACACTTCATGCTTTTATAAAACTTTCAACAGTTTTGCGTGATGCTTAGAAAGACAGCATGGGATAACCTGGGTTACTTCAAACACTGGTCCGGGCTGTGCTGCTGGCTCGTGCTGGAGGGAGAACACAGCTGCCTTCCCCACTGCTGTCATGGGGAGGTTTTCCTCCTCTTCCTCCCTCCAAGACATGGTCTGCTTGCAGTTTTCCAGAAAGATGTGCATTTGCAAATGTCCCCTGGCACCTTATCTGTTTACCAAGTACGTATCCATCACTTGAGTCATCTCCGTGACTAACATCCCTCACTCTGTTGCACACGAAAGTCAAGGGAAATACAAGTTAAGCAAATTAATTAATAGCCTGAGACAGGATGGTGCTGCAGGGAACCTTTTCAGCCCCCTCTTGCTAGATTATTTCTGTACTGGAGCACAACGTAAGCAACATTTGTCCCCCCAAAGGCATGATTTGCTGCAGCTTTCAGAAGAGCAAGTGTCAACAAAAGACAGTCCCGTTTGTGGTGGTACTCGTGTTCACTGAGCGATGGATTTTTTTCCTTTTGGTGGGGGATTTCATATAGGATTCATAAAACCAAGGCCTGAGAAAACCCAAATATGTTACTGGTTAACGAACCATAGGAGACCTTGTAGTAAAAAAAAATTAGGTTTAAATCAAGGGTAGATGACAGTTAAAATAGCAACGAGTGTGCTGGTGAGTCGTTCTTCTCCAACCTGTTCTTTCAGAGGTATTTGACGACGTGATTGAGGCCAGGCAGATCAGAAGAGCACCAAGATTATCCTGGATGATGCCGTTCAAAAATTTCTTTCAGTCCTAGCTGAGTGGGGCTGGGCATGAGGAAGTGACAACTGTGTAACAGGCTGTCTTCTGGACAGCTGGGAACTTCACCCATCTACTTCTCCAGTCCCCTGTCCCCTCATTTGATTTCTTTTTTGATGAAGAATTAGTCCTCCAGATGTGTGCATAAAGGGTAAGAAGGATGTGCCATCCACTGTCAGCAAACCCTGGCTTGCATTTTCGCTCAGCTGAGGAGCCTCAGAGGCGATCACAGGGCTGGCTGTGCACCTACAGCTTCTGCCTTATGGAAGGGAGCCCTCGCTTCCAAAGTGATTTGCTCATTCCTCAGCACAGGGTCCATTACTAATGGAGCCAGGCTGCCTGCCTTTAATCTAGTTAAGTAATACTGGTTTCGGCTGTTCATTCTCACTGGGAAGGAGGTGGTCACCACAGCAGTGCTGGAGCTTTGTTACTTTTTGTGCATGAAGGAGACAGCCCAATGTCAGATCTGATTTCTCCCCGTTGCTGGGAGTGTGGCTACGTTATCGCCTTTCCACAGGACATAGTCTCTAGCGTGCTGCTCAGACATAGCACCTGCAACTGAAAATGGTTATGAAATTTTATTTCCTTTCAAGTTGCAGGGCGTATGCAGACATAAGAACAGTGAAAAGTGGGGGGGAAAAAAGGAGATTACATGTCCCAGTGACCATTGGTGTTGGCTGCATCTACCTGATCTCATCAGTCAGGTCCAGTTTAACCGCCCGTGGTAAGCAGGCTCTGAAGCACTAACGTGGCCGCAGTTATTTTAGGATGATGCCAAGTTGCATTAGCCTTTTGTAAGTGCGGTTATTTAACATGCCGCACAGATTATTTTAAAGACGAGGCACTGCGCATGAGGGTGTGCACTGGCCAACTCAGGGATACACGGCCCGAGGTTTTCAAACTTGTCCTGATCCCATTGAAATTCCCTCAGGATGAGGAGGTTTGCTGGTTTAGATGTCTCTGCAGGCACACAGGCATATTTAATATGAATGCAAAAATTAAGGAATAAGCCAGTAAAAAGGTCTCACTGTGGACAAATTAAAATCAGAAGGAAAGGGCAGTAATGGGGGGGGGAGATTAGCCGGGCAGAGAAGTGAGCAGATAATCAAGCAGAGTCATTTCACCTCCAGCAGAGTATGTGCATCCATCCGTGACGAACATTAAACATAAAAAGGCTTTTGGGAAAGCAGTCGGAGGAGATTTTGAGAGGCAACATGCTTCTCGCAGAGCAAATGGCAATGACAGAGAAAGCGAGAAGCCGCTGTACAAAGCGATGGGGGTTCCCGGGAGAATACCTACAGACCTCAGACGATCTTACCTCTTCCCCTCCTCTCGTTTTCCTCCGGCAGCGTGGCACCCAGCATTGGTCCCAGTTACCCATCCTTGGCAGCTAAATACAAATGCAGAGAGAAGAGAGATGCAGGGCAATTTTAGACCAAGTTCTGACCTAAAGGCCACACCAGGTCTGACAATAAACACCACCTGTAGCACTCTTCTTGCAGTTGTGCCTTGTTCTCTTGCACTTGTAACAACCAATGCACAGACAACCAAATCAGCTTCTTAAATTCTGGGTTGATTCACACAAAGAGCACCGCCATAGGTAGAGGCTGGGCACGGGTATTTCCTACGCCAGCAATGCCAGTGCTCAGTGAAAGCACCTGAATAACTCCACACACCTTTTTCATACTTAGGTGGTGTGTGTAATTGGAAAGGTAGTTTGTTAACTCCTAACTTTTCACATCACTGCAGAATTCCTGACATCCTTATCAACAGATGAAGGCAATTATGGCTGAAACACCAGCTTGGAAAAACCTGACTTGTTTTGATCCCTATATGAAACCAAATCTTGAACTTGAGTTTGGAAAAATAAAGGCATCCCTCCAAATTCTGCTTAATATTTTGAAAGGATTATTCCCTTTCCAATACAAAGTAGCTCTCTTTAGTCAAAGCTGGGTAAGCCAGAGCGGGCAGGAGTGCAAACAGATGTAGGCTAGGAAGATTACACGCAGTCTGGGAATCAGGGATAGTGAGACTTTAGGGCATCCCTCCCGCAGGAGCAGTGCTGGCCCACAGGCACCACAGGCAGGCTGGTGATGCAGGTCACTTCGTGGCTTTCCTCTGGCTTCACCCTACTCTTTGTGTGTTTTTTCTTAAAGCAACCACACAATATCCTGCAGAAGCGCTTGATGGAGACAAATTTATCAAAATTACGAAGCGGCCGAGGCAGCTGGACTCTGAAGAGTGATATCTCAGCACAGACCAACAAGCTGAATCAAACCAAACTGGGCAGCCCAGGGAAAACAGAAGATGAGGACCTCATAGTGGTGAGCTGCCAGGTAATAGTCCTTCTCCAGCCTTCTGTATTTTTTTCCCCCAAAATTTTATTTCTGACAGCCTCGGGCTGTGCTCTTGTTCTCCGTGTTTCCTGATTAGGGTTGCACTCCACCACGTCTGTCACAGCTTTGGGGATGCTCTCCCTCTGCAGCTCAGGGCTGCTGTGGCATGGACGCCCACCTTGGACATCAGGGCAGTGGGAGTAGTCACGCTGGGGCAGCTGAGGAGTAATTATTCATGGTGAATGCCTGTGCTCACAGCCTATTTGTTTTTGTCAAATGCCATCCCTCTTTTCTTTCCCCAAGAGTAATTTCACATTTCTCCTCCTTGCCCCAACACCCTTTTGTATTTCCCACTCTCCACAATATCCCCTCCTGCCCGGGGCTGCCCCTTCTGCTCTCTGTGGGGGTAAATGCTGCAAGGAAGGGCTCAGGACCCAACACTGTGTTCTTTAGTAACACCATCTTATTCAAAAAGCAGCTCAAGAGTCAACTCTTGGGCGCTTGGGGTGGACAAAGCAATATCCTGCGGGCAATGAACTTCTGGTGGAGTGGGGATGGACTGGCGTGAGGAGATGCTGGCATTTCAGTGGGGACCAGTCTGTGTGGAGCAGAGACCCCAGTCACCCTGTGCTCATCCCGCATCCCACGCATCGACTCCCATCTCTGCTTGCTCTTGCAGTGTGCGGGGAAGGAGCTGAAGGCCGTGGTGGACACCGGCTCACAGCACAACCTCATGTCATCTGCCTGCCTGGAAAGGCTAGGGTAAATATCCAGCTGGGTTTTTGTTTTGTGGGAACTCGTGGCACCTGGCAGCACAGGCAGTGCTCCTGGGGCTGGCGCTTCGCTCACGCCAGCGATGGCCATTCTGGAAGGGAGTGCTTTGGGCTGTGCCCGGGCAAGCCCCTGAGCCTCCTGCTACAACCAAATCCTGGCTTATTCTTCAATGTCCTTGCAGGGAGCTGAAATAGAAAGCCACTTGTACCAACCTCCGAGTAAATCCCTTCAGAGGGTTGGATGCTTTTGTGTTTTTTCAGTGCCTGCCTGTTTGCCATTCAGTGCCTCCTGAAATAGCTGAACCCCCACACACACACCCCGAGCCCTCTGTGTCCCCGGGGCAAGTGTGGGGCTGGGACCGCACAGCCCTGCAGGTCCCCGCTCCCACTGGTGGCTGCAGGGCTGCTGGCCCCAGCGCCTGCTCCAACGAAGCTGTGCGGTTGTGTACATGCGTGTGCTCAAAATTTGGTGTCTGATGCTACTCCCGATAACAAATTTCTTACAGTTGAAAGGAAAGGAAATGCATTTATGTAGTGTTAGAGAGACGACTGCCAGCCATTCGCAGCAAAGCTCCCGCTGATCTCCGAGGAGCAGGATCAGGCATCAGCTCACAGGGTATCAAGGAGATTTTGGCACTTTATTCCCCTGGATTCGTTGCTTTTTATCACCGACTTGCAGTGATTACGCAAAAAAACAATTGCAGTTGCTCCCCGAGCACTACAGCGTGGCCCTGAACGAACGGTGCCTGTTTACTGTCCAGACAGGGATTACTTTGCACGGCAGTGTTTAGTGGCTGGAAGGTGGCTGCCCTTACTACAAACTTGTCACAAACCGCAGCGCTGCTCAGCCCAGCTTAGGGATGATAACAGCGCATTTGGAGGGGTCTCATCTTGCGAGATGCTGTGCTGGCTGCTCAACACGTCTGAGTTGCGCAGTGACGCTCTGTGACAGTTTGCCTGCTCTCTGCATTATTCATGCCTGTCCTTGTTAGTTTTCGCAGCACCAGTCTGCTTCAGCAGTCCCGCCCTTCGAAGAGCGCTCAAGAAATAGGGCTGGAGCCAGTTTCTGCTCTCAGGTTGTGGGGATTCCCTCCTGATTTGAGCGAGACCGCTTTTGTAGCCATCAGCCGGACAGCTGCGGTGAAAAGGCCCATGTCGTCCTCCCCCCCTGCAGTGTTACTCATCGGCAATAAGCGCGTTTTGGCTCCTGCTCGGTGGGACCCCACGGACCCCGGGGTGCGCAGGAGCCGTGCGGTGCGCGCAGGCAGCAGGCAGGGCGGCCAGAGCGACACCCTGTCCCGCACACGCTGCCAGCCGAGGCGCACAGCAGGCAGGGCTGCCTTGCGGGCAGCCTCCTGCCGCTCCTTTGCTGCTTGCGTTCGTGGGGACAGAAGCCAAAGCCAGATTAACAAAGCGGGTTAAACCCGGGGCTTTGATGCCTGGCTCGCTCTGCTGTCGCTGCGGTAGGTTCCCGTGCGACAACCGGCACCGCTCCAGGATCTTTTACTTCAAAGCAGCCCAGCGCGTGTGGCAGCGATAAAACATGGGTTTTGTTTAAATCCAGCCCCGGAAAGCAGCAGGGCAGAGGCGTGCTGGGCGATTTTGCTGTGGTTGCGGCTGGGGCAGGAGGGGTCCGGCAGTGTGCTTGGCTGGGTGCTGCTGCTGGCAGTAGAGGCTCGGCGGCTCTGGGGACAGGCTGTGCTGCTGAGGTTTGTGGGGGCTCAGCTCCTAAAAGCAGCGTGTGTGTGTGTGCCCGAGGCATGGCCTCAATCCCTCCCTTCTTTTTGAAAAATCTTTTTGCCTCTTGCCATGGTGCCGTTCGAGCTCTTTCCTTCGCCTCTGGGGAAAGCGGTGGGGGTGGCTCGCAGGTTGCCGCGGTGTAAGAAATGCCCCTCGGAGGTGTAGGTGCAGCTCTTAAACGAGCAGCTGTGGTCACTGCAGACTGCTGGGGACAAACCCAGCTCCAAGATGTGTCGCTGCGTCACGTATCAGCGGCTCTCATCTCGCTGCAGTTTCCTGGCTGGCTTTCAGCCACGCGTTGCCCATGTGCTATCCGTCCGTCCTTGGGTCAGTCTCAGCTGGGATGAAGAGCTTCCATGAAGGTGGCTTTTCTCTGTACCCCTCCAGGGTACAGAGCGAGGAGCCGTCTCCGGCTGTAACTCGGCTCTGTTCAGGTCCTGGCTCCAGCGTCACAGCCTGTACCCTGCGGTGGGGACAAATGGAGGGGAACAGACACCACAGCCAAAGACCACGTGTCTTCCCTTGAGTGGATAGAGAAGCCAATGGAGCTTGCTGCACTCAAAAAAAACCCACTCCAACCTGTCTCGGGCCAGAGTAAAGCCAGCTCAGGGCTAAGGAGCTCGTAAACAACTTCTTGTTATGTTCCTGCCAGCATTTTTAATGCCAGTCCCTCAGGCAAGCAGCAAAGGGGATCCAGCTCCTTCTGTCTGCTTCCTCTTCTGGTCCTTGTACCTGTGTTTAATGGTGTGGGCAATCCCCACCTCAGTCCCGGGGCCTCTGCCTCTGAGGGGGACTGCTCCCCCCCCAGGATGGATGGACAGACTCACATGCGTGCACTGCTGCAATGCAGCTTAGCAGAAAGGTGCCTCAAAAAAAATAGCCAAACAGTGATACAGCTTTTATCCAAGGGAGAGACTTCTGCCTCAAACTGCCTTTCCACTAGATCCTCGTTCAGCTTAAAAGAGAAACCGAAGCTAAATAATTAATCAGTGTTGTCAGACTAGTTCATGGGGTGTGGATAGAAGAAAAGATGGTACCTGAGATATCCCTGACACCCTTTTTTCCTTTTCTCGAGCTGAATGTGATTGATCTGTCCCCATTTTCTCTGAATAAACCCAGCAGCAGCATCCGCTAAAAAGCGTGGATCGGGAGCGCTGCCCTGGCTGTGAGGCATGGGGACATGGTGTCGGCGGCTCCACTGGTGGGAGCTGGAGTGGAGTATCCCTTCCTTACGCTCACACCACATTAGAAGCAATCTTACATCATCAGCTTCCCCAAGTCTTGAGGAAATGTAGGAAAAAAGGTTCCTCGGGTAAAAAGCAAAATCCAGTAAGGAGCTCTGCTTGTGGCGTGGGCTGATGTGGCCCCAGGGCTGCGTTGTGGGTCGTGCTATGGTCTGACGTGGGTGTAGGCTGCTGGCTGTATGCAGAGCATCACAGAAAGCCTGACAAGAAAGCTGCTTTCCAATAACGGCATGGTAATACGAGCCAGCTAAGAGCACTTAAGGTGTAAGTACCCTCCAAGCGCTGTTTGCTCCTTGCTGGAGCAGCCAAACCGTGGCCACTTCATGTCAGAAGTGTTTTCAATGTGCAGGTTAAAGGAGCATCTCAAAGCACTCCCTGGCGAAGACGAGATGGTTTCATTGCCGTACAAGGTGAAGGCGATCGGCCAGATCGAGTGCCTCACCCTCACGGTGGGAGCCGTCCCCGTGGAGTGCGCTGCCCTCGTCGTGGGTGAGTAGGGGTGTGCTCCTCTGGTCCTCCGGGTCCGGGCTGGGGCTCTACTCCCAGGGGGAAAAATGAAGCCTCAGAAACACGTTGAAATTAAAATAGAAATACTGCTTTTCTGGAGCAAAGGTCCCTGTTTGGCTCTTCGGAGGGAGGGAGGGAGGGAGGGAGGGAGGATGCGTTCAGCAGGGCTGCGCTCTGCTGTGCTGATGCAGTGACCACCATGTTTCCCTGCAGGCACATCTGCCTGCTCTTGTTTGGTCATGTTCCCCTCCAGAGTACCTCAGTCCCTTTAGAAACAGGGTTTCATTTAGCAGAACAGCCAGGAAGGAAGGATGGAGTCACTGACAAAAAGCACGGGAGAACATTTTGAACATATAAGTCTGAATGTTCCTATTTTTCAGAAGACAATGAGAAACCCTTCTCCTTTGGGCTGCAGACACTGAAATCTCTGAAGGTAGGGGTGTTCCAGCAGGGCTTTTACCCATGCTGAGGGAGCTGGGACGACTGTGAATTGCAGTTTTCCCTCTTACCTAAAGGCATTTATTCTCTACAGTGTGTCATAAACATGGAGAAGCACCATCTCGTTCTGGGGAAGACGGACAGAGAAGAAATCCCGTTTGTGGGCAGTGGCAGCGCTGTGGCGGGCGAGCAGTAAGTTGGCTGGGGAGGTGAACTGTGTGTGCACCGCTGAGCCTGCTGGCAGTGACCCCGGCGCGGTCATGCAGGAGCCCCCAGACCCTCACTGCAGGCGAGTGGGAGCTCACCGGCACTGGCAGGAATTGTTTTGATCAGCTCAGTGAGTTTTGAAACAGAGTCCCTGGCTTTTTCAGCAGCCTTTTTCAGCTTTTTCTGCTTTTTTTTCCAGTAAAGCACTGTACAGCAAAGGGGGTGTCTGAAAAGACACGCACAGGGAAATGCCTTAGGAAATGTACTTTTTGAAGGTCACTAGGAAGACTCCTTGAGAGTGTTCCCAAACAAACCTTTTTCTGGAAAATATTTATGAAGCAAGGCAAATAAACCCACATGAATGTTTTTTGCAAAGTGCAGGAGAGAGATCCTGCCTGGAGATAATGGTGTTGCCGCTTCTCCTGGCGTTGCCCCAGCTGCCCTCCTGCCAGCTGCTCCTGATGTCCCGGACTTTTTCAGCCTTATCTCCCTATAGAAAGAGAAATCTGTGCTGTCTGCTCTGGTACATCCTAAACACGTGTAGCTTGTGCCGGTGGGCTCTGTGGGCAGGCAGGAAGCAGGCATGACAATCCCCCTCCTTCAAGGCGCTGCGTGGGTCTCCTCCTTGCTGGGCACTGTGAAAAAAAGATGTGTCACTGGCTCCTGCCTCTGACTTATGAAACCAGCAGGCGCCGGGTGCCTGAGAGCGGGATTTGCACTTATGTGCCTCTCCGGCTTCACAGGCAGCGCTTGTGGTTGCTCAGTGATGAGCGTTGCAGACACAGCCATCTAAAAAACATTTGCTCAGTGCATAAGGAAAGGGTCTTTGGTGAATGATGTAGGGCAGCACCTTCTTTAGCTGCCTGTCATGACCAGCCACAGTCACTTTGGACATCCTGCAGCCCCCGTGCAGCTCGAGCCTGCTGTGCTGGGCACCGCCAAGGTTGAGGAGCCCGGGTGGGAGCGGGGAAGGAGCAGAATTTCCTCAGCTAATTGTATTTATGCTCCTTGGGGACTATTCAAGGGATGGACACGCTAGTGCAGGGAGTCAGGATGAGAGCGCACGTGCACCCACTGTGTGCCCAGGGCACCCACCTGCCATGTGGACACCCAGGATAGCTGCCGGCCACGGGTGCTACCAGCGCGGAGCCTTGGGGAGCGCCTGGTACAGCACCATGGGGAGACCGTGCTGCAGCGCAAAACCACAGGATGGTTTCCCTCTCTCCTGTGAAACAGGGATGCGAGAGGCATAGTGTAGTTCTGTCGCCACTGCAGTGATGAATTATTTCTCGGTACTGTATTCAAGGCCAAATATTGCTGCTTTCTCTCCTTTTTTTTTTTTCTTCCCCCATGAAAAACGCCTGTTTTATTGAATGTCTTTTCCTTCCTGTTTCAGCAGTTTGGAGGCATAAAGAGAAATTGAAACGCCGTTCCCGCACAAGAGCTTGACATCAAAGAAATCCTGTGCAGCTGTTCCAGATGAAACAGCAGCGTGCTGCTTTGAAAACATTTATACTAGGCTACAGTTTTAGTAGAGCTAAATGAAATCCTGTTCAGTAGCCAGTAATTTAGAGATATTGTCATGTTTAGCTATGGGTTTTGAGAAACAAACGTGTGCTTATTTTCTGGACTTTTCTATATAGTGTCCTCTTTATTACAAACAGTTGGGAAAACCTTATGAATTTCTTCTGATGAGAAAAATACTTTTTATAGTGGCCTCGTATGAGTAATTGTATTTAGCTGTGATTAGAGGCTATCAGAATGAAATTTGTATTAATGATTTTTCCAGGGGCTAAGCATTTATATTCACTTAATTGATATTGCCACATTCAAATGGCCATTACCAGGAAGTTACTCAGAGTAAAATAACAATGCTAATACCACCCAGGAATTATAGCTCATCCTGTTAGCATAGTATTGTTGCCATGTAATTAGGGATGCAACAGCTGGCTTGATGAGAAAGAGCAATTATAGAATTATTAATGGGTTATAGGCTTCTCTGCAGTGGCATGGCAGAAGCACAGAAACAGGGTTTGGGAGGACTCTTGGGGTGATCTCCCGCAGCCCCAGCTTGGTGTGGGCTTGGCACCGGCACAGGGGCAGCCCATCGTGGCGCTGCCTCGCTGTGGCTTGAAAGCCCTCGAGGAGGCATCCTCCGGGCAGGTCTCGGCTGCCTTCCTAGTGGGAGTAGTCAGGAAAATCAATCATCATGTTGAGCCAAAAAGCAACAAACAAGCACAAAAGTATGTTGTCCGGAAAGCAGCAGATCCAGAGCCTCGTTGGTATATCAGGAACCAAATGGCCCCAACGCGCCCTCAGTTGTCCCCTGCCGCCAGGACTGGTGCCGCCGCCTGCCTGCCCAGCTCCCAGCCTGAAGCACCAGCAGCACCCGGGCTACGCGCTGGGGCGGGTTATCGACTCCAGTTGGACTTAGGTGTTGCTGCCAGAAATGCCATAATTTTTTATATCTATTTACAAATTGCCTGGGATCTTAAGTACAATACTAACCTTGATCACCCTCAGGGCAGGTGGGAGTTTTTGCCAGGACAAACACTTCATTTGGTGTTAGTGTCCTGTAGCAGCGGGTTGCTGCTTCACGTGCTGCTCGCTTGCAGACCAGAACAAACATGTGGTATTGCTTCGGGGAGGCCTGGCCTCGTACAAAAGCAGCTTTCTAGATTCTTAAAAGCTAATGGGAATTAATTACTGTCATCTGCTGAAGAGGCACCTTTAAAATTCAGAATAATATCCTTGTGATGTTGTGCATCTGCCGGTGGCCAGTCTCGCTGCAGCCGGATCTGTACGCTCCTGTGTGCCGCAGGAGCGGGAGCGCTGCTCCGGCAGCTCTTACTTAGCAAAAGCCCTTTGGCCCCAGGCAGGCGCAGGCAGCAGCGCGGCTCAGCTGGGCTGCCGGCTTTCCTTACGGGGGTCCAAGCGGCCGCTCATGCGCTTAACCCTCCCCGCAGACGTTAATGCACCGCTCGCCCAGGCACGCCGTGGTGCGTAGCGTCAGCCATGAGCACCGACATCGTCGCTGGCATTTTTCACTTAGGAAATGTCTCGACAGTCCTGGGTGACTTTGCGGCCATCGGCTTAGGTTTGGAGCCTGTCCCGCGAGCCAGGCTCCTGCCAGCTTTAGCCAGGCTGTGCCCAGTAACACCATGCCTGCCGTGGCATCTAAGCTGGAGCTTTATCTCCTGCAGTAGGTTTGGACCTCTTTTCAATATTGGGTATGACTAGAACATCTGAACTATCCATATTTTGAGCTATTTTCTATTTTGGTGATAAGTTTCAGTGCTTTCTCTACATACAGTATTTTATATAACACAGCTCTCTATATATATATTTACAGGGTTGGGCTGTCCAGGGAAGTCCCACCAATGTGTTGTAGAAATATTTCACTAACTATGAAATATATTTGATTATTTTATATGCTATGAGTTTGGTATTTTGGTACTTCTTTCTTTCTGTGCTTATTACTGTGCTAAATGTCAAATTAAATCTAAATAAAGTTTAATTGTTATTGCTGTTTATTTGCCTGTACCCTGGATATGCCAGTTATTTATTTTCAGTGCACTTCTCTGCCAGGAACAGGAGTTCATTTCAGTCTTTACGCTGATGGGCCTCCACAGTGCTTTTGTGATTGTGTCAGGAATTGCTATTGGGCCGTATGGAGAGCAGCAGTGGAGATCTGCTAACCGGGCAAGCTAAATGGCAGGCGGCACTTGTGGTAAAACGAGAGCATTTGAAATCCCAGCCTTTTGTTGCTGTGCATCTCCCTTCCAAAGGAGGTCTGGGATCCAGCTTGTGCTGCTTCGAGTTTTACCCTTTGGAAAGCGGAGTTTGTTCCTGCTGTGCTTGGCAAGTTCGCTGGGGCAACGCCAGCCAGTGCAGGGGAACGTGAAGGAGCCTTTGGAATCTTTACGAAGCTAGGAAAGACAGCAATCAGAGCAAAAGACAGGTAAATAATGCGTTTATGTGACCACAAAGAGAACAGCAGAAGCCTGAGATCAGGGGCTTCCCCAAAGCTTTGAATTTGGATTTAGGGGCTCGCTGTCTTTGCCAAGGTAGGCTTTAGGCTGCTTCAGTAGTTGCTGGTCTGTCCCTTACTGATGAGAAATTATCCTTTGACCAGCTCAAAGCCCCACAGTACAAACCTTTGGTGGAGCAGCAACACTCCAAGCCCAGTAAGAATGGCTCTCCTCAGTGCTGGGCTGCCTTTCTCTGAGTGCGGAAAGAAACCAGACTCCAACAATAAGTGGAGAAAGAACGAAGAGGATAAATGTACAGGCAAGAATAAATTCTTGTGGTTCCTGGAGCTGCTCCGGGTTTCTAGATTTACTCAGACTATTCCTGACACGAGAGAGCAGAGTCCTAGCACACACAAATGAAAAATCAAGGGGCAAAATTTCATCCCTTCAGCGCAGAGTGGGATTAACCCTGGTGCCGGTGGCCTTTCAGAGGTGGCTCCTGTGAGCAAGATGCTCTATAAGACAGGCCAGCTGCTACAGGAGACAGGTGCTCGCCTCAGTTCAGAGGGATTATAGACTATGGGAAGTAACATCAGATCCCTGCATCTACACAAGCACTTGCATGGCAGCAGAGATAAAGGGTAAAGCAGCTGAGTGTTGTAGACCAGCTCAGCAAGCCCTGGGTGCTTGTTCCTGCTCATCTCCAGCACAGGCGTATGCCCATGTGCCTTTGGCAACCTCTCCCCAACATGGGTTTGCAGGAAGCCCAGGCATGGCCCCACAAACGAGGGACCTGCTGCCTCAGGGTGGGGGCCGGGAGCAGAGAAGAGGGCAATGATCTGGAGGAGAAGGACTTGGGAGATAAAAAGGCAGCTGCGAGTGGATGTTATGAGAAGCCCCTAGGGTGGCGGGGGGTTTTGTTGAATGATTTATGCCCCAGCTGGTGAATGCTGTCACACTGCAAATAAACATCTCACAGGTGAGGACAAGCACAACACCTCCAAGCAGCCTAAGGGAAAGTGAGCCGGCTGCTCCTTGGCCAAAGGGCTCCCCGGCACTATTGCTTGTGCTCGTGTAGTCAGCAAAGCGCAGGGGAACAAAACACCTTCGCCCCCTCCAATGTCTTCTCTTCATTTTGGTCATGCCTAAAGCAGAGGTGAAGCATGCAAAGAGGAAGACATTAACAGGAGCCTTAGCGGGTCCATCATGGTGCTTCAAAAGCTGGTGGAACCTGTAAGGTCTTGATGGTTCAGCTCCTGCAATTAAGACGGCCCATGTGATTAAGACATCAATGCTCACTGAAAATTTTGGAGATCTGGACAGCTGGTGGAGAGTGGCTGTCAGACTCCCAGTTCTTGTCTATATTTCATCATAAAGTGATGTGCCTGAGGCCATGCAGGCAGGCAGCAGCAGAGGAGGAGCACCCTGGGGCTGCAGAGCGGGGCTCTCCCCATGACCCCACCACCTTCCTCTCCACATTGGTCCAAGCAGCTACGAAGCCGACTCTCCGGTTTAACTCTTTCTGGGCTGGCTGCTCTGCGGCAGCACTTGCTGCTGATCCGAGTGGAAAGTCAGAGGACGTTGTCAGGAGTAGCCCTACAGCAACATTATTCACACACGTTTTGCATCCTGCTGAGATCCACCGAAGTTTTTTCACGGCCTCTGCCAGCAGAGCAGCTGATTAGACGAGACCCGCTGGGGCGTCTCTCCACAGCTATCTGCAGGGTAATCTGTTATCTAATAGTTCTCCAGGGAGGTCCTTTTTATGGGCTTTTCTATTACTGTTTTGCTGATGATAATGTGATGCTCAACATGTTGTGAAAACAAATCTGATTCATATGTCTTAGAAGCAAATAACTAGATGACTTATTTCGATATAAACATACATTTTAGGGCTGTACATTGCTTGGTTTATTTTATGGGGCAAACATCAGTTGAGGTCTGTATTGCTTTATCACCTGTTCACTTGGTGATGAGGCGAGGTACTGGGTTTCCATCAATTGAAAATCTGTTCCTTTACATAAGATGAGTTTTCTCTTTTTTTGCCCTTTTTCACAGGTTGTGTGCCGCTGGGGCTAGCCCAGCCATGTGCTGATCTCCTCCTCCTCCTCCTCTGTTAACAACCACATCGCTGACGAAAGGCTACAGACTCTGGAGATGACACTGTAGGTATCGGTGACATTTCACTAGAGATGGCATTGCTGCAAATGCAATCGATTTAATGATTTTGTTACTAGAGTGGCGCTGCCACCACTTCCCCAGGATGAGACTTCATCACTCTCAAAGTGGGTGTGAAGCCAGTCAACAAACTAAAAATACTGGGAGTTCAGGAATAACAGGAAGCCACGGCAGTAGGAGAACCAGCTGGGGGGACGCTGCAGGGTTTTTCTTTCTTTCTTTTTTTGAATGCGGCAGGATCGATGCCTGGGGTTCATGAGAGAGTGATCGGCACAGTGGCTGCCCCCAGCGTGGGATGCAGATGGACTTTCCAGAAAAGTGTCTCGGCTTGCATAAGGGGAAGAGGTGCAAATCTACGTGCTCATTAAACGTAAAACTGCTGAGTATCCTAGAAACAGGTGGTGTATCTGCAGAAGGTGGGGAGCTCTTAATGCCGCTTCAGCCCTGCGTGTCTTGCCTCTGCTGTCCATGTGTCTCCCCCGGGCAGTAGCAGAGCCAGCACTGATTTATTGCTCACCTCCTTTCACCTCTCCTCCTCAAAGACCGGGAAAGACAACTTTCTCCCTGCAGTGGACGTGCAGACACTGCTACTGCAGGTGAGGAAACAGCTACCACCCCAAGATGCCTTCGAGGGTTTCATTGCCCGTGGGGCTGACGCAGCCTGCACCAGCCCTGTGCCCTGTGCCCTGCGCCGTGGTGTGCGTCAGCGCCGTGCTGCTGTTTGTCCCCGGCTCAGCCGGGCTGGCCCATGCTGCAGCCGCAGGTACCATCCTGGGGCACAGTAGACTGCAGCATCGCAGTGCTCTCGCTGGGCAGCACCCCCATGGGTGATGTGGGGGGTGCAGGAACCCGGTGCCCTAGCTTGGTGCCAGAAGAAAGGCAGTGGTTGCTCCCCCCAGGGGGTGAGGCACTAAGAGAGGGCTGCCAGGAAGACTGGGGCGAGAGACCTGGACCCAGCCAGCTGAAAACTCACTCTGCGGTGGGGAAATGGTGGGCAGGGCTAAGTACTGCTGTTACCTGCAACCCCGTGGTGCACAATTGGTCACCGCGTTTTCCAGGCGTTGCCAGCTGGGGAGCATCTCAATGGCAATGCTGGCAAAGGCAGCGTTGAAAAATGCTGCTTAAGGGAAAGAGCAATATTGAGACCTATGTTCTCAATGAGAAAAACAATATATTTTAAAGTGTTGCTATAAACCCCAGTCTTCTGTTCCTCCACAAACAATTCAGAGGGAGCAAGGCAAGTGATCAGGCACTTGATGGCTGCAAAACATACTGAGTCATGGAGAACAAGGGCAAACAGGCTCCATCTGAGAAACTCTGCCACACCAGACGGCTCTGGCTATTAATTTGAAAAGAAAAAAGGTAATCGGGGGATGAATCATTGCTTTTCCCTGGATCAAAAATCCAAAAAACACTTCAAAATCCCTGGGTGGAAGACAAAGCCCAGCACAAGTGTGTTGCAGCCCAGTGACCTGGTTTTATCCAGGCCAGTAGAGATCAGGACACATGAAAAATGATCAGGATTTTGCCACTAGCCTTTTCGGGTGCTGGCAGAGAAGGAGAAAACCCATAATTGGGTAAAACATGACTTGGAGCTGGCATAACAAGGAAACTGGGTCTCAACAGTGCAGATGTCTGAGAATCCAGTGAAGTGGGTCTGCTGTGAGCAGTGCCTGGGAAGGGCTGTTTGGCCTCCTGGCTCAGCAGGTTTAAAGAGGAAATATGTGGATCTTAGGCTCCTTCTACTCACAAAGAGCTCCTCTACTGAAATCACCATGATGCTTCTTGGTTTAGGCTTCAATGACATTTTTTGGATTGACTTTTCAGGCTAACAGAAGGGGAAAACGGGCTCTTGTTCCTTCCAGAAGGCAACGGCAGTGTATTTTTAAAAACAAATTATGTATGAGGGCTAATTAACTTGGCATTTACAGCTTAACATTCTCCCAGATAAATTTGCTCCAACTGAGACCACATTTTGTTGCAAGGAAGCTTCTGCATAGCGTCTTTTTCCTCCTGCTGCTTTGTACGCTGTGATATTAAGGTCACGAGCCATCTTCCAATGTCCTGTTCAGTGCCTTCCAATTAAGTAGTGAGTAGAGCGAAGATCCCAGGTATGGTTTAGCTGTGAGGGCTGAGATATCTCTCAGTTGGGCTCCTTATGGTCCTGGTCAATGTTTTAACAGCTAGAAACATCCCAGTGGGACAGGATCCTAGAGGAGCTTGCTACAGAGCAATGATTTCACCAGCGGAGATGCTGGTGTTTCTGCTCACTGTAGAGAGGAGCTCTGAAAAGGTCATATTAATGAGGGGAAGGAGACTACATAGGTGAGGAATTTATCTCCTTCTCCAGTGCTAAGGCCTTGTCAAATAATTTGCTCGCAGCATGCTGTGGTTACAGTTAGCAGGCTGGGGGGGACAGCCAGCCAAACGCACGGGCAGGACGGGGCAGGCAAAAACCTCATCTGTGCTGCCGCAGGACACTTGTCCCACCACAGCAGCTCCAAAATCCTGTTTGCCTGTGCTGAGCATGTGCTTTAGGGCTATGCAGCACAACAGGGCAGCGCTCGCTTCACTCAGTAGGGAAGCGCAGCTGAAGAAAGAAAACCTAAGCTTGGTTTGAGAAGGTGTGGTGACTTTACGTTGACATTATTTGGGTGTTATTTAACTCACAGCAAAGTCCTCCCTCTCTTGCCATGACCATTTTCCACACTGGGGAGCATCCCCTGTCCTCAGGAGGGCATCCAACAGTGCAATGCTGGGAATGCTCCATCCCTGGAGGTGTTCAAGGCCAGGCTGGATGGGGCTTTGAGCAACCTGGTCTAGTGGGAGGAGTCCCTGCCCATGGCAGGGGGGTTGGAACTCGATGATCTTTAAGGTCCCTTCCAACCCAAACCATGCTATGAATTCATGCATTATGTAAGTAGTTATGGTAAAGAAGGGAAAAGGGCTTCACCTGTACCTATCCAGAGGGCAACTAAGCACAGTTACCGCTGACAAAATACTGCTTGGAGAAAGCACTAACGTAGTGAATCACTGTAGTCTGTACAAAGGGGGAGTTAATGGGATGCTCTCATTCAAAAATTGTATTAGAAGATGTTGATGGCAATGAGCCCGCATCAGTTGCTGTCCCTAGACTTCCGCTCTCTGCCGTCCCAAATTGAGTTAAGGTGATCCAGATGCGCCTCTTATTGCTTTAGGAGAAAAATATGGCTTATTTTTTCCTGAGAGTCACAGGTAACTAATGCAATACAGGCCAGGCACAGCAAAGGTAAAGCCCCACGCTCAGCAGCGTGAACTGCCACAGTCTCAGTGAGATCAGTAGGCTATCTCCAGGGGTGCAGCTGTGGAACAGAAAGTCTCAGGACTCTGCTTGACAGGATAAGTGGGTAAAATGCACTGGCCATAAGACTGGTTTGTGGGAGGGCTGCAGCGTCTGCACAACTACCTGTTCATATGCAAACCGAAACCTTGAATTTCCTTCACTCTTTCAGATTTTTGTTGTCTTTTTAAGCCTGAATTGATACATCTTCAACTAACAAGATCAGTTATTCATTTTCCCTACTATTCCCACAATACCAAACTATAAACTTAAGTGGTGGTGGTGGATAAACAAACAAGCGAACCCAAAAGACACATACAAAAAAAAACAAATAAAACATTCAGTTGTAAAGCCCAGAAGCTCTAATCCAGGCTCCTGTATATTAAACACAATACGAACAGAATGGATTTAGTGTCCAGCTTTTGAGGCTGGTGGGTTAAAATGAGGGGAACTTGGCAAGTGAAGAAGACAGACAGGAGGACAAAAGGAAGGACACAATGAGGTTTTAGTAGAAATAACTGTGTGCAAAAATAATCCCTAAGAGACTGGTGTTAATAACCAACTCTCCCCACAGCTCTTCTGCGTAGAATACGCTGCCTACTGGAAAAGCCCATGACAGTTGCATTTAGCTGGGTGTAGAAGCAGCCTCCCAGGGAGCATTGCTCAGAATGGACTGCCTCCAGGAAAGTCACAGAATCATAGAATTGTCTAGGTTGGAAGGAACCTTTCAGATCATCGAGTCCAACCATTAACCTAACACTGCGAACTCCACCACTAAACCATGTCCCACTCTATAGGAAGAGAAGCAAGGCTATGTATTTAATAGGATCACCTGCCTATATTTATTGACTTCCCCAGAGATGATGGCTGCTCAGCACCACTAAACTGCAAGGTGTTCCAAAACACAAGCTGTCTCAAACCACTTTCAAAAAAAGCCACCCCACTCCATTTGGAAAGGGCTCCAAATCTCAGTCTTTTTCTTGATGCAGCAAAGCTCCTTCCTGCCCTTGAGCTGAGAGAAGCAGGTGCTCTCGTCAGGCAGAGGATAACCAGAAGTACATCTCAGAAGCACATGATGTACTGAGCTCTCTGGAGACTGCTAATGATGTTTGATTAATTTTCATTATCAGTGTGAGCAATCTTTGGGCTCTCTCTATATCTGCGTTATTTAGAGTTGTCTTTTCTTTCTTAGTTAAATGAGAGCTTCTACAGACAGTGATCTAATTGTTCCTCAGCACCTGCTTGACGCCGTCCAAGTTATGGATGGACATTGTGTAATTTGCAGAACACGTGGTTTGGTCTTTAAGGCTCACATCAAATAAAATGGAATAGCAGATTAGCCAGTAATTGAATGAAGAGGAAGGTAATGTGCAGGCTGATGCTGGGGTCGCAGAAATGCTTGGGCTGGGCAACACTGAATAATGGATCAAATCAAAATATGCATGTTGCAGTCACCACGCGGCAGGACGAACAGCCTTTCTGCAGATACTCTGTGCTCATAACAGACAAACCACTTTCCATCTACCAGGGCAACGAGCTTTTGCAGCGGATTTTATACCAAGTCTGCAGTGCTATAAAACTCAGATGCAGCAGCCAGGGCATGATGAGTTCAGCTGCTGCCTGTGGGGCAAATGCCCGGGATGGGTTATGTGCTGTGACCTCTGGGCCTGTCAGCCTCCTCCGATGCGCTGAAGGGAGCACCTTGTGCTGAGCCCTGTGAGGGGTGAACCTGGCTCCTGAGTCACACAAGCCTTTTGAGTCACGCACGCACAGGGAGGTGTGAGGTGAGGGATGCTCAGAGGACTGCAGTTGGAGAAGGATGCACAGGGTCCAGCGCAGTGATGCAGCCGCGATGCCCTCTTACGGGCACTCTCTGCTCCAGGACATCAGAGGTGGTAAGTCAGCCCATCGCTCACACCCCAGACAACCTGTCCTTGGCACGGCCGTGGCTGTGCCAAGGCAGAGCACTTGCCAGCCCCAGGGTTGTTCATGTGACAGAAAGGGGATAACCCTGTCAGTGTTCAGCTGCACGTTCCTCTCAGCTGGGCAGACTTGGAGAAGCCCCTCTGTGGGCTCCAGCCCTTTGGTGAGTCCCCGTAAGGATCCCAGCCTTTTCTTGGTTATCAAGCTTAATTTTGATTCCCTCCTATCTGCATGACAACATGCACTTGTTGAGGCTAATACTGAACGACTGGGAGTGGTACAGCCAGAGCCACGGATTGAGTCCTTGGTCTACATATAAAAAGCAAAACAATCTTAGTCCCAGTACTGGAAAAATTGTTTTAAAAAATTATTTTTAAATATTATTTAAAATATTTTTAACTTAAGAAAAACAGAAAAGGTCCTCCAACTCACTATAGCACTGCACTGGACTGGCAGGCAGGAAACCTCAGCTCACCTTCCTCCACCGCCACCCAGCTTCAATGTCCTGAACTCATCTTTGTGTTCCATATTTCTCCCCTCTACAGCCAAAAGCATCAGTTCCAAACACCTCTGCCTGGAGAGCTGCTGGCTTGACCGATCTGTATTTGGCCCTCATGAAGGCCTCACTCTTGGGTTGCTCCCAGGAGGCACACAGCTTTTGGAGGACCGGCAAGACGAGGCTCACCCCCAACAAAAGGAGATCTTCCTCACCACAATAATTAGTCCGAGCAACTCCTTACCATCTACTACATGAAAGCAGGAGTTGCTGTTATATTTTGATTCCTTTCAGCATACATGGAGAATCAGGCACACTCTACCCAGCACCAATGAAAAAAAAATATAGCCCCTGGAGCAAAACCAAAAGTCATTCCTGATTACATTACTGAACAGCAGCGTGCAGGGTAAAACGCCAAACCAAACCCAGCCATCCTCCCGGTGTTTGGGTGGTGGAGAGCTTAATACGCTCTGCTCTGACAATCAAAACACCATTATTTCAAATAGAGCCTATTTTTCCTTGCGAAATACTCTTTGTTAATTGAAGGAAGAGGCGTTGTCTGGGGTTGAAAGGTGCAGCCCGGGCTGTGGGACGTGATGAGGCAGTCAGGGGGGAGCTCGCAGGGAGCTGCTTTGCAGGGTGTTGTCATGGGAACGCAGCAAGTAGGGCATCTGCCGCGCTGGGTCTTCTGCACAAACTCTGGCAATGTGATGGCATAAAATCAATGCCGTTCAGCAGCACTAGGAGAGCCAGCTATTAGGTTGTCTCTAGTAGAGATTTAATCTGAATGAAATGCAAAGGCCAGAACCTCCCTTTGTGTGAAAGTGGCGTCACTCGCTCTGATCTGAATGGAGCAAGACTTTACGCCAACTGAGTGAGCATAGCATGTAGGCACAGACGTCAGAGGGAAAGGACTGAGATTAAAAATATCTGGTGGAACCACAGTTTCTTCCAAGAACCCTCTGAACACGACTCTTATGGTCTTATTAGAAAGCAGTTACCAAGGGCTCTGTTTACTTAGAGGGCTTCAGTTGATTTTCACTGTGCACATTTTAACAGCCTACGAATTTGGCATCCATAATGATTAATGGCAGAAGACAAAGGGTTGAGCCCGATGTGTATGCCATCATGGCATACAAGTTAAGAACACAAATACTGCCATAGTGTCAATATTTGCGGTCATCTGAAGTATCTGACTCCCTTTGCACAATGCTGTATTTGAATGCAACTTATCTCCTCTGTGCAGGTCTGCATATGTGGAATTATTAGTTTTTGTTATGTTTATAAGAAATAGCTTGTGTGATACCATGGTTGCTAGGGATAAACAATGGTTAAGAATGGTTTCCTGGATAGAGAAGAATATGGAGAGTCCTGCTTTTGCAGTTATAAGGGATGATGTATCTAAAAAAAAAAGAATATTGTTAATGTTATAACGCAAAGACCAGTGAAAGTAGAATCAAATGCAATAGGTAAGCCAAGATCTGAGAAAAGTTGAAAATGCTAACTGAAAAAAAAGATTAAAAGAGCAAAACTCAATTCATTGCCTCCAAGCTTTCATTTTATCTTGCTCAGGTCTGCTGACAAAGAAAAGATCTCCTAATTAAAGCAGGCATCTGCAGTGTAACCGCATTACTGCCACTGACCCAGGCCAGCAAGATGCTGAGTGTATGCTCCTCATTTCCTATCGACACTGAAGTGTGAATGAAGGGGGCACATCCATCCAGGGCTTGCTTGATGTGTTCTTTGGAAAAGGGACCAAAATAGCAAGCAAGGGAAGAAAATGGAGCCAACGCATGGAGGGCTTCCCAGTTTATTTATTGAGGTTATTGATTAAATCCCCTCTGCTTAGCAACAAGTTTGAGAAAAGTAATGATAAACTTTATCGTAAAAAGGCCTGTAATTGTATCATAATCATAGTCTTGCCTTGCCTTTAACGTCTCTCACTGGCTATGGTGTTTCCATGCAGGTTGCAGCAAAGATTGGAACGAAATGTCTGGTGCTGGGTAAAGCAAGTTCCAGATTCATGGTGACTTTACTTTTAGTGCTGATCCCTTAGAGTACAAAACAGGGAGCATGGATTTATTAGAGAGTAATCCCAGCGGATTACTCTGTATGGGGAAGAAACTGTGAGTCCTTTTTGGGCATAGTTGCCTCCATGCAAACATGCCTCTGGCAAAAGCTCTGCTGGGAAGAAGAGGGAGTACAAGATAAAGCATATGGAGCACCACTGACGTTTTCTCTCCCATGGGCAATGCACCCATCTCAGGGTGCCTGAGATCCTGCCGGGTCAGGCCTGGCAGCGCCTGTTAATAAATTTTGGATTAAACAAATGCAGCTGTTCTTCATGTTGCAAGGCATGAAGTCAGAGTTGTGGACTCAAATATCATGGTTAACCAGCTAAAGCCCCCTTCTCATCTACAAGCTGCTTCTTGTGTTTGCATCACCTCTCCTTTGCTGAAGGAAGGGACATGCACCAGGAATTGCATTGATAGGAGCATGATGTACGTCACTAATTGAAACCATATACAGAACGCTGCATGCTCCCCATGCATGCGATATGGGGAGCCAGCTGGTACTAGCAAAATGCTGCAGCATGCAAGAGTACTGACTGACCTTGCATTAACAGAGAGGGACCTTGAACTCTTACAGCCCGCAGAAAATTCAAGAGTGGATTCACTGAGACAGAAAGATAAAATAGATGCAGAGCTCTTTCAGCACTTCCCTCCATTTGCTTCATATCATAAATATCAATACAGATATAGAAATACAGAGGTAAACAGTTTGTCTAGCTTGTCCTTTCCATATGAATGTATTTCTGTTGTGAAAGGCTTTACGTAACTTCTAACAGCAGATTGCAACATAATGCCACAGTTATGGAAGGAAGCCACCAGCCATTACATTGCATTACCGTAATGTAATGGGTCTCTGAGATGGACTATATTTGGAAAGATTGCTTTTATTGTAAACCTTGTATCCCATCCACTCCCCTGGAATCAATTTCTCTTTGCATTCTCCAGAGACCAAAGACCAGGAGGCCAGAATACCAGCTAGACCTGAACACAGCCACTGGGGTTTTGGCCCAAAACAGAAACTCATGAGACAAAACTGCGCTATTTATTGTAAGGGATGCAGCACCAGTGACAGAATGTATTCAAATGGCTGCTGATGACCGATCTGCTGAAAGGTGAATTTCTCATTAGCCTAGAGCAATTGACATTGTAATTAATTGCTTCCCACACTTCGCTAAATAAAGGCTGCTACAATAACAACTGCTGCCATCATTTTAATTTTTTAACCGAACATAGGGAATAGACAAAAGAGAATCTGTATTTACTTTGTTTTTCTTTCTGTGCAAATGTCACATTGCTTTCATGTTGGCAACGACTGCAGAAGTGCTGATTCAATTACTTATTTACATAATCCCTTCAGATTTTTCTCTTATGTCATTGTTGATAATGAAAAGATTTTCTCAGCTGAGAAAAGGAAGGGAAGCAGGCAAGTTCTGAATGTGAATAGGCTGAACTGACATAAAAAGATGGTAATTTGCATTAGTAAAAAATAATCATATTGCAGATGATTAAAATTATGGTAAATACTCTCTACCCTACCTGCCCTGAGGAACATCCACCATGTGCCAGTGAATGCCCGTTTAGCTGCAAAGGGTGAAGCAACCCTACACAAATTGCTTGACACAGCACAGTAGAGTCCAATGTTATTAGCACTGTCATGGTTTAGGCCAAATCGGCCACTGGGGACATAGGGGACCCCAGATGGGACCAACAGATGCTCCCCTCTACCCCTCTTCAAAGAGAGAGGGAGAGAAGGAAAAAGAGACGAGTTTAGAAGGAACTAAACTACTTTAATGAAATAGTAATAATAAAATAAAAGGAAATAATGAAAAAATATACAAAACCGTATCAAGCTCCCAGGAAGACAATCACGACACCGGCTGGCACTGGGGCAGTCCCAGGCTGGACTCAGTGACGGACGGCAACTGCATTCCGGATCTCGATTCAGGATTGGGACCAAAGGCAGACGAAGGGAGTCCTCCTCAGATGTCGGCCATTGAAGGAAAAGAGAGCTGACCCTTTGATCCCTCAGCTTTTATACTGAGCGTGAGGCAGATGGGATGGAATACCCTGTGGGTCAGGTTTGGGTCACCTGTCCTGTCCGCTCCTCCCCGCAGGTGGGACCCCAGTATGCTTTTCTGCTTCCGACCCTCCAAGGGGGCAAATAACAAAGTTGGTTGGCCGTGGGTGTTACAGCAATAAGTATAAGCAGGAGCCTCTCTGCATACCATGCCTGGGCATCAGCTATAAACATTGGTCTTACCACTCTGACAGAGTGAACATTGTCTGCACAATATGCTGTTAATTTCAGTAGTTAGAAGAGGCCCGGTTAAGAACTGAAGTTACTGAACAAAATTGGTCCTGTTTTACCTCAAACCAGGACAAGCACTTAGTGCATAAAGTTATTTTACAGGGAAAAGGTTTTAAAATACTCTTATTCGCATGTGAATCAGTGCAGCACAGTAAGGAGGAGCAGAGACACGGCTTAGTGCACCGTTGGCTACAGGGATGATGCGACTTCAGGAAGGCTCCTGCGACAGGAAAGGAAAAGCAGAAGCCCACTCTGCACGTACAGTGCCTGGAAATATAAAGCTCTTTATAAGCTATTTTTATAAGATTACTGAGCAGAAAAGATATGTCCCTGGAGTGCCTTCCCACCCCCCCGCCAACACCTAGGGATGCACCACTTGTGCTGTGTCCTTCATTGCACAGTCCTGCCTTTTGTTCCCGAAAGCCCTGCTCAGACCGTGCCCAAATGGCCATGGGGGGTTTGCTGCGCCGCATGGCTCACCCCCTCTGTGCCATGGAGCCAGGATTTTGCCCTC